>CM062941.1:27026915-28228683 GCA_031878705.1 Tapirus indicus | reverse complement strand
TCCTCCTCCTCCCATCCTCCTCCTCCTCTTCCATCCTCCTCCTCCTCTTCCATCCTCCTCTCCCCTCCTCCTCCTCCTCTTCCATCCTCCTCCTCCTCCCATCCTCCTCCTCCCATCCTCCTTCTCCTCTTCCATCCTCCTCCTCCTCTTCCATCCTCCTCCTCCTCCCATCCTCCTCCTCTTCCATCCTCCTCCTCCTCTTCCGTCCTCCTCCTCTCCCCTCCTCCTCCTCTTCCATGCTCCTCCTCCTCCTCCCATCCTCCTCCTCCTCCTCCCATCCTCCTCCTCTCCCCTCCTCCTCCTCCTCTCCCCTCCTCCTCCTCTCCTTCTCTTCCTCCTCCTCCTCCTGTGCAGCCTGCTTGCTCCTGCTGTCCGCCTGAGCAGGTGGCTGACTCCCCAGGTGCTCTCTGCTCCAGGTGCATGGGCTGATGCCTCCCAGTTGCTGCAGCCGTGCAGGCCCCTCACACTGGTTCAGTAAGCTGAGAGTAGGGAAGACCCCCGGAAGGGAAGCCAGCCCGACTCCTCTCCGAGAGGTCTCCCTGGGGCTCTGTGGTGTCTGAGCGCATAGACTGGCCGGGGAAGAAGAAAGGTCATCTCAGCGGAGTCCCAGCCAACGCTGTCCCTGTCTTTGCCGCAGGCGTGGAGGGGCCTTTGATGCACAGTGGCTTTAGAGAGAAAGGAGATCAGATCATAAAGGAAAACTGCCGGATGATGACCAGTGGAGTGGGGACAAGGGCATCCTAGACTAGTCACCTCTGCCAAAGTCCCATTCTTATGAACGGATATCCTGGGGCATTCAGGAGAGGAATTACAAAGAAAAATGAGTTAAAAAAAAAAGTTTGTCTCATAATTGCAAAAATATCATAGCTTCAGGTCTCTGGGGATGGTAGTATGGGAGTCGGCTACCAGCATTCAGCAGTGAAATGACTTGCTTGACTGCTGACACTTCCCAGAACTTTGAGGCTGAGGACATTTCTCCCCCACCTCTGAGCTCACTTCCATGTCATGCCCCCTCTGAATTCTGTCTGCAGCCCACATGGGTGCTTCTGCACCCACTTATCATGCATCTGTTGGCCATCTTGGCCCGTGTGCTCTCAGCCCTGGAAGGGCCTGATCCGTCTTCATCGCCCTGATTCTGACATTGCACATGGCACTTAGGAGGGAAGTAAGTCCTGCTGCATCCCAGGCACTGTGGAACGAGTCTGCACTTGTCCCTCCACTCCAGGCCACACTCCCAGCAGGCCCCTGGCTGCGCTCCGCGAGCGTCCCCCACGCTCTCCTCTCTGGATGTGAGTCTCAGGTGGCAGCGTCTCGATCTTGCTCGCCTTGAGTCTCAGGGCAGAGCCAGCACCAGGCCACCTGGCACTCGGTGAGTGAGGGGGCACCGTGCCCTCAGGAGCAGTTTTGAGGCTGAGCGAGTGTAGACCACGGGCCCACAGTCCTGCAGTTTGTAACAAGGAGTTGAAGTGGGACTCAGGTTGTGTGACTTGGAGGTCCCTGCTGTCCCTCTCCACCATTCTCAATGTCATTCACTGAACCGACCAAAGCTGGGCTCTGAGGACAGCCCGAGGAGGGAAGGAGGAGAGACAAGGTGTCCACCCAGTCTCAGTTACTCCTTAGTGGCACTCCCAGAGCTGCAGGGACTTTGGTGTAACATTTTCCCAGCTTTCTTTCCGTGGTTGCTTTGGGGTGCTGTGTGACGTAGAAGATCTATGACCATCAGTTTAGGAAGTGTGGCATCCAGCCCTGGCAATGCACTCAGAGATGCACATTTGTGGAGCCTCTCCCCATTTCTGGGCAGGGATTCCCACCCACCCAGGATGGTGCCTGGGTTTCACGTGCGTACCTGGCCCTGCCTGATGAGGTGGCTTCTGGGACTGCATGCTGGCTCTGCAGGGCAGGTGCTCTGCCGGAGTCACCAGGGAGGGCTTACCTGTAGGCCAGGTAGGGGCCACACCTGTACTAAAATCTCTAAGCTTCTCTGAAGCTCACCATCCGGGAGCCCCTGGAAGGGGGGTCAGCCACACCGTGTGCTCAGCACTCAATGGTGTGCTTCTGCTCTCTCTGAAGTTACTTGGGGACTAAACTGCCCGCTCTGGTCCCTGTCCAGACTGCCCCCACCCCACCCCTAGTGCCTGCATGACTTGCGTCTCTACAGGTTGTCTGCCACTTAGGTTGCAGTAAATTACCTGATCTCGGCAGGACAACATAGAATCTTAGATCCAGTTTAGACCTTTCGGCTAACGGCACAACCATCTGTGCCCTCAGCTCCTAGTTGGGGACCCACCTTTGCCTCACGTCTGCGTCTTTCCTAGGATAACGTACTCTGAGTCTTGCCCCTGGGGTTCTGACACCTGGCCTCCACTGGCTCTTACCTGGAATGGAAATCAGAAGCTTCATAGAGCTGGTCTTTTCTGCAATTGCCAATTAAGGCCTGTGTCATGCAATGCAATAAAGAATGCTTCTAGTCGAGAGTAATTTCTGGACTCTGGCCACCCCAGGTCAGCTGGTAGAGCAGCTGTTCCCTTGGGCACCAATCCCCCCTTGCATGCCAGGTGACCTAGTGGATGCATGGAGATGGGGTGCTGCCTGCCCCACTAGTCTAGGGGTCCCAGGAGCTTGGCAGCCCTGCTTGTCCTGGGCCATGTGTGGGGTTGCCCTTTCTGACCTCACAGCCAGAAGAGGCTGTTTTTCTGAGGCCCTGGAAGGATCCACGTGTCTCCCAGCCATCACAGAGCATATGTTTGCTGCATTCCCTCCTTTCTCTGGGGGGGCCTCCATAGATCTCACCCAATATCTGAAGGTGTCCTCCCTCTTCCCCACCTCTCTACCCTGGGAAAATTAGGGACTTAACGAAGATACATAATTTCACATTTGAATGTGACAGTTCACATGGCTGGTGGCTCACAGCCAAGGCTACACTTACTTCGTCCTGGTCAAGCACCCCTGAGCTCCACACAATAGGGGGAAAACCTTTTGTTTCTTTCAAGAGCACTTGAATTTTGTTCTTTAATGAAGGTCCTGAGAAGAGGAGCCAAAGGGACACGTGCTAATGTCATTTTATAAATTGAAAATCCTACGACCAAACAGAAGAAAGATGACGTATGAATATGAGAATCAGAATGAGGTCATGATTTATATTGTTTTTAATTATTGACAGTGTGAATGATTTTCAGTCCGGCTCAGATGGTGCACATGGGTAAGTGACACACAGCGTGTGCTCTGATGTCAGATGTGGTCTGTTAGGGCTGGCACCCACCTTGACAAAGGTCGTGGCCCCCTCAGCATTGGGATTTTAAACGGTGCGGGAGGAGATAACCCACGATGTGTAAGGGATGCAGACAACACTTTCTCACGATGAAATGTCTCCAACACACTCTGCCCATTGGACTCTGTCAAACCTGGAGAAGCTTCTTTTCTGGGCTGAGCCTCCTGCTTCCACCAGGGCTCAGCTGATCCGCCGCTGCCGATGACTTACGTGAAAGGACTTCATTCCTGGGTCCTAGCTGGGATCGTCTGCACTGAGGACAGACGAGGGAAGGCCCACACCTTGGGTTATCTGGGACCACAGAGGACGTTAGTGGGGCTCCTAGCTGAGCACCACGAGGTTCCTTGGGTGAGCTGAGGGAACAGGGGTCAGGAGGAGGCACAAGTATATTTTGTAATCTGCCCAAGAAGAGACCCCTGCTCAGTGCACTTCTAGAAATCGTCTCATGTGAAAAAGAGGCCATAAACCCAAAACTAAAAAAAAAAAAAAAAAAATCAAGATTCTAAATACCGTTCTATAAATAAGTTACTTTGTAAAGCTGGGCAAGTTAGTTAACCTCTTTGAGCGAAAGCTTCCTCTTGGATTTCATTAGGAGGTTGACCTGGTCCCTTTCCTCCGCACGCTCCTCCGGCCCCCTGGCCCCGCCCTGTCCAATGGGAAGAAGTTGCAGTTGTCTGTGATGGTAACCAAGGATTTCCCATTTGGCTTAAGATATATATCTCTTTTAAAACAAACTCTTATGTTTTCCCAGTGTGGAAGTTGAAGGGACTTAGAAGTACATGCACTTTCTTAAAGTTCCGTGGTGTTTCATAGTGTTCCACCGTAAGACAAACAAACATAGTTCCGTGATGTCTCTTCTGACTTCCCGCTGGCCCGGCCTTGGTTGCTTTTGTGTGTTTTTTCATTGTTTGCTTACTTTTGTTTTTAAGTAAGACAAAACTAAACAATACAATGTCTCGACAAGTGGAAGAGATGGAGAAGAAATTTGTGAGCTACGAAAGAAGGACATAGTACAGAATGTCAATAAGTATCCCAGAAACCATTAAAAAAAGATTTCTAGTTTTAAAAATTCCTGCAATTTTTAAGTATGCAGAAACTTATAAAATATTAAAGGTAAATTGAAGTGTGAATTCCTATCCTGGGCCATCATTTCTTACCAGAGGGACTGACTACTTGTTTGAAAGATAGGAATCTGTTTTGAAAAAGTTATGTTAAGCTATTTCATGTAGATAAAATGTCCTCTGGTTACTAGTTAGCATCAGTGACCGGGGTTTTTAGAGAAAAGAGAAGGTGTTTTCCTATGACTCCTTCTCAATGTTAAGAGTTGGTTATTTAGATTTGAATAGAATAATGGTTGTTAAAGTTCTGACAACTTGGACCTGCTAGAGATTCACACTTTAAAATCAATGGATTTCGTGAGAATCATTCATTTGTGTCAGTTTGACCCTGTAGGAATGTGTATATTATTGGCACAAGGAGGAGAGGTGAAGTTTAGTCAGCTCTTCATTATCTGCTTTCAGTGGTCTTGGGTGCTCAGATCGAGCTTCACAAAGGAGACTGGACATCTCTTCTTTATAATCCACACAGAAGGATGGAACACTAGAAGAGACCAGGTGGCTGGTCCTACTCCCTAAGACCCGGGGTTCCAGGGTCACACTATTTATGGAGCTCACATTTCTCCTTTTGGGGCAGAGGCAGGCCTGCCCTTACCCCTGAGCATGAGGAGAGCCCATGAGGTGACAACTACACGATTCAACACGGCTTCATAACAGGGTGTGTGGAGGCATAGGCACTGACGTCCATCTGAACTCTTTTTGGAAAGCACCAGAAAAGCTGGCTTTTGAATGTATTCTGGATGAGAGGATTACTCATTATTTACTGTAGAGGATGCTTACTATTTTTGCTTGTTTCTCCAATGTTGAGGCAGCATGGCTCCCACTCCAGGGAGAAGGGTGGGTGGCAGGGTGATACTCTGTCTGGAGACCAAGTTAGAGCTGGAGGAGACTTTGCAGAGGATTCTCCAAAGCATTTACTACCGAAAACAATACAAGCAATAAGAAGCAATGGTTCTATTTGTGTTATAACTTGTCAGCTGATTTGACTTCTACACCTCCAGTTTGAAAAAGCATTTCTGACCCACAAAATGCTCACCAGTTTTCCAGCAAGAGGCTGAATCTCCACGTCTCATCAACTCATCTGTTAAATAAGATTTCTAGAATATTTGGGGGAGGGGGTCCAGAGTTTCAGTCTATTACCACTGGCAGGGAAGCAGACACTACATTTAAATTTTCACAGTCCCTATTATCTGTGCAGAAGTTATTCCATAAGTGTTACCTGCCAATGCAGCAAGATGGCCTTTCTTCTGGTGCTGTTGCCCAGAACCTTCGGAATTAAGAGAGGGGGCTTCTGCTTGTTCTTGCTGAGAGGTTGGAGCACCCACAAATGCTGGATAACAGGGACCTTTCTTTTTCTGGAGAACAAGGAAAACATCTCCATGGTAGCCACCAATATAAGAGGGGATCGGGTCTGCCACCAAAGGTGTGTAGAAAAACTAAATGTTCAGAGCGTAGGGTAGGCTCTCTCCATAAGTTGAAACTCATGGTTTATCTTATGGATAAATCATGGCTGAAACCAATTAATGCAGAGTTTCAGATATCATTTCACTTAGAGAGTTAGACAATAAAAATTCCTCCCTTTGAGTGATGTAGCATAGTACTTGCTTTCAGAGTGGGACTCTTTAAAGATTATGAGGCCGAATGGGGGAAGGTCCAGTGCTGGGCATCTGAATATCCAGCAGAGGTGCCCAGGGCAGCTCGACTGCGGGAGCAGTGACATCAGGGGCCGAGAGAGGCCTGTGAGCAGGCTCTTGACAGCAGCCACAGAGCTTCCATCCAGCCTGTCCCAACCTCAAGGACACTGGGCTGCCCCAGCATCTGGGAATGACCCTTTGGACATTTCCTCGCCCTCTGTCTCTTGTTCCAGACCTTTCCTCTTCAGGCTTCAGGCGGGGGCCCCACCACTTCACCTCCCTTCAGTCCTTATCTCCCTCATCCCCGCCTTGACCAGCAATAACTCAGTTAAAATCCCACAGAGGCAGGATCTGATTTATCCGCTCTTTTTACAATACTTCACTGATGGACAACTCGAACTTGTTAACACTGATGTATTACCTTAAATAAGCCTTTCGTCTCCTTGCAGAGTGAAAGCTTTTGTCTTTGTTAAAGAAATTCCAGGCATTGGAAGGTAAGGAGATGTCTAGGGGAGGGCGCTGGACTCCTTCTCCAGCCCTGAGTAGAAAACTGACCCAGTGTTTAGGGTGAGGTGGACACTGTGAGGGCTATAGGCGCCCCTGTCCCCAACCCTCCAGAAGATGCTCCTTATGGCTGCTGAAGCTTTCATTCCCGCCTTGAAAAGTCTGGCTAAAAGAGAGCAGTCTACGGAACAGACAAAACGGCGTTCAGATTTTCAAATTGCAACTTTTCTGGCTGTGCAGTCTTGTGCATTTTACCTGAGAACTTCAATCTCTTTGTAAAATGGGACTATTAACATCTACTGTTCAGAGTTAATATAGGGAGATACATACATTTTATATATTAATTAACACATTTTAAATCTTATATTGTTTTAACTTGTAATAACAACTATACTTAATTATCATTATTTAATTTTTATAAATATTAATTTTTATATAATGCATGTATTACTATATATTAATTTCTATTTTTCAGACCTAACTTGCTCTCCAGTTGATGTTATATGATTTTCATGCTCTGGGCTTTGAAAGTGTCTTCAGCAAGGGGTTTTCTCTTTATCCGTTTATATGCCACACCTACTGCCGAGTCTAGCCAGTAAGAGTACCCGTTCAATAAATTAAAGAATGATGCTGCTTCTCATTACAACGTTTCTAACAAAGCAGTATGCCTTAGAACAAACTGTTTTCTCTGGACAGAATTATTTCTCTCTGGTTAGGGTCCCATGTCGTAAGACTAATTTTGGTCATTTCTCTTCTACAAATGGGTGACTGGAGCTGGCTGGATCCACAGACCGGGTGTCCTGATGTACTCTTCCTGTGCTGGTCTGGACCAGATTCCTTGGTGCTGAGTTCGTGGATAATCAACTTTTCTAATTATTCTTTCAAATGCATTAGAAAGAAAATAGACTGAAAGCCATGACTCAAAATAAGGAATGTGTGTTTAAGAACATCATTGTCTCCATTTTTAGCAACCACTGAAATAGTGTGGTACTTGGATCCACTTGATGACTATCATTTTTCTGTAGGTTGCTGGGTTTAGTCGTCGTCTTTGTTTCGGGGAGGTGGCGTGGGAGGCGAGGACGTGCGTTTTTGTGGGTTGGAGGGAAATGTCTGCACAGGGAGCATGGGGGTGCAGATCAGAGTCACCAGCCCAGCCCCTGCTGCCACACTGCGGGTGAGGACGGCGTGACGCGGGTCTGAGACGTGCACGTGGCTCCTGCTGTCAAGCCTGCGTTTCCTGTCAGGGACCAGGCCTGGCCTGGCACTGGGACGCGGTGGGACCGGAGCGCTCTCCCCGCCCGCGTCTGCGGGTCCACTCGGCCCCGCGCGCTCGTCTTCCCGGCCCGCCCGTCGGGGGAGAAATGACCTCCTGGGCAGGCGGAGGGCTGGGGGCTGTGGCAGCTGGCACCGCCCCAGGCCGGCACGTGCGAACCCCGGGCTGTGAGGACGGGAGCCCGCGTAGCCTCCGGTCGCCTCCCTGCCCCCTCCATTCCTTCCCCTCCAACCTCCCCTCTCCGTCCCCTCTATGTCTCCTCCGTCCCCCCTCCCTTTCTTCCCCCTCCCTGTCACTGCTTCCTGCATGCCTGCCCCGAGCCCCCTTCTTGTCACCCTCCAAAACTCCCCCCATGCCCTCTCCATGCCCCCTCTCCTGTCCCCTCCGTGCCTCCCTCTAGGTCCCCCCTCCTTGCCCCCTCCCTGCCCCTCCCTTCCCTCTCCCTCCTCCTTGCACCTCCTGGCCTGCCTGTCTCTGAGCTGCCCCATCCCCAACGGCTGTGGTGGATGCACCTGCACTCTCTGGGGCACTCAGACACAGACCCACAGGGGGCCCCTTTCTCTGAGTGGGACCTCACACCCTCCTCACCCCCTCCCTGCGTGTGACCAGCGGGGACCTGCTCAGAAGGGCGCTTGTGGGGCCTCCTGCAGGACTGCAGGCTAGCGTGGGCAGGGCACACCTGGTGGCCGGGACAGAGGGACAATGCTTCCACCCTGCACCTGCATGACTTTATGTGTCCAGTACCTAGGAGTCTACAGTAATGTGTTTTATCTTGAGGAATAATAGAAGGCAAGGACATTTTATCAACTCTGTGAATAAAGAAATACAATCTCATGAAGAACATTAGGAGAAAAACATGGAATTTCAAAGGTCCACACAATAGGAAACTGTTCTTTTTAATCCTGTGATAATAGGGAATTGGAACTGGGTGTGTGAGGTTCCTTTATAGGGAGCTTGTGAATTCTTTTACTTTTGAAACTGTGTTATTGATCAGAATCATGTCTATAGTATTTTAGGATTTCTAAGTAAAAAATGAGTTTCTTGATATTAATTTTTAAGGCAAGATTCTAATAAGAAAATTGTGAAGACAGTCAAGGAGTGATAAGACAGAAAGGTGGGAGTGATCACTGTTTGGTTCAAGGTCTAACTTAGCTCTTCGTGTTTAGAAGGCGGGCTTTCTGGTGGTGGTGGCTGGAGAGGCCCGGGCAGGCTCATGTCATCCCATTCCTGCGTGGGGCTCCTGGAGAGACACCTGTGTGGAGGATGCCCAGGCACAGGGGCCATAGGTCAGAGTTTCCAACTGACCTCCCTGAAGGCCAGCTAACTAGTGGGCAGACAGGCAGGAGGGGGACAGAGGCGGATCCGTGGTCTTGCTGTTCTCCCTGTGGGCCTCAGGCCAGTCCTGGCAGGTTGTGTTTGTTGCTCTTGACTCTGTGGCTGCCCAGATGGCCTGAGGAACCAGCTGGAATCTTCTTTAGACTCCGTGTAAGGGATGGGCTCCAAAGTACCCAGCGTCAGGTTTTCCTTCCTCAAATGTCAGGGAACTGCTGTGTGGCTGGACCATTTTCAGTTGAATTAAACTGGCGCTTGGGGACCACACAGCTTGAGGCCCACTCGCATGACTGATGACTTGTGCCCTCAAATCACTTCAGCCTTTCTTGTGCCACTAAAAACTACTTTACCCTGAGAAATGAGAAAGAACCACTCAGCCACTACAGATCAGGTTCCTTGTCGGCCGTCGGCCGTTTAAGCCCAGCAGATCTCTTCCCATGGCGACAATGAGGAATTCAGTTCAGCCTTGTTGCTGGGATCCCACCTGCAGTGGAGGTGCAAGTCCACCACCTCCTTTCCTGGTTGAGTGACCTTGAGCTTGTGACTTCAACAAACTGGACCTGGGTTTTAAGAAAGGTGAACCAGCAGCTGTTTGGCACATGTGATGTGAGTTTCTTCTCCTTCCCCTTGCAGTAGCCACAGCCACGGGGTCAGAGGGTGCATTTGAACATGGCCCTGCTACCCCGTGTAGTCGTGAGGTGATGGCAGGCAACCCGAGCTGCCGCAGGTCAGCCACAAACTGACCGGACCTCATGGGGGGCGGGAACCTGGAAAGACCCAAATTTAGGAACCCCGTGGAAGTGACGAGAGCAGGGAGTTCAGGCACTCTCACAGAGAGGGTTTTACTCAGTCTTCACTACAGCTCTGCCGTCAGGAGTAATTTTTTCTCCATCTGGCCCATCTCGCTTCCTAAAACGTAAGCAACTTGAAAAGAAAGAAGGTTCTGCTTCTGATTCATTCACCCAGTCACCGGGACGTAGGCACTGAGCCCTGCTCTGCGAACACATTTGGTTTAGGCTTTGGGGTGTAGCATAAACAAACGAGACGAAGCTCTTGCTCTCCAGAGCTCGCAGCGTGGGAGACAAGCAGTAAAAATCAGAACAAGTAACTGTACAGTCGTGCCTCGATTGACGGTGGCAAGGTGTTCTGAGAAATGTGTCTTTAGGTAATGCCGTCATCGTGCGAACATCATAGAGTGCACTTACACAAACCTAGGTGGCATAGCCTACTACACACCCAGGCTATGTGGTACTGATCTTATGGGACCACTGTCACTATGTGGTTCGTCGTTGACTGAAACGTGGTTATGCAGTGCCTGACTGTAGATATATAGTCAATGCTAATAAGTATGAAAAAAACCAAGAATGAGGAGCCAGTGAGGGATGAAGTGGGGGTGTGTGTTGGGGTTGTTTGTGTGTGGTGTTTTAGCTAGGAGCGTCAGGGAGGTGACATTTGAACAGAGACCTGAATGAAGTGACTGCACAAGTCATGTCACCATCTGGAGGAAGAGTGTTCCAGACAGAAGGAACAGCAAAGGCAGGAACAGGGAGGCTGCTGTGTCTGCGTGAGTCGCAGGGTCGAGAGGCCTTGGCTGCCTGTGCGAAGGGCCTATAGGGCTGAGGCAGGGAGAGCAGAGGAGGCCCCGGAGCAGTCTGGGTCAGAGGGGACGGGCCTGGACCAGGCTGGCAGGACACGGTGAGAGTTGCTCAGACTTGAGCCACGTTTGAAAAGCGGTTTTAGCTTTTTACAGGAATACTCGTGTTTCTCAGCACACATATGCTCAGTACACAGGTGCGCACCTGCTGGCACTCACACAGACCCCTGAGAGGGGGGTGGTGCTCCTTTCCCTTTGTAACGAAGTAGCGAGTGAAGCTGAAGCACAAAAACGTGATCTACCAAGATCCCAGTGGTTTCCCCTCCTCGCCTATGGCTCTCTCACTTCCCTGGGACTGACAGATCAGCCCAGATATGTCATTGTTCTGAGAGCATCCACAGAGAGGTTAACTGAAAGAAATGTCTAAATAATGCAGTAAGCAACTCTGTGATTCGATAGTTTTAAGACGAGTACTTTAAAACAGATGAACACCTTTTGACCATAACACAGCAGTGTTCAAAACTTCAGTGGGTGAGACTGAAATTAAAATTTATTTTTTTTGCAAGAAATAAAAGACTGTAGATCTTCCTGAAAAAAATCAAGACATAAAGCTTCCAAAAAAACTCCTTCCAAGAAACACCAAGATGACACCAAGTACTTTGTGATGTTGAGGTGCTAACAAAGGTCTCTGAGCCAGGTCACCGTCTGCAAATACAAATAACAGTCCTTTCTTCGTTCTGAGGTGAAGATTGAGGTAAAGGGACTTGCACCACATCAGGACCATAGGCATTTGGTAAATAAGATGAATAAGCCTTTGGAAGATGCAGACAAGGAGATTACGATGAGATAAACTTGTTGTGAGGAAAGTGCATTTTCAATGGTTGCACATATGAATTATGTAGCAATTGTATAATTTTTGCCCAAAGCAAAAGCTTCTCAAATCCCCAATACCCCAGTCAAAAGCTCATTAATAATTTGGTCATGCTATCTGATATTTTGAGATTGAATTTTTTTGTTGCAAACAATCTTTTTCTCCTTTGGTTTCATCTTTACCAAATTTAAGCTTGTGACCCTCTGGGGAAAGACTTGGACTTTTTGAAAATTGAATAACTATCAAAAATTAAATTTTACTGCAAATAATCACTAAAAGGAGAAGGCAGCTATGATTTCTGAACACCTACTGTGTGCCAGGCACTTTCTATATGCCTTCTCACACAGTGTCCCAACAATCCTAGGAGGGAAGCATTTGAGTCACCAGGAGATTAAATAACTTCCTAAGGATCACAAAGCGCTTAAATAGCGAAATCACAGATTTCACCCAGGCATTTCTGAATCCAAAACCCAAGGGACTTCTAAACAAGGCAAGCCAAGGAAAAATTTTTATGCAGCAGTAAAAAGGATCTGTGAATCAGGACATACTGGAATGCATGCATATCATTTAAGCATAAATATTTAAGTTTGGAGGTGTGAGATTAACAGGGAAAGTTTTTGCCAAGTTCAGAAACCCCAAACTCAGACCACAGTCCGCTTTGCTCAGGCCTGAAGTTGACCTTTCCCAGACCATCTCGCTGCATGGCCAGTGGTTCTGCTACTGTCCCTGCCATTCTTCAGCACGAGGATGTCATCACTTCTAATCAAAAGGCAAAGAAACAATTCAGCAACTCACTCAAGTCAGTTAGCCGACTCTGAATCTTTATACTCTGTCAAAAAAAAAAATTATAGACAAGCTAAAACACATTAGCATATTTAAACTTGTCTCCTACATTTAAATAATGTCATCTATGTTCTTCTGCAGTATCATAATTATCAGTAATTAAAATATTAAATGCTTCATCATTCAAGTGGTTTCCATTTGTTCTCTGTGCTGTCAGGATAATGATTTTTCGCTTTTGTTCTGCAGGGAGGAAAGGGAAGGAAAGGGCAGGTTGAGAAGAAGCTTCTGGGGAAATTGAATGCAAGGGCAGAGCCCTGAGAGGCCAATTCAACCCTGTTGAAGCGCCATTAGCCAGGAATCCCGCTCAGGATCTGCCCTTAGGATCTGAAGCTCATGAGTCTAACATTAGTTACTGCTGCTCTGTGTCCTGCCTTTCAATTCTGGGTACTGACTGAGCAGGTAGAAGCCGCTGAATCTTTTATTTGCTGAATAGCATTAACTGTGAGCAACCACCGGGCCCAGCCTAGCCCAGCTCCTCCAACCAGTTCATTCCTTCCATCCACCAGGGACTTAGATTTTTGAGGAAGAGAGAGAAAGATGGGGAAATTTGCGATGAGTTTGGAAGACAGGTCATAAATCTAGCTGTCTAAATCCACAACATCCGCTCCCTCCTTCACCAAGTTATTTATTGAGCACTTACTGTCTGCCTGGTTCTCTTCTAGGTGTTTCCACTGAGCTGATGACAGCTTGTACCAAGCTAAACACTGCACTTAGAATGAGTAAAACTGGGCTCCTGATTTATTTTTTTTGAGAGCAAATTATTAAGCATGGCAATAGCCTTCCCAAGTTTTTAATTTTTATTTGTTTTTTTTGGTTTCTGCAATGGAAAAGGAAATGCTTGTCTTCACTCCAGGTATACTTCTGTCTCTGTTTGAACAGACTCTCTGCAAACTCTGTTAAAAGAAAAAAAAAGTCCTGCTCTGTAGTGGCGGGGTGGGAGCACTGATGAACAAAAAGATATTCGTGATGGTTCGCACGGTCACCATTGCCTGAGGCTGAATGAGACATTGGATCTTTTAAAAAATAATTTCCAGTACTGCATTTATTTATTCAACAATTTATTGAGCATCTGCTCTGGGCCTTGCACTTTGCAAGTTGCTTCTGATATGATGCCAAATAGACCCTTCCTGAGGGGGCTTACAGTCTGGGGAGGGGGTGGGGGTGGCCAATATAAAGAGAAAAGAGGCACCAGTCAAGTGGAAGAACATGACAGGGGGTCTCCCTGGTGTGGTCTAGGTTACTAATTAAAGTTCAATAAAATCCATGGCATAAGAAATCCCTTTTCAAACTATCTCACTGCAGTTTTGCTAGATGTGGTCAAAACTCATGTTTCGTGTGAGCATGTTTATAATCATTTTGGGGCAGCTGGCTTTACTGGAGAAATTAATAATTTAACAAGCCTCCTGGAAGTTGGGTGAAAATTTTAGGAATTACTGTAGGATTGAGGTTTGTGTTCTGGGCGTTGGCTTCCAAAATGCATAGTTATAAATTATTTTCCCCTCCAACACTAAAGTAATTTTTTCCCCTTTAAAAAGCTGGTTCTAAGATTCTGTTTTGCACAAAATCCACTTATAGAATATTTTCTTAAGCTGCAAGTTTTGAGTGTAACACTCTCTGCAGGATTATAGAGTCCTGGCTACTTTTCAATTACCCAAAGTGTGAATAGATTTACAATGCCATATGTGATAAATATTTGGTTTTAATCTGCACTTAATTGATTAGCACTTAATAAACAGCTTTCAGCCATTTTTAAGCAGTCTTTGAGGTTAAAATGTTGACAGTGCCATTAATTTGATTTAAGTCTAATGGAATAATATTATAATGTGTATTAATTCCAAATTATGGAATAGCCTGTCAAAATTATTTTCTCCAATCACCAGGTCTTAATATTTACCCCAATTTTAAGGCTATTGAATGTTGCTGCAATGAATATGAATATTATGGGGATTGCTTTGGCCAAATGTAGCACAGTTATAAGAGAATGCTTCCAGGGAGAGTTCATCTGAAAATGTGATAATTAGTGAAAGAACTGAGGTTCAGGAATATATCATTTAACTTCCTTTATGTTAAAATGTAATTTATTTTTTGCTTTGGCAAAGCAATCTCTTGTATAAATGAAAGTTTCAATGAAGTTCAGCCTGCAGAAGGCGGGAATCCTGGAGCTCTATAAGTCGTGCACCTGCTGAGCAGCATCTTCTCTCCGCGATTCTCTCCAGGACTGGCTTTCACATGCTCACACACTCCAAGTTCAATAAGCCAGAGAGACCCAGGGTTCAGATTTAATTATAGAGCTGATAACACTCACTTGTAGGAAACATGAGGAGATATATAGAACTAAGAAAGCGTGGGGAGAAAGGAGAAGAAACAAATGATTATTTATGATGAACTTTTGAAGTGATCCTGCTGATTTGTGGCAGAAGCTTATGAAAGATTCCTATTGTTGTTTTCTATAAAAATTAGTACATGGAGATTTTTGAAATATAAATAAGTAAAAATTAAAATTAAAAAAAACTCCTTAATCCTACACTGGTGATAATAATCCCGGTAGAAACTTTTCTATAAATCTTTGTGGTTCATTCATATATATATTTTTCAAGCAAAAATGAATTCAAATCATACATGCTCTTATAATCTATTTTTACTTAATATACCAGAAACACTTATCTACGCCATTTTTAATGGTTGCATTTGTAATAACAGACATACATTTTGCCAAGTATAATTTATAGTATTCAAAAGATAGTTTATTTTAAAAATTCCCTCCTAAGTTTTATATTACCAACTTGTGCTTGTGGAGTTAAAAAAGATTTTTAAAAATAGTGCCTCTGTAATACCAAATGAAGTATTAACCACAGAATAGTAAATACACATAGAGCTGAATAACATTAGACAACCTAATAAACGTCTTTAATATTATTATTTCAGCCTATCATTCATTCATCTCTTCATTTAAAGAAAGCTTTCTTGAACCTGCTGTGTGGCAGGCTCTGTGTCCAGCACTGGGGATGTGGGAGGGCACGTTTCAGAGCCTTACCTGGATGAACTCACAGCCCCAGGCTGGAAAGCATGTAATGCAAAGCCACTGAAATGCCACAGAGTAGGAGCTCCAGTAAAGGTTTGGGCCAAATACTATGGAAACACAGAGGAGGACCAACTGAATCTGCCTGGCGGGGGTCAGGACAACTGAGGTGAAGGGGGGGTCGTGGCAGCTGATGAGGCCCAGAGGACAAGTGGATGACCCTGTGGGGGATGGGAGCACGTGATGGAAACTAGAAGCAGGAGAAACATGGATGGGGGCGCTGACAATGAAGACCTGAATTTCACAGTGGAAGTGGCGTTTTTAAAGAAGCAAGAAACACTTAGAGGTAGAAGTGATGAGATTAGTAATTGATGAAGTGTAGACCACGAGAGGAGGAGTCAAAAATGACACCAAGGTGTGCTGATGGGGCGGGCACACGATGATAAGGAATACAGGTGAGGGAGCAGGTTTAGAGGGGAAGATGGTCTTGGTTTTGGAAATGTTGAGTCTGAGATGCCTGCAGGACGTCCCGCATCCAGTGGAAATGCAGGATTCAAGCTGAGATGGAGGCTTCGAAAATGTACATCAGAAAATGTACATATTTTTTCAGCTGCACTTTAAGATTCTCATTCAGTCCCTCACATTTCATATATATCTGATTGACATTCTAAACCTAGAAGTAAGGAAATTGTGAAATTTCTCAAGAGTTTAGGTTGATTTGAAACTCAATGCCTGCCAGACATAAATTAATCTTGTCTAACAGAGCTGAAGTAAAAACAGGATTTCGTCTTCTTTCTATCACTTTGAAAGAAGTTTCCATCATTTGCTGTAGATTTGCTGCAAATAAATTGGTGAGAACATTCAGCAACCATCTTTGGAGGCCCTTAGATTTTGTTGCACATGGTTAAAAGAATGGGTTCATATGAAATCTGCTCTGAGTCTGAAATAATCATTCATAAAATAATGTGATTCTTGCTTTTGAGTATTTGAATTTCATTCTCATATTTCCCACAAGCAAACTGATCAAATAGTATGACCGTCACACCTCTGTTCTAAAGGCAAACCACAGCTAAGAGATTTGTACATTTTTTTCTATGTAAATAAGCTTATATTTTACTTTTAGTATTTGTGTTTGCCCAGCCTTCCCCTGGGATTGAGAAATGTTTAAACATAAAGACTTTAACTTTGACTTTCTTTCCAATTCCCCAAAGAGATGCATTTCATTTCATTCTTGTTACCGTCCAGCTGTCATGAAGGAAACAAACCGAGGTAGCCAGATTTGCAGACACGTAACATTATTTTGTTTAGTTTCTTTTTCTCCTTCTCCTTCTTTGTCATTTTCCCCTTTTGTTTCTTATTTGGAAAGGAGTCTGGGAGAAAAGGTCATTGTATACCAGAGGAGGAGATGGAATGAGAGAGAAGATGGAGCAGAAGTGACAGCTGAGTGAGCAGATGAAAGCTTGCCATGAGTAAGAGAGAGCAGCAAAGGTGGGATTCTCATCCCTTCTTTAGCAGGTCACGGCCTCCTTGAATTTCATGTCTGAGAAATGGCACTAAGAATGCCCACCTCTGAGCAGGTGTGACAACTGAATGACACTACTTGGCAAATGATCAACAGTAGGGAAATGTTATCCTGAGATGTGGGACAAATAGGGTCAGATAGTCTTGGTCTACTCTTCACCTTGCAAATATTAAAATTCTATGGCACTTTTTAATCTCATGTATACAATCTCATTTGCCACCAAATCTGTATGAGATAAACAGCAGAGCATATTATTTTACAGATCAGGAAACTGAAGTTCAGAATTTAAGCTATTTTTCTAAACCCATTGGCAGAGTCAAAGCTTGAATCCAGTTCTCCTATTTCCAGATCCAGTGTTCTGACTCTGCTCTCTCTCTCCCCCAGTCGCTGTGAGGAGGCAGGGATGGGGCAGGGTTCTGTTGCAAGGACCACTAGCTTGTGCATTCTTGGTTTCATTCTACAGCTTAATTACACCTACTTGAGAAAGACCCCTATGGTCTCCCTTATATCACACTGCTTGTCTGCTGCTCAACCTCACTTCAAGACCATCTTCACTCTGACCTAACCTTAACATCCAGCATTATCTCTCAGCTTATCAGATCCATGGAGCAGGGGTGGGGTGGGGAGCACTGTCTCTCCTCTGGCTGTCCCTCAACTGCCTCTTCTTCTGGGAACTGTCCTCGCTCATCCTGCCTTTCCCTCACTGCAAACCAGCAGGCTGCAGTAGATGCATGAGTTTCCTATTCACACTGCCTTGGTCTAGGGGTGGGCCCTCTACCCAACTGGGCCAATGAATGTCTTCCTGGGACTTCTGTCCCCAGGATAACCTCTTCAGTGGCTGAAGCAGTTAGTTCTGAACTCTAGAGCTGCTAGTAATCCCTTTATTTTCTACATGAAGCATTTTGGTCCACTGTGAGAAGAAGGATGCTGTTACCAAGCAAGAGATGGGGAGAGGCTTTCAAGAGCTTTTTGAGTTCCAAGTTCCAGTTATTCACCATTCCTGTAGCTCGGGCATTGAATCTTCGCTCTAGGTTTCTTGTCTTTCTTTTTTTTTCTCTGACACTGGCTTCTGTTGGGTTCCTCCCATCTGCAACCAGAACCGCCTTAATTACTCCAGTTTGCCTCTTTCCAGCTCCTCACCGCCCTGCAGTATACCAGGTCCATCGTTCCCGCTTAGAGGCTCCCTTCTTTTCAGCACTCTGCTTCCTGTGCCCCATGCCCAACGCATCTCCACCAATAAGAGAGCCCCACAGTCCTCATTTCCTCCCTGAATCCTTTCCCAGGGCTGTGCTTCTCTCTTTCTTTCTACTTTCTGAACACCCAGAGCATTCTGTGCCAGAGTTTGGTGTTGGCTTATAAGCACAGACTTGTCACCAGATTTTGTGCTGCTTCAATTGATATTTGACTGTTTTATGTGTTTTTAATTAACAAACACTTCTATAGTGCCTAAGATTTACCAGAAAGTGTTCTAAGAACTTTACAAATGTCAACTCATTTAACCCTTATAACATCCTGTTACTAGCCCCATTGTACAGAGAAGAAAACTGAAGCAGAGCCCAAGTTCACGTGGGGTATAAGTGGAGACGATTCCAAACTCAAGCAGGCTGGTTCCCAAGTGCGTGCTCTTAACTACTGCTCTGTGCTACCTCTCTATCAACAGATGGAAGGCTTCATAAGCCCAGTGACAATCTCAGCCCCCTTAAATAAAATTCCCTAAGGGAACTAGCTGAGTGAGGATGCAATAAATGATCAATTAATAAATATTAAGATGAAAAGTTACTCAAATTCCTTTATCAGGGGCTGGTTCTCCTCCAGGAACAGGCAGCTTTGGAAGGGCTGGACCTAGAGGGATGAGGCAGGAAGGGGACTGTGGTATAATGAGGCAGTTCAGCTGAATGAGCTCAGGCTAGGAATGGGGTGTCAGAAGCCCCAGCTGAACCATCTTTCACACTTGTGGTCCACAGCTGCCCCCCAAATACAGTATGAAAGGGAACAGAATGAGATAGTAGAAACAACTACATATTTTTTTTAAAATACAATACTTCCATCAGGCCATGATCAAAGGAAATAGAACTTGAAGTTGGAAAGCCCAATACAATACTCACAGACCAGTCTCTCGACGACATCACACAGCCAGGACCTCAGCACCTGTTAGCTCTTCCCTCAAGTTGAGCACTTTCATGACATCCAAGCTGCAGCTTGGGTGACTCAGGACTCCCAACATCTCCCTGCCTACCCATCCTTGCCCCATCAGACAGGATTGATCTTGCATTCTCTCCTCTCTGGGCAATTTTCTTACACAACAGTGTCACTGATGAGTTAATTGGTTACTAAACTGTTCTCCTTGACCTCTGCCAAATCTGAGATCTAGATTTCCATAATAAAATTCCAAAACCCATTTAAAATGCCTGCTCCCTTAAGAATAAACACACCCTGAATTCCATGCTTTGGGGCAGAACAGCAAAGAAGAGATTTTTTTGCTGTTGTCAACTGATTGACTTGCTCAGCCACCAGATATTTCTGGAGCATGTTCAAAGTTTAAGGAGCTGGGCACTGGGCACTGGAGCACACAATGACAAAAAAAGATTTATTCCCTGCTTATTTTATCTATTTCTGTATGTAATGTTGACCCTGACAGTGTTTATTTTTTTGTTTGAACAGGCAACTGGATAAAATCATATGCATTTTTTTTTCTTTTTGGTGAGGAAGATTGGCCCTGAGTTAACATCTGTTGCCATCTTTCCCTTGAGGAAGATTGTTGCTGAGCTAACATCTGTGCCAATCTTCCTCTACTTTATATATGGGACGCCACTGCAGCATGGCTTTATGAGCGGTGTGCAGGTCTACACCTGGGATCCCAACCTGTGAACCCTGGGCCACCGAAGCGGAGTGCACAAACTTAACCACTATGCCACCGGGCTAGCTCCAGAATCATATGCATTTTTTAAAGTCTCAATCTCTTTTCAGAATCATAGATGCACACAGAGAGTCTATTTTCATTGTGTGATTCATTCACCTTTCTGGTGCCAAGAATCATCTGCAGAAATAATGCAATGAGCCTCACTATTTGATTTGTCAGTTACTATATAATACCAGATCTACTGGGGCATAAGCAGAGGAACAGAACTGAGGCCGTAGCTAGCCTTGCCTATGCAACAGAGGGAATTAAAGACCTTTTTCTACTTTCTGTTTGTCATGGGCTGGCTTATTGTTTGTCCAACTACAGTCATTTTCCAGATGGGTTTGGCTCTTCTCTGAGTTTTTTTGGTTGTATCAAATAAGAACACCAAACTGAAGATATGACTATGTTAACACGTTTCTAGAAATTCTGGATTTTGATTTCTAGTTTATTGTATTCCTACATAAAGAAGATAGGAATTTTTAAATCATATTAAGTGAATCAGAATTCAAAGAATGTGGAAATCATGGAGGAAGTGGTTGTGAAATATTTGTCAAATATGAATATGACTCCTTGTTTTTCTCCATTGGTCCAATAATTTAACTTTAGGATGAATTCTTTTCAAAAATGTATGAATCATTCTACAGGCTCATCTGTCATTTCACTTGATGTTCATGATAATCCTGAGTGGAAGGATGGGATCATTTCATCCTGTTTTATGATCAGTGGAGGGAGGTTTCGAGCCACTGGGTGACTTGAGAAGCCATGTGGATGGCAAGCAGTACAGTGAGAACCCAGGCAGCCTGACCACCCATCTAGTGTTCTCTTCAACTCTGGATCCGATTCCCACTTTTATGAGCCCACAATCCCATACCCAAAACCCTCAGGGCCTGATGTCCTTCCAAATTCAGAAGTTGTTGGATTTTTAAAAGGCAATAAATGTACCAAATATTTCACAATATCAATTTGCTACATCCACCCTGCCTCAGATCAGATTTCTTCTTTCACTTAGTAATATGCACTTAAGTTTCTCCCATCTCTTTTCACGGCTTGATAGCTCATTTCTTTTTAGTGCTGAATAACATTCCATTGTCTGGATGTACCATAGTTTATCCACTCACCTACTGAAGGACATCCTGGTTGCTTTCAAGTTTTGGCAATTATGAGTTAAGCTGTGTAGGTATTTGTGTAGACATAAGTTTTCAGCTCATTTGGGTAAATATTAAGAAGCACGATTGCTGGATCATATGGTTAAGAGTATGTTTAGTTTTGTAAGAAACCGCCAAACTGTCTTCCAAAGTGTCCGTACCAATTTGCATTCCCACCAGCAATAAATGAGAGGTCCTGTTCCTCCACATCCTCACCAGCATTTGGTGTTGTCAGTGTTCTAGATTTTGGCCATTCTGACAGATGTGTCATAGTATCTTGTTGTTGTTTTAATTTGCATTTCCCTGATGACATATGATGTGGAGCATCTTTCCATATGCTTATTTGCCATCTGCACGTCTTCTTTGGTGAGGTATCTGTTAAGATCTTTGGCCTGCCTATTAACCAGGTTTTTTAATTTTCTTATTGTTGAGTTTTAGAAGTTCTTTGTGTATTTTGGATAACAGTCCTTTATCAGATGTGTTTTTTGCAAATATTTTCTCCCAATTTGTGGTTTGTTCTAATTGTTTTGACATTGTCTTTTGCAAAGCAGAAGTTTTTAATTTTGATGAAGTCCAGTTTATCAATTCTTTCACGGATAGTGCCTTTGGTGTTGTATCTAAAAAGTCATCACCATACCCAAAGTCATTTAGGTTTTCTCCTATGTTATCTTGTAGGCGTTTTGAATTTTACATTTATGTCTGTGATCCATTTTGAGTTAACTTTTGTGAAGGGTATAAGGTCTGTGTCTAGATTTACTTTTTACATGTGGATGTCCAGTTGTCCCAGCACCTCTTGTTGAAAAGACTATCTTTACTCCATTACATTGCCTTTGCTCCTTTGTCAAAGATCAGCTGACTATATTTATAGGGGTATATCTCTGGACTCTCTATTCCATTCCATTGATCTATTTGTCTATTCCTTCACCAATACCACATGGTCCTGATTACTGTAGCTTTATAAAGCAAGTCTTGAAGTCAGGTAGTGTCAGTCCTCCAATTTTGTTCTTCTTCAATACTGTGTTGGCTATTCTGGGTCTTTTGCCTCTCTAGATAATCTTTAGAATCAGTTTGTCAATATCCACAAAATAACTTGCTGGAATTGTGATTGGGATTGCATTGAATCTATAGATCAAGTTGGGAAGAGTGGACATCTTGACAGTGTTGAGTCTTCCTATCCATGAAGATGGACTATCTCTCCATTTATCTAGTTCTTCTTTGATTTTTATTCATCAGAATTTTGTGGCTTTCCTCATATAGATCTTGTACATAGTTAGATTTATACCTAAGTATGTCGTGTGGGCACCATTTTTAAATTACATTTATATTGAATATCATTATGCCAAGCTGATCCTTGTAGAGTATCTAAGGATAAATCTTAGTTAAAAGTGACTTAACCTCTCTCAGCTTCAAATTCCTTTTTGCAAGATAACGATCATGTACCTCATTTGCAGGTTGTTATGTAGACAGTAGAAGTAAATATAAAGACTCTCTGGCTGATCAATAAATTGTACCACAGTAGGTAGTAATATTTGGAGAAAACATATAATTTCAAACATTTCTTTTTTTTTCAATTTTAGATTTCCAACTTATATTTCACTAATCATTAATTATGATACTGTTACTTTAAACTTGACTAAAGCAACCTAAAGCTTCTGAAAAAGCCACTATTCATTTTAAAAATAGGTCCACTGGGGGCCGACCCCATCGCCTAGTGGTTGAGTTTGGAGCACTCCTCTTCAGCAGCCTGAGTTCAGTTCCCAGGTGTGGACCTACACCACTCGTCAGCAGCCATTGCTGTGGTGGCATCCCACATACAAAATAGGGGAAGACTGGCACAGATGTTAGCTCAGGGCAAATCTTCCTCAGCAAAAATAAAAATAGAAATAGCTCCACTGATTGATGAACTATAACCTTGTACTCAGTGAACAGGGCTAGCCAGTGTGAAAAAAGTCAGTTTTCTATTCCATCTGGGATTGTAGCATATTCACTTAGTGAAAGGACACTGTTTTTCTTTTCATTCAGGATCCTCAATGTTCCTTGCTTGACCACTAATCAATTTTGCTAAAGTTATTAAAAATCCTTTTTTCTTTAAAACACTGGATCTGGAGATTAGAAATAACATATTTTGCCTGGACATTATATTATTATCCCTGAAAAATACTTGTTTGGTACCTATTGCATACATAATGCAATATCTGAGTGGATAAAAAATAAGTCAATGACGCAGCTGTGACATATTTATACCTTTCCTACTTCTCAAAAGAACTCAAGGAGGTTTACAATAAAGACATCAGCTCAGGGGCTGGCCCAGTGGTGTAGTGGTTAAGTTCATGCATTCTGCTTCAGTGGCCTGGGGTTTACAGGTTTGGATCCTGGGTGCAGGCCTACTCACTGCTCATCAACCCATGCTGAGGTGGCATCCCACATAGAAGAACTAGAACGACCTACAACTAGGATATACAACTATGTACTTGGGCTTTGGGGAGAAAAAAGAAAAAGAGGAAGATTGGCAACAGATGTTAGCTCAGGGCCAATCTTCCTCAAAAAAAAAAAAGATTTAAAAGGAAAAAAATCAGCTCATTAAGACCAAAGATAATCAGCATAAGACAAAATTAAAGATGAATGAATAAATGGAAGTGGTAAAGGGAGCCATGTGTCAAACATTTCAATTCAGAATGAACTTCGCAGCTGAGCACACACTCTGACCCTGGGGCTCCTTGCAGCTGGAGCCGAGAGCTAAGCACAGGGGGTTAGTGAACTGGGTCTCCCTGCTGTTGTCAGCAGACTGCCTCATGAGGAGGCAGGAGACAAATCTTGTCCTCGTGAAGAGGCAGACTCTAGCCTACAGCACGTGATGGACCCAGCCAGAAAACAGTAATGGCAAAGGAGAGGGAGGCCACAGGGATGAGTGGCCCAGGGAGTGAATTTGAAGGATGGGAGAACTAAAATGGGTCTTCTAGAATGACACAGTTTATTTAGGTGGAGGGCGGTGAGCACAGCCTAGGCAAGGGCATGGGGACAGAAAAAGGTATTTCCTGGGACTCCAGATAGGCCAGCTCAGCCTGAATGAAGATTTGTGACAAAGATAGTGAACAGAAGGGTTGAAAGGATGATCTGAGTGTCATTGTTAGTGATCTTTGATTTTAGTCTGAGCAGTTTGGACTTTGGTTTCTAGGCCTTTCCGGGTTTTTTGTTTTTTGTTTTTTCTTTTAACCAGGAAAATGCTAAATGAAGAAATTATCTTAAAAAGATAAATCTAACAGCAGCTGGTGTTAGGAAAGGAGACTTGAGCAGAAAGCCTGGCTTCACTTCTGGCTGGGATTAGAGTCACTGTGGTGAAGGTCTGGCAGAGAAAAGGGTGGGTTCTGAGAGGAAACGAACTGATGGGGCAGACGATGATGGGGAGAGAAGTAAACGGATAGAGGAAGCACATAGAGCAGGCTGGTCAACCATTCAGTAGGCTTCTGGAGATAGAATGTAGATGTTCAGGGTCATGGTCAGCCATAGCAAGTATATTTTAGGAATTACAGTTGGTCAATGAGAGTTAAGCACGCTGAGGAAGTGACTCTGGAGGGAAGAAAGTAGGACAAACACCAGACTTGAAGCCTGTGTATAATCAAGACCCCCCAGGAAAAGACGCCAGTAAGGGAAGGGGAAGCCTCTTTCCACGTCCTCAGGCAGAGGAGAGCCAACGTTCATAAAATATTCAACGTGTTATCACATCTCAAACTACTTAATCAGATCCGAATAGACCGCGGACGTTTTGTTTGCACAAAGACGAAAGAAGAAATGTCAGCAGACAAAAGCCTCAGGACAGTTAGACATCGATTCCAGATCAAGCCCGTGTTCTCTCTGTTAGTCTTTCGGAATTTAATGTTTTCAAAACAGATCAGTCAAGGGGGAATAACTCCAGTTCACCTCTCCTGAACCACCTGCCTTGCCAAGTCTGAGGCCAGAAAGTGTTGATGTAGAAATCCTCTTCCTTGGGGTGGGGTGACAGACGCGCCTTTGGTCCAAAGAGGAGCCTTCTGAGAGCTGTAAGAAGGCCTGCCTGCCAAGCATCTTACTTGTCCCGCCAACATATTCCATCAAGTTGCACAGAGAGTGAATTTATCATCTGGGAAAAAACAATCAAGTCTGTTTTTTAAGGGAGGTATTTTTGTGCTTTCAGCTGACTTGGGGAATTCATTTCAGAGGTTGTGTCATTAGTTCTTTAAGTGGAGCCCCCTGGCCCCTCATTACAGGACTGATCCCAACGTGCATGCTGTTGTGCATTTTACCAGCTGGTAGAGCCGAGATTCCTACATATCGAGCAGTGTGGCCTTGTTTCCTACAAATCTTAAAAAGCGGACCCGAGGCATCATTTTTTCATGTTAGGTTTGTCCATTAAGTACCCAACAGGCTTGTTGGGGGCCAGATGTTGTGTTGGGCTCTGCACATGCCAGTCTGAAAACTCATGGTGCCGTCCTCCAAGAGGGCTTGCTGGTCAGTGGAGAATGAGTGATTGAACCACCCTTGCAGTGTGGGTGCAGGGGTGCCGAGAAGGAGGTGTGCACTGGCACTAAGTGCTAAGGGGAGGTGCTGGCACGTGGTCTGCAGGGTTTGGCAGCTGAGATGTTCCTGAAGTGGGCACAGCAGTGCAGGGCTCAGAGGCCTGGTCTACCACGGATGTAGGAGCTGGAGAGGATCAAAGACCAGTGAAGGAAGGGCCTCGCTTCCTAAACTCAGGCATTTGAACTTGACCCTGAAAGCTGCAGGGAATTATGAAAGGATGCTAAGCAGCAGAGCAGTATGGTGCAGGTTATTTTGGGTGGGTGGGGCCAAGGCAGGAACAGAACCAGGGCACCCAGAGGCATTTAGGGCTTCAAGGATAAAAGGGTGCACCGACATTTCAGCTTAACTCTTCAGGGAAGAACTAAGCTTCGTTTTCTCAATGGAATGGCAGACTTTAGGGCCTCCTGGTTCAGAGCATATGGTTCTTTGCTCCAAGAGCTGTGTACATTTGCATTTTGGTTCTGTAGCAAGTAATATGTAGGGTGAAATAATTTGTTTCAAAAGTCTGTAGTGTGCTAAAACTCAGGATGATTTAATGACAGGAGTTATTTACTTCCTTAACTGTGGCCAGTGTTGGCAAAATGTTTGATGTTGAATTCTCTAATTATATTTAATGTCCACATTGCCAGTATTATGTCAAAGAGTATTAGCAAGCAATGATGTCTTTCACTTCACATGAAAGAAAAATTGCAACCTGCCTTTTTAATAGGCAGCCTTCATCATTTTAAATGGAGAAGAGTGCTTTTAAATGGATTCAGAGAATACTTTTCATTTTGACCTGTGCAAAGGCCATCGGATAAATCAATTGACATAAGTGATGGCTCCATGTTCTGATTGCCTTAGGCAAGTAAATATGAAAGAGATCTCTGCTTTGCCAGAAAATTGATTACCTGTGTTTATCAAGAGTTGTACATAATAGCAAGTTCCGAAAAACATCAGCTATGAGAAGTATCACAGATAATTCCTTACCTCCTATTGAGCATCATCCCTGCAAGAGAAAAAATATAATAGAATCGCAGGCTGGAAAAGATAGTTTTCTAATTTAACTTCTCCACTTTCTAGAGAATACAGCTGGGGCCCAGGATAGTTTAAAGACCTCTCGGAAGTTGCCTAGTTAGTGGTAGAATTAGGGCTGGCCCAGTCACCATGGTCCCCAGCCACGACTCCTCCCTGGACCATCACACACTGTCAGGGATTCGCTTCACTCCCATATTTGTTTTACTCCATGACTTGGAGAACCAGGAGAACAGGGAGCCATTTCAGCAAATGTATGTGACTTCTGGGAGGAGTGCCAGAGCAACTGGCAGCTGTTAAAGACCTCATTCATCACAGTGAAGTTATACACTCACAGTGTCCAGGCTTGGGAGGGACCTGACGAAGACTGCAGGGTGATCTGAGATGAAGTCTTCCCAAGAGCTTTACCGGGAAGAGTGAGCGTAGGAAGGGGACCTGGAATGATTCAGGAACACAACTATAAAGCAAGAGGGAACAAGAAAACAAAGGGAGGGCGAATGAGGCGATAGAAACTTGGCTGCACGCAGCGGGATCCCTCAGACTTCCTTGAAAGGCTCCACAAATGGCTTTTGAATTATGAATCCTTGTCTTCTTATTGTGACTTTCTTCCTCTCTCAGTCCTGCAGGAATTCTCAGTTCTCAACATATTGGCACGTTGGATTTAGTGGCAGAAAAAATGGAATGTAACTTTACAGACACACATGGAAACAGGCACGAGGCATATCTAACTCCAAAAACAATCGCACTCAGGCCAAACTGAAAATGTTACCGTCACCGACTTCCACAGCCCAAGGGGGGGTGACCTTCCTGTTCAGTGAACCATGTGCACCGATGCAGCCAAGAGATGCAATCGCTTTTGTATCTTCAGCTTGAATCTGAATTTCTAAGAGGACTTTGGGGAGTTAAAGCATGTTCTTTTCAAATGTTTCTAAAGCTCTAAATAAACAGGAGGTTGACGTTGGACTTGCCCTTTTCTTCTTTCCAACTTATGGTCAACATTTCCATGAGACACAGCTCTCACTTGACCTCATGCCATCCTGGTCCCCAGTCTCCCTCCAGCCTTGACCCCAAGAACCCTCTCCAAACTCCCCTTTCTACTGTATGTCGGATCTGCTGTCGTCATTGCTCTCCTGCCAAGGAAACAGGTTGTAATCCAACCCGTGCTGTGCTGCAGGCAGAGCAGAAAGGCAGCGATGGGACCTGAAACACGAAGTGATGTGCAGAACACAGCGTATTTACTTGGGAATTAACATTTGGGTTCATGTAAAGGGGAAGAAGCATGAGTGGAGACAGAAAGTGATTACCTTTCTTTACTTAGTGAAGGTCCCAACGGATGAATCAACTTTCCGCACTGTCAACAGGAATCCTACTAGTATCAAAAAAGGAAGATAAGCAAGCATACCCACATGTGTATATTTGACTTATGAATACTGGGCAATATTTTTCTTTTTGAGAGAGAGAATCAAATGCACAAATTTAAAAAATTAGTAGCAAACTGAAGGAATGTCGTCCCCAATTCTTCATCTCCAGTTTTCTCTTACATCTGGACAGGGATATGATTAAGCTGCAAGAATATACATTGGTCCTAAAGAACTCTACGTGATGAAAAGGCTGGGAACTTGCAAACTGTGACATATTTTCCAGCCACTGGAAAATGGGCCTCACAATGGTAAATGACATACCATGCTGGTGTACTTATCAAGTACAAAGAAATAAGATATAAAGGGCAGTTGAAGCACTTCAATTATAAGGATTCCTGTTGCTTTATGATCAACCTGCCTTTTAAATTTGCTAAATAAAACCCAATATCTAAAGCAGTTAATTCTGGTTCCAAGGGTGCATTTGTCATCAGTGCACAAGGTCCTAGAAGCTGCAGCTCGCAGGGTTTAAGGAAAGGCCCTGGGGGCAGGGGGGCACAACTCCCAGAGGCCCCTCTGAGGAGGATCCCCTCCAAGCCTAAGGAAGGTCCTTAGGGCTCAGCTGGGTCATGAGGCATGTCCATCAAGTGGTCGAAGAAACATACACAGCAGAGTCTACACTGGCTTGGGAAGCACCTAGAATAGTAAATCTTAGTAGGGAGACAAGTTCATAAATAGGAAATGAGCTACATAGCCAATGATGACCTCCTGTTCCAGTAAGACCTAGAATAGTCTTGGCAGCAGAGTGTGAAACAGGTAAGGCTGAGTAGGTACAAGACACTGAGACTCACTTTCATCCGCGATGGGGTAAACCAGTCCTGCAGCATGGACAAGAACGGGGTCCCTTGGACAAAGGTGCTCTATTAATACAAAACAACACACGGGTCCTGTGTAGGAATCCCTCATCATTTGTGGTTTTGCCATAGATATACACCCAAGATTAACAATTTGCCTTATACAAAAGAACACAACATCTACTGCTCCTAACTCCAGCAGACATGTGGGTACATCTGTGGGGTGGTTTAGAAAAGTGCCTGTTTATAGTCTGGCACTGGAAGACACAGATAGAAGACAAGGGCCAGAAAAAGATTCTTCCTCCTTTGATCCTTTTTTAAAAGGCTAAGCCGTTACACAATCACTTTGCCAAGCCTTTAAGTCTTTAACAGGGGATGATAAAAGTGAAAAGACATTACATTTCTATCCAATAATGGCTGAATCAGATGCAGCCTGTTTCGTATACAATTTGCGGGAAGAATTAGCCTCAATCAGGATACCTCAGCCATGTTTCAGGAGAAAGGTTACTTAGCAGGGTCAGTTCTTATCACTGAAGAATCTGTTTTATTTTGGAAATAGGTGCCTCTGGAAATGTGATTTGCTTTCTATAAAAATACACTTGGTGCTATTTTTATTATTTTTCTCTGACGTTATTTTTTTGAGCCTCTGTGCTCAGTAGCCTGGGTTTTGCCAGCCAGGGAACATTTAAAGAATGCAACCCCTGGGGGTGGTGAGGGATGGCCATCTGTAGATAATGCATAATATCTGTGATTTGGCAAAAACCGACTAAGTAATTAGGCTCACGTTGATGTTTATATTCTAAAGTTAATAATTTTTATTTTAGTAGTGATGGCTGACCACTGAAGAGATTCAAAGACCTAAAAAAAAAAGCCTAAAATTTATATTTGGATCGAAAGAATAGCACAAATACCTTGGCCAAATTTCAGGCTCAATAAACATGGTTCCCATACCCAATGGCCTCTGATGAGAAGGGTAACTAGGTCATTGGATTGACCATGGACGTGCTAGCCTTCCAATATGTGGGGCATATAACAAAGGGTGACATCTCGAGAATAAGTGTGGGCACAGAAGCAACAGGTGAGCCTTAGTATGGGCATCCATAAGAGCAGGTCATTGGGGAAATCAACCACAAACTCTTCTTAGACATTGCTGTTTCCCTTTCTCTCAGCTATGTCCCTGGAAAGGGATCTAAACAACCTCAGGAAGGGCCATGAAAGTAGAAAGGGCAGGACTAGCTTATCCTTGGACAAATCTTTGGATATATTCATGTAACATTTCCACCAGATAGAAAAAGAACAACTGAAATGATGGGAGCTAGGGAAGGGCTTCCACGCTGGGTAACACTAAAGCAGCTAGAATGCTTCCACCTGGAAAGAGGATGAGCTCATGGGGCATTTACATTTTAAAGGCTTTAGGAGGTAGACCATGGGTTTTCTTCCTCATCAAATCTCAGAATTCTGGAAGTAAGCAGAAACATCTTAAATTGGAAATAGTTTTATTCATTTTTTGGATAGTAAACTTATGGGACCAATTGTTGCATAATACATGCAACAGAAGAGCCCAGCGTAGCGTGGATGTTTCCGATTTCCTGCTGTTTAAGGAAACCTTGTAAAGTGTGTGATCCAGTTTTGTCAGGTTGTCAACCAGTACCCCACAGAAAGCCTTGGGGTTGGAGGGAGCCGAAGAACTAACGTTATTTGTCATAATGTGTATTAAATCCCATGGCGAATGCTGGAAATATGCTTTTTCATTTGACTCTTCTAAGAAGCCTAAGATATAAAGATTTTTCTTTTTCTTTGGATGAGGAAATAGGCTCGGGAAAGATTAAATCATGTGAGCAGACATGCAGATCTCAGGAACTGGGTCAAGGTTCTGATCCAGAGTGACTGACTCCAAGACTGTCCTCTGTCCGTTGTCTGGTCCCTTACCGAAACCCAGACCGCAGTTCCCCACTCTGCTGTGTTTTGCTTCACGGGCTCTCATTAAGAGAAATTATTAAAACGTTTAAGTATGATAAAGATGACACATTCCAAAAAGGACTTTGCCAAAGTCCTTTTAAATTAGCATCACCGAATCATACCTCGCTCAATGGGAATAATACAAAGATACCTTGTCGCTTGTCCTGAGAGCTCATGTTGAAAAAGTGAAGAATGAGGTTTAGAAGGGAGATCCAAAAGGTGGGGCCCTAATGCAATTTCCATTTCAGGTCATTTTAGAACCTGTCTCTTCTCTCCTGTCACCTTTTAAAAATTTATTTAAATATACTCGAAGTAGAGTTTAAAAAGATTCAGAGCTGGGGAAGTGGTTGGGGTGAGGAAGGGTGTTGGGTTTGGAGACAGGGAGTAAACCCTTTGAGGGGAGGGTGACCCAGAAGAAAGGCTCACACCTCTGGCCGCTCCCTGCTTGGGGAAGTGCGTATTTCATCCTCTACTGGGGGCTGTCCCACTTTCAAACATTCATTTGCTTTCATCGTCTTTTTGTCCCTGGCACCTCGACCCTCTCCCACCTCCCTCTGGCACCGGAGCCTGCTAAAGCTCTGAAGTGTGAGTCTGGAGGAGCTGCCCAGAGAGAGGGTCTCTCGGGCTGGGTCTCGCCGCCTGGACACCTGCACCAGGCGGAAGGGGCCCAGGCCCCGGGCGCTCACAGTCGCCGCGCCACGCGCTTCCCTTGAAAACTTTCTCCCCTGGGCGCACTGGAGACGCTCTGCGGTTCAAAGCTCCCTCCCACTTGAAAAGGCAGGACGGTGTTTCGGCACCTCGCTCCCTGTTCCCTCCTCAGCGAAGGTGGCTGCGCGCCCCCGCCCGCCGTCAGTCACCGCGCTCTCGGCTGTCCGCCCACCGCCCTGCGCTCCTGCGCTCGGCTCCCACCGCGCGCCCAACTCTCACCCGACAGCCCTCCCACGTGCACCCTGCGGTGCGCTCTGGCTCCTTCCGTCCTCACCTTTCCGACCCCTCGCCGGGCTTCTCACCTACCGGCACTCCCACCCCGCACTCCCTGTCTGCACACCCCAGGTTTTCGAGATGGTACAGTGCTAATAACTTTTCTGTCCAGAGGAAATCGGATCTTTGACCACCTCACCAAAGACCCCTTCTTCCGTGGCATGCTTCCTGAGGGGAGCTCAGTAACTTGATGCCCCTTATAATGGGTGAGTCACGCTTCACACCCTTGGAAAAAACAACGTGCACAATCGTATTTTCTTAGCATAGGGACCAAAAAACAAAACCAAACGAAAGGAAATGGATAGTTGAAAGTGGGAAAATTATAATATCAGGATGGAATTCGAAACACATTCCTGTAGCAGCTGTCAACATTTTAACGTGGATTTGGAAGAAAATATTGCAATTTGAGGACCTTTGAATACAGGATGAGTCATTGTTTTGATGAAATATTTCCCATTAAATCTTTCCCATCAATCTGCCCCATCAGCCCGCCCTCTAAACACACCTATTTCCACGGTTTCTTTAGTATTTAACTTTTTAAATCAACATTTTCACTCACCAAGTGAAGTTAAATCGAGGAATAGTTCTTGGTTAAACGTAGGCTTGTTTTTCCTTTCGTTTTTTAGTTCTTCTTTCAAAAGCATCTACCTTACCATTCTTGGCGTCAAAAATGATGGCTCTTTCGTTTAGAAATGGAGAGAAAAGTAGAGGCAACGATATTTGTTATACGAGAGGCAAGTGGGGGATGCACTTCAGAGAAAGCCCAGCTCAGTAAGTGGTGAGGGTAGGGGGGATGGTGGAAACCAAATTCCAGCATGCCTCTCCCACTTAAACAAAGTAGTTTCAAGGTAGGAAGGTGAAAGAGTCTACTAATTCTAATAACTGTATCTATATGTATGGAAATTATATACGGGGGGGGGGGTCAGGGGGTAATGAACACCCCATCCAAAGTCATCGTATGAATGGAGCATGGTAGAGCATGTGGCCCCTGGAGGCCTTACGTGAACACGTTAAATGGAATGTCCATTCTTAGGAATTCACTACCCGAACTATCTTATATTTTTGCTCATTAAAAGACTTATTAAATTCCTACTTTGTTCCAGATTGGGTCATGTGCTGAGCATTTAAAGATGAACAAGACTCATTTCTGCCTTCAAGGTGCTTGTTGTCTAGTACAGAGATGTAGACGTCAAAATGGTTTTTAAAATATTTTCTCAATTTTTTCCTTTCCACCGCTGCACTCCTGTATTTAGTTGTGGATGCATCAAGTATAGGTTCCTTAGGGACACAGAGACATAAATGTGTAGTTAGACATATAAGCTGGGAGCTCCGGGGGCATGTTCTGGCCCAGAAATATGTGTTTGAAGGTCCTCACACGTAGGAAAAAGTTCAAATCATGGGAGGAATTGAGATCACCCAGGAAGAATATGAAGAATGGCAAGAAAACAGGGCAAGGACGTAATTCCAATGAATTTAAGTGTCCAAAAGATGAATTTGGGGAGGATACCAGTTTATATTCAGAGATGACTCATTTGATAAGACTGGACACACTACTAAAAATACACCTCTTGGTGCTACTAAGCATTGGTTTCAAAAGGTGGAATTATCAAATTCAATCATTTTTCCCATCTTTGACTCAAACAAGTTGTAAGCATCCATGATATGTTCAACATTATGCCAGACGCCGTGGTATCTGGATCAGGAAGCAAAGCCCTGCCCTCTTGGAACTTATTTATTTGCCAAAATAAATCTACGCTGAAACAAGTGAAAAATTCTATGAGATGTTGTGTATAGGATCACCATAAGCACCAGGACAATGCACCGAAGAAAAAATTAAGTGAAAACTATATAATCAGGAATGTCTTTATGGAGAAGTTGGGACAAATGGGGTCAGGTCCAGCTAGGAGAATTTGGACAGGGAGAGAGGATTCTAGGTAGAACATACTGGATGCCCTTTTGAGCAAAAGCACAGAGATGGTGGTAGATGGTGAGGACACCTGCTTTGAGGACACCTGGAGGCAGGTTACCTCTGAAGCTAGCAAGCCTAAGCTTTAGGGCCCCTCATCTGCATGGGCCCCTTGCAAGGCCTGCTACCTAATTTTGTAGTCCTAATTCTGTCATATTTTTCTTAAGGAGGATCACCATGATTGTTTAAGCTCCAGGCTCCAGCAACCTGGGTTTGTCCCCGGTTACCCCTTTGTGGTAGCTCCTCCCAAGTTGAACTATCATTTATGTGTTTGCTCACTTGCCTGCCCCCAAGGGCAGAGGTTTTTACTTCATCTTCTCAGTATCCTTGCACGGGTCTGGTAAAAGAGTTCAGTTAATAGATGACCACAGAGGCAGGTCCAAGTTGTGAAGTGTGGAAAAATGATGATGGTGCCACCTTGGGTTGGGGATCAGGTCTGATGGAGTAGGCAGAGGGGAGCCATTCCGAATGCTGAGTGTGGAGTGGAAGTCATGTGGGAAGAAAATGAACCTCACAGCAGTATGCAATGGATTAGCGGACGAGACTAAAAGCAGGGAGGTGAGTAGATGGCTGTCGAGATAATCAAGGGCAGAGGAGAGGAGAAGAGAGACTCAACCTGAGCAGAGGCGGGGATGATGGTGTGGCATCTGCTACTATTTATAACTTTTGGACTCAGGTAACACAAATCATTTTGCTCAAAATAATTATGGGTGACCATGAGAATCACCTTCACCCACCCCTTCTCTGTGTGCCGTATGACCACTGACAGAACCCCCAAACCAGAAATCACTATCTCCTAGACCACACTCTCAACCCAGACAAGCTTTCAGTTTGATCTTTAATGGGAGAAAAGATGAAAAGCTGAAAACTTCAACCTTGAAAACATTTGTCCTCCTAGCTCTCTAACAAAGTCTATACCAAGAATTCACTAGGAAAATAGTGTGGACTTGGCTTGAAAATGAGTTTAAACTTGTGGCTGCTTGCATCTTTGAATCCAGACAATGCATATTTTATATGAATAATTTAGCAATTCCTTTATCTCAACACAAAATATTGCCTTAGAGTTCCTTAGCCAAGTCAAAGTGAACCAGCAAATGGAGGAAGAGGGGCAGCTTTTGAAATGCTGTTCATGTCGGTGATGCTGATGGTGATGCTCCACTATGGACCTCTGCACGAGTGAGTTCTCTGCAGAAAGAGATGTCTGGTTGAAGGATTTCAGAGAGCAATTCAGGAAGCACTGATGATACAGAGTAGTTTACAAGATCTAAGCAGACCAACAGGCTGCTAAAAATTAATGCCTTTGTGGTGAGCCTCCAATCTGCTGTGGCAGTCGTAGTTCTAGACCAGGGTCCAGGGGATTGAGACTCTGATCCCAGCTCTGTGCTGAGAGTAATTTCACCTCTCAGCAGCCCATCACCTCATCATTACCTAGGAGCAATAGTGGCTCCCAGGGGCCCTCTCAGGCTGGATGTTGCTTTACAAATGGATTTAAAATGGTAATGCAATCTACAGATGTGGGGAATCATCATTACTAACACTTCCCATCTACTCCTCTGGGGTACCAAATGGGGCGTGATTTTTCAGTTGTACCTTAGCTACGAACTGGCATTTTGACCATGAACAAATCACTTTACTTCCCTTAATTACATTAAGCTAGACACCATGGTACCTAGACCATAAACCCCACCTTTAAAATGGTGGGGTGGGACTTCGGGTTTCCAAGAGCCCTCCAGCTACATAGGTCAATGACCACTACCATCGGATTCTGGAAAGGCTCTGAGGCTTTTCTGACCACACTGTATGGAGTTCCCTTCGGGGCTTAGGCTGTTGTACTGGGGCCAGAGGGGCACGCACTCCTCCAGAATCCCTCGGGCAGCACGGCTGGTTCCTGTTATGTCCCCAGCTCTCCAGCCACCCACGCATCTGGGTTCACCTCCCACAGTAGCGTTTCCAACTCAGTGTGCAATTTCTGAATTTCCTTTCACCTCTACAGGTAGATAGTCTCCAGGCTCCTGTGACATAATATTACAGTCCATTATGAGAAGAAGGAGCCCAACTTACACATCTCTCAGCCCCTGAAAAATACCAGAGAAGACAGTCTAAGCTTTCTTCTCTCCTGCCCTTGTTCAGGGCTCACAGAGCAATACCTCCCTGCTTGGGGAATTGCGTGAGTATACTTGCTTTTTTAAAAAAATATCCTTAGTCTAGTTTCATGGAACTGTTAATCCTGGATTCTGAGCATATGTGCTCACAAAGAAAGCACCAGGGAGCTCACTCTCTAACAAGGAACAACTGAAATCTACTCCTGGGGAAATGTGAAATTCCAGGATCTCTGCCATAGCCGTTCGTCTTTCATAGGTGCTCGCAAGCACTAAACAGGAACAGCCTGATAGACACTGTGGGGGAGCTGCTGGTCACACTGTCCAGATGACCTGGTTAACAGCCTAAAGTGTGAGCCACGGAGCAGTAACAAACGTGCTGTTTTGTATGGTTCTACACATAAAGAGTTTCAGTGCTTACAGTCTTCAGAGCTAGGACCTATTTAGTAAAGACAGTAATATCTGCAAAAGAGGGAGAGAGGTGTTCCAGCTCAGGTGAGTACTGGTTTCATTTGTCACAGGTCTAAAAAGAAAATTACCGTCAATTTCCAAAGATGGTTAAAGATTAAGTGGATAATCTCCTAGTTAAGAAGACTTTGGGAGAAACTGTTAAAATCTGGTGTGATGCCATGCACATAGATGCTCAACACCTATTTATTGAATAGATGAACTACTCCATATGTGGAGGCAACACTGCCTTGTGGTTTGAAATGCAATAAATTCCATGTGATAGAGAGTCCAAGCCAGAAAATACTTTTTCAAGCCTCTTCTAGGGAAGACCCTCCATAGTGAAAGAACCTTACTGTTATTTGCTTTTTAGATGAGAAGGGGAAAAGGAGATGAAGGAAGCTGTCATCAAGAAGCAGGACAAAAAAATAGCCCTTAAAAATGTATTTTAAAAGTTTTAAAAAGCAACAGTTAGCTCTAACCTCTGCTTCCCTACGCAGCTTAGAAATTTTACCCGAATAGCCATTCATTTTGTCAGATTTTAAGCCACCTACACAAACAAACAAACAAATAAAATAGACTTGGCAGCCAGCAGAAGGTTGTGGTGAAAATCAGTGGGTGCATGGATCCACCCTCTTTCTCCGTCTGCTTTTCCTTTCACTGCAGTTTTTCATTCACGGCCAAAACTAGATTTGAGCTCGAAATCAGAGACGGGTTTTGCAGGCTGCCATGGGGATTCCAGTGTTGGAGTCTTTTCTTTTTGGCCAAAGTTTAATTAGAATGCCTAATGTTTCCATGGAGTCTGTTGTCATCAATTTTTATCATTAATAATCGCATCCTCATTCAGATTAATTAAACACCTCTTAACATGCTACTAGTTTAAATTTAACTTTGATGATTAATATCATTATAATATTGTATTTTCGCATGAAGATTTTCAAATTTTCCTATGAATGTTGAGGCAGCATCACATTTGGTGGTGGATTCCAGATTCTTCTCTGCCCAACCACACTCCTTCCTTTAGCCACCATCTAAAGGATGCTATTTTGAAACTTTGGACAATGGTTGTGGGTTCTGAAAACGCATGAATGTTTGGATTTTTTCTTCTTGTGAGGTCTGGAAGTGACCAAAATGGCCACGTTGTGACACACAGGACAGAATGCCTTAACTCTGGGACCCACTGGGCCTGGGCAACAGAAACATCAAACATTCAAAAGGCTCTACTGAATTCATACCTTGTTGCACTATAATGTCTCTGTCTGCTACAGTTTTCATCTTGATTTTTCCCTCAGGAGGACCCAATTTCACAAAATCTAACTTATTCACTTCTTGAAGCAAACAGGCAGAATATAATTAGGAACTTTACTATGTATTTCTAATTGATCTTCATGATTATAATATTTTTTGAGAAACATAATGTTAACAAAATCTTAAACTTCAAGAGCTATCTGATTTTCCAACTAAGCATGGATTTTTTTTATTACATATATTTAAGTATTTACTAAAGAATAGCATGATGTCTGCATACTGTAGGACTTCAAAAACTATTTCTTCAGTTGAATGGAAACAAAGGACAAAATTAATAACTATAAACCTTTAACTTCAAGCTTTGCCCAATAATAGAATGTGAACTGAATTTGCTGCCACCTTACCTAGTCTGCTATATTCTCAGAATAATTAGGTTATATACTATCACATGGAGTAGAGAAAACAAAACACACAGAAAACCATAATAAATGAGCACACTATTCTGCTCTCTGTTCAGAAACAAGAGGCATTTGGTGTGTAAACATAATATTTGTCTTCCATTATTTCAAGATCGAAGATTAAGGATATATTCTAAATATACCTATTTTCATTTTAAAACTGACAATGCTTTAGTCATTTGCTAAATTTTCAGATTGTAATACACCTAAATTTATGATTAGATTAAAATTTGGTTGCCATAAAATAGAATAATTACTATAAATGATTGTAAAATATTGAATAAATAAAACATCTTGAGGCAGTGGTAACACTAAAAAGAGAGAGAGAAAAAAATGCATCATTCCCCCATTTGAAATAACTGTCACCCCAAGTCCTCATTGTGAACATTATGAATTAAAGGGAAAGAATTTACTCTGCCTTTGTAGGAGGGACTGTAGTTTACCCTGGATAATGAGGGAAAGCTCTTCATTATGCAACAATGCAAACTCTAATAAATGTAGGATAAATGATGGATTTAGAAAATAGCCATTTTGCAACCCCCAAGGAAATAATAGATTTGACAAGGATCCCCAATGGGTTCTAAAACAGTTAGATGAAAGCTGCTGGAAAACCAGATATTCTCAAGGTGCCCCCAAAATAAACACCCTGCAGATTACTTGTTAATTGCAAACAGTAAATCATAACTATACAATAGAGGATCCTGCGATCACCACTTAACCAAGTAATTGAACTTACCATCGTGATAATGTGAAGGGCACAGCATCACTTAGGAAGTGTCCTTGCCTGAATGGTTCACCCCAACTCAATGGAGCCTTTAGAGCAAGGGTCACCACACACCTATTTGCTAGGATAGTCCTGTTTCCTGCTTGTTATTCAGGAACAAGTATTAATAAGGCCCCTCTTCACTCTTAAAAGTATTCCAGTTTGGATGATAAATTTTATGGTTATTCTGTTTAGGTCTAACTTCTCATACACAGGAACTTCAGGGGATGGAAGAATAGGCTAAATGACATGATGAGGAAGCCATCAGTAAAATCCAGAAAGTGGAGCATTCTACAAAAGAATTGGCCTGGTTTCTTCACAGCTTCAGTGTCATGAAAATGAGGGGAAAGAAGGGCTCAGGCTGTGAGGTTGTATTGATTGAACAGGACTCACATGTAACAACCAAAATGCATTGCATGAACCTTGACTGGATTTTGGTTTGGAGTAACAAAATAAAAGCTTTAATGGAAGACGTTAGGGAATAATTGGGAAGATTTGATTCCAGATGATATTAAAGAATTATTATTTTGTGAAATATGTTTGAAAGGGAGTATTATTGACTCCTTGCTGATAATTCCCTAGCTGATTCTCACACATAGCCAGATGGATTTATAGATACTACCCAAACATTACACGCCCTGGGCAGGACTGCTGGATATGTCTTGACTCTACCATTTTGGAGAAGAGTTCCATTGACCCAGATGCATAAGCAAATGGCCAAAAAGACTTTAGGAAATCTCTTCTCCAAATTTCAGATGAATTGAGGATAGGTGTGTAAATGCAATCTAGTTGCAAGATCTCCCTGGTCAAGAGTTCTGTTTCGACTGTGTTGAATTCAGCAACTTTCTATGAGCAAAGGCTTTGGACAAACCTTGAGAAAATGGAAGCTAAAAAACAACAAAAAACAGAAAACCCGAATGCATATTGTAGCTGCAGGCTTAACCCAAAGGCCAATCTGCATGGGTGTGGGAGGTGGAGAGGACAGCAAGGTGATGTTCTTTTTGACATCATTTAGGTCACAGTCAACGATGACATCTCCGGGGCAGGAGACTGATGAACATCATGGGTGCAGGTCACTGAACTCAGCTGAGGGCGTTGGCCCATTTTCACGCCCCGAAGCCCGCCCCATATGATGTTCCACAGAGACCCTTGAACAGCCATCACAGCCCATACTGGGCACTGCAGTGTGGCAGCTGATGAAGGTCATTAGCAGCAAAATCACTGATGGAAATACATCTACTTCAGACAGCTTGAGGATAAATCAACTACGCAGAGGACAGGAAAAGTGCTGAAGAATTTCCAGAAGGAAGAACAAGAGAAAAGTAGAGAAGAGAAAGCAGAAAGACAAAGGCATCAGCAGGTTACGCTCCAGAGGTGGTGTCTTGTTTTAGTCTCTTCAGAACCACCTCCAGAAAAGTCAGTTCAGGTGCTGGGAGATGACAGAACAATAGCTGGAAGAGTGGGGTGTGGAGATGCAGAAGAATTAACTCCCTTTTTGACATTGAAATGACAGTTCTGTTTTGACAGAACTCCAAAATAAGCCCATGTAACATAAGGTTTTCTTTTATAATAGAGTATCTATATAATTTTAATTTTTTCTATTATAGGATTGTGTGCAGCAGAAAACAATAGGCACATTCATGTTTATTCATTAATAATTTTGCACCCTTTTCATCAGTACTGTAAGTTCCTTATTCCAGAAAGTTTTACCTACTCCCAATTATTTACAAAATTCAGTGATCAAATCATCGCTTCTCTTTAACTCTGCCTTTTAAAGTAAAACGATGTCCGGGAGAGATCAATTCTCAATCTAATTGTTTCAGTATTATGCTGCCTTTATGCTAAATGAGAACTTAGTTCTGTGAGGGTGTGAGTGTGCATCAGTGTGTGAGTGTGACTGTAGGTGTGAGTGTGAGTTGTGGGTGTGGGTGTGTAGAGGGAATTGTGTAATCATGAACAAGACACTGGGATGTGAGATCAGCTCAAGTTTTGAGTCCCGTCTCTTTGTTTCTTACTAGCTTTGGGATGTTGGGCAGGTTTTAATTTTTGTGAGACTCTGTTTTTAGGTCTGTAAAATAAAAATAATACCCATTTTACAGGATTTTTGTGCAGATAAAGTGAGATAACGGGAGTAAAATATCAATCCCAGTACCTGGCCCTTGTTTGAAATAAGAAAATCGTGTTAGTCAATATCAAAAAAATATTCAAAATAGAAAGATATCTATAAATGTCTAGTTTCATATGCAAGCTTTTATGACTCATAGGCACGTCCGTTCACAGTTGTTTTGGTCATCTAAGGTCAGACATAGAAAAGTTCCTCCATTTCTTTTTTCTAATGAAGAGAAATCTGATATCAGTTCCATAGGGTATCACTAAAATTGAAGAACAAAAATTGAAGTGCCGTCTGGTGAGATCTGTCAGCCTCACTAACGTAAAAGAGCCCATTTGTTGTTTTATAAAAGCCACCGGAAGATGCCCTTCCAGTTTTCCATAAACAATCATGTGGAAAATGTCTTCTTTATGTGAAGGAAAAATGCTTCTTTATTCCTCACACATAAATTTAAATTACTTTGATACATAATTCAATGTTTACTTTATCTTTAAAATGAGTTAGTAGTGTTTTGGAAAATAACATTGCTGTGCACAGAAACCGGATTTGGGTTTCATAATTACCCGTTTCTCCCAGACAGGAGTAACTGGGAAGCATCGTCACCACAGCATTGTGCTGGATCTCACCCTTCCTGGGGTCACCCCTCCTTTGAACTCCTGGGCCACTCACACTGTATACTACCCAGTTCAGAACTAATCATGATTTAGAATTAATTATGTATGAAATTATCGCTCCAACTAGGTGTGTACTATTTTAGGGTCTGAGATTATACCTTAAAGAACCTCTTTTCTCCATGTAGCCGATTCTGAATAAATTGATTACCGGGGTAAAACATTATTCTGGAATATATCTTTCAGGTTTGTGTTTTAGGAAGTTGTAAATCATTGTGAATGTTAAAGAATGCCATTAACTAGAGGAATTAAAAAGTTACTAAAGCAGTTTTGAAACAAGTTATGAAAATGGGTGTTACAGAAATTTTTATCAAAAACCATTATTTTAAAAGGGCTTATTCTGAACTCTGCCAGTGGCTTCCAGATTTGCACATGAGAATTACCCTGTTGAAACACAAGTTATGGACCGGGAAGTGTCTGAGTATACAATCATGAATCTGTATTGTGAAAGTTCCCTAGTTGATGCTAATATGCAGCCAAAGTCTCACTTCATCCTTAATTCTCTTTTTCTTCCTTTAATAAATAGAACTATTTTTGAAAGATGTTTGAAATGCTTCAGTTTAGAACTAATCCTCTTTTACAAGGTATAGAAATTCCATAAAAGGTTATTATTTTTTCAAAGGACAGTGTATTTAGAGGCTGTTACATTTTGATAATGCCAAGTGGATGGGGATTTGGTTTAATACATAAAGGCATAACAACAAAACCAACAATAATAATGTTTTATCACTAAGACTTTTTAAAATTAAGTCTAATTGTCTTTGTGAGGATATCTATGATACTAATCAAGAACTCTCTCGAGTTAGAATCTAAATGTTATTTTACCAACTAGTATAACTATTAGCTCAAAGAAAAAGCAGATTTTAAAGTCTCTCCCTTGTCAGAATTTCTGCTCCCAACTTAGAAAAGTAGTAAAGAAAGAGAGAGAGAGACTATTACTATTTACTCGAGCTAGTGTATGTTAGGCATTTAATGTAAATATCCTCCCTCAATTCTCACAGCAACACTAGGAGGTAAGTATCATATGCCCATTTTACAGATGAGGAGACTAGGGTTCTGACAGTTGCATAAATTGTTCAATGCCACATAATTTGTAAAAGGTAAAGCAGAGATGAAGGAATTAGTCTCTTTGATGTTTCCAAGAAGGTGAATTCTCCCACTAAGTTGTAAATCTTGGTTTTTGTTTGGATGATAGTCTATCCTTCTTCTTTTGACATTAGGACTTGTCAGAATAAAAGAAGGACTTTGAAACTTTTGGGGGTAAAAGGGCAACATTTGTTTTAGATTTTCCCCACAGTTTCCAATCCACCAGGAACTCTCCCTGGTACTGAAAAGTCCCAACCCAACTCTACCTTATCTTTTTTGATCTTGTCTTAATGGAACCTGACTAACTAAAGCAATTATGTCCCAACCGTCACCTTTACTTGTCTTCATCCCCACTTATCTGTACACAGTTTCCTGTCTAAATCCTGTTTATATTTATGGTCACTTGAACTCAATCTGCCTTGTCTCAAGGTCTCTGGCTATCCCAATATCCATCATTTTCCCTATCCTCTGACCAGCTAACTTGGCCTGCATGGAAAAGAATAAAATAAAAGCAAAATTCTTGGAGACATTTGAACTCCATTAAAAGGTTGCTAATTTGAATGGTGATTTTCAAGTGCACATTTAAATAAGTGATTTGGCATTGCTTGCTATTCTTTACATTTAACTCCTATTAAAAATAGAAACAATATGAGTTGTTTTGTTTGTTATTCTATATTATACCATATTGAAAGTTTATAGTTTGAATAATGTAAATTTCTTTAATTGTCCTAACTTCCTTCCCTTTGTAGAAAGGGCTAAAAATTAAAAACAGAAGAAAGGATTTAATTGTCAAATAGAAAGACAAGTATAGTAAGAAAGGAGCAGGAAGTTAATGGAAGAAAGTAGAAAGGAGAAGGTAAATACTAAGACAGACATATGAGGTGAGTTGGTTGATAAATAGCCAAGAGGGCCAATGAATGAGTTTTACTGAACACTGAAGTGGAGCATTACCAGTCAAATGAATTAAAGATGCACTTTCCCACTTCCATAGCCTCTTCTTACTTTCTCCTTCTGACATCAGTCCATTCATTTCATATCATCAAACCTGGGTTGCTCCTGGCTTTTAAGTCAACTAGAAGTTGGAAGTTGACAAGTCACTTAAACTCTGTTAATTTCCTCTTCTCTAAAATGAATGGGGTTGAGTTAGATGGAGTCTTCCATCACTCCCAGATCTCGAACAATGTTTTTTCAGAGTCTTTAAACTGGCCTATCAACAGCCAGCCAAGGGTTTGCAAAGTACCCATTCTATGTGTGTAAAGCATCCATTCTCTGCTTGTAAATCACCCATTCTATGTTTGTAAAGCACCCATTCTACAGTGCTATAGTTCTGAATGTGGGATTTCTCTAAACCAATCATTTTACCATGCTCTGATGCTTTCCCTGTCCTGGAAAAGAAATCTTCCTTCTTGAAAAGAATCTTGCTTTCTTCTATCATCAATGCCCACCACTACTCTAGAAACCAGACTTGAAACAGAACCTTCAAACTACTAAAAAGCCTCCATCTAAAGAAGTGGCCTCTTTTTCAGTGCACGCATATCTGTTTCTTAATTTTATTCATTCATTCTGTAGAAATGGTATGAATGACTAAAACTGTGCCACATTACATGGTATGGTAAAGAATAAAAATCTAACAGATCTGTTCCAAACCTTTGAAGAGACTATATCCTAGTGTATGATACGTGATAAGTCATGTATTAAAAAATCATGACTAAAATTATGACTGTGATGGTAATTTGCACTATAACAGCCACTTGGGTACATACAATTGGACAAATGTGACAAGACACTCTCCTTTATGACCTTACTATCTCCAGTAAAGGGTTTCAGGCATAGTGTCTACGCAACAAGCACTTGCTAACTGCATAAAATATTTTAAACACAATTTCAGATTGCCAAGTAGCCATAAAACGGTCACTGCCTCCAAGGACTACACAATTTTATGGAGTATGTAAGTCACATATGCATTCATTTATAAGGCAAGAAAGTGTGTGTGGAGCATCAGAGACTACTACAGAGTAAGTGTTAAGAACTGCAGTGGTATGAAAACACCATACGAAAATCTATATTTATATAGATCAGTTTGTTCTTTTCTTTGTATTCAGCAGCATTTTAAAAATTGTACATAATTCACACACAGAAATTGAACTTGGGTTTTGAAGTTTGACTGTATGATTTCCTGCTCAATTTCCACACAATATGTCTCAATTAAGTGATGATGCAACTGCCAGAGCAGGCTGTTGAACCAGTAAGTACGTCACTGGGCACACAGTGCACTGTAGCTCTTGACGTTCTTCTGAATAGGCGTCTGAGTTTCAGGATTAGTTTATGATGTGATACTACGTTATGTGTGGACCCCGGGGGAATATGATGAATTGAGTGAGCAGAGTTCCAAGTTCCACAGGAAATGTCCGGGGAGGGTTGGATAATTGAGTCCAGTGTTCATCTCTGAAGGGCAAATGAAAAATAGTGAAACTGTATTGCTCTCTGCCTCTGAGTGTAACACTTGCACACATCAACTGCCACTGGGTTCAATGTGGTTTTTAGACAGTTTGTAATCCACTTAATCAGATTTCCCACACCTTGGTCCTGCTTTGGACCCTCTAACTGGGTTACAGGGTGACTGTCAGTTACAATGGACAAATAAATTTCTGTAAACTGAAGTAAGGTGGGATATCTATGGCAATGCCTATAAGGCAGCCTTAAATTAGTAATATGATTTCTCTGAAGCAATAAATCAAATTCATGAGGAGGATGACAATAAAATCCCCGAGGACAATTAACTTGTCAGTGATTCACATGACTTAGTCCTTTTACTGAGCTATATGCTAACTTTGTGATGCGATTTTGAATTATTAAGAAACTTTTGATTTAAGGAATTCAAGGTGAACGTACTTTAATTAGAACTTTCAGGTTACACTTAGCTGAGGCAGCAGATCAACTACCTTCATTCCCATATTCTTGAGTATTTCTCCCCTCTCTGGAATTTTTTCCCTTAATATTTGGGGCACTGTACTATTTTTCTATGGCTGATATAACAAATAATCAAAACTGTAGCGGCCTAAGATCATGTAAATTTATTATCTTGTAGTTCTTTGAGTTAGGAGTCCAACACAGGTGCCACCGGGCTAAAATCAAGGTGTGAGCAGGGTGCGGTTCTTCTGGAGGCTCTAGATGAGGGCCTGTCTCCTTGGCTTCTCCAGTTTTTAAAGAGCTCCTGCACTCCTTGACTTCTGGTCTCTTCGTCCACTTCAAAGCCAACAATGTCTGGTGGAGTCTTTCTCACACGGTGTCACCCTGACTTCCCCTCCACCGTCAAATCTCCCTCTATCTTCCTTTTCTGTCTCCATCTTCCATTTTTAAGCACCCCTGCACATTGGGCCCAGCTCAATAATTCAGAATAATTCCTCATCTCAGGATATATAACTTAATCACACCTTTATAGTCCCTTTTGCCACATAACATCCACAGGTTCCAGAAATTAGCACAGGGACATCTTTCTGGAGGGGCCATTGTTCTACTGACCACAGGCTCTTACTATCATGTGATAGCTAGTGTGTGTGTACTTCATTTTCTCTGCCACACATAAACCCCTGAAATGATAATATTATTATTGCCTTTACATTCTTTACGGTCTCTTTGCATTCCCTTTGGTTCATTTATGCTGATACCCAATCTTGGGGCTGAATACACTAACTAAGGAATAACAAAGCATAACAGAGTCGAACCAGCCAGTGGTCAGATACCAAATGGGCACAGAAAGTTAAACAATCCTGAAGCAAACACTGAGTAGGGACACAGTCAAGGTCAGATGTTACATTAAATACAACAGAAAAGTGGGGGCGTCAGAGACCTCAGGCAAATTCAAGGCCAACAGCTGACACCAGTGCAAAAAGATGAAGCCCAGTGCTGTGCCTGCTCATAGTTATTTATCATGAGGATTTGGAGAGCACTACAGAGAGCACAAAGATGGTCCAAATAAATTCTCATCAATGATGCTTTCTTCTAGCATGGACTTTGTTAAACACCTGGGTCCTGCCTTCCCGCATGCATCAGGTTTGTTCTCGATAGTCCTGAAAACCCAGGGTCTGACAGAGCCTTTGTTGGGCATCTGTATGATGATGCTATTTTACTTTACCATTTTCACTTATCACTTTTACAAGTATTCTTTTTTTATATAACACAGGCTCTAATATGTCAGCTGGAAAACACAGCATTTACAAATTAATCACATTAGGGATTTATTAACTATTCTTTTATGATACACCCTTTTTGGTTTGGTGTGAAGATGATTGTTATAAACTCATTTTTGTCACTTTACTAGACTCGGCATCTCTAATAATTGCTTTACATATAGGAATTCATTAAGCATGAAAATTTTCAATTACATTTTGAGAGAAAATGGCCTTTTTGAATATTAAAGACTATTCTATTGCATTTTCACATCAAATGTTTAGGAAAAAATGTTTACTAGACACTATTATTTTTATTATTTGTTAAATTTCAGTTTCCTTAGAATAACTCAAGGCACTTCACAATGAATGCAAACGTGTACTGATTAAAGATACAAATGTGAGTAATGTGAGAAAGGAAAGACGGAACATAGAGAGGAAGAAGATGGAAAAGGAAATAAAACATTCAGAATGGAGGCAAGAACAGGCATCTATCCCAAGAAAGGAAACTTATTCCAACCAGCATGGAATCTCTCATACAAGGTAAACTAAAATTCCCCATGGTCTCCCAGATCCTCTCTGTATAACAGCTGCTTTGACGTCTTTGAATCAACATCAGAGAAGTAACATCTGTGTCATCTCTGTTTTAGCATTGGTTGATAGTCTTTTCCCGTGCAAGTTGAGATTTTCTCGGTTTTCGTGTAATTTTGGATTGTGTCCTGCATATTGCTTCCATGTCTCAGGCCAAGCAGTGGGAGGATAGAAAAAGAAGGTTCTGGAAGTTTTCCCCTGTCTCTCAGCATCACTGCTCCACTGATTGGAGGGGAAAGCTTGATCTTTGAGAGTTTTGACTCCTGTGGGTTCTCGATGCCTTGTAACTCTGCCACCACCACCATCACCACACAACTGCCTGGGGTCTGGGGCATGGGGAACAGAGAGAAGAAAATGAAATGCTGTTCCCACACTCTCCCTGAGCATTAGGCTTTTCCTTTCCCACTCCTGTGGCCAGAATGAGAGGATGTCCCGTGCTCCCTATGTCTAAGGTGATCTAGGCATCAGGTATCAGGTGCCCACTTCTCGTTGTCAGACTGTGTTATTCAAATGGGGGATACAGGAGGGGGAGCATGGTGACCTCACTGTCCACTCAGAAGCACTTCAAATCCTGGTCTTTCTCTAGTCCACCTGCTGTTGTATAATTCTCAGAGACCTCAATGGTTTCTTGATTCAGTCTGCCCAAGTTTTATCACTGCATTTAGCAAAACAGATAAGGTGAAATATGTTTACTCCTTCTTACCTGGAAGTGGAAGCTCTCAGAATTTATAAGCAGTGCCCTTTCTACTATTATGTTATATTGATTAAAAGCTTCATCTTTGTCAGCTTGGACTTTGAATTTCTCTTTATCGAAGACCATGTACAACGACTTATAGATCATCGTCACTTTAAAATTTTGTTTTTCCAATTGATAAATGATAATAATGTGAAAGGTATTCCAAGCACCAGCAATGCCCTCAACAAAAAGAAAAACAATGCAAATAAATGTTCTGGAATAGCAAGTTGCCCAAAATGCATAATTATAAGGTTGATTTTGACAAGCCATGGCCAAAAGGCTGGTAAGGTGGGACTGTGGAGACTCCCTCCTGAAGCTAATAAACAGGAGAGCCATGATGGGACTTAGGGAAGAAGTCTGCTGGCCCTGAATGGAATGGACCAGAGAGGGCCCACTGTGGAGCACATCAAAGTACATGTCTGATTTAGGAAGGTTGAAATGAGACTGGACAGGATGGAATATATGAAAGTGACATTACAGTGCAAGGACAGGCTGGATTTGGTGATAGACCAAGTTAGAGGGTGAGAAAGATTCTAGATTCAAGAATAACTTCTAAGGTGATCATCCTGGACACCAAAACAGAGAAATGAGATGGAGGAGTAACTTACAGGACAAAAATAATGTGTACAAATTTAAACATCTTGAATTTGAGGTGTTATTGGGATTTCTAGATGGGGGCGCAAACTAGGGAGTTGGTAAGGGAGGTTAGAGCTTGGGGAGAAACAAAAAATTATTGGGAGTCATGAACAGAGTCATTGAGTTGAACCCATGAGGAAAGATAAAATTTATGAGAAAAGAAGTAAGCAGAAAAGGGCAGAGGATCAGAAACAGACTCTAAAAGAACATCCATTTTTTGAAGGTGGGATGAGGAAATGGAGAAAATTTGAGTCTGGGGTAGACCCAAGTAATGCCGGTCATATGGAAGCAAAATGAAGAGATTCCAAGAAGCACAAAAAATACCAAATAAAACAAGCCTTTAGATTTGTTAATTAGGTGAACACTAATGGCCTGGAGGTGGATGGTTTCACTAGCCTAAAGTCAACTTGAGGAGAGCTGGTAGTAGAGGCAATGAGCACTGTAGAAGATCTTCACCTGAGTGGAAAGTAGAGTTGAGAGGGATTGTGCTCAATGGAGACCTAGAAACTTCTGTAGACTGGAAAGAATGAGCCAGTAGAAGAGAGATGTTGACACAAGGGGGAGCAGATAGAAGAAGGAGCTGAATTTCAGAGCAGGTGATGGAGAAGCTCTGGAGTAACTTGAAGCTTTCTACATTCACCATGGTGTTTCTCTTTTCCCTTTGCTCATGTTTTACCCTCCCTATGTAACAGACCCTTCCTTTTTACCCTGCCAAGTCTTACTCACCTCCAGGAAGTTGTCACTGAACACCTCCACACTGTCACCCTGAAGAGCATAGATATTCCTCACAGATGTGCCCCTTAGTAGGATGTTCATCTCTCTGTTTTGAACTCATCAGACTATTCATAGTTCTCTCTCTCTGTTCCTGTATGCCCCAACTTGCCTGTGAGACCCCTGTAGGCAAGAAGCATGTCTTATTTAATTGTATGTCTTCATCACTTAAAAAAAAGATATGTATATATCTTTTTTTTAATACACACACATATGTATGTGTGTGTGTGTGAGACTATACGAAGTAGCAGGTGAGGTGGCTGTAGTGAATTGAGACTTCTGAGTTCTGAATGCTGGGGTTGATGCTGGCCCAAGTGATTGTAACGTCTTCCAAGGCAGTGTATTTGGAGCATCAAGACGAATGTTATGGGAGTTTTTAAAAAATCATTTATTCAAAGTTAGAGTGTTGATGATTCATCAGTGGGCAAGTGAAATGATATTGAGGGCCGGGAAGATGCCAGTAAGAAGGGTGGAGTGGAAAACTGCAAGGAAGGCCCTGGCCTCATCCTGGAGATAGGCAGGACACTGTGGGGAGGGTTACAAGATGATGAAGAGCTAGGAGAAGTGTAGTGAGAATGAATTATCTGAGTTCTAAAACAGGAGGTTATACGAGTGAGGGTGGTGGAGAATGGCCTCACTAAGCGTTGTATCCTGTGGAGACCAGCAGGGTATGGCACACAGCAGATGCTCTGTGAATGTGGACAGTGAGGTGGATACAAGAGTGGAGAGGCAGCAGTGAATTGGAGGGCAGCAAATGTTCCTTTTTTAGCAAATCAGAGAAGGATGGGGAAGTGGGAAAAGTGGCTTGCTGTGGCCATGTGGGGAGGAGTCGGAGAGAGCCAGGGGGAGGGGAAAGAAGCATTTGTGGGATAGGAACCCATATGCATCATGAGGGGTGAAAGTGAATTCAGATCTTCTAGAGGCCCAGACTTTATCTCCAGTTTGCCTGATGTCGAGATCTGTGCAGTAAATTCCAGAAAACACAAACAAAAATAAAATGAATCAACTTTATATCCACCACCCCCAAACAGTCAAGCAATATTTAGAAAGAGAGTAAAGTTGTGTGACTCTTTTACTTGGCATTAAAATATAGTTGTTGGGAAAGGGATTAATTAAGGCGAATACTACTGCAATCAGAAATAAACACCACACTTAGCACTTGACTCCAAGTAGAGCTAATAAGAGGCTGTTGAAATGATGTGACTTTGGGGATAAAGGGAGTTCCCCTTTACTCTGAAAAAAAATGACCTTTATTTATACTCACACACACACACATCACTACAGAATTTCTTTCCATTATTATAAGCCAAACAATGACTTCCTTTCCTGTTGAAATGAAAAGGCTCCTTGCATATTACTTGGAAATGGAGGAAGCCACTCTTTGGGGAACTTCATTATGCATAGTGGAAAAGGTATCCCTGCCTCACACCCTCGTACCATCAATTCCTGATGGATTAAAGACTTTGTGAAAGGCTAGACTTTAAAACTTCAAAAAGATACGAAAATATCTTTCTGACTCTGGGGAGAAAAGGATATCTTAAAGAAAAACTAACAGCATTACCCACAAAAGAAATGATAGACAAGCCTTGGCTACATTAAAGTTAAGAACATCTGCTCATCAAAAGACAGCATCGAAAAGGTGAAACGCAAGGCAGTTGCCACACCAATAACCACCGAAAGATTGGTGTCCGGAATATGGGAAGGACCCTTAAAATCAATTTTAAAGATTGACAACCCAATTGAAAATAAGTGGGCAAAAGATACAATCAAGAAATTCATAGAAGAAACCCAAATGGCCAATAAAAATACCAAAAAAAAATGCCCAACCTCATTAGTAATTAGACAAATGTGAATTTGAACTATGATGCGATAAATTGATATCTACTAGTTTGATAAAAATTTAAAAGTATTGGCAAGGATATGGATCAGTGGCAACCCTTCCACATTATTGGTGGGAAAGTAAATTGCCCAACAGTTGTGCAGAACAATTAGGTGCTATTTAGTAAAGTGGAGCATTCGCATAGCTGGGCACCAACTCCACTCTTAGGTGTGCTCATTAGAGAAACTCCAGCACCTGCGCACCAGGAAACACACCAGGGATGTGCACAGCAGCTTGGAGACAACCCAAAGGTCCATCAACAGGAGGATGGATGAATAAAAATTGTTCTATTCCCAAAACTGAACGTTACACGGAAGTGAAAATGGCAACATCCACACGCTGTAACATGGATGAATCTTAGACACAAAATGCTGAGTGAAAACAAGCATATGGCAAAAGATTACCTTTAGTGTGGTGACATTTTTTGTTGAAACCCCAAACCAAGCAAAGCTAAGCAATGTATCATACAAGAGATACATAAATATTTGATATAACTGTTGTTTTAAAAGAGGTAATGATTAACACAAATTTCAGAAACAGAGGCCCTCTGGGGAGGAGGCAGAGACGGTAGGGAGGAGAGGCCCGTAGCTGCAATCAGAGTCAGAATCCTTCTCGTTCTCATTCCCCGTTTGAGGACGGATTTGCAGTGGTCAGTTTATTATCATGCTTCATAACTGACCTCTATGTTTTTTTTATATGTATTAAATATTAAATAATAAAAAAATTAAAATGTAAAGGCCCCAGGGGAGGTAACCCATCCAATCTTATCTGTGCATTTGTGGTCAGAGTAGTTGTGCGTATCTGGCGCTTTTCCCTAGAAGAGGGTTTGAAGACAACGGGAGAGCACCTACCTATATTTAATGGAAAGTTCACCAGATTTGCTATCTTGCTGAGAATAATTCAGAATCACAGTCTCTCCTTCCCAGAGACAGACTGCCATTGATTGCGAAAGTGAGATTCTGGTCGTGTTCTCATGGGTTAAATCAGCAGTGTTTCTGTTATGTGACCTTGTCATGTCCATTCCTTAGACAAGGATCACATGTGAAAACTACAACAATAGTGGGAGAAACCACTCAGCTCGTTCCTCAGGAGAAGACTCAGCCCACCACATCCCTTGAAACCCCCAAAATCTTTGTCTGTTCTCCATCTACACCACCTCAAAAATGTACATTTCCAAAAAAATGCTCTCTTGCTACTCAAATGCCACCTCAAGTCCACTTTCCAACACGATGACTACTCCGTCCACAATGCCGGCCTGCTCTCCATTCCCTAACCCCCAAATGCCAATCCTAAGGAGGAAAGCTGAGATTCAGCTGGACTAATGCTGGGCCAGACACGGTTCTTCGGGAAATGAGAGTGAGAATGCCAGATATGAATAAATGTTTTGAAGATAATAGGGGAGCAGCATCCAGATTCTCCTTTCCCCTACCTCCATACATCACGCCCGCTTCTCCTTGTTTTTAAAGTGAAGAGAATGAGAAAAAAACCCACAAATATATATATGGTTAATTTTGTTACATGCTTCTACATATGGACAGAAAAAACTTACTGGAAAACAGCCAGGAGATTTAGGTCCTGGTGCTGATTTGGTCAAACCTCGGGCAGTTGCTCACCCTCTCTGAGCCTCAGTTTCCCCATCTCTAAAACGGAATGATATCTGCCCTGCCTTTTCCACTCTGCTGACTTGCCTGGGGGTTTCTCACGGAGCAGGAACCTGACCTCCTGGACGCTTCAGACCTGAACACAGGCCACATTGGGAGGGAAAGGAAGGAAGGAGGGAAAGAGAGAGGAGGAGAATGAGGGAGGGGGACCGTTCAATCACAGCACTGTGTCGAATAACTTAGTGCCTGGAAGAGTTTTGTGAACTTGAGAGAGTCACCAAATTTAAAATGGTTAATGCCATTATTAAGGTTAATTACTGCTAATAATTATCATGTATATATCAGAAACAACTCCCTGTTTTATAAGGAGATAGAGCAATGCTTTTATATTTACAAAACATTCATTTGCGTTGTATATTTTACTGTAGTAGTTTGATTTGTAGAAACAAGCAAAAATGGCCAATGATTGTATCAACTTCTGAACTTGTTGAATTTATCTGGACATTACTAAAATTCAACAGGAAGAAAGGGAAGCAGAGAGACTTGGTATGGATGTTCTCGAACTCTCTTATTTTTGTAGTCTTCTTATACTTTGGAAAAATTTAAATGTGTTATACATATGCATAATTAGTAAGAAAAAGCTACTTGATTTGTAGAATTAACAAGGCTAAATCTAAAAATAATTATTTTAATTAGTGTGAATTTCACAGCTAAAAGTCTTTGATGAGAAAAAATTTGAGTATTTTTTTGCTCATGGAGTGGGATGTTTTGCAAATACTTAATAAATAAAAGCAGCTCAATACTATTGGCAAATTTCTCCTATTTCTTCTCAAATATATCAGTCTGGTAAAATTATTTGAAAACTTTGGTTATGTGGAAGCTGATTACATTTATTATTCAAGTGAGTTTTATAAGAGTACGAAACAACCCCTTTCAGGGAGTAATGCAATCATTGGCCATTTATTCTCGCTGAAAACTAAGTATAAGTTTTAAACTCTAATACTAGTTACAAGTTGAAAAGCAATTAATTTTGTATTTTTGCTAACTCTGAGCTTTATAGATTTACTTTAATAACTCACATGAAAGGATAAACCAAAAACGTTTAAAATTGCTTCAACAAAATGATTTGTTTTCAATCAGTTTCATTCTCTGTTACTCAGTAGCAGAGTAATAAAATATAAGCAATCAACATTAGGATATTTTTTCCCTGATATCCCCAAAATAAGATTACATTTTCCCATTACAAAAGCAAAAAAGTGCTTTCTTTTTTCCTTGACAAATTAGGTTTTATGTCTTACACTGTGATGGGAACATTTCACAAATAGGGGAGGGAGTGAATTGAAGGAAGCAGGCTTGTTTTCAGCTGATGACCTTTTAAAAGTTCATAAACAGCAAATATTCATCCTGTTACCAAAATAAAGGATGATTTCAAAGTCCGGGTGTTAAAGGGTTGCTAAGGAAGTGTTACGGCGGATGCTATTGTGCAGCCAGAGGGGTTGCTACGGCACTTGCCACGTTAGGAAAACGTCATTTACTCTGGAGAGGTTGGGAATCCTGCATCCGCTCCTCGGTGATGATGACCATCCTGACATTCTTATTGTTGCAACAGGCCCATCCTCTGAGATGGTTTTGAATGGTTTGCTTTTCTTTTCCCCATTGACTATATTCTTGATAATGGTTACTGAGATAAACCAGAAAAAAATTTTCCCCTTGGCCAGCTGGAAATATTCATATTCTATTTGATGGAACATGGATTTTTTTCCAAAGCCCACACTGTCACTCAGCATGACAGCATTTCACAGGATGCTTGTGGCCTGTCTTCGTTTTTCTTCTCTAAACGATGATACTGAAAGTTACTAGCCTCTGACAGCTCTTAAAATCAGTGTCACTCGATATTGTGCCCAGAGCAAATGCTTTCATGCTGGTGAGCTCTTTGGGAGTTCTTTTTATTTAGAATTGTTAAAGAAACAAAAAACTAAAAAAGAAAGCAATAAAACATAGAGCTGAATTCCAACCATCTAGAATTGAGAGTTATAATTTTGTCACATTAACTTCCAAGTGGTAGTCTTTTTCTTTCAAGTAAAGGAAAGATTATCGCTAACATGAAGATCTCTCTGATCCTGAGTCCTAGCCCCTCCTGACTCTCCAGAAGCCACGACTATTAGGAATTGAGTGTGTTCTTTTCCATTTATTAAACTTTTGCATATATATTCAAGATCAACATATAGTTCATCTATGTGTGTTTTTAAAATGCATATATAAACACATATTTATTTCTGTATAGCCTTGCAATATACTTTCTCTCATCAACATTCTCTTGAAAGATAGATATTTCTAATTTCTATTGTTGCAAATCGATTCCTAAGAGTCTTGTTATTTAGTCGCTATTTCCAGAGTGGAACTGAAATGGAAAGAAAGCACAGAAGTTAAAGATAATCACATCCAAATCACATTCATTCTGCCATTACACTTTTAGAAGTTCTTTCACTCTACAGTGACTTTTTACTTCACTTAAAATTTTTTTTTCTATTTGGCTTTCAGAGGGAGACAGTGTTTAAATGTGAAAGGCCTCCAACCATTGGGTCTTTTTGAACTGTTTTTTTTTTTAGTCTAAATAAACTTTTTAAACATTTTAAAAGAAGTATTAAAGATTCTTGAAGAGGTTTGGTATTACATGTAAGTGATTTTCCTAGACAATTGAAATGCCAGATTTTTTTTAATTAAAAAGTTTTGATGGAAATCTTTCTGAAATGATGTCTTAAACACCGATCGGCCTTAAAACAAAACAAAACAAAACCACGTTGAACATGCTTGTGGAATCATATGATCAGCTGTGATACGAGGTTACTTTTAAGATTTTCCAGGTTGAGTGCTGTTTTTCCGTTGCTAATGGCCCTGCGTGGTTTTGAGTTCTTATCTCTAGATTTTATGGCTTTTCTTTCCATTTACTAATTGTCACACTGACAAAGTCATTTTTTGCTCTCATCCATGGTTAAGATTCTGGAAGCCTCTGCCTTCTCTTTCCTGCTTCTCAATAGACTGTTAACTGGAAATTTTGTCGATAAACTAAATAGCCCAAGCTGGCTTTCGTAAGTGAACTCATTTAGTGCATAAACTCGACTCAGAGGTCTCTTTTCTTTCTTTTTTTCGGTTCTTGGCTATGTCCTGGTCAAAATAATTAAACTTGAAGATCTGAACTTTTCTGAAATTTGATTTGTAGAAATAAAAAAAAAAATACTTGGAGATCAGAAATATTTTCTATCTCTTAAGTTTATATTCTTATGTGAGAAAACGGAAAATGTAATGAAGCCGTGGGGAACAAGTTGTCATCACAAAAGAAAGAACAGCTTTTCGAGTAATGGCTCTCAGAGCAACACGAAGCAAACTTTCTGCTGAGCGTTATTTCAGATGTGGGAACTTCTCACAGGGCTCGTAACATCAACATGTACTTCTCGAATAAACAAACAAGAGAAATGATGTTTTCAAGGAAAGAAAAGATTATTTCTTCTGCCAAAGACGGAAGAGACCAGATATGCATGTGCATATTTTAAAACAATCATTTGTGCTGTTTGAGTAGAAAAAAGCAAGAACTCATTAATTGGAACCAGAAGTAATGTAAAATGAAAATTCAGAGGGACACATACTTTCACAGATCATTTTGCCTGTCTTTTCAAAACACGCTTTGGCCTAGGGAAATGATAAAATGAGTTTGTTGAAAGAATCGTTTATCTAAGGATAAGGAACTCGCTGAACTGATTGCAATGACAATGATGGTCTGTTCAAACTCAAGTCCAGGAGTGTCTGTTCTCTGCAGGGCTGGGAGTAGTCAGACCATGTCATAGTGTGTACCTCGAATGTTAAAATATCGCTGCATCTGAAATATTCTGTCCCTCAGATTTTTCACTCTATTACATGTCTCCTCTCCCTCCCCAAATCAACAGGCACAAGCTTTCCTTACTTATACTAAGAAAAGTCAGAGCCCTTGCCCACCCCCCAAATTTGTTCTCCCCACTAGATTCATTTGGAAAATAAAGCACAAATTAAAATATGCCGTAAGAAATGACCGTAATCATTAGACCATAGAGTTAGAAAGGGTCCCTAAACATCACCCAGCCCCCGTTTACAGGTAAGGATTCAGAGGGCTGGAGAAGGACAGCAGCCCCCGAGGCGAGGCTGCGCCCCCCTGGCTGAGCGGGCTCCTCACCACAGGCGAGGGTGGAAAGCCCGAGGGACCAGTGGAAGCCTGCAGAGGATGGGGACCTGTGTGTCGCAGCGAGAACTCCGGACATGATGTTAAACAGGCACTAGGAAGCAACAGGGTTTTGAAAGAGGAGTTAACATGTTGGGTTTCTTCCTTCTATTTTTTAGGGCTTTACCATATGAGAAAGGTGGATATAATAAGGTTTAGGAACACACAAGGAGCATTTAGCCTAACGACGCTGCATTTGATGACTGAAGTGCATCCCGTGTGAACACAAAAAATAATCCTTATAAAGTTTGGTTTTTATCAATACCATAGTTTTCTTGTCAGACTTTGTTTAAACACAATGCTTTATTCTTCCTCCTGTCAATGGGGCTACAAGCACTTTGCATTGTTTAAATAAGATATTATCAGGTTTAAACATTATTTTAGTTCCACAGAAATATGAATATTTAAGGTGGATCTTTTAAAGAAGTATTTCAAACACAACGAAATATATGTATAGTGGTGTGAATATTAAACTTGGGGTAGGGGGACAATGGGACAGTGCTGAAGATGCTTGGGAGGCAAACCCAGCAGCACACTGGCATGGGTCAGAACCCACCGGCTCTGCTCTCTGGGGCCTGTCTTCCCCGCCCCAGCCCGGGGGTGAGTCACATGGACACAGCCCAGCAGCCCCGCAGCCGGGAGAGTTAACCAGGTGTGGTGAGGGCCCTGGTGTTGTGCCAGTGGGGGCAGAGGCCCGATAGCCCATGAACTTGCAACACTGCACCAGCTTCTGGCCCAGAGTCTAAATGAGGTAGGAGAGACAGCAGGCCTTTTAAATTTTTCCTCTTGCTTTTTTTTTTGTAACCTGGAGATTTGACAGAGGTGACATCAGGATCTTGAAATTGCAATTGTTGCCATTTCCACAAATGTGTTACTTGTTTTATTTACATAATTGTTGAGGAACCTCAGTTTCGAGGAAATAAGTTTAATTTTCTGTTTACTTCAAGGGAGTAAACAGAACTCTCTTTCAGGTCCCTCCACCATACCGGAACCTGGTGGTTGGACCTGTAATCAGGGTTATGCTGATGAGCTCAGCGACATTCAAAGTGCTGGTTATAGAGGAATAATACACAAGTCTGTGGGGCCTATAGGGAGACGGAGCTGGAAGGACATTCACAGCTGGGAGATGCTTCCCGTGTCGCTGAGCGGTTGGTATCTGTGTGATGAGAGGCAGTCCTACCAGAACTGGTTCCTGGGCCTCAGGGCTCTGCAGATGCAACAGAAGGAAGTCAGGTCAGCTTCCTTGGGTTTTTCACTCTATAATTCCAGAGCAGCCCCTAGAGGCACTCTGGGTCTCCTTACGATTTAATACAGACAGGGGCAGCAAATATTTGGGGCCCCGTCTTTCAGCCTTGGATTGCACTGGGCACAATGGATAAAGATATTAACAAAACATGGGCTCTGCCCTCGAATTCTCAATCTACAAATCAAATCCCGCAGACTGCAATGTGTCACTTTAGGAGCATGATCTTCGGACAAAGAGTGAGGGTGTGTCTAGCGGGGAATGGTGGCTGAGGACCAGAGGGACAGTTGGGAGGGTGAGTGAGGAGGGAATTCTAGGCAGAGGCATGGAGGGAGCAGTGCGAGAGGGCGGCGATGGGAGAGCCTGGGGAAGGGGCAGCCAGGGGTCCCAATGCTGCTCTTTAACTTTGCACTTTCTCTGTAGGCGAAGTCATGACATCAAACAGATAGAGAACAGAGTAACACACCTGTGTTTTACAGCCCCTGCTGTGAGGGGACATGGAGCATGGGGTAGAGCCCAGCTTGAAGGCTAATAGACATTTTTAGAGCAGGGATGCTGAAACCTGAGCCATGACAATGACACTGTCCCTGGAGGACAGGCTGTGTATTGTGTGAACAGGAGGGGAAGTCTGAGTCCAGAGTGACCCCATTATTCCTAGGGGGAAAATTCAGAGCACATCTTCAAGCCCTTGAAACTTACATAACTTCTTGAAATAGAAGACTGCCTATTATATATAAATGTCTGCACAGAGAACATTCTGGAAGGACACAAGTGAAACTGTTGTTTTATCTAGGCAGTGGATGTGGAGACTGGGGGTTGGTAGGGAGACTTGGATTTTCCATTTGACACCTTTCTGCATGTTTTCTTTAGCAGATGTTATCTGACAATTCCTAAGTCCCTGAGCACTAAGAAATATAACTTGTCATTTGATTGGATGTTTTTGATTCACTGTCAGTGGACCCTCATGGAACATTTTTCTCATCCTGAGAAGAAAGAAACTGCCTCTCTTTTTTGTACTTCTGCTTTTAGGTTTGCTTTGTTTGTTTGTTTTCACCTGGTAGTATTTCTATTGTAATGTTTGCATTTCTGTGCCCAACTCAGGAATAGATATGGAAACTAGGATCTTGCCAGAACTTTTTTTTAATTGGATATAATTGACATTTAATGTTATATTAGTTTCAGGTGTACAACATAATGATTCAATAGCCAGGACTCCTTTTTGAGCAAAGAAACTGCTTTCTTTAGATGTTAATATATGCGTCAATATTTTCTGGAATTATATAAGAAAAAATGGCATAATAGATTAAGGATGATCTTTTTATCTAGAGGGAACTTATATCTATAGAGTCTCCCAATTCTTAAGAGAGCATGTTGCATAAATAATTAACTATATTTGTGCTGCACACACAAATTCTCGAAGGCTGAAGTGCTCGATAAGTGGGCAAGGTAGTTCTTAGAAGAGAGCACGCAGAGGCCCCCTTTCTCTTCTCTATGCCGTGTTATAAAATGCTTTAGAGTCTTTCCTTAGATATCAGACACTGTGTCTTTGCTCACAGTCAAATTTGCTAATGTTTTACACTTCTATGTGAATGTGATTTCCATGATTATGTGCTTTCCAAGATTTTTGCAGGGTATAAAAAAAAACTATTAGCAATTAAACTTTTGCTTAATTTTAGTTACATGCTTGGCAGCGTATGGGATAGATTCAGCCAGAAGTCTGCATACATTCTTTTCTCTGGCAGAGAGAGAGGAAGTGATTCTAGCAATATGCATCACTGTTTAAATCAACCAATACAAATTACCACAGGAGATATATCTCAATTTTTTCCTTTTATTTGATATGTTATAATTTTAATAGACTGTCCCATCTATTCTTAAATTCGTGTGTTTTTTTGTTAAGCAGATTATATCTACCAAATGATAAAGCTGTGCTGTCAACGCAGCAGCCACCAGCTACCTGTGGTTATTTAAATTTAACTAAATTAAAATTAGATCACGTTAAAAATTTAGTTTCTCAGCTGGACCAGCCACATTTCAAACACTCAAAAGCCACATGTGGCTAATGACCACTGTATGGAACAGCACAAATATAGAACATTCCATCATCACAGAAAGTTTTGTTGGACAGCATTAGTCTAGAATGTACATATTTCATGCACAGAGTTGAAATGGAAACATTTCTGTAATAATGTGTAAAGGGTAATGAAGGAAAAGATGCCATTTCATGTATCTTCTTTACAGACTAGAACATAAAATATACATAAAAACTTGACACTTTGTACTGTTTTTACATAGAGTGTACCATATTGGACTTTGTGGAGCTCCATGGTTGGTGCGTTTCACTGGATTTCTTTTAGACGAAGGGAGGAAAGTGTGAGAATAACAAAGAGGATTATGGTAGCAGTGTTTCTCTGGTTCAGTACTGCAAGAGCTGATTCAGCTCAGACCCAGCGCTGCTCTGGGTGGAGTTATGATGTTAACTGCCCTCAACTGACATTCCAGGAAAAGTGACTTACTAGGCCAATCCTGATTCCCTACTTTTTCTTCCTAGTATTCTTTAAATTTCTAACCCTAGATTATCATCATATATATATATATATATATATATATATATGATGATACATATTCATATATATATATACACACACATATATATATACATATTATGTAATTTTAACTAAAAAAGATGCTACTTGAGTCTATATTTATATATGAGACATATATATTTATGATAAGCTTCAAAAGTGCTTAGAAATACTACAGATAGGATTCTTTCTATAGGGGTTCTAATGCTATTATTAATGATGTTGGATAATCTTCTATTTCCCTGTAAATATGGAAAAGTTTGAGAGCTAAGTGAAGGCCATTTAAAATAAATTACTACCTTATGCCATATACAAAAATTAACTCAAACAGGTCAAAGGCCTAAATGTAAAAGCTAAAATTATAAAACTCTTAGAAGAAAACATAGATGTAAATCTTTATGACTTTAGATTAGGCAATGATTTCTTGTATATGACACTTAAACCACAAGCAAAAAGAGAAAAAATAGATAAATTGGACTTTATCAACATTAAAAACTTTTGTACTTCAAAGGACACTATCAAAAAAGTGAAAAGACCAACTCACAGGATGGGAGAATATATTTGCAAATTGTATATGTGATAAGGATCTGGTGTCCAGAATATATAAAGAGCTCTTACAACTCAACAATAAAAAGACAAATAACCCAATTTAAAAAATGGGTAAAGGATTTGAATAGATATTTCTCTAAAGAAGGTATACAAATAGTCAATAAGCACATGAAAAGGTGCTCAGCATCATTAGTCATTAGGGAAATGTAAATCAAAACCACAAGATACCCCTTCACACCTACTAGGAGGGCTAAAATAAAAAACACAGACATCAAATCTTGGCAAGGATGTGGAGAAATTAGAACCCTCGTACATTGCTGATGGGAATGTAAAAATGGTACAGCCACTTTGGAAAATAGTTTGGCAGTTCCTTAAAAAGTTAAACATAGAGATACCATATGACCCAGCAATTCCACTACTAAATATATACCCAAGATAAGTGAAAATGTATGTTCACACAAAAAACTTGTATGTGAATGTTCATAGGAGGAGTATAATAATAGCCCAAAAGTGGAAACAACCCAAATGTCCATCAACTGATGGATAGATAAACCAAATATTGTCTATCCATACCATGGAATATTATTCAACCATAAAAAGGAATAAAGTACTGATACGTGCTAAAACCTGGATGAACCTTGAAAACCTTACACTAAGTGAAAGAAGCCAGTCACAGAGGATCACATACTGTATGATTCCATTTATATGAAATATCCAGAATAGGTAAATCCACAGAGACAGAAAGTAGACTAGTGGTTGCCAGGAGCTAGGGGACAGAAGAAGTGGGCAGTGACTTCTAGGGGAATGGAGTTTCCCTTGGGGGTTATGAAACTCCTTGAATGAGATAGTGGTGATGGTTGCACAGCCTTGTGAATGTACTAAAAAAGCACTTTCAGAGGACGAATTTTATGGTGGATGTATTATATCTTAAAAAATATTTTAAAATAAATACATTTTATATGAACCTAATTCTTAGTTTCTCTTTTTAACCACTTAATCTAATGATAAGTAATTTTTTCAGTGCCATCTGATCCAGTCTTTTAGGGAAGCTGAGGGAAAAAAAAGCTCTGTAAGGGCCAAGCGTCAGAGTGAAATTATACTAGCAAAATCAAGTCCAGGTTTTTATGTAGAAGCATAAGAAAGCATCTCTTTTCACTTGAGTTAAAAGTATAAATTAGAAGTGGAGAGCGTTATTCGTGAGCTGGGAAATTAAATTATAAAACAATGAAAAGTTTGAAAGACTCAATTTGCATCTTTTTTAGTCAAAATTGCATGTTATATAATCTTTCAATGGCTATATAAAAAGAGCTCTGAACCACATAGGATTTCACATGTCCCTAAAGTTTGAAATAAATGGAATGATTCTGAGTGCACTGGCAAACTATTAAACACATTTGTTTCCAGTTATTTGTCACTGTCTTTGCATTTGTATTTCAATATCTCTGAAGTGCCAGCTCTTCTCAGGAAGGGGAGGCGGGATGGTTGCCGAGCCTGCAGGTCTGGTGACGTCATTTCCTGGGTTATGTAAAATCCCAGCCTGGACAAACTGCCTGCGGGAAGTGTTTTCCACATAACAAATAAACAATAAAAGTGGGGGCACAAAAAGTTAAAAACTCAACTAGTTTGCAAAACAAAACAATTGCGTGGCAAATTGACCTTAATTTGCAAAAGGTTTCAGATTTATCGGTTGGGGTTTCCAGTTCATTGTGTAAACTTTATATGGAGCATTTCAGCTGGGCACTAAACCTTGGTTTCCATGCCAAATGAAGAGTGAGGACAAGACAAATGGAACTTTAAAATAATATTCTTGCTGAGGCCTTATAAGCAATGTGTAACTAGATAAGATAACCATATGTGAGGATAAATCTTTCTTGGTCAAGAAAAGCTGGCTCTTTCTTGGTGAAATATTTTATTTCAAGTAAATATTCATGAATGTCACAACATACACAGGATGTGCAAAAGCAGCTAGAAATAAACCCCTTTCTTGTGGTTCCAGTCGTCCTAACCTGTCAGTGACTGTTCCTCATTGCTTTCTCACACACACCGTGCCCAAGAGGACAACAGAATAAGTCAGAAGAGAGAAAGGCTCTAGTGGTTGGGAACTAAGAAAAGAGTATGTTATTGTTTACCTATTGATATTTTACTGACTCTGTCCTTAAAAATATTTTCCTGCAGTTTTAGGGGAAATGTTTAAAAAAACACACTAGACTTAAAAAAAATAGAAAGTTTTCAATGTATTGTTTCACTGTTTAAATTAATTGCTATAGAATATAACGAAGGCTGTCTCCAAACTTCGTAGATTTTTCCAAAAGGGATCATAATCACCGTAGGATTGCCCCATCTGCCAAGTTTGATTTTTTTGTAAACAGATTTCTAACACTAGAATATGTTAAAATTGGTGTGATTGTCTGAATTGGTTTATAATAATATCTCATTTCTTGAGAGCACATGAAGAAAGTTCTATTATATTTATTTTTCTGATGGTGGAACTGAGATTAAAAAGCTTGAGGCTGGCCCTGTGGAGTAGTGGTTAAGTTTGCATGCTCTGCTTCAGAGGCCCGGGGTTCACAGGTTTGGATCCCAGGTGTGGACCTACACACCACTCATCAAGCCATGTTGTGGCGGCATCCCACATATAAAATGGAGGAGGATAGGCACAGATGTTAGCTCATGGCCAATTTCCCTCATCCAAAAAAAAAAAAAAAAGAGCTACCTAACACGCCCAAAGGCAACAGCTAAGTAACAGAGCAAGGATTCAGACCCCAGAGTCTTTTGATGGCAGAGCCCAAATGTTCAATCCTCTGCTACATGGCTCTCACCACAGTTAGACCTTGAGGTACTCCTGGGTTTCTCCTACAATCTACACTGAATTAAATTTTGTTATGTAAAGGCAGCATTTTGTTGTATTTAAGCACGTGACTTATTCCACCACTTACTAGCTGAGGCATCTTGGGCCTCAGTCTCCTCATATGCAAAATGGGGATTAATAAAATGGAAATAACAATTATTTCTACCTTCATTTCTGTCAAGAGTAAGGGAATTACTACAAGTGCACTGCTCAGGACAGCCCCTGGAACATAGGAAGCATTCAATGAGAGATAGCTATTATTATGTACAAAATCTATGCCTGTAGCTCATAATCAGACAAAGTAGAATGCACAAATACTAAAATACCTGTGTTGTTCAATGTCCTGTGAGTAATATGAAGCCACATAAGCAGGACCAGGTGCTACTGTTTAAAACAGTATTGTTATTTAGCTAAGACATATATGACAGAAGCATATGAAATGGCAAGTGATATAAAACCTTTAAACAGGATCCCAAACATAAAAGAAATATTATGGTGGGGTTTTCAGGAAAAATATTATGGTGATGTCTTTAAGGATAGGAGAAAATTAGGTAAGCTGAGGGCACTCCAGAAGGTTGATGAACAAACAAATGATGTAAAAGCCCATGAGGGAAGGTGTGTGTATACGTTGAACACAAAGGTCTGGGGTGTGCATCCAGAGCCCCTGCATCAGTAACGGGGGCAATTTTCCAGCTGCTAATGAGCACAGACTGTCTTACAAGTCCTAATCACATGTGGGTCCTTGACTCACAGGATCTTGGACCAAGACTTGTATTAGTCTGTGGCCAATTTTTGGCATACATAATTTCCCTTTTCCTCATTCCAGAACTTTTCGAAAGTTGTTGTTGTCGGGTTGGGTTTTATTTTTTCTTTTGCTTTCCTTTTTTTTTTTTCTCCTTTTGTTCCTTTCCTTCCTTCCTCCTTACTCTTCCGTGTGTATTTGGGTGGAGAGCCACAGTGAACACCGTCCCAGAACTGGGCTGGAGAAAGCTAAATATACGCCACAGAGAGAAGTGATGCCAAGTATTTGTCTGAGAACAATTGTGCATCAGTGACAAAGTTTTTCCCAGTCTATGGTGACATAAGAAAAAAAAGTGTAGTGAAATTTTTGTAGAGCTATACTTATTTGATTTGCAATCATTATATATTTGTACTCTAATTCACTTAGTTTGTAATCATCTATTGTATAATGTGATTGTAAAATATAATTACAGAATAGGTCTACAAAATTAGAAATTGGCCTCCATGTCTTCCCCACTCCTACCATCTTTTTTATTCTTTAATGTTTCTGAAATCTAAAGATCTGGTGACCACTGACAGAGGAAGTTGTAATGAATCTTTAAAAAGGTGTTTCTTATTAAGACCATTCAGTGGATTTCCATTAAGAATAACTATAGAGGGGCTGGCCCTGTGGTATAGTGGTTAAAAGGTAGTTGTGCTCCACTTCAGCAGCCCAGGTTCACAGGTTCGGGTCCCAGACACTGACCTACACCACTTGTCAGCCATGCTGTGGCGGCGACCCACATGCAAAATAGAGGAAGACTGGCATAGACGTTAGCTCGTGGCTGACCCTCCTCAGCAAAAAAAAGAATAACTATAGAGATGATCATTTACTTGGCTCACAGTTATTTCTTATCAGAGAAGGTACTTCTGGCTATAAAACGAGGTGTAAATTTTACATATTTATATCATAATTTACATTTCGTTTTTCTTTGAAAGCTGATATTTCTCTAACTGCTGTTTTAATTATAGCAGATATAATAAATATTCATTTAAAAGATTGTAATGTATATTCGTTATTTGCATCAAAACACTAAGCTTTTTGTATTTGTAATAACCCAGACTTCTTTTTTAATGTGCTATTTTTAAGCATCTATTTGTGACCTCATGTCTTAACCTTTAAATTTAAAGAAAAAGCCAGGCTTGTATATCAAGCAAAACTGAGGGGAAACTGAAAAACGTCCTTGCAAAATTGTGGTGGACTCAGCAGAGATATTACAGGTGACCAGCTGATAGAATTTTAAAAATTAACAGAAAGGGGAATTGTTGTTAACCAAGCATCAATACAGTCACCTTCACTTCCTAAGGTCCACATTTGATTTATTGCGTGAATTTCTGTAGCATTTACATTTTCTATCAGTAGCAGGAAATGTAATTTCATTTCATATCGCCTCCTTGCGTTTTCAGTCATCTCTCCCAGCTTGAGGGTAACCTCTTTTTAGGGGCAGACCAGGCAGAGGCTTTGAGGCCAGCCAGAGCTGTATAAAGTCCAGACCCACAACGTGAATCCCTTCTCTGCCACTTACGACCTGTGAGACCTGGGACATGTCACTAAATTTCTATGAACTCAATGTTCTCACCTTTAAGGTGAGAGACATAATGTCTGCATTGAAGGATGAACTAAGTTGATGACTATAAAACATCAAGTGTGATGTAGGAGTTCAACAAGTGTTGGCCCTTCATCTTCTTCTGGTCTAGGAGGTGGAATCTCTCTATTTTATTCTTTTGCACACATCCAGTAAAATGCTTAGCACACACACTTGATTCATTCATTCATTCAACAAATATTTATTGAAAACCAGTTAGCTGGTATAACGAAGAAAGCTTGGGGGAGAAAATCAGAAACTCTCATCCAGGCCACTAAATAGCCACGTGACCTAGGAAACTGGACTAGCTCTCCCAGGCTTAATTTTCTCATCTTGAAAGTGTGTAGTTGAAATGAATAACAATTGTCTGAAGTAGGAAGGGAAGGATGCAGGAAGGGAAGATAGAAGGGAATGAGGTAGAGCAGGAGGAAAGAAGACACCGCTAAGGTTGAAGTAAATGCTTTATGTGAACTACAAATCCTGAAAAGACAAAAACCACGTGTTTTTCTAATCCAATGTGATCAAGGAGTCAGAGTTAATCTACACGAAACTGTGCATCTCCAATTTCATCATTCAAAGTAAAGGAGAGAAAAACTGGAATACATTGTTCTAAAGGGAGCAGTTATGACGGTGCAAGCAAATGCCGTTTGGAAATCCAGTGGCAGCGTCCAGGAGAGATGCAAAACAATGGATGCAGCTGACCCTGCTCACAGCCAGCCTGAGCCTGGAGAAGCACTGGGCACACAGCAAGCGCTCACAAAACGGCAGTTACGATGACAGTAATAATAACTATAATGACAGTTGTTATTAGCATCATTAGCATCGCAACCCTGGCTGGGACACACGAACACTGTCATTCTGCTGGTACATAAATACACAAAAAGACGTGAAAAATACATTGCATTGTAAACAGCCCCTTTATATGTAATGAGACTCCTCCTGGAAACAGAGCTCGATTTAGAGAACAATATAAGAAGCTCAGAACTTTACAGTAAGGAGTTGGGTGAAAAATGACTACTGAAAATGCAAAGAAATCCGTGAAAATCTTGTAGAATAAGCAACAGATCAAGTGGAGTAATCAGAAGCTGAAGGAGGATGATAGACATCCAGGGGAAAAAAATGCAATAATTATGTATATTTTTTCTTTAATGTTGGCATTGGCTGAGCAGCCAAATGCATGTTTGGGGGAAATTAGCTTGGAAAGGTGTTTTAAATAATCCCCAATAAGTGGAGATGCATGTGTGTGGTTTTTCAGTGGCTGAAGTGAATGGCCCAGGGATCAGGTGAGCAATTGGCCGGCCTTCAAATCACTCTTAATTCTAGGCTGTGAGATAGTGTAGGAAGAATAAATTAAATCACAATTTCACTCTAACTCAAGATGAAAAACCTTTGTGACAGGGCACTCTTGCTATATTAACAGTACGTGGAAAGAGAAGAATGTGAAATAACTTAGGAGATGTCTTTGCTCTTGTGAAAAAAGATCATTTCCGGAGAAGAGTCGTGGGATTAAATTCCATACATTTTATTCTAGAATCAGGATGACTTTATGTGCAAAATCATAAAACTAATACCAGCATTGGTTCAATATGTTGATTTTAACCAATACATGCAAGAGTACAAAATAATTTCACACAAGATGAAGCAGAAGAGAAACAAAAATCACACCTCTTACTAGATGAGTTTTACAGCTCACTTTTCAGCCCACTTCAAGTGTAGTTTAATAAAAATGAGAAAACTTGAGAGTAGAAAAAAATTAAGCCCACCATGTAGGCCCCCAGCCCTGGATGATCTGGGCGCCTCCATAAAAGACTTTGGATCTGATTTTCCACCTATTTTCGATGAGGAGATTGGACTAACTCACCTTTACGAAAAGTCCTTTCAGCTGTTGCTATTTCATGATCTGTCCTATAGGTGAAAAAATACCATTCGTTGGAAATTGTTCTCAGAAACCTATGAACAAGGTTATTCAATGTGGCATGCTAACTCCTAACATCTTTTCTTCGCACAAAATGGGTTTGTGCCTTTGGAGGCACATTTTCACAGAGTGGAAGGGGATAACCTGAAGTCTCAGAAAGCCTGTCCTTTCTCTCATTGAGAGAAAAGTGAAGCATCACACGCTGGACCCCAGCAAGCGATGATTTGGCCCTGAAAAGTGGGCGGGTCCTCGCTTGGACCAATCCCATCTCAAGCCAAGTGAGAAACAGAAACATCACCCGAGGTTATTAAAAGACGCCGAAGACTGCATAAAACACTTTGTTCTGTGTACCACCTTCTGTTTAAAATTTATTTTTGGTCCTGTCCCAGAAAAATTTCTCCCCTTTACCTGGACAGAACTGCTCGAATGGCAAGGTCTCGTAACTGCAGTGGAATTCTTCAGGCGTCAAACGAATTTGTTCCGCCCCTGAGATGCGGGCACTGGGCTCAGAGCGCCCCTTAATGTGGTCACCACCCCCACGCAGGGTGGCGGCAGATCACCTTGTCAGCTCGGATGTCTGCATTTGCAATAATTTAATCCTATCTGATATATTTTCATTTTTCTATCAGTAAATGAATGTTTTTCAAAACTTCACGACATGGGAATAGAAGTAGAATTGGACTTCTGAAGCAAAAAAACACGTCTTTCTAGAAGCAACCGAAGTTGAGACTGAACAAACCAGATTTTGCAGCGACGTTGGAAATGCAAGAACCTTTTGAAAGTCGGCCTTACTAAATACTTGGGTACTTTTTTATCGGAAAATCAAGTCAGGAAAACAGAGCCTAATTTTAAGTGTTTAATTTCAAGCAAAATTCAAGATAATTTAGCTTTCGTTGTAACCGTCCACGTGCTGGTACTGATGGCAGTTCTAGTGAAGAATACATACTCATCAAAAAAAACAATGCATATCATATTTCAATTTCCTGACATTTTTATAGATTTTGTCTCTGGAGAACAGCGAATGAGCTTGAAAATTTGTTAGGATTTACTAAAAATTTTAGAAATCAAAATGAATATGTCCTGTTTTTAGAAAAAAAAACCCACATTGTAAAGTTGCCAATTCTAAATTATTTTATAAATCATCATTCCAGTAAACATATGAAAATTATTTTTAATGAGAGAAGGTGTTTCTAAAGGTCATGTGGCAAAATAAATTGAAAATTGCTCTAACAGATATTAAACGTATTGTAAAGCTTCAGTAATTAAAACAGAATGATAAAGGCATTTGATAGACATATAAATCAATGCAAGAGAATAGGAAGTCTAGAAATAGGTCCAAACACAGGAGGGAATTTGGTATACTTTGAATGGACTAGTCAATAAATGGTGTTGTAAAATAGTGTTGCCATCTAGAAAAAGTTGTAGATGGATCAATGTCTCATGCTGCACCCTAGGATAAATTCCAAATGAATAAAAGATTTAAATTTTAAACAACGAAGTCATAAAAATACTAGAAGGAATGTGAGAATTCTCTTATAAACTCAGCAAAGAAATGGCCTTTCTAAGTATATTTCAAAATTCAGAAGCCACAAAAGGTAAAAATTGATATATTTAACTTTATTTTAAAAGAAAACTTCCACAACACACCATAAACAAAGTCAAAAAGCAAAGCAAAAAAAATAATAAAACAATTTGCAGCTCGCACCACAGCTCCCACAAATCAACAAGAAAAAGACGAATATCTTAGTAGAAAAAGAGAAAAGGACATGAACATCGAATTCACAGAAAAAGAAAAAGAAATAATAGCCATCCATAAACATAGGAAAGATATTCAGCCTCCCTCACTGAGAGACCATTTTTCAGTTAAGACTGGAAAACAATCCAAATATTTAATAATACGCTCTACTGGTAGGATTTTGAGAAAACAGGCACATCCCTACATTGCAGATAGAGAGGGGTTTGACAATATCCATCAAAATTAGAAAGATGTGTAGCTTTGAATAGCTTTGAACAATGTGCAAATTCACTGTGGCATTGTCCACAATAGCAAAGACTAGAAACATCCTAAATGTCTACCACTACAGGACTGCTTAAATGAACTTTGCTATATCCGTCCATCTACCCATTCATGCAGTTATGAAAAGAACAAAGCCTATGAACTGAATTGGAACAGTCTCAAAGACAAATTATTAAGAGAAAGATATAAGATGCAAAACTTTATGTTATAACAGGAGGGAGCATAAATTCATATTTGCATGTATATGCATGGAAATCTGGAAGGATACAAAAAGAAAATAATAACAGTGCTGAACCGTTTTGGGGATGGTGGGTGGTAATGGTGAACGGGAGACAATAAATGGGAGGTAGCTGTTCACATACGACTTTTTATAACTTTTTAAAATTTTTGAACAATGTGAATGCATAACCTTCTCAAAAACTAAATATTTTTTTAAAAATAGGAAATTAGCTGGAGAAAAGTATTTCTGGACACCTTCATCTTCCCAAAAGATCTTCCCCAGTCTTTTTCTTAGTGAAATTTTAAAATAATTTTCCTAGCATTAGCTTATCGTCAAATGATATTTTTAGTTTCCCCCAGAGCCTGGTTGATCTGCTGTGATTTGAGTCAGTTGGGTTCCATTCAGGGCTTGATTTCTTTAGGATGCAGAGTTCATGTGTGTCCCCTGGACCTTGCCTTTGGACAGGAACTCACACACTATGGAAAGTCATCCTTACGTGTTCACATTGAGACAGTAAGAGGCAGAAAGAGAATTATTGGAAAATAAGCTCCAAGCACCTCATTGCACATGTCCCTGCTATTCCCCAAGGCTTTTTCAGAACTGATGAACGGGCGGTCTCACTGTGAGTTGTGTGACTAAGCAAGGTGACAGCTGGGGTCTCTCCTGTGATCCACGAGAGCTGCAGTTGGCCCTGTGGCGGCCGTCTGCGGTCCTGCCTCTCTTCCAAATGTGCTGTGCTTCCCTCTTTCCTGTTGCATCTTCTACAAACCTCCTTCACCACAATTCTTTCCCTTTGCAGTCTTCTGAAACGTCAAACCCTATAGTTCCTTGACTTAAATCACTGTTTATCAGCCATTCTTCCAAATTATTAGATAAAGGACCGCTTTGAAGCTTATTTGATGATATAGATTACACACTCTGCTTTTTTTTCTGCTGTATTTTAAGGAAAAAGAGTCATTCCAGTAGTAATGTTTTCGAGTGATGGTAGAATGACATTTACAGAGAGAAGTCTTCTGAGAAAGTCCTGTCTAAACACACACATAGCTTGTTCTGCAGGTGCCTCGCTATGGGATAATTTCAAAGACCTGATTTCCCAGGGGCAACTGTTTATTTTACAAATCTTATGAGTAAGTTGAATGAAGCACTTTAAAGTTGATAACTTGTAATTATTATTTTATAATATGATGAGAGTCAGGACCCTATTAGCTTGAAATAATAATTGCTACTAAGTCATTTCATTAAAAGTGCTATTTTTCATGAGAATGCAGAGGCTCCGTTTAGCAAAGCACGGAGAGAGTCAGGACTTGGCTTCTCCTCCCAACATACAGTGGGTTGCTGCTCGTTAATTCCAGCTGGTTTTCTGTGAATGCAGAGCTCAGGTACATCTTAAGAGAATTTTAATAGAAAAGAAAAATATCTTAGAAATTTATTTCTGCTTTGCCCTGACTCTGACAGAATCACATTCAGAGCAGAGGGTGGAGGGAGCAGGGGGTGGCTATGTCTTTTTGCTTCTGTAGTTTAATGTCTAAGGTAGAGGAAGAACTTTTCCAAGACATGGATCTGGACTTTTTCTTCTACCACTCCTAACTTATATGTTAACATTAAAACCGACAAAAACTGCACAAGTATTTTCAGTGAGATTGGGGGGGTATCTTAATTTTTTTAATTTCAGCTTTATTGAGGTATAATTGACAAATAAAATTGTAAGATATTTAAAGTGTACATCGTGGTGATTTCATATTAAAAAGTAATTTAATATTAAAAAGAGGATTTTTTTTGCTAAGTGACCATTAATACATATTGTTTTATTGAAGCACATAGTACAGCTCTTTCATCCCTCATTAACTTAGAAAGAGAAAAATCAACATTGATTATCAGGTGCCCACCGATCTCAGAGACCAAAGACATTGCTAGTCATGGCTTTATGCCATAAAATGACTTGGATTTGTAATTCAACTCACTTTTAAAACCTTCTTTTTTTTCCCTCCTGAAACTCATTCTCATTAATGATGGCTCTAAGGAAGCAAGCCTTCTAAGATAGCTGTGAATTTTGGTTGCCAATTATACTTGTCACAAACTGCCCAGTAGTTTTGTTAGAATAACTACGGTTAGTCTGTCTAAAACTTCAAATATTGTGTATTAACTAAGCATGTCTGTCTATGTAAAACTCTATTTTACCACTTGGGGCTTTTGTTCAATTTTAAAAATAAACTTTTACTGTTGAAACAAAGCTCTGATTCAAGATACAGGCCCTCTGAGAGAACCTTATTTATTGTACCCCAGAAATCCTACTTCTAGATTGATTACATGATTTGATGTAAGACAAATGCTCAGATAGGAGTGAAATATCTGTTTTGACCCCAAAGGGGGATCAGCTAAGTGCTTTACTTATTTTATCTAATTAATTCTTAAAACAACACAATGACTAGGGTCCTATTCTATTGTCATCCTACAGACGGGGAACAGAGGCTTTTGGAGGCTAAGTAGCTTCCCCGAGCTCACATGGTGAGTGGAGAGGAGTTGCAGCATTCTGAATCCCAAATCCATGTGATCAGCCCCCAAAATAATAATAATATATATATATATATATATACACGCACATATGTACATACAAATATATATATTATGTTTTGGTTGCCCATACCTATAAGAACTGTTATATTAAAATTTAAATATGCTTCTTTAAAAATCTACTTCCACAGCCACGTTTGTCTCCGACACACGTTCATTAGCATTAGTAGTGTCAGTGTTAGGAACACGACGAGGTCTTTCCTTCCTACAGGAAAATGACTTGTTCCCATTTGTTTTCTGGGAAGATGTTCCGATCTACATCTCCAGAACACTGGGAGCTCAGTTCCTCAGTGACATTAAGCACCACCTGTGTGCCAGCCACCGGCTTACAAACGTGAGGGAGCTTAGTGCCTTCCGGAGCCCAGTGTCCTGCAGAAAGAAAGACAAATTAATAAATATGCAAAGAAAGATGACTTTCAGCTGCCACTTGAAACATCCTGCTGCCGGAGATCATATAGACCCGAAGTGAGTGCCTGTCGAGTGGTCCTTGTGGCTCGCCGTCTCGTACAGCAGTACTGCGTGAGCACATACATCATATGCACGGTGGGCACTCCTGGGCTTTTCACAGTGTTTCAGAGAAAAAGAGACAGGCCTAATGAAGAATGCCTGATGTGAAATATTTGACAAAGGGGCTGCCAATTTAAGTTGTGTACCTTATGAGTTTGCCATGCTTGGGCTCTATTAATTTAAGAAAATGAACTAAATGATCGTAGAAGAGTTATTGTCTATATCTTCTTATTTCTAGTTAATTGTTCCTACGCTTTTTCCAATGTGGAAAAGAAATGTGTGTAACTGTTAGCATTCTATGTACAGCAACCTTGTAGACTCCAAGGAACTCTTTACTACTGTGGATTAAATGACATTTTGTCACTTAAAGGAAGTTCTCCAAAATTTTAATAAGTCTATAAGACATTATTGAAATTTGCTTAGTTAAAATGTAAGCAAGTTAGCATCTGTGGTGGAAAAAAACTAAACACTAAAAATTGTGTCTATTCTTTAAGAAGTAAAACCTGAGAGTTTTTACATTTTTATTTAAAATGAAAATAAAATTCTACACTTGGCTTAGGAAAAAGGGAAAGCTGTTCACATGAGACTTCCTTAATATGAAATAAAATTGCTCCCTTGGATCTGTCTGATGAAGTGGTCCCATCAGTTGACCTCCCCCATGGGGACTTTGGTCCTCTCACTACTTTAGTGGCTAAACTACCTGAATAGAGTCCAAAAGTGAGTCTACCTCTCCTAGACCATGGCAAAATGCATTCTGTCCACCTAACCTACAAACTCCATGGAGACTGATATTTAAAGCACATTATTTGATTTGACAAAGATTCAATACAAAATGGCATCAACTAACTGGTTAAGTTTCTAATGACTGTAATTTGTTTTGGTTACCTAAAATTCAGTTAATTTACTTTCACATAGAGTTCAAAAAACATTTGATTGATAATCCATTTAAATGCTGTTAAAATTTCTCTCCAATGCTAACAGGTCTGTTTTCTTAGTAAATTATGAAGTACATGTTAAAAATAGTTTACAGTTATACTTGAACACATACATACATTTCATATGTATGTGTATGTGTATAGCAAATAAATGAACAAACATTTCCTTATATTGATATAATTTTGGTGTTGAATTTCCCACAAGAATGAAAGAAAATCATCAGAGTATACATATCTCTAGATAATTTAATGTACTGTATATTTCAAGTAGCATCTGTTCAAAGGCCACTTCCTTACAGATAGGTGACATTAGACAATGATAATGTTGCTTTCTGCTTAGGGGCCCTTCAGTGTTCTAATCTAGAGGGAAGAGTGAGAATTTTAAATACTCCTGCGGAGTAGATGTGTTAATTAAGGCTCTTTTAGGTGCAAATAACAGAACCAATTACAGTAGTTATCTATTGCTATGTAACGAACGACCCCCAATCCTAGTGATTTAAAGCAGCACACGCTTCTTATCTGGAGTTTTCTCTGGGTGAGGAGTCCACCCGCAGCTCAGCCAGGTCCTCCGGCTCGGGCCTCTCAGGAAGCCAGCTTCCTCACGTGGTGCTACTGGCCAGAGGTCTCTCTCAGAGATTTGCCAGTGTGGCCTCTCCATGGGGCAGCTCCCAATGCGCAGTTGTTCAGAGGGCCATAAGAGGCGAGGAGAGGGAGAGCGAGTCCTTCATAGCCTAAACCCAGAGTGGGTGTCCTATCACTTTCACTGCATCCTATTTATTAGAAGCAAGCCACTGGGTCCAGCCCACACTCAAAGGGAGGGGACTACACAGGTGTGACCACCAGGAGGCGGGCTCATGGGGAGCCATTGTCGAAGTGTCTGCCACACTGACTCTGCAAAGCATAAAGGCAGAAAAGGTAGATATGCTATGAAGATGTGGGGCACCTCACGGAGTCTAGGGGCGAGTGTGTACCTGGGCCTGAAGTCAGCACTGACAGTCAGTGGGGCAGACAGCTTGGGAAGTTGTGGCCCCTGGTTACTGCGAAAGATCTCGAGAGTGAGCCTCTCATGCTCTGTGGATAAAGCTGGCACCAACCAGTCACAGGCTCCCATCTTCCTGCCACCTGCCAGAGAGAGCTGCAGCTTGCCTGGCCCTCTGCTCTCTCCCACTGTGCTCACGTCTCTGCTTCATCAAGCCCGTGCGGCTTGGTGGAGACCCGCTCAGGGTGCTGCTGACTTGTGATGCTGTGGCCCCGGAGGTTCATCTCAGAACCCCGGGTTTGCCAGCAGCAGCTTGAACAGGGGAGGCCTGTGCCCCATAGCAGAGGGGCTGCGGAGGCTCTGCATGGAGGCCGGGGTGCGTCTCAGAGAGCATGCGGGGGTGTCTGCGTCCCTGTTCCTCTCAGTCTGTGTGGGGGGAGACACGTGAAAATTTGCATCTCAGAGATGAGCCAGAAGACTGTGTCTGAAGTGGAACCGATAGAAGGAAAGAAGACAAAAGTAACTGCATCAAGAAGTGAAAAATCCTCAAGATAGGCCGAGAGCCCCCGTGGCAGTGGAGCGACGTGCACACCGTCCACCCCACTGTGTCTGTCATGTTGTGAACTTACAGTCACAGCAGGGTTTAGGTCAACTAAACCACCTGGTTCCCCGTGGGGGAAAGTGAACCTCAGACCCAGGCTCAGCTAACACATGAGGCCATGGCGGCCACCTCCAAGCCGGCCTGCCTGTCCCCAGCCCCAGAGGTGCCAGGTGCCTCGAGCTCCCTCCATCCTCTCCTCCAGTTTCAGAAACTCCAGCCAGCCTCCTTCTCCCTCAACTGCTGCTTCTGAAAGAGTCCTTGAAAATTCCTCAGAACTAAAATCCTCTCTTACTTTTCACTTGCCAATGTTTGACTGCTTTGTTGTGTGTCCCTTCAAAGATTTTTTGTATTGAATTCAAATAATTCTTCCTAAATCATTCAAGGGCACTCATCGGTCTCTTCGAGAACTGTGGCTCTCAGCCTCCACCTCCTTCCGGCAGCATCTCTCACTCCAGTGGAACAAGGGCTGTTGCCTCCCCCTCCTGTGCTGTACCCATGCCCACGGCCTCTTTCCCCCTGCCCCATGCATTCTGCACTTCATGTCTGTCAGGGCCCCTCCTGCTCCTCCTTCAGATCGCACCCGGAGAGCCTACAGGGGTCAGTGAGGACCAGGGGACATCACCCCAGTAACTCCACGTCTGAGATCCTCCACCTGAACACCATCCCTGAGTTGTCCCAGGTAAAGAGGAAAGGGGAGAGGCTAATAAATGCTAAGGAAAGAATGTCAGGATTTGAGCTGGAAATGTGAGGCAGTTCAGGATCAATAGGTGATACTTCTCTCTGCCCATTTTGTATCAGAAATGGGAAATACAAAAGGACAGGAATTTAGAAGAGGAAATGTTTTTCATACACCATATAAAGAAGCTAGATTTGGGAGGTGGCCAGAATTAGTTTGCAAGTGTCCCAGTAGGAAAATGCATTAAAAGGAAATATTTGAGGTCTGGCCAATATTTTAGGAGCTTTTACAGTTACCTATCTTGGATTTATTATTTCTTAATAACTTCACTTGAAGAAATAGTCCACAGATGATTATGACGACAATGATGAAGAGGATGGTGGTGATGGTGGTGATGAGGATGGTGATGATGAGGATGGTGGTGGTGAGGATGGTGGTGATGGTGATGATGAGGATGGTGGTGATGGTGGCGACGAGGATGGTGTTGTTGTTGGTGATGAGGATGGTGGTGATGATGATGTTGAGGATGGTGGTGATGAGAATGGTGGTGATGGTGATGATGATGATGGTTGTGATGGTGGTGGTGATGGTGACAGTGATGATAGCTGTGTCTTTATTAAGCACTTTATATGTGCCAAGTTCAGTTCTCATGTGTACTAACTCTAACGTGCCTTAACTCATTTAATTCTCAGAGCAGCTTTACAAGATTGGTACTATTATTTAATTTATTTTTTGATGAGGAAGATTGACCCTGAGCTAACATCTGTTGTCAATCTTCCTCTACCTTGTATATGGGGTGCCACCACAGCATGGCTTGATGAGCGGTGTTTAGGTCCATGCCCAGGATCCAAACTCATGAACCCTGGGCCGCCAAAGCTGAGCATGAGAACTTAACCAGTATGCCACCAGGCCAGCCCCCAAGATTGGTACTGTTATTATCCTCATTTTATATATGAGGAAACTGAGGCAGAGAGGGATTAAGTAACTTGCCCATATCCCACAGTGGCAATGGCATACATTAGAAGCTCTAATCTGGAGTCTGTGAATTGAGCCACCGTCCACTTCCTCTCCAGCTGGTCCCTCAGGATAATGTATTTCTATTTCCTGATCATGGTGCTTCTTCACTGGTGGATCAAGTCACGCAGACACACACACACTTCCCTTCCCAAGGTGAAGTTCACACTCAGATTTCAACACTGGGCTTCTTGAACCTCTGTGCACTGTGCCATTTCTCTAAACCTCTTTTCTGCTGTGAGGTTTGCCCCTTTCCAGATAACCCCCCTTCACCTTTGCCTTTGTAGAATTGTCAGTAGTTGTGTTACTGTGAACAGTTTGCTTCTACAGCCCACACATTTAACTACTTCTTTTGGCACAGACAAGAAAGCATAAATATTTCTATCATGTCCTTGACATTGAAATAACAGTGGCAGTGTTAGCGGAACCAGTGTCTCTGAAGTACACCAGAAGGAAAATATTTGAAAGGGGAAAAAATGCAAACCTGAGGGTCCCAGCACAAGGAGAGTGCCCACGAGCTGTCACTTGATGCTGTAGAAACCACGTGACAAACACAAGTACAGAACCCAAACCACAGCTCTCCCTTTTTTCTAAAGCCTTAGGTAGCTCAGCACTTAATATTTTCTAATGCTTTGTGTATCCATTTTCAGGGCAAGAGCCTTCTCAACACTTCTGTGTTTCAAGTACCTAACCAGCATAAACAATAAAAGTGGAATTGACAATTAAATGCTAATGGGCCTTTTGGAGCCAAAATATTCATCTTTAAGAAAGAGGGACTGGGATATTTTTTCTGGGTGTCTGACACTGGTTCTTCACTACTAGGTTTGTAGGTCTGTTCCCCTGCCAGGTCTCCACTGTGAGCAGGACAGTTTGGTGGAAGGTTCCGTGGAAGGGGGTGGAAGTGGACAGGGCTCTCCCACTGAATTCTATTGGAGGGTAAGTGGGCAAAGAGCTGAACTCCTGGCTGAAGGGCCAGTGGGAGCAGGATGAACCGTGGAGGGCAGCCACGCTCCAGTGGTCTTGATAGTCCTATGTGGATGGCTTTGTTTCCCTAGAGAAATGTCCTCCACTTTTCTGCCCCGTGATAAGTGCCGATCCACATGAGCTCTGTTTTCACTGGGGTGGAGAGATCAGAAGGGGATGAAGCAGTCAATCTGTCAAACTTTCAATAATCCCTCTCCCTCCTTCCCTCCGCGTCTTACCTGTGGACTGTCAGACTGGACTTCACAGGGACATTCCGAGGCAGCCCGCCCCAGCCCCCTGCAGAACCCCTGCCGGTGAGCACGGCCACAGCTTCTTGGATCTTATCAACCAACAGGCTCATTTCCTTTCTGCCTTCAGGAAATTTCCTGAATCTCTCATCCGCTGATAGTCCTCTTTCCATTCTTTTTGATGCTGTGGATTCATTTACCCCATACATTAAAAAATATTACTTTACTTTTTACCATTTTGAGCACAGACTTGAGCCAGACTACCTGAGTTCAAAGACCAGCCCCTCCACCAACTCGCAATGTGATCTTACCTCAGTTTCTCCATTTGTAAAATGGGTGTAATATCAGTACCCACTTCCCAGTGTTGATGCGAAGCTTGAGTGAATGGAAACAAGACATTTTGAACACTATCTGACACAGAGTATGCCCTGTATAAATGGTTGCAAATTTAATGCCATCTCAGAAGGGAGTGGAGAAAATATGTGTGCTTAGCTTGACATCTTCAATTGAAAGCCTACGTTTCTTTCATAATTTAAAAATGATATTGATTTAAAAAATTTTTTCATTTTAAAATTTAATTTAGGTGATTAGATAAAGAATAATTTTTTTTAAAAATTAATATTTATTTTAAAGCAAAGGATGTTGAGGAAATATACAAAAGAATCAACCACTTTCTCTGGATTGTACTTTTGTGGTGATTTCTTTTTTCTTTAAAATTTTATGAATTTTCCAAGTTTTATATAATTAATATATAGAACATTCTCATCAGGAAGAAAGAATAGAAAATGTCTGAAGCCAGATTTGTAATAAGGTAAAAAAAACTGTTTTGCAGTTTTTATTTTTGTAATGAAGTACCTCTGAAAGTAAGATTCTTGCGGGCAATTGATTAATATATCTTAGAATCACACGGGGTTTTCCAAGTGTTCATAATAAGTGTTACAGATACGCCAAAATCTTGCAATTTTCTAAAATTTATTAGTTCTATATATAAATCCTTATTTTGAAAGATGGCAGTCAAATATATGAACAACTTGGCAAACACCTAAATTTGCCTGGCACTCCATACACACACTGTTGCTTAACGAATACTTATTGAAGGGACGAAGAAATGCACTTGCTTCTCTAGGAAAAGCCTTCTCCAGTGGTGTTGTCTGTGAAAATAAGCTCCTCTGTGTCTTATTTACTTGAATATGTGTTCACATGAGAATATAAACTAGAGTGGGCATAGACTTCACCCATTCTGTTCAATGCTCTATTCCCAGAATTCTGTGTAGCTCTTGGCACAAAAATAATCATTGATGGAATCTTGAATGAATGAGTTGTTACCCCACATAAGTCTGAAACTGTCCCCAACCTTAACCCACATACATATCACCGTATACGTATTTTTTGGTATTTTTGGTATGCCACTTCTGTTTCTTTGGTCATTACCAATATTCTCTCGTTCATCAGGCTAAAAAGTCTTCAAGGACACATGCTGTGCTTGTTACTTTCAGGTTGTCCCTTTCTGCCTCCTGGATGCTTCTCAAAACTGCAGATTCCTGGGCTCTCCTTACAGAATCCCCGAGGCAAAGCCTGACAAAATGCACACATACATATGCATATACACATACGTCACCATCGTGAATGCACTGCCAATTATTTTACACATACAAAAAGATCTAAAGAATAGGAAATGAACGTCCGTGTAACTACACCCACTTTAAGATATAAAAAAAGTTGGAAATCAACCCTCCCTTACATGTGACCTTCTCCCCAGTCTCATTGCCCTCCTTCTTCACCACGGGTAGTCACTGTCCCAAATTTGGTGTTCATCACTCTCTGGCATGTTTTTTATACTTTTACAATATATGAACATATATCAAACAATACTTGGTATTATTTTGCAAATTTAAAAACTACATGTAAGAGGTGTTGTATTTATTCTTTTGCACCTTACTCTAGTTGATATATAACTCTAGTTCATTTATTTTTCCAGTGTTGTAAGAGATTCTGTTATACAAATATGCTTCAATTTATTTGCTTTTATTTATTTTTCTTTTGAAGGACATTTATGTTGCTTCTTGTTTTGGTTTGGATTTTTATTATAAAACTGCTTCTATGAAAAATTTTGGAATATGTCTGCTTGTGCATAGATATGAGAATTTTTTGAGGATAGGTTATCTAGGAGTGTAATTATTGGGTCATAGAATAGATGCATCTTCAACTTCACCAGCTGTTGTCAAATTGCCTTTCAAAGTTAGTAAACCAATTGGAAATGGATACACGTTCTCTCTAGCACTTTTTGGTTTTTCTCTAGTCTGCTACATGAGAAACAGTACAATTAGTGGTCTTAATTGTGACTTTTTTATTACTTGTGAATTTAAGCATATTTTCCTATGTTTATTGGGTGTTAGCTTTTTTCATTTCTTTTGCTCATTTTCCATTGGGTTTTTGATGTTTTCCCTTATGGATCTGTGGTTCTTTTAATATTCTGGATACTTGTCCTTTCCTGTCTATATTTTTATTCATAAGCATCTTTTTGCTGTTTATGTCTTGTTTTGTTTTAATTATTTATTATTCCTTTGATGAAGAGAAATTTTCAATTTTAATGATTTTCTCAGTCATTATTTTTATGATTTTTGCTCCTAGAACCTAGAGATGCTCCCCCAAATTTTCTTCTAAGTGTTCTGAAGTTTTTCTTTTTATATTAAGGAGTATTATCCACATGAATTGATTTTTGTATATGGTGCAAAGTAGGGAACCAATTTTATTATTTTGTTCAATATGGAAAACCAATTGTCCAAGCACTGCTCGTTTAAAAATGTATTGTACACTCGTCATATTTTAATTTCCATCGATGTATGTCTGTTTAGGTTCTGTCTCTTATGCCATTGGTCTATTTGTCATTTCTGCACAATTACCTCATTGCTTGTTCACCATAGATTAAAATCAGTCTTGATATCTGGTAAGGCAATTGCACCCCAACTTTTCCTTCCTCCAAATGATCTTGGCTGTTTTGGCCCTTTGTTCTTTCACAGTAATGTAGAGTCATCTTACCGGAAAGACCCTGTTGAGAATCAGGTTGGAATTGCATACAACTTTCAGATTAATCTGGGGAGAACTGATGTCTTTATAATAATGAGCCTTCCCATCTCATAGTTATGATATGGCTTCATATATTTAGCTCTTTTTAAAATGTTTTTCAATGATGAGTTCATAATTTTCTGCTTAAAGATAATTAACACCTTTTATTCAACTTAGTAGCTGTAGTTGCTGCCAAAACAGCTATTATTCAAACTACATTTTCTAGATTATTGTTACCAGCTAGCGGGAGGCAGCTGGGCTCTCATGCAACAAACTTGAATTCATTCTGACAAACTGTCTGTGTTTCCTTGAGTTCTACCTAGTTAGTAACATTATCTGTAAATACGGCAATTTTGTATCTTCCTTTCCAATGATTCAAATGATTTCTTTTGCTTGTCTGTAGTACTATATGGAATATTGACAGTCTAGCGGACATCTGTGTGACATTTCTGATACTAAATGAAATGCCAGACAAGGACATAGGAAAAAAGTAAATTATAAGCCAATCCCTTGTATGAATATATAAGCAACAATTCTAAAAAAAATAGTAAATTCAATCTAGCTGAATTTTTAAAAAATCATGACCAAGTAGACAGCGTAGACAGTTTAATATTAGACTAGTTGTTGATGTAATTGACCACATCAATTTTTAAAAGGAGAATGATTATCTTAGTGATGCAAGAAAGTAGTCTGTAAATTTTATAACTTACTACTTATTTAAAAAAAACCTTAGAAGATCTAATTTTTAAAAACCACTTCAAGCAGTTATAATTATGTCCAGTTCTTATGCACAGTAATTTTCAGCATATTAAACTGTTTTAAATATTGTGCTGCACTCAAGCTAAATGATCAGAAATTTGGCTTTCTGGCTCCCACAAAAGTTTTTCCTCATAAAATTTCTTTTATGATTGCACTTGTGTTGTACGATTGCCTTGCTTTGAAAGGATCCTCATTATCCCTTGTATTTAAGGAAGTTATTGAGAATAAGTTTGAGTTTTAAACACAAGTGTTCAGGCCTATCTGGTTTTTTTCTAGCAAATGGTCTTTCTAGGGTCACACGCACGGTGTGTGCTTCATGTACTTTTCCCTCCTGATCTTATTTGCTAGGAAGTTCAAATGTGTGCTGGTCCTCAAGCTGCTGTCCTAGAAAGTATACAAATAATTTCGTATTGTGGGTGCTGGCTTTAATTTAATGCTCTTAAATTACTTCCTAAGGTCTTTGTTTCCTCTTCTATTAATTTTATCCTAGTCTGTTTTACTAGGTGTTTTAAAAAATCATGTTTAAAAAACAATATTTAGAGAATGAATCTGAAGCACGTCACTTAATTAGTATGTCCCCCCTGCTCTTGTCCTTCTCCCAGCTAGACATTTAGTGTCTGGATCATTCATTCGGTGTTTACAGCTTTCTGCCCTGACTTTCAATGTTTCCTGAAGTAAATTGCAAAATACTCGAGTGCAAGGATCAGTTCTAATACTTCTTTCCTACCCCTTAGAGCCAAGAGGGAGCCAGCATCACTAAGTTAAGGAGGATTATGTGAGTGAACATCCCTGATCATGTGCTAGACTGTGCAGAAGTGATTGCAACGAGGATTGCATGTAACACGGCGATAACTTCAAAGTTGTGAAACTCTTCATAAAAGGAATTAGAGAAAAGTAAGATCAATGTTGGTTGTAGTCAATAAACCAAGTTTGAGTTTTGACATTATTTGACTAAATTTTATATTATGAATTAAACACATTTATAGTGATATAGTGGTTTACTGGGAATGAACTAACTTGTCTAATTATATCTGGGTCAGGAGTTTAAGCCAAGAAAATAGTAAAGATATTATTTTTATTAGGTCTGAAAGGATATTAGTTAACTATTCAAAACTGATAATTTTCTAATAATTGGAGCAATTTAAGGGATTACAAAGTAAAAGCTGAAAGACCTGAATTTTGTACCATGAAAACCAGTACAACTAAAAGTTAAAAAATCATGGAGAAATATTTGTGATATATGTGATGGGCATGGGTCAATATACATGGCACATAATACTAAAAATAGGTAAAAATAACTAAAGACTGTGTGCAAATGTGTACAGAAAATTCAGACGCTTAAAGAAACTGTGACATGAACTTTCCCACAACTCTGAGTGCCTGATGTCAGATTATTTTTATTGAACTCATCATTTGAAAAATGGTTAAATCAACTCACATCTAAATAAAAGGGAATTAAAACACCACTGAGCTACCATTTTCATCATGTTAAAACTAGCAAAAGTTATTTTAAAAATGAAATTGAGTGCTGGAGAGGTTGCAAGGAAATAGGTAGCGTGAAAAATCACTAATGATATTATAAATCAGAACAATGCTTTTAAATAAAAACATTTGTACACTTTAGGCCAGGAATCTCACTACTTTAAACTTATTAAAAAGAAATAACTCAAAATATTAAAAAGGCAATTCTGGTTCACAATCCCTTATCCAAGCCCTGGGCCAGATGTGTTTCAGAATTCAGGATTTTTTTTTAAAAAAAAGATGGTATGGTGCATCTACTGTATGTCACATAACATCCCCAATGGCAACACCTTACTTTCAAACACATTTACATCTCTCCTGTGGAACATATGAGTGTCCACCATAAGCAAAATAATAACACCCAATGAATTTTGAGTTCAAATTTAAGAAAAAAATTAAATTTCGCTTTCCAATTTGTAAAACATTTAGGTTTTAGTGGGTTTTTTATTTCATAAATATGTATGAGAACTTGTCTCAAAGAGATATTAGTATCAGTATTATTTATATCACAAATAATATAAACAAACTATAAAACAAATTAAAATTAAATATTATGGAAAGTCTTAAGCAAATGATGATGGATCAACTCAGTGAAATACTAGGAAGACTAAAATTAAAATTAAGGAAACTATGTACCAATATGCAGAACTGTTTAAAAAATGTTTAAGAGAGCCAGACCTGATGGCCTAATGGTTAAAGTCCAGTGCTCTCTGCTTCAATGGCCCAGGTTCGGTTCCCGGGCACAGAATCACACCACTCATCTGTCGGTAGCCATTCTGTGGTGGCAGCTCACATAGAAGAACTGGAAGGACTTACAACTAGAATATACAACTATGTACTGGGGCTTTGGGGAGGAAAAAAGAAAAAAAGAGGAGAATTGGCAACAGATGTTAGCTCAGGGCAAATCTTTCCCAGAAAATAAAATGTTTAAGAACTGGCTCAGTCTTTACTATGCGATTCTTAATTATTGTAGACAGGAAAATGCAAGCTTTTCTGCGTCATCTGCTCCAAGGTACTTGCTCCATAAGAACTGGACAAATTTAGAAATCCTTTTCCTGCAGACATTACTACTTATTAATGTGGATTATTTCAGAAATATGTAATGGATCTAGCGTCTTATGTTATTTCCGCCTTTTTCCCAGAGGGACTTTAAAACCATTGTAAGAAATACCCCTTTCAAACAGATTACCATGAACCCTCAGTTTTACCCTAAAGACAATATGGGAGTGATAAATCACTATGGAAAAGACACAATCAACTCTTTGGTTACGTATTTCCCATGTGTTCCATCTGCCTACTTGTGGATAAACGTAGGCAACACCGCCTGTTCAATTTGTGCATGTCCTAGGTGGAATATTCGTTTAATTAAAAATAAAGTTGGCATGATCACATGCAGCCTCTGTTTTTTCATCTATAAAATGAAGACAATACCATTTACTAACACTCTTGCTGAGGATTAAATAGAGAGTCAGAACATCGCAGCTCAGATCCTGAGTTTTCATTTAATTAGCTCTGTGATTGAAGCCAACTTAGTAAATGAGTCCATGTGAAGATGTTGTTTATTATATTCTCTCTCGGGGGAGGGAGGAAACTACCAGAACTAGTGGAGGGTCTGCAGTGTGTCTCTGCTACCCGTAGAAGCACATTGATCCAGTTGATGGAGAGAGGAACTGAGGCTCACGAACGCTGACTAAGATGATAACTTGGATTGCTTCTGTTGCTTGTTCTTCGCTTCTACAGGCAGAGAGGTACAGGGTAGACATGTAGGCAGCCTTTGTACGAAAAATCAAAGACAAGCATGAGAAATACCTTCAACAAAGTCCCCCAAGTAGACTTCAGAAATGTGTCCAAATAGAGTCTGTAGTTTAGTTATTAGTGTTGTACTAACGCTAGTGTCTTCATTTTGATCAACGTGCCATGGCTGTGCGAAATGTTAACTGTGGAGGAAACAGGTGACAGCATTAGGAACACTGGGCTCTATTTTTGCAACTCTTCTGTACCTCTGAAATTATTGCAAACTAAAAAAGTTTTAAAAAGTGACGTACCTGGGAGCATCTATACAATAGGTCCACTGGAACATAAGGGACATTATCGCTAGAGCCTAGAATAGTAATTAGCACATCAACACTTTGAAGACACCATTCAAATATTTTCTGATCTGCGAAAAAGTCTCTGTAGGCCCAAATTTCGTTCTTTTGTAGGGCAAATATCTTTCTTCTCTGGTTATTTAAATTTTTTCCTTTGTCTTTGCTATTCTGTAGTTTCACTGATATGGAAACTGGGATGGTTAATTTTATGTGTCAACTTGACTGGGCCATGAGGTGCCCAGATATTTGGTCAAAGATTATTCCGGGTATGTCTGTGAGGGTGTTTTGGGATGAGATGAACATTTAAGTCAGTAGTCTGAGTAAATCAGATGGGAGGGGCTCATCATCCAATTGTTTGAAGGCCTGAATAGAACAAAAGGCTGGCCCTCCCCTAAGTAAGAGAGAATTCTCCTGTCAGGTGGCCTTGGAGCTGGGCCTTCATACTTGAACTGGGACATTGTTTCTGCAGATTTTGGACTTGCCAGCCTCCATAATTGCATGAGACAATCCTTATAATAAATAAATACATATACATATATACACATATATATCTAGTTAGATAGATAGATGATAGAGAGAGAAAGAGAGAGATAATAGATGAATGACAGGTAGGTAGGTAGATGGATGGATGGATAGATAGATAGATAGATAGATGAATGATAGGTAGATGATGATAGATAGATGAATGATAGGTAGATGATGATGATGATGATAGATAGATAAGTAGATAAATAGATAGATAGATGAATGATAGGTAGATGATGATGATGATGATAGATATAGATAGATAGATAGATAGATAGATAGATAGATAGATAGATAGATAGATAGATAGATAATCTTATTGGCTCTGTTTCTCTGGAGAACCTTGACTAATCAGAATCCAAGTGTGTGAATATTTATCCTGCTTAGAACTCTTGTGCTTCCCCAATCTGAGGGTTCTTGTCCTTCAACAATCTTGAGAATTCTCTACCACTATCTCCGAAAACATCTTCTCTGCCATCCTCTTCATTTTCTCCTTCCGGTGCTCTGATTAAGACTGTGCTGGATGTTCTGTTCTCCTTATCTCTTAATGTTCCTTTCCTAGGTCCTAGCTCTTCAGTCTAGCTGTGTTCTAGGTAATCCTCAGTTCTACCTTCTGGTTCGCCAGTTCTTTCTCATTTACTTCATCCAATATGCTGTTTGTTTCCTTTTTCATTTTCAGTGACTATATTCTTATTTCTAGAAGCTATCATTCAGTTCTCTTACAAATCTCTCTCTTCATTGTGTGTCATCTTTGATTGTGATTCTGAATCCTTTTCTGTCTAAGAATCTCAAATAGACCTATAGCTTTTTCCTTGTTCTAGTTTCCGGAATCTGGGGCGTGCTAATCTTTGTTTGTTTTACGTACAGAGTCTCTCCTGTGTGTATTTCCCTCTTGTCGGTTCTGTCATTTTCACTTTGACATCTTTTTCTGTGGGAAGCAAGTGTGGCTTAGGTGGTGGCAATATCCCTCCAGATGGATTTGCTTTTGTTTCTGGAAGGTGGCCCAGAAGTATCACCTCCCTGCGATCCGTCCTTAGGCTTTTTTTTAAACCCCAGCATGTGGGTCCTCACACCATGCAGACACAGTATGAGTTTAGATTCCAAATCCATACAGTTATCACGTTTTTATTCCACAGAGACCTTTCTTTTTACCAAAAGACCAGGGAGAAATATGCTTCTTGCAGTCTCTCTTTTCCAGCAGATGGATCCTTCTAGTTTCCTTTCCCATGGATGTAGCCCTTGAAGAGTTTCCATGCTAAGCTGATATCTCAGCTCCAACCCTCCAACTTGCATGCATCCAAAGCTTCATACCATATCCCTGAACAAGAGTTAAAAATTGCCTGGACACGTGGATGCTGCATTTTGGATCCTGTATATAACCATGACTATAGGTGTTGCTATTGACAAAAAGACAGGTTTTTTTTTCCCTTATGGACCAGATTGTCATCTTATGGTGTATCTGTCCGATAACTTTTCATGTATGGAGCTTTCTTGACTCCAGTGAAAGTTTGGTGCAGGAAGAAGAGATTGTGGGGTGCAGTAAGTAATGAGAAAGTGGCATTATATCTTTTGAGACAGGAGAACAGTTTAATTTTCTCCTGTCAAACAGCTGGGTGTTTTAATAATCCAGCCTTTTAAAGTCTCAGACTTTTAAGTTTCCTTACATCTTTGACATGATTTCTCTTTGTAATTCCACCCACTCTTTATCAGAATAATAACATGCTAATGTTCTATTCTTCTACTGTGCTTTTTATTCAGAGAACTCCAAGCACTTTATAGACATTGCCATTTATCCTGACAACACCTTTGCATACTGTGGAAGCTAGTTTGTTAGTAGAAAAGTCTGTTTCATGGAAAATGAGGACCAGGTAGCCCAACGGCGACAACACTGGAAACGATATCAGATTATACCATGAATAAGTTCACACAAGTGCAACCAGAAACATAGAAAGAGTCTTTCCCCTTTTTCCCAGACCGAGGAAGCTGTTTCTAACCTAAAATGATAGATAAGAATATCAATCACGGGGCCGCCCGGTGGCGCAGCGGTTTAGTCCGCGCTTGGCAGCCCAGGGTTCGCGAGTTCGGATCCCGGGCGCCCGCAGACGCACTGCCTGTCAGCCATGCCGTGGTGGCGTCCCATATAAAGTGGAGGAAGATGGGCACGGATGTTAGCCCAGGGCCAGTCTTCCTCAGCAAAAAGGGGAGGATTGGCAACAGACGTTAGCTCAGGGCTGGTCTTCCCCGCAAAAAAAAAAAAAAAAAAAAAAAAAAAAAAAAAAAAAAAAGAAAATCAATCACCATCGAGGATATTCTTCCAGGAAGAGGTTTAACATGATAGCTTCTTGCTTGCTTATATTTTATAGCTCAGATCTTGATGGGCATGGCTGGTCAGGTCTTCAGCGGGATGAGAACAGGGCTTCCTGGGATAACTGTAGCAGGAAGAAAACAGTGCATTGTGGTGCTGACTGACAATGTGTTGGGCATGTAACAGCATGCCACTTCTGGAACAATGCAACCTTTGTTGGCAACGAGATCCTTTGGAATTTGGAGCAGATGGTAGTCATCCAGACAGGCAATTAGCATCCCAGAGAACTGTCACTGGGAACCAGGGGCCTAAGCACTAATATACTAGCAGAATCCTGTAAGAGAGTTGTCAACATCTGAAAGACTGCCAGGGTATCATTTGGAGTTGGCTTAACCCATGAAAAACCTATAGAGCAAAGCAGAGAGGAAAAGCAGGAAAAATAGAAGAGCTGAGGTGATCGTTGTCAGAAAGCCTCATCTAGCTGCTTCAGCTGCGTAAATCATTCACCTTCCTGTTTCCTGACAGCCACGACCAAAAAGAGGACAGGAGGAGTTAATTCACTCAAAACAAAGGGTACTTTCTATGTGGCCCATCCTGCGCAAGAGCTGGGCGCAGCTGTCACTTTCTAATAAAAGAGCACTAATATTTCCTGAGAAAACGAAATCCGGAAAAGTTAACTTTGTGAGTTTCTCATAAAGGGATCTGAAAACCATGGACAGGTCTTCAGTAGCAATTTTACCAAAAATATACGGTCATTTTTATGGACCTCTTCTTCCCTTGACCCTGGATACCAGGTGAAAACAATACAAAATACTGAGTTTTCTGTAGATCAAACTCACTGTAAAGCTGATCACTGACTCTTTTCGAGTGCTTCCTATGTACCAGGCATAGCACTAAGTGTTTCGATGACTGAACTCATGCAATCCGCACGTAACACTGTGCAGTGTTTCCCTACTGCAAGTGGGGAAACTGAGGCACAGAAAGGTTAAATAACTCGCCCACGGCTACTCTATTAAAAGTGACAGAGTTAGGGTTCACACTGAAAATTTTGGCTTTAGAGGGTGAGCATTTAGCTGCTGTGCAATATTTCCTGGATCAAGAAGGCTTGGAGAGAGCTCAGAGAATTATCCTCAAGACACACTCAAATTGTGGTCCCACGTGACATTTTTATTGGTTTGCTGTTACTATTTTAAAGTAAGTATTAGGTTTTCTCTTTATAAAATTACTGCCGATTGATGGCAGCAAGATCCGTTTCCCACTCTTCCAGTTATAAAAGCAAAATCTGGCAGTCATTCTTCCCTCTGCTAATTCTCCTCCAGCAATGCTAGCCTTTGTCATTTCTCCAGCACACCAGGCAAACTCCTGCCTCTGACCTTTGTACTCGATGCTTCTGCCCCGAACACTCTTCCCCAGATATTCACATGGCTCCCTCCTTCATCTCTTTCCGTCTCTGTTCAAATGTCCGGTTGGCAAAGGAGGCTCCTGACCCCTCCCTGACACTGCAAGCCCTTCTCTAGGCGACTTTCCTCTGTAGCATTTACCACCATATCACACACTGCCTGTCTGACTCCTGTATTTCTTTATTGTCCATCTCTCCCAGGGCCAGGTCTTACCTGTCGTGTTCTCTGCTGTGTCTCCAGGACCCCCAGGATGGTGCTCCCGTTTGAGCGCCAGGCGACACAAAGAGGGGACTCCAAGGGCTTGCTGGGGTGTGATTGTGTTCTGTTGCTGGCTTGGGTACATGAGTTCTGAATTACTGTCGTCTTTGTAAATTGCACACTTGCTTACATTTTGGTATGTGTGCTATAGTTCAGAATAATGCAGAGAAAACACTCTGAGATCAGAGGAAGTGATTTATTTGGCATGGGGAACTGGAAATACAGAACGACTTCAGAAAAGAAGTGGCTTTTGAATTCAGCCTTATCAAATAAGTGGAACCCTCCAGCTGAAATGAGAGGAGGGTGTGGAAATACCGGGAAGGGGGGACGTCCACTCAGCTCTGTGTTTACTGGGTCTCAGGATGCCCTACCAGTGTTTTTACCCAGTCTTGAGTTTGGGCAGATTTGGTTGGTTTGTCATCTTTTCATTGGAGTGCATCTTCTAGTAATATTTTCAAGAAACACATACCGGTGGCATATTTATTGAAAATATACAAACATATATAAGACTTTCATGTATACACATTCTACATATATATAAATATATATATATATGAAAGTCTATTAGTTGCCTTAAAAAGACAGCTTGGCTGTGTAGACCTCTCTGTCACAAACAGCAGAGGTTGCTCCACTCTCTCTGGCTTGTGGTGTTACCCAGAAGTCTGAAGCTAGTCTGGTTTGCCCTGTAAAATACCCTGGGACTTTTTTTCTGCCTAATAATCCACAGCAGGTATGGTTATTTGAGAAATAACCTTGAGGACTTTCGATCCTTGCTCTACTCTTCACAATTTTTTTAAAAGGCTCACCTCTGAAGTAATTACTACTGTAGGTCTCGCCGAGCTTGTGGTTTAAAAATGTCTAAGTCAAAAGCTTGTTAAGACTCTGATCCCATTAATACAATGATCCACAGGAACTCTGGATCCAAGTGGTGGGCCCCCTGGTTACCCGTGAGTTCCCGTCAGGTGAGTCAGGGGTTACCACCCCTCAGTGGTTGGAACAGGTAGTGATTATTTATTGTTTTATTGTTATCTTTATCTTTCAACGTCTCCCAACACAAGCTTTTTTTAAAAATAGATTCCCAGCGTTTCATATCTGAGAAGATTACTTTATGTAATTTATCCAAATATTCTGATGTTTTCTCTTTATCTCTTCATGTCTGTAAGTTAGAGAATAAAATCAGGATGAAAAAATCTCTGCTATATTTTGGGGATTTTCCATCTGAAGAAGGTTGATATTCAATTTCACTGAAATTGAATTTTCACTGGGAAGCTTTAAATATATCAATTTTTTTTCCAAATTGCTCCTTAATTAGCTCCATTCCAAATGACAATTCTTTCTCTTTTACATTAAATGTATATCACTCTTACAAAACACAAATTAGCTAACAAAAAAAGCAGTGTTTCAAAACCTAAGGACTTGAGGGCCAACTCATGCCCTATAGATGTGTTCTATTTGGCCTAAGAAGTGGTTTAAATGTCATTTGGGGATGTCAGCGCCTTTGGACATGGCACACAGTCTCTCCAAGGCCGCGGCCACCACTCTCTGCTGTCTTATTCCAGGTCACTTGACACTTTTATGTAAAATACTTACACTTTGGATGGCTTAAAAATGCAGTTTTACCTAAAAATGTTATCATTACAACATCCCTCGTTTTTGCCATCTCAATACTGTCACGGTCATTATTATATTACCATCTTGTGGGGTGGTTTTTACATGATGAAAACTGGCATGTTGGAATTGCAAACGGATTCTTTGTCTTCAAATCATCACATTTCTCAAAATGCGTATTACTTCTGGCAAGCTCCAAGTGGAAGCCGGAAAGCGAATCTTTGCGTTGGGTCAGTGCCCTGGACCCACAAGTCGCTCCTGAAGGGAGGGGGATGGAGCGAGGGTTATGAATTGACTTATGTTTGTGCCCGCCTCTCCCGCACTGTGGCGAAGAGCTGCACTTTTCTTGTTTTGCATCAGAAGCTGCTCTGAAGGTGCGTAAAAGAGCAGCTGAATAAAATGAGAGTAACGATGTGGACTCTGAAGGGCAGTGTCACGGAAGGGTGCCAGCTGCTCTGACAGGCTTTCAGAAGCTCTGCCAGGAGACAAAGTTTCCTTCTGGGTACAGGGCATCAGAAAAAATCGTGCTCAGGCAGAATTCTTGCTAACTGCCCTATATCATCACCGTTATATCCTCTGAAAAGTGTGTGTGCTGGGGGTGGGTGGGTTTTCCCTGCACTGTTGGGTTTTTGCTAGTTTTCTTCTAAAGACCAAAAGCTAGTTGTCTGTCTGAGGAAAAAATAATTAATCCTTTTCCCTTCTCCCCTCATCTCATTTTTGCAAACTTACAAAGCAACTTTGAATTTCAGTCTTCTCAGCAGTGTAAGATGAAAAGCAGCTGGACAAAATGTCTTCATTTTTCTTTGGAAACACTGGATTATTCAAGTTATGTCTCATTAAATAAACAAACACACTGGGATTGTTCCTTGTAGTAAATCAGATGATTGGACAGGAAAACGAATAATTTATTCATTTCTTGTATAATTTTTGATCTTCTGGCCATCTTCCTCCTAGCTACTCCCTCCAAATTTCCATAGATATTTTGAATTCTTGAGTGTACCACTGTGGCTTTGGCCGTAGGGGAATAAGGCCAGGAGACAGTCATGATACACCCCTGGGGCCCTCCATCAATTTGGTTTGGCTTTCTTGTAGTAATTCCTTCCTGGTCCCTGAACTCTTGGAAGGGAGAGGAACTGTCATCTAGCATTGTCTCTTTAAAAACTCCCCGGCCCCTGGAAAGGCCCCTCGCCTTCAGCAAGCGTGGGTCCCACGTGACTCCCCGGGTGGTGGTTTGGTCTCTCTGACAAGCTCTGCATGCTGACCTCTGATGTAAGCTCCTGAGTAAGAATTATGACACGAAGTTAAGTAAAATTTGGCTACAACTTTAGTATGTGATTCTGAGAAGGAAAATAGTGTCAATTCTCAAGAACTCTCCTCTGTATGAGTCATTAAACTCATGTGGTCAGTGCTTCTGTCTGATCTCGTCAGCCCTCAGCTTCTCCACAGTGGGGTCTAGTGTGTTGTCATCACAGCTGGGAAGACGTGCCCTCTCGGGGGCAGGGCACTCAGCACAGATCCTGGCCCAGAGGCAGGGTGGATGGAAGGGCAGAAATGCCTCCAACATGCTCTCCCCTCCTGTGCCCACAGGAAGAATGGAAGAATCTTCTCCATTGGGACTATTTATTGACACGATGGTGCGTTTACATATTATTCTCACTAGACTCACCCATCTGCCCTTGGGGTTGTTTTCTGTTTTGTTGGTTTGGAACACTTGTGGGCTTCTCTGTCATCTCCGTTTGGTCACGAATGAAGTGGAGAACTCTTCCTAAAGGGAGATCTCAGCTTGTTTTCCTTTAGTAGGCGACTGTTCTCGTAAAACACTATACTTCGTGTTCAACTCAGCGAGCAACGTACTGCGTCCCCTACGCCCTGATGGCGGAAGGGACGGGTCCACCCAAGGAAGCTGATTCTCAGAGCCGTATGGGATCTGACCGCCAGACGCCCCCCACCCCCACCCCCACCCTTGCTCTTACAAACAAACCAGCGGATATTACTGGCCCAAATTTCCTTCTGACTTGGAACCACCGAGTGTTTGCAACTTCCTCCCACCCGCTTTCTCCTCATGCTCAGCCCCATGTTCATCCCAGATTTTTTGCTATCATCGCGTGAATGATATCGTCTGGATAGTCATTTATTTTGCTTACTTATAAGAGCAGCTCTGCTTATGACTAACATAAAATTTTGAAGATTTTAATCGAACTATTGAGGATATTCTTTTTGCCAGGAAAAAAACCAAATTTTAGTTTCCTCAGTCTATTTTCCCCAACATGTAGTGTTATCCAATTCTGTAAGATATTTCTCGATTTATTTATTTGATCGCTTCAGAGAACTGCTGACGTTCCTGAATTCTTCCTGCCTCTCTTCCTCCAAGAGCTAGGATGTGGCAGGATGTGAATGTTCTACTGGGCGGAGTTGCCTTCACTCTTGAAACCCTGGAACTCTATCCTATGAATTGCATGACTCTTTGGTTCTTCCTTTCCCTACCTTGCTTGTGCACAGTACTACAATATGTCATATATTTGTCTATATTAAATCAAGTAGAAACAGAGCTGTAATTTCTAAGACCATGTTCTCTTTGCAGTGAGTGTAAGCTTCTGAAGATGGACTATGCTGGTTTAACTCAACTTCTGTAGTGTGCACCAAGTGGACAGGATCCTTCAACGCCATTGAGCTCAGAGCCAGCTCCTTCATCTGACTGGTAAAGAAATGACCACGTTGAATGTTTCCAGACGATGGCATGGACCTGGAGATGACAAATCGGACACATCTTGGTGGTCAACAGTAGCAAAAAGAGTGTATCTTTATGGGAAGCAACAGAAGAAGAGTGAGGGGGAGAGAGAAGAGTGAGGGAGGGACAGAAGAGCGAAGGGAAGACAGAAGAAGAGTAGGGGCAGACAGAAGAGTGAGGGAGGCCAAAGGTGGTGGCAGGGGATGCCTTCAGTCAAACACTGTAAAAGAGGGATAAATAAAAATGGTTGATTTTTCTAGTAAGTACAAAAGACACTGGCAACTTTAAGAAGAATGAGAGTCAAGAAACAGCCATGAGCTGTTAGAACACTACAGTCAGTTCCTCACATCTGACTGCACGGGTGTCGTGAATTCTGAAAATTACTCACCACAAGGAAAGGATCTTGAATGGACAATCCACAATGTCTCTGTCCTCTGTGTCCTTGAAGAGGGAACCCTCATCTTTGGTGAGAAAGATGACACTGGGATCCGATGTTGTCTCCGTGAAGGGTCTCCGGTCTCCTGACCTCCAAAGTTTTAACCCGCTTGACTGCACCTTGTGATTTTCACTCTGTATTTCCTTCTACCTAATTATTGGTAATATGAGTAAACCTCATTCGATTATAGCCATTTCTCAGTAAATGTGGAAATTTGAACAAACTTCCATTATTACCCTTGTAAGCGTATTAGAGAGGAATTATGACGATCCGGTGGGTGTGATAAAAGAAACTTCAAAATTACCCTTGGCATATTCAAGAGCTAAATGACTAGATGGGTCTCATGAGGATATCAAAAAGAAACACTACTAATGTCAGGTTAGTGAAGACAAGATTGCAAGTCTTTAGCTAGTTTTTTTCTAACAGCCTAGGTATTTATCTACTAGTCTGTCAGAATGAGCCAGCCCTGGTGGTCTAGTGGTTAAGATTTGGCCCTCTCACTGCCAAGGCCCAGGTTTGTTTCCCTGCACCTGTTGGTTGTCATACAGTGGTGGCTGCATGTTGCTGTGATGCTGAAAGCTCTGCCACCAGGATTTCAAATATCATCAGGATCACACGTGGTGGACAGGTTTTAGCAGAGCTTCCAGACTAAGACAGACCAGGAAGGACCTGAGCATCCACTTCAGAAATAACTGGCCATGGAAGCCCTTTGACTAGCAGTAGAGTATTGTCTGCTTTGACGTTGGGGGGTGAGAGGATGGCGCAAAAAGACCAGGCAGGGGTCTGCTTTGCTGTACGCAGGGTTGCTAGGAGTAGAATCGACTTGACAGAACTAACAACTACTATCAGAGTGATGATAATAGGAGTAATCATTTAATTTTGAGTTTGTATAGCTCTTCTAATTTTCTCACCACACTTTCACACCTGTGACATTCTTAGTCTCAGAATGGCCTTGAGGAGAGCAGGCAAGATCTTATAACCTCATTTTTTAGATGAAAATTCTGAGCCCCTGGGAGATTAGACTAGGTGACTTCTACTGTCTTTTCCAACTCCAATGTCGTAATTCTATGAGTTTAAAAGTCCCCAATTTTGCACAGTGAGTATATGGCAAAGTCTCCCAGATTAATCCTTCCCAGGGTGAAATCCTGTGTCTGCACACAAATAAAGGTCATTTATGTGTGTTGGTTTCTTGACTACTATTCAACCCTTTTATATTAATTTTGATGGACTAAATACTACAAACTTTTCAGCCTGTAGCCTACACTGAAAAACCTAAATAGTCCTGATTCTGAAATCTTTTACGGAATTCATGGAATGCACTTCTCAGTAAAATAATGTTCTTTTTTTTCCCAGCATCTCTCAGAGGGATTTCATTGTTTGAATAAAATTCACAGACTGACCTCCAAGGGAAAATAGAGAAGTCATCAGACCTTTATTTTATTCCTTGTTTGTTCTCACACCTTCAAAATTGACTTTAAAATGTTTACGTAACCAATATGAGGCAGCTAATCAGAAACAGCGTTTGTGTGTTGTAAACGAAGCTCAAAATGAGATAGTTAAAATTCATGTCCCACCCTCCTTCTCTGGAAAAGGCTAAGGGTTACTCATTTCCTGGCTGTTTCTAAAATATAGAATTTAAAGTATAGAATTGCTAGCAATTATAGCAAAATATGCTCTATTTTGATGGCTGTGAAATTTGGAATTCACGCAGCCTACTATGGGCTCTGGAGCGTGACAGACATGACTTGGCTTTCCAGCTTTACTACTTCCTGCCTGCTCCACTTGGGGAGCAAATCCCTCTCCTGGGTATGAGCAAGTGGGATTTCCTGTGAAAGAGGACAATGAACCTCACTATTTTTGTAGGATATGCCGTGTTATACATATAAACGACTCGGAGATGTTTATATACTACATGGCAAGTCCTCTCCCCCGTCTGCTGAGAAAGCAAAGGAGAGAGAATGCAAGGGGAAAAGTGGGCAAAGGAGAAATGGGGAGTCATTGGGGATTGTTCAGAGCAAATTTCAGAATTGTAATTGTGATCCGGGTCAGAGTTTCACAGCCTCGTCTGCTGGGGACACTCACCTCCTCTGACCAGTGGCAGTCCACGTGACTGTGGCTGTCACCAGGTCTCCTTTGAAGTAATTAGCCATGCGTTTGTCTGATGCCTCAGCTGGAGTGTACATGAGCGGAGATCAGAGGGTGAGGCCTCATCATTTGCTTTATTCTCTAAAGCAGAGGGTGCCCAGGATGTGCTCACAGTTTGGTTGTGTTGAATTGAGAGGAATTATTATTATGTTGAATTCAAACCAAAATGCTGTTCAAATTAAACTTCTGGGTGCAAAATCTATATTTGTTTTGAAATAAGTCCTCTTAAAGGATTCATAAGATCAGTCGGCCATGTTATTTTACCTGCAAAGGTGTGACGTGATGTTAACTTTGATTTTTCAGAGCGCTCAGTAAAAGTAAAGACTCTGCACTTTACATATACCAGGCTTCACAAGTATTTTGCCTTACCTTGTACTGTTCTGGCATGAATATGAGTTAAAATTAACCTTCCAACCCTTGTGGCATAGTTATAAACAAATGGGGCAGAATTAGGTTAAGGAGAGCCACTTTCTGTTTTCCATAGATAATGGTAAATGTAGCAAAGGAAACCAATCATACTTGCTTTATATCATAGTACTGGACACGCCTTGGAAATAGATTTCCATAGTTTGTCTAATATCAAGATGAGATGAATCAGGTAGAATTCTCATACATAATCATGGAAATAATTCTGTACCATTTGAAAAATTGAGAAAACTATATTTGATTAATTATACATATTTATGGCTTAGCACCCATATAAGAAATCACCTTGGAATCCCTAGGTTGAGAAAATAGTGAAATGTCATGAAATCTAATTTCAGTACTGAGAATTTGTAGCAAGATGTGGCAAGATTATAATAAGCAGTTATCAGAGGAAGTTTTTAGTGGTTTTAGGAATTTTATTAGAGCCTTAGCTTCTCTTAGTTTACATATCAGTATCTTTTTTTATAGGTTGTATTCACTTTAAAACGTTAAAATCAATGAATGAATTAAAAGAAGGAGAGCATAAGTGTATGAGCTGGGTGATATCTGCGGACCAGCTAATCTGGGATTGGGAATTGCATGCTTACTGGGCACAAAGGCAAAAAGATCTCTCTCCTATATGGATGAATGTCTTCTGGGGAGTCGATGAATATCCTCCTCATTCTGTTTACTTTTCCTACAAATGGATTGTTTACCAGAAGAAAAACATCTGGATTCTATTGCTTTTTAATTCATTGTGGATTGCTGACGGAATCTGGAACCACTTATGAGGTCAGAGTCTGTAAGTGGCACTTAGACTACAACAGGAAATTAGAAGAGTGACAAAAAGGCTCTGCAGAGCAGTGGAACACTCAAGCCCACCGTCTTTCTTAGGAAGTTCTCTTGGGTCTTAATTCATACCCCGAAGTGTCTTTTACCTTGAAGCAAATGAAAAGCAATACACTGTTTTCAAGTTACAAAGTAGTGAATTGGATTGGGGATGAAATCATTTCTTACCAAACACCCAAATCAAATATTTTTGAAGTGTACTTTCCCGGCTCAAGGTTCAGGGGAAGTGATGAAATGCATGAAATCATAAACCCTTCACACTGGAAGTTGGTCTCAGCCAGGGCAAGAGAGCCGTTATAACTTACCTTCTTGTCCCACCCCACACGGGCCCAGCTCTAATCCCAACAGCGCAAGGCAACACATTCTATTTGGAACAACTCAGTTTGAATTAGAAAGTCCTTCTTTGTAACAAGTCAATCTCTCCATTTAACGCGTTTTAATTCTCTACATTAAAAAAAGTCTAATATAGTACTGTTCTGTATTACATTCTTAATTTTTAATACTAGTTACAGATAACCATACATATTCTCCATGTGACTGCTCTTTGCCATGTTCCAGATTCTGCACGAACACAGTCAATGACCTCCTTAGACCTTGGAACTGAGAACAATACTGCAGAAGTGGCCTGGCCCGAGCAAGGGATCGTTGGGACCATCTTCCATTTCTTGAGGCTGGACTCGCACTTATTCATCCTAAAATTGCATTATAGTGCCCTACTTCTTAGCAATCACATCATATCATTGGTTCATGCTGAGCTGAAAACCACCTAAAATGCCTAGCCATGCCTTCCATTATGAGGTTGATTATTTATCCGGGTCAGCCAAACGCTGTATTATTCAAGGGCATTTCTCAGGATGTTATATCAATTCACATTAATTTCAGCCATTGTGTATTATTTATTGTTGGTATTCACATTCAAACCAGAAGCTTCAAAATACCTCACAGGGCATTTTATATTATGAGACTTGATCTTAGGAGAATTTCAGATATTTTTCTTAGTCCAATTTTGTGTTCCTTTTTTTTGCAGTGTTTTAATGGTCATGCATACTTCTTAGAGCAGAGCTGCTGGGTGGTTTCCAGTTCTCTTTGTGTAATTTCTCAGGTTAAGGAGGCAAGTGGGGCTGAAATCCAGCCCATTCTGCCCTCAGAAAACCAGGCGTGCTGGCCTGGGGCTGCTCTGCCCCAAAGAAGGAGTGCCTTTTCCTAACTTGCACAGTGGGGCTTTTATAAGCTAGTGGTGACCCTGATTGTGGGTCACCACAATCTATAGATCAGAAAACTATAGATAAGTCCAAAAATCACCCCAAAGTATATATGACCATTTTTAAAACAATCAAGCAATATTGCTAGAATAAAATACAGAAGCATCCTCCATCCCCTTTTCTGTCTTACTTCCAAGAAACAACCATTCCAAGCCTCTTTTTCTACTTTTCAGACATTTATTTCCTTTTTTGAAGTAATATATGGCTATTTATTGATGACGTCTTTGTTTTTAGACATTGTCTATTGAGTTTTTGTTATGGAACTGAGGACTACATTCTCCTGGAAATCGCCCCTACCAGACACGTTCTTCCTTATGAGCTCAGTGTGTTGCCTCAGGTTATCATTGGTCATAGTGGTGGCATTTGCATTATTTGGTCCACGTAAATATTCCTCATGGCCGAGTCAAATAGGGCACTTGGGTTCCCTTTTATTCCCTTGTACAACTTTCATTTTCTGTGTAATTAATATTAGCCTTGTTTTTTCGTGTGCTTTGCTTTTAGCTATGGCTTAACTTTTTCCCCCCAAATGCTCTAACAGATCTGTTACACAGGTAACAATACAGTTTCCAAATTTATTCCAAGCATGGTTGAAGCTCTCCATCAGCTCCACGGTCTTTTCCTTTGGAGCCCTGCTGCCACCATCCTCAGCTCTGCCCCACCTGGACAGGGCACACCTGTTGCAGCCCCGTTGTCCCGGGGCCTCAAGGCATCGTCATCCTGGGAAATCCGTTTGTGACGCCCACTGTCTCATGTTTCTCTTTTTCTTGATTTACTCCTTCATTTTGGCAAAGCACATCATCTACTAGCTTCCAGAGAAAGCGCACCAGGGGGGTAAATATTTTGAGACTGTGTATGTCTGAAGATGTCTTTGTTCCTCCCTCCATGATATTTTCAATGGGTACAGAACTACAGATTGAAGGTCATTTTTTCATCTGAATTCTGGACACTTTGCTCTGCTGTCTTCCAGTGTCCAATGATGTTCGTGAGAAGGAGAAGATCATTCTTCTTCCTTTTCCTTTGTTTGTGGCTTCTTTTCTTCTCTGGGAACTCTTGGGCTCTTTGCTGGATCCCTGCTAATAATAAATTTCATAATGATGTGCCTTGGTGTTGGTCTCTTTAAATTCATTGTCCCAGGCACACAATGTGCCATTCAGTGTGGAGACTGATACGCTTCAGTTCTGGGTTACTTTTCTGTATTATTTCTTTGATAATTTCTTCCCCTCAGGTTTTTGGTCTTTTTTCTGTGCTGAATTAGTCCTCATAATTTCTTGCCTTTTCTCTCCTACTGCTGTTTTGGTATTTTTGTTCTATTTTCTGGAAGATTTCGTCAATTTTATCTCTCAAACTCTCCAGTGATTTTTATAATTTTTAATCTCCAAAAACTCATAATTCTCTGATTGTTCCTTTTATACATTCTTTTTACCATGAATATAATATCTTTTCTTCTTTCTCTGAGAATATTATAGTGTTAAGAACTTTTTTCCCTCCCTGTATGGTCTCTTTTCAAGGTTCATTTTACTGTTTATTATTTTAGCTTCAATCTTCTGTGTTAGAAGCTTTCCTCAATTATCTTGTTATCCTTCATCATCCTTTCCTATTTAAGAGTGAGGCACTAGAAAGCAGACTGGAAACTCCAGTAAAGGGGGTGGGGGGAGTCAGGGATTGTTGCCTGATGAGTTTGCTATAGAATGATTGCATAGGGAGAGAGAACTTTCCCCTCAGATGTAGGTATTTTCTTTGCTACAGTTCAGTTTCTCCCTCCTTCTCTTGTCAGGGGCAAGGGTGGAGGGAGTATATACCTAGAAGCATGCACTGTAGGAGCAAGACAGGAGGAAGAGGTAGGTACGATGGTGGGGCACCTCGAAGTCTGGTATGCTGACTGTGATCGTGCTCCTGTTGGTCTAGAGTCTCATCTCTGTCCTCCCCTGTGCACAGTGTGTCTGAGTCTGGAGGCTCTCTGGTTTACTTTCTCCAAAGAATAAATCTTTTTTTTTTTTTCTCTGAGAATGGGGGAAAGTATCTGGAGGTCTAGACTCTCCATGGACAGGCTTTCAAACCAACCCTCCCTACTTAAATCAATATCAAAACTCTTTTGTTTCAAGTTAGGATACATCCACATCACAGCTTCCATCTGTAAATTATGGAAAATTGACAAGAGGACCTAAAAATCTTGCTACGTCCGCCTTGGCTTGGCAACACTAGAAAGACATTGGCCAAGCATGGAGAATAACTACAGAATATGTGAGAGTCAAAACTTTAAGGAAAAGCTTCATCAAGCATGCAGGGAGCAGAGATGTGAGTAAACAGTGACAGTTAAAACATCTGGTGGACCCAGGATACATATGTTGAATCCCCAAGTTAGAAAGTGAGAACACTTATAGTAAGTGTATCATAAACAGTTTGATTTTAGTATATTTATGTTAATGTGTTTATTTCTAAGATTTTGTTTCAGTGCTCACTTTGGCAGGACACATACTAAAACTGGAACTATATGGAAAAGATTAGCATGGCTTCTGTGCAAGGATGAGAAGTAAATTCATGATATGTTTCACATTTTTAAAAACTCAAAATTGATGGATGACCTAAATGTAAGAGCTAAAACTGGAAATCTCTTAGAGGAAAATATAGGGGAACAGCTTCATCACATTGGATTTGGTAATGATTTTTTTGTATGTGACATCAAAAGCACAGGCAACAAGAGAAAAAGGGATAAATTGGACTTTATCAAAATTAAAAACTTTTGTACATCAAAGAACACAATTAACAGAGTGAAAAGGCAACCCACAGAATGGGAGAAAATATCTGAGAATCATATATCTGATAAGAGATTGCTATCCACATTACATAAAGCACTCCTGCAACTCAACAGCAAAAATACCAACAACCCGACTAAAAAAATGGGCAAAGGACTTGAATACACATTTCTCCAAAGAAAATATACAAATATTCAGTAAGCACATGAAAAATGCTTAACATCACTAAGCACTGGGAAAATACAAACCAAACCACAAAGAGATATCACTTGACACCCATCAGGATGGCTATTGTTAAAAAAACACAAACAGAAATAATGTTTTGTTGAGGATGTGGAAAAATTGGAATCCTGTGCATTGTTGGTGGGAATGTAAAATGGTGCAGCAGCTGTGGAAAATGGTATAGTGATTCCTCAAAAAATTAAACTAAGAAGTATCGTATGATCCAGCCATTCCACTTCTGGATATATACCCAAAAGACATGAAAGGAGGAGTTCAAAGAGATGGTTGCACATCCTTGTTCATAGCAGTATTATTCACAGTAGCCAAAAGGTGGAAGCAACTCAAGTGTCCATCAGGGGATGAATGGATAAATAAATTGTGGTGTATACATACAGTGGATTATTATTCAGCCTTAAAAAGGAAGAACATTTTAACACACACTACAATGTGGATAAGCCTTGGACATTAAGTGAAGTAAGCCTGTTGCAAAAGGATAAGCACTGTGTGATTCCACTTATGTGAATTTCCTGGAATAGTCAAATTGGTAGAAACAGAAAGTCGAAGGGTGGTTTCCAGGGCTGAGGGGAGGAGTGAATGGGGATGTAGTGTTTATTGGGCACAGAGTTTCAGTTTGGGAAGATGAAAAGAGTTCTGGAGGTGGATGGTGATACTGTCTACACAACAATGTGAATGTACTTAATGCCACAGAACCAAACTCTTTAAAATGGCTAAAACAGTAAATTTAATGTTATGTATATTTTATCATGACTTTAAACAATTTAAAAATCAGGAATCATCATTAAAAAGAAAAGATTTTGGTTCACAGTTTATTTCATTTCACTCAGACATTCAAAACCACCTTGAGTACCTCCTCTCCTCTCTTCTTCATGACAGAATTCTCTTTGTCGTCACCTATCTCCTCCTTTTTCCTAAATGCAAAGGAAAAGAAGTGTCTTCCATCCTTCTCTGAGCATAACTCTCTTAATCCTTCATCCAGTTCCCTCAGGCACTGGCCAGGCTCTGAACCCTGGTGGGCCTTGTCCATGAACTTCAGTTTCCTTCACCACTGGCTCCTCCCTCCCTCATGAAAGCTGTGCTTGGGGCTCCACTAGCCCAAGGAAACTCTTCTCCTCCAGCATGCTCTCTGTGCAGGCCACCATCCCATCTCCTCTGCTCTGTACCTCCAAATGTCATCATGTCAGCTCATCTCAAACTAGCTCTCCTCACCGTACACTGTTGAAACTGTCCTCACAGGTCACTAGTATGTCAGACTTCAAACTCTGTATCATTTTCTCAGGCCTAATCCTTTGAAACCTGCACACAGTAAATGACAGCATTGCTTCTACCTTCCTTATAAAAGGTCGGATGCTTACTTAACATCAGGCCATGCACATCAGGACCCACCTCTCTGGGGTCCAGGCGGCTCGAGTTCCGCCCTGAAGCGCCCTCCCCAGCTTGCCTGCAGCACGCATGGGTACATTCAAAGAATAAAAGAAAAGGAAGGAGCTGCTAGAAAGCAGCCATACTGTGAGTTTCACAGACCAAATCAATTGTACACCCAGGCCTTGGTGCCATAATGTCAGAAGGACTCCTTGACTCTTGGTAAGTGCAGGATCTGGGCTGGGACGCAGTGCTGGCAGCTGGACACCTGGGGCTTCATCCAGTCTGTGGATGAAGTGGTCTCTCTGTTAGAACACTTCTGTTCTCTTTGTTCGTCCTCAGCGTGTAATGCCGCTCTGCGGTCCATGCTCTACGGGGGTGGCCTTCCACGGTGAAAGAGCCTGCATTTAATGTTGCATTGCATCCCAGGCATGGTGCATAGAAGAAAGGGAAACCTCACTGCCCTGGTAGAACAGGGTAAGGCCGGGAGGAAGCAATTGCAATAGTGACTTGTGTGGTTCCACCACAGAGGGCACAGATGTCCCAGCCTGTGGGAGGGCTGGGAGACCAGGAAGGAGCCCCATACCCATCCAAATGCAGAGCACAGTGCCCAGAGGAGGGAAGCTCGGCTGCTTTAGCGATTTGATAATCCTGTGCATTGTCAAGCAGCGTTACATTCTGTCTTCTTTCCTGGGCCTTGATCTGTCTGACCGGCTTCCACACCACCCAACTCCTCACGCACTGAAAGAGCCTTGCGTGTTTATGTGTGTGTGTGCACATGTATGTGTGCGTGAGCATGCATGTGTGTATTGTACATGAGTGTATGTGTGTGTATTCATGCATGCGTGCATGTGTGTGAGTGTGCGCGTGTATGTGTCCCCTTTCCCTCTCTGCCCTTCATTTTCATGGAATCTATTACCCCCCTAGAGGTTTCTTCTCCTTCAGAAAAACATGATCTTTTCGGTGGCCTAAAACACAGCATTCCTGGAATCTGTTGAATGGGTGATTTGGGGGAAAAAACGTTTACATGCAAGATTGGCTCAAATTTAGATGATGCTTATCTGACATACATGCAGCTTCTGTTGGTTGATATTTGAGTGCCTGGGCAGTATATGGTTCTGGGATGAATGTTTTCAATCTTACTACAGTATCAAAAAATGTTTCAATCCTGGTTTTCATCTGTGTAAAAATGTGGTTGCCTATCTTGGAAACTTTTGTAATCTGTATGTCCCTGAGCCTCCCCAGTTTTGAGTGTGCAAGGGCACAGCACCAGCTATGGCCCATAAGCCCCACTCGAGGGGCACCAGCCCCCAGCCCATGTGCTCACCGAGGTGCGGCTCTGCCCTCTCCCGTTCTCTCTCAGCTGGGCTGCCAGCCTCTGCCACACGGAGCCCATCTGGCCATCTTGCTTGGTCTGGCCCAGAGCTCCCAGGTCACACAGGTCAGAGTCAATCTGCTCATCAGAGCTTTGCAGGATGGGAAGGAGAACAATCCACCCCCGGGCATTCTACTCACCAAGTTGCTGAGCTGGGGGAGTCCCTGGAGCCCCAGAGCAGCCCCCTTTATGCTCACACACACACATTCTTTTGTGCCCCTGGGTTGAGACTGGTTCACAACTGGCCATCAATTTGTATGTAGAACAATAACTTCCTCCAACCTTGGACTCTGGGCTGAATCCAGCTAGTCACAACAGACTCCTATTTCATTAACGCATGAATTCATGGATTTCTCTCAAGGGCCCCAAAGATCCTCTTTGTGATTCAATTCTTGTTTCCCCTGTTCTGACAACAGGCCTGTATACGCCTGAAAACCAATCCTGGACCCTATTCAGGTTCCACGCAGGGAGACTTCTGGGTCAGGGTAGGGACCTGGGCATTTTGTGGTGAGCTACACCTCCTACTGACTTTTAACTTACTTAACCTGCAGTCTTCATGGTTGAATTTCAATCACTATCTATTCCTCCTATTTTAGGAAGAAACTTGGGCTCTGGTCTTTTGGACTCAGATGTTATTAGAGAGTACTGAGATTTGAAAGGAATGTATGTGATCTGATGCCCAGGACTAGAGGTGGAGGGTTCAGGAAAGGCGAACATGACTGCTCCCCTCCCCACGGCTCCTCCCCACAAAGATGGGCATGGCTGATTCATGCGCTCCCATTCTGCGGGCTCCAGGCAGATTGGGGCCGGCCTAAAACAGGAGATATTTATGCCCCTCTATGCAGAGCATGGCTTAACTCTCACATGTGGCATGTGAAGGGACTGGTTCAATGCTATGGTCTAATGTGTGGTAGTCTCGAATATGAGACTAGATATAACTCATCTGACTCTAGCATTTGCTCTGCTGTTTCTTCATTTCCACACAACTCTAATTACTCAAAGTGTTATGTTGATGATGGTTTCATGGGTGTAGGCAGATGTCAAAATTTATCCGGGTGCTCTCTGTAAATATGGGCAGTTTATGTGTCAATTATACCTTGATAAAGCTGTCTTAAAATATTTTGTAATGTTACAGGATGTGTTAATCCAAAATATTTATTACATATCAAAAGTCACCCTCCCATCAATAAAGGATTCTAAACCCATACGTGGGACTTAGAAATTATTTACAATGGATTGCCATATGATTTTTCAGTGCAGACAACTGTGATCTCAGCTCTCTCCTGTTAGTTATACACAAATGGTAAGAATAGCCACCCAGAGACCCATCAACACTAGTTTAGAGTTACAGCCACACACATGCACACTAAGTCCTGGTCCTTCCCCCACCTTCCTGCCCTGCTGTTAGTGGCACGGAGAGAAGCAGGTTAAACGTTTGAAAGGACTGATGTTTGGCGTAGTTCTGGTCTTGTTTGCCCCGACGACCTTTGTCTTCAAGCCTTATCCTTCAATCCTCACCTTTGCCCCAGTGCTCATCGCCTGGCTCTTCTGCCTCTGATGTTCAGTGGTCCCCAACCCAACAATCCTCCTTAATGTGACCGACTTCTGTGACCCTCGTGGAAAGGGGCTCGGCTAAGTGCCACATCCCCCCTTACATACTTCTGAATTAAACTCTACATCATCTCTGAAGGTTTTTTCCTTCTGGTTACTACTATAAAACCTCAGCACACTGCAGTTTCTCCCTATGGGAACAAGTACACTCGAAGCACTGTGAATGACTAGGAAGATTCCCCCATAGCTGACCAGATCAGCATTATGGGAATTCACATCCCAGTGCCTTGGGGGCAGGAGGTCTGCTAGGAAGGTGTGGTTCCCCAGAATCTGAGTGCAAAGGGCACTCTTGATTTGCTCCTTCATGGATTTACTGCAACGCTGGGCCCCTGAGGGTGTGGATCAGATCTTGTGGTTCTCAAGCCTGTTAACTGGGAGGGCGTTCACTTGTGCAGCTCTCTCTCTTCTCTCTCTTGGAATTATCCAGGGCCAGGGGCAATTCCCACTGGATAATTGGGACTCATCCCACCTCTCTCTCACCTCTCCCTCACTCTCACTGAAAAGAAAGCTTTTCAGATTGCAAACGAGAGATATGAATCTACTCGTTCTAATTTACTTTTGAGAAAATGTAAAACCTTTCTCATGCTTTAGTATTTAAATTCATATTTACTGTAACAAATTACTTTCAACAACAGAAGAGCCGAAATTGAAAACTGACCCGAGCGATTTTGGTATTTCCAACCATCATGTTCTTAATGGAAGATGCCAGGTGGCCCTGGTAGTTAGGGCTGAGTGAAGGGCACAGATGCCTTTCTTATCTCCTTCCTCGCCGAGTACCTCGTAGGTGAAGGGGTCTCAGACCAAATCCTGTAGCACCTACAGACCTTTGTCAGGGAGCGGGCACAAAGATGCACCATTAATGTGTAATTCCCAGTCTGTAAATGTGATGAATGCCCATTTACTGTCCTCTTAGGCATTCTGCTCATCGCCTTTCATGAAACATTCGCTCAAGAAAGGTCCATATCATTCTAGCAGCAGTGTGCAGCTGACCTTTGAGTCCCACCAGATGTTAGGTCCCTCCAGTCACAGCTCCCAGAGGTGGGAAGAATCGCTTCAGTCTTTTCCCTTCTCCGTAACACCGCACAGAGCTCGGAATTTTCTAGCCAGTTCACCTTTCTTGACCTCCACTCATTTCACCTCTGAAACACCATATCTGCACCCATTATTCTGATTACAAACCCTCCAGTGTGATATGAGATTTTGATGTTTCTTTCACATATTAAACACTTCTGAAGCGTGTCATTGATCAGGGTGCCTCAGATGCTAACTAATCACCCCTAAGATGCAGACTAAAACTAACACACTCATACATCATGCTGCTTATGCTAAAGAATGTTAAAGTGAATCACAGACAATATAACACCAGACATCACTGTGTCACACAAACATGTTTGAGACCCTCAGGTCTGAAGAAGGAACCAGCATAATTCCTGGCCTGTTCTTAGGAGGTTTGTAGCTAAACTGAACACAGGACAGTGTTGTATGAACAAGATGTTAGGCTAGCTGTTCACCCTACACATCCCCTCTCGCCTTCATCTCATTGCACACCCCACTGAGACACACACACTCACATTCCCTTGCTTTTGGGTCTGGTTGGAGGTGCTAGACCCGACCTCTCCTTAAGAAATCTGCCAAGTCAAGTCTGACTCTTAGCCCCCTCCAGTAGCTAATCCTCAGTGTCCACCAAACAAGACCAGAAGCAGGATGTCCTAGCTAATGCAAGTTTCTGACCATCACAGCTCTGAATCCATAGTTTGGAGCAGTGTTTGCGTGTGCGTTTCTGTGTGTGTGCCCACATGGAGGATCAGTTGCAGCCCTGGTCACAGTAGGCTTGTCTCCGTAAATGACCTATCCATGATTGGAGACTTCCAGGGAGAGCCCTGCTCCCGATGATGATGGCACATTTCAGTAGTAGTTGACCTTAATACTGTATCCTGTTGTTCTCTCCAGCCAGCTGCCTCCCCTTCACACTTAAAAGTGGGAGCAAAGGACCCGCTTTGCTGACACTGAGCAGCAGGACAGACACACGGGAGCAGATGAGCAATGACCCAGCAGAAGGCAGCCTGGACTCCTGCAGTGCAACAGGTACCGAGGAGTCCTGCGACACCCCCACCTCCCCGGAGACTATTCTTGTCCTTCCCTGACGTTCTCTCTTTGTTCTGAGCGGGGCCTCATGGATAAAGTGGCCAAGAAAACTGTCTGTGATTGGGAAAGATGCAGGGATTCTCAGAATAGTGTCTGGGAATATTGAAGTGGCGTTACATGAATTTCCTAAAATATCTGTATGACATTTTTTCTTTTATTTATTTTTCCTATTTTTGAGGATTTATTTGACTCATATACTTGCTTTTTATCTCTTTTATTTTTTAAAGTAGGCCAGTCACCATCTTCATTAATATGCCGAATTAGTAATTAATGCAGTCATGTGCCGCAAAGTGATGTTTCAGTCAACAACAGACTGCGTATATGACGGTGGTCCCATAAGATTAGTACCATACAGCCTAGTTGTGTGTACCCTCTAGGTTTGAGTGAGTGCACGCTGTGATGTTTGCATGATGAAGTCACCTAATGACGCATTTCTCTGAATGTGTCCCCGTCATTAAGTGACTCATGACTGCATTACAGTGAAGAATAACGTCTTAATCACTGTCAAGCAAGGGAATTTTCAACATAAAAATAGCTAACATTACTTTTATCTGATGGTTTTTATGGCTAAACAAAGTATCTAGCAAAAAATTCCTGATTTATTTGAAATTTTTCATGAAATGGGACTATGCAAACCTTGGAAGCACAGTTCCTAAAACACAAAACAAATGTGCTTCTCTCTCTTTTTAACGTAGACAACGTGGTGAGCATCTTTAAAAGTGGCGGATTTGGATGTTTCGGCATGTTTGTAAGAAAACATGGATGACATCTTAGCTGTCTATTTTCGTATACTCATAAAAACCAAAGGACTTTGTACAGGGCCAGTGGAGGAGGGCATCCGGCTGAAAGTGCGGCTTGAGTGGCGATGCTCATTCTTCCTTCTATAAGGATCATTGCTCCTGCGACGTGTAGGTTTGATTCTCGGTCCTGAGAATTCAGTTAGGACCAGGATATAGTCCCTGTCTCCATGGGCTCATATTCTAGTTGGAGAACAGAAAATAAGTAGGCAAATAAATGCCATAGTTTCAGAGAGTGAAGAAAATCAAGCAAATGAGGGGGTGACAGTGATGAGCACAGGGGACCTACTGGAGTTGGGGCAGTCACAGAGGTCACAGAAGGGGCAACATGTGACACATGTGACACATGTGCTCTCACATGAGGGTCCAGGAAAGAGTGCTCCCAGCAGAGATGTGAGCACTGAAGAAAGTCTGAGTTGGAGTGTTCAAGGCAAAACAAAAAAGGCTAAGTAGCCAAAGCACAGTGAGCAGGGCAGCGTGGAGGAGAGGAGAGCACAGGTATAGAGAGGAACAAGATCATATGGTCCTGGGAGGCCACAGGATTTGGTCTTTAAGTGCTGGGAAAACATTACAAAATTAGAAGAAAAGAATGATGCGTAATTTTAAAAAACCACTGGGGCTTGTGTGAAATAGACCAGGAGAGCAAGAAGGGAAGAAAAGATTCAATGAAGAAGGGAGAAATGCCGTGGCTTAGGGAAAGGATAACAGCACTGGAATGGGGGAAGTGGTGATGGGGACCCATTTTGAACACACGGTTGATGCGTCTTGCTGAAAGAGTGCAGGGGAAGTACAAGGAAAGAGAGTAAAGGAATATTTCTTGTTGATTGTTCTGCTTTGTTTTGTATCTCCTGTCCTGGGCCCATTTGTTATGATGGGGAAGCACAGGGAAGATGCAGGTTTGCAGAGTGGGAGGAACTGAGAATTGTGTTTTGGACACGTTGAGAGTAAGAAGCCTTCTAGATATCTGGAAGATGTGGAGTAGACAGTAACGTATATGATTATGGTGGCGAGGGACTGACAGGGACTAAAGATACATTCGGGAGTCACAAGAAGATGTCTGGTTATTTGGAATCGTTGTACTGGTTGAGGTCTGCTTGAGAGAGCGATGTCAATACACAGCTGAGAGATGAGCCCCGCAGCACTGAGCCTGTAGAGTTCTGCAGGTGGAGATGCCACCAACAAAGGCTGAGAGGAAGGAGGGGACCAGGTGTAGGGGGCCCGGAAACCAAGAGGAGGAGGCGTTGCAAGGAGAAAGTGAGCAACCGTAACAAACGCCTCGGCGATGTGGACCCCATATCAACCTTGATGAGAGCTCAGCGCAGGGGCAAGAAGAGAGCCTGACAGGAGAGGTTCCGGGGAGAATGGGAGGAGAAGGAGGGGAGGCAACAAGTGCAGAGAACTCTTCCAATGAGTTTTGCTTTAAAGAACAAAGAAGTGGGACGATAGCTGGCGGGGAAGTGGGGGTCAAGAGGGCTTGTTTGGTTTTTTGCTTTTTAATATGGGCAGGGCAGACGCGCTGAACCCAACCAGCAGCAAATGGTGATCGTCTTACAGCCAGGTGGAGATTTTTCTCTTATCTGTGGGAGGATCAAGAGCAAAATCAGTACCTTTCTTTTCAGACTCCATCACAGGGAGAAGGCTGCTTTTCCCTCCAGTGAAGAGACATTTAAGGGAAAAAGACACCAGGAAGCTACAGATACACACACACGCGCGCGCACACGTGCGCGCAACATTAATTCCAATGTCAAATTCAATTCAGTGGAAACCAATAAAACTGTTCTTACCTTATTGGGTAGCCACTTGCCCTGTGTGGCTATTGTAATTTAAGTTCATTAAAATTCACTGAAATTGAAAATACAGCTTCTCAATCACACCGCCACGTTGCAAGTGCTCAACAGCCACGTATGGTGAGCGCTTACTTCGGGAAGAGCACAGAAGCGGATTGTTTCCACCATCACATTCTATTGGCTAGTGCTGCTCTGAATGCCAAGGGACAGGGTATTTGGAAAGAAAGATTAGCACAGGAGAAGAGAAGATATGTGTTAGAGAAGGGAACAAAGGAAAATGACAAGAGATTTGAATAAAATCCTGAATAAAATGTAAGAGAAATGTGGTGAAAGCAAGACCATGCATTTGAAGAATTAGGAAACACTAAATCATGGCTGGCCCAGGAGAACCGAAGAGGTGAATGCCAGATCAACAGCTGCTAACCAGAGTTTAATGTGAGAGAAGAAAATTGAACCCAGAGGACAGTAAAAATACAGTAAAGGCAGCTCCAACAATTTTATTTCAAAGTTTTATTTGTAATTCAATTCTTTGCAACCCAGAACAGGATTCCCTTGAAATTGAGATTGTTTAATGATTTAGAGAGGAGCTTTCCCTCCCCCACCCACAGCATCCTTGAACTGTGGGCTTATTAGCACCTTTTGCTGTGACTTCTGAGGCTTAGAGAAGCTAGTTTCCTAAAAGATGGAGCGCTGTGTGGGAGGAGGACCTTTGAGTCCTGGTTCAGTGCGCTCTCTGGGACCTCTGTGAGCAGGGGCCTTGGCTCCATTCTGAGCATCCCGAGACTTGGTTCTGAGCAGAAAGGATGGGTCTGTGCCAGCGCCACTTTGGAGCAGGCTAGGGCGGGGCTGGAGGAGTCGCTTCAGCACCCTGGAGCCCCCTGGCTTAAAGTCCAGGGACCAAAACTTGGTGTTTGATCACGGTTACTATTAGCAACATTCTAGCTACATTCAGGGTCAAATAGAATTTTCCGGACTTCCCCCAGGAATTCTCATAATTTTAAGACTACTGTTTCCATGGGGAAATATTTTCTGTGCTTTAAACAACTGACTTGGAACAAACTGTTGGATCACAACTTTCATATGCTAACGTCTCTCAATGGGATTACAGGGCTAACATTTTTCAAAGACTTAAGTAAATTCTAAATCACTTACTCTGATAGGGATAGCCCTGGGACTAAGTCTAAGAAGAGTGTTTCATCTTTTAAAAACTCTTGAGAAATCTGCATTTCCTTGAATGAAACCATGTAAATCTGTTATTCACAAGTCTTTTTTTCCCTAAAGTCTAGATAGCAAATAAAAATAGGATTATAATATCTCCTAATACTGGTTCCCAAAGGATCCTTTTATCAGGTAATGAGAATTAATTACCCTCCAAGATTTCCCTTTTTGTCTTGGCTGCCAGGAAACTCCTAGCAAAATGTATTGATTTAATCATAGTCTTTGAAGTTTTACTGGGGAGGAAGTGTTAACACTGAGGCCAAAGAGAATCATTAGGATAGGGGAAAGGGACAGTTACTTTGACTCTGGTTTAATCCCTATCTTTAGCTGAGTAGGATCAGAAACTGGACTTTACCAATTACCCTACATAATATCAGACTGCTACCTTGAGTATTTATCAGAACACTAATTTATTGACTTATAATGGCAATTATAAGTAACCAGAACTCTAGTAACCAGAACATTCCTGTCTGTGATCCATGGAAACCTCTTTCCTGATTTTGAGATATCTAGGAAGTCAAAACAGTAATCAAAATTTTGCTTAGGGAGGGCCCAGCCTCTTGGCCTAGTGGTTAAGTTTGGCACACTCCTCTTGGGCAGCCCAGGTTCAGTTCCCAGGTGTGAAACTATACCAGGTGCCACCGAAGAGTGGCCATGCTGTGGCGGTGACCCATGTACAAAAGAGAGGAAGATTGGCACAGATGTTAGCTCAGGGAGAATCTTCCTCGGCAAAAAAATAAAAAAAGTTTGCTTAGGGAACAAAGAATGAAGGCAAAGGGAAGTAAATATCTTGAAGGATGCTTCATCCAGACCACAATATCACTGAAATACTCTTGTTGCCCAGTTGAGAATGTTTTTCTGGTGACAAGGATGATTTTGTTTCTCAGACGTTATCTTTTCCCTCCTATACAGAGCCAGGCACTACTAAAATGTGCTATTCTGAAAGCAGCTACACCATGTCAGCCCTCCCTCTGCATTTTTCTGGATGTGTTTCTATCACCCATGTCATTAGAGTTTTGTACCAGAAGGTTGGCTGCCCCATCCAGAGGTCAAACCTTCCCTTTCCCTCCAAGTTCTTGGAGGAGTATGGCCCTGTCCACTCTTCCTCCTCCCTTGTTATTCCTGTGTTATTGTAAGCAACAGGAGTTCTTTTCAGAAGGAGGGGGCAATTTCCATTTTGAATACAAAACATACAATTTGCAATATTTAAATGAAGTCTTCATCATTAACAAATGATTGCTTTAGTTATTATCTTACTGTATAGGCGATTGTCACATTTTTTAAGTGATGGCATCTTTTTCAACAATAGAAGCCATATTTTGCCTTTCATCAAAATTATATATTACCTAAGTTATAATAGCTATTTTATATATCAAAATAATTACAACCAAAAGCTATATATGAATAATTTTCCAGCTGAAGTTCTACTTATTGTCGGTTGTACTTTGACGTGACACAATCTTGTTACATCAAGTTATTTGAACAATCTCTTGAATTCATAGAATTTGTCTTACTGCCCCAACAAGTATTTTTCGAAGACCTCTTCTGCATTTGGCACCATGCTAGGTACTATGGGGAACATAATGGAGTCTAAAACAATATCTCTGGTTTAAAAGGTTTTGTCTTAGAAAGCTAAGAATTTCTGAGTCCTGTCCCCATGGGTACCATCTTGGGAGCTGTCGGGGTGGGGGGCCCTGGAAGCTGGGTAGTTGACAGGCAGCTCAAGCATTGTGCAGTGGTCAGAGAACCACACTGTGATATCTGCAGTGCTGGGTGCTGGTGATGCTGTGAGAACCATCTGCTATGGGATCAGGGTTTGCCCTTTGAGACGTGGCACACAAGGATAATAGGGTCTGCGGTGGAAAGGGGATGAATGAGCACGATAAAAGGAGAAGACTGAAAGGGTAGAGACAGAAATGGGTTGACCTGGAGAAGAAGGGGAAAACACGGATGTATACCATAGTTGTATATTTGGCTTTGGACTTGCATCAACTGATGATGGAGTTAATTTGTTATATTTCTTTATAGTATGTCTTTTTGTTTTCCTTGACCAAAAGCATGAGATGGTCAAGTGCATACCATGAAAGATGTTTTTGTTTATCTTAGCTTTACATCTCTTTGTGTGTTTATTTTAATCTCGTGCTTCCCACATAGATCAACAAAAAGGGATATTTCCTGTTCAGTGACACCTGTTTAAAAAACCTAATAACAGGTTTTTTGCTGTTGATCACATCTCACTGATTTTGTTGGTTGTCTTTAGCAACCAACATGTACATGGATTTGCAGGTGTGATGGTAAGGAAAGAAATGCCTCTGAGGGGTTTTAGGGGTGACAAATAGGATAATGCATATAAACTCTGTGTGAACTCTTCCTGGAAAGGACCCTTTACAAAGAAAGCCAAGGTTGCAGAGAAGTTTCCATCCCTGGTGTTCTTGCTGCCAGCTCTCCTTGAGGTTATCTTGTGGCACACACCCTCCCTTACTGGATTGGGTAATGGTGGTGTTGGTTGGTTTATAATTTAAGGGGGTGCCCCTCTGTTCTTCCTCCCTTTCTTTCCTTATCTCTCTTTCTTTTGAAAGTGCACAAGCAGGTCCCTCCAAAGTTGTTGCATTGTGTGCGTCTGTTCATCTGGCAGTGGGTATTGTCCAAGGACCACAGCCAACAACACCCACAGTGTCTGCTGGCCCAGAGCCTGTGAACTTGAGCCCATTCCCAAACACATACAGAATTTCTCTGTTAGGGACAACATATTGTTGTATGTGACGCTGCTCCAGTCGAGTTTACTCCCTCCTTGCTGAGCACGTGTGAGTATGTTTGGGTATATGTAAAAGAAAATGCTGGAAGCTGTGTTTTCCATTACTTGACTACTCATGCAGCTCATTATTCCATCCATTCTTCTTGGTGATCTGATTTTGTGACTTGAGAAGTTACATCCTTACAACTGTGGGACTAGCCACCAACAGTCCTTCTAAGAGAATTTCAAGGGACTTGAAAACAAGGAGAGATGGGCTGGGCTGGGCTCTGGTCAGCTTCTCAGCCCCCATGCCATGCCATAGCCATCAGTGAGGGTCAGGGAAGGGGGGCACCAGAGGGAGTGCCAGGGACAGCTGCTGGGAAGGAGGGATAGTAGGAGGTGCTGAAGACGCAAGATGGAGACAGGCAGATGGAAGGTCCCATGGAAGGTCAGGGCACACTTTATTGCCTTTGGCCTAACACCAAGATTTACAGAGCAAAGAGCAAGGTACAGCATGATCTTTGGAGCAATTCAGCAAATTGACCAGAGTTTCTGAGCTTTCAAATGTGTAATGTTTTTTATCTGCGTCCTCAAAAGAGAGCATCAGACCGATCTCCGTGTTCCTTTAACTTCATGTCTACAACAACTTTTGAACTTACTTTTGAAAGCTTTGAGCTGATATCTGATCTCCTCTACTCATTGTCTTCCCTTGGAGCTCATGAAGGCGAAAGTGAATTAACAACATGTATGAGTGACAAAAGGCAACCCAGTTGCATCTTATCTTTGTATGGCTTTACCCACAAAACCCTGTTATGGCTCACAAACCTGTTGAAATGACACACGAGTTTTTGTCCCACTCCCTATACCCGCATGAGGCTAAAGCAGCAATTGCGTCAGCCCCACATTCCAACACCTGCGATGACCCTTCTTCAATAAGGCCACTGTTTTCTGGACTGTTTACTGGATGTAAGAGAATGTGACTGCAAAGATTGGGTTATACTTCTAGACTTGGGGGATTGGTTACAGTTTTGTCTGGTTAGAAATAATTATTTTCAAGGTGGCAAACAACCCAAGAATGTGGCCTTTGCAACACAACGAAAACTTCCCGTCTCCAAAGAGAGTTGTTTTTTGAGTAAGGAAAAAAGACACCATCTAATTTTTAGTAAGACATATTTCAGGTTGCTTGGGCAAGTTGAGGAGCAGTGGGCTTCCAAGTGCATCTTGTCACCAAAGATCACTCGGTGGGTTATCGTCAATCTGTTTATTTCAGTGTTGCCCTTTCCCAGAGCAAGTCCTGGTTCTGAGAGTTATTATCTTGTGCAGTGAGAATATCAGAGCCCTCACATTCACTCGGTTCTAGTGCAGATTAGATATGAGAGAGACTTTTACTGTAATGAGCCACGGGAACGGGAAGGCTCACTCCCCAGATGACGTGGAACCTCCAGCTATCTCTCTCGGGAAAGGCTGGCTGCCAGCTACGGTTACTCAGTGCCTAACCGACGGCTGCCTTTCCTTGTTCTGCTTCCAGCGCCTTTGGATTTTGTAATGCTTGTCACTTAGCACATTCATAAATGTGCCACATGCTGTCACTCTCCCACGGAGAGTTACTTGATCTGAACAGTCCACTTCTTCACACTCAGATAGATTTCTGAAATGTTACTGAAAATTTCCCTCTTCTTTGCAGGGCTTGTATGTACATGTGTCCCCAGAAGGGCAGCGTTGTCCCATTTAGCGTGCGGTTGATAGTTGTCCAGGTTTTGGAGGGATGCTGTCAGCCCGTGGCCGGAAATTAGAATCAAGCCCTTAGGGTAGGCTGGGAGGTCATCACTCAGGTGAAAAGCCCATTTGACCTCAGCAACTGGGGGGTCGTGGTCTGGCTTCATAGTAAGTTAAAAGTGGTCACTGTCAGAAGGAAATAGAGAAAAGTCAGGGTGTTTTTAGAAAACTACGTTTAAAAAATGTACCTGTTCTCTGCTTCTCACGGTTTTCCTTGCACTTTAGTGCACACAGGGCTTATCCTTTAGCAGACTCTGCCACCGGGTGTGTTCCAAATTCACCCAACCCTGACCCTGACCATGACACTGACCCTGGGGTAGCTCCACTGATCAGGGGCTCAAACGTTGTTTGCCACCGAAGGAAAGTATGAATACACTCAAATATAGCTCATCCGCCCTGCCTCCCTCCTAGACTCATCCTCCTGCCCTCCCCGCCAGGACCCCAGGCTGCAGTGCCCAGACCAGACTCATGGTTCCTCCAGCACAACGTCATCTTTACAGCACGTGAGGGTCCCTCCACCTCTAGAGTTTCTCTTCCCTTAGTTTCTCTAGCGGTCATTCTTCAAGACTCATCTCCTGTCCATGAAGTCTTCCCTAACCGCCAGTCCAAGTACACACACATATGTGCACACACACACCTGCACACACACACACAGGAAGAGTAGATCGACCTCCCTTCCTGACACCAAGATATCTTGTTCTTACATCTTTTGGTATTCTGCCTCTGTTTATGGCTCCCTCCTCTCCAGACTGTGACTTTCCTGAAAGCAGAAACCATCTTATTAACTTCTATAACCTCAGCACCTAGCACAGTGTCAAAACATGTTAGAATTTCAACAAAACGGTTTTTGTGGAATCAAAGAAAATGTCCAAGCTTGAATTGGTTTAGACTGCCCAGTGGCTAGCATACACAGAACTCTCCTGAAAAAGTACAAGGAACAGTGACAGTGACCCACTGTGTTGTTGGTGTTTGGGTTCTGCACACAATCAAAGGACAAAGGAAACAAATTTGTGGAAGGCACAGAGCTACCCAAGACCAAGTTGGATGGTTTGCATCTGGTGCCTGGGCAGGTGGCTCTTCTACAAGCTTTCCTGTTTTCCTAGGAATTCACTCCCAGGCATCTGAATTCAGGGACTTTGTCTGAACAAAATATCACTCCTTCTGTCTATCTGTAGAATAGTGGGATGCTTTACAACTGATCTGTTTATTCTATATATGTAAGGTTCTTAACTCAGTACTATAACCTATGAGCCACAGAAGAATTCAATATTACAAATAGGACTTCTGTCTCTGCCCTCCTATTTCTAATACTGATGGAATGCAGGTAGCAGACCTAATAAGTTGAATATCCTATAATTTCCCAGCCAGTGCTGAGAACCAACTTGCATTGGTAAACACTTCAAATGTCTCGCTTTCCGTCATTGGTACCTATCTGTAAAATCATCAGCATGATAGCTTCATCCTCTATCTAAGAGAAAAATATCATATAAATATTAAACAGTAACTATTTCCTTGGAGGTCCTCCTAGGGGTACAAGGAGCCTGGTAAGTTGCATAATTTGTGTTGTTCTGAAATCAAAGATAAGCTGATGATGAAATACTTCCTGTGATGGTATACTTGGTAAATGCTCCTACCACTGGCATTTGGAAGATGGGATTTCATTCCAAGCACGATGAACTCTAAGCATTATTCTCATCAAACTTGGTATAAAACTTCATAGGATGTACCATGTAATCTGCAGCGAAAGTTAATTTAAATCAAATCTGACTAATTCTCTCCAATCCCCAATCGACACAATATACTGGGTGATAAATGGCATTTTAATTTCTTTCCCCCAAATTCTCTTATGTTCTGTATGATGTTACGTGCAAAAAGGTAAAAGAAAGGACATCCTGTGTATGTACTAATGTTGGGAGCCTCTAAGTGGGGTGATATTTAAAAAAAAAAAACAGCTTTACTGAGGTATAATTCACCCATTTGAAGCATGCAATTTGATGGCTTTTGGCATATTCATAGATATGTGCAACCGTCACCACAGTCAATTTTAGAGTATTTTCATTACTTCAAAAAGAAATCTCATGCCCTTTAGCTATCACTTCCTACCCCCTAGCCACATCTCCCTCCCACATCCCTAAGCAACCACTAATCTACTTTCTGTCTTTATAGATTTTCCTATTCTGAACTTTCATATGAGTGGAATCACACAGTATGTGCTCTTTCGCATCTGGATTCTTTCACTCTGAATGTTTTCAAGGTTTATCCACGTTGTAGCATGTGTCAGTACTTCATTCCTTTTTAAGGTTGTATAATATTCTATTTTATGGATATACCACATTTATCTATTTATTCATCAATTGATGGACATTTGGGTTGTTTATACCTTTTGGCTGTTGTGAATAATGTTGCTACAAACATTTATGTCCCAGTTTTTGGCTTTGTTGATTTTCTCTTTTTTTTCTGTTCTCTGTTTCATTAATTTCCAATCTAATCTTTATAATTTCCTTCCTTCTGCTTGCTTTAGGTTTAGTTTGCTCTTCTCTTTCCACCACCTTAAGGTGGAAGTTTAGGTTATTTATTTGAGATCTTTCTGCTTTGTTAATATAGGCATTGACAGCTATAAATTTCCCTATATGCACTACTTTAGCTGCATCCCATAAGATATGGCATGTTGTCTTTGTTTTCATTGAAGTTTGAATTTATTGAGGTTGTTTTATGGCCTAGCATATGGTCTATTCTGGAGAATGTTCCATGTGCTCTGGAGAAGAATGTGTATTCTGCTGCTGTTAGGTGGCGTGTTCTATAAATATCAGTTAGATCCAATCAGTTTATAGTGTTTTCCATGTCTTCTATTTCCTTGTTGATCTTCTGTCTCGTTGTCTTAATCTATTATTGAAATTGGAGTATTGAAGTCTCTACTGTTATTGTTGAATTGTCCATTTCTCTCCAATTCTGTCGGTTTTTGATTCATGTATTTTGGTGCTCTGTTGTTAGGTGCATATATCTTTGTAATTGTTATATCTTCCTGATGAATCAATCTTTTTATCATTATAAAATGTCCCTCTTTATCTCTAGTAATATTTTTGAGTGTTAAAGTCTATTTTGTCTGATATTAGTTTGGTCACTCCAGCTTTCCTGCAGTTGCCGTTTGCCTAATATATCTTCTTCGTACTTTTACTTTAATCCTATTTGTATCTTTGAATCTAAAGTGTGTCTTCTGTAGACAACAAATAGTTGGATCATTTTTTTTATCCAGTCTGACAATATCTGCCTTTAGATTGGATTGTTTAATCCATTTACATTTAATGTTATTAATATAGTTGGATTTATGTCTGCCATTTTACTTTTTTGTTTTCTGTATATATCATGCCTCTTTTGTTCCTATATTTCTCTTTTGCTGCTTTCTCTGACATCGAGTGAGTATTTTCTAATGTAACATTTTAATTTCATTAATGATTTTTTTCACTCTATTTTTCTGTCTTTCTGATTTCAAACCTCTTGCTCTTTCTACTGTATCAGGCCACTTCTCACATTTATAATTACAAGTAGTATTCACTCTATATGGCCCCCGTCCAGGTTGCCTGCCTTCTCCTTAGGTAGTAGTCCTTATTAGGGTTATTTATCCCAGTTTTCATTTTTTATAACACTATGGAATGGACTAGAATTTAAGGCTTGACATAAGTGTTTCTGCAGAGACAGAGGAGATTGCTAATTAGAGCCAAGGAGTTCCTTACTTTTCCTGCGGCTGCTCAACTAAAGGTGCCTTGAGCAACTAGTGTTATTATTGAATGAGCTCCCTGGCATTTAGGGGAGGCATTCATAATACTTAAAACTAAGTTAGGTACTAAGGAAATGTGGGATTTTTTTTTAAATAATAGGAAGTTGGGAAGTTGAAGGCAAAGGAGGAATTCATTTCGAGATTAATTTTATAAATCCAAGCCTAAGAAATAAAATAATTTTTAAGATGCTTGTTCTAAAGGCTTGGTAGGAACCAACACTCCCTACTGCCATCAGGAGTGGTGCCTGAGTTAGACTGGGATGTTTTTATCTTTTCTCCTGTAGTCATGATTAGTTCTTTTTTTATTGTGGTATAATATACATAACATAAAATTGACTATTGTAACTGTTCTGAATAATATTCCATTGTATGTATATACCACAATTTATTTATCCATTCATCCATCAGCAAACAATTGGGTTGCTTCCACACTTTGGCTATCATGAATAACACTGCTATCAACACAGATGCACAAATAACTGTTTGAGTCCCTGCTTTCACTTCTTTTGGTGTATAATCACAGAAGTAGAACTGTTGAAAGTTTTGATAGTCACCATGTCATTTTCCATAAGGGTTGCATCATTTTACATTTCCACCAGCGATGAACAAAGGTTCCAATTCCTCCACATCCTTGTTAACATTTGTTATTTTCTGGTTTTTTATTTTTGTTTTTGTTTGGATAATAGCCATCCTCATAGGTGTGAAGTTGTCACTCTATATTTCTGAGTTACTTTTTAGTGGTTCCTCTAGGGCTTACTATATACATCTCAACTTATCAGAAGCAGCTTCAAATTTATGCTAGCTTAATTCTAGTGATATATAGAAATGTTACTCCTCTATAGCTTTATTCCTTTCCCCCTTTTTATGGTATTATTATACATATTATATCTATTATATTACAAGACATTGTTATAATTATTACTTTACCATCTGTCATCATTTCCTTAGCAATTACAGCTTTGCCCCCAACTACTTCCTTTGTGCTGTTATTGGTGAGTATATTACAGTTCTATTACATTTCTATATGTTATAGGCCCAACAATACAGTATGCACCTGTATTATTTTATAAAATTGCTTTTTAACTGAGATAAGAAAAGACAAAAAATATGCATTTATAGTGTCTTTTATAATTACATAGTAACTTTTACTGGCAGTCTTTGCTCATGTGGATTAGAATTATAGTCTTCAGCCTGAAGAACTTCCTTTAGTACTTCTCACAAAGTGGGTATGCTAGCAACAAATTATCTCAGCTTTTACTTTGGTAAGAGTCTTTATTTTCCCTTTATTTTTGAATGGGGATATGGAATTTTGCTGGATATAGAATTCTTTGCTCACAGTTTATCTTTGAGCACTTTGAACATGTTATTCCACTGCTTCCTGGCCTCCATTGTTTCTGCTGAGAAGTCAGCTGTCAGCTTATTGGGATTCCTTTGTGTGTGCATTGTTTTTCTCTTGCTGCTTGCAAGATTTTATGCTTGTGTTTGACATTCAGCATTTTTACTATGATGTGTCTGCTTGTGAGTGTCTTTGAATTGATCAAATTTGGAGTTCATGGAACTTCCTAGGTGTATAGGTTATTGGTTATTGTTATTCAATAAATTGGGGAAGTTTTGACCATTATTTATTTCAATAATTTTTATTCTTTTTTGTCTTTCTCCTTCTGGTACTTCCGTTATATATATGTCGGTATGCTTAATGGTATCCCACTTTTCTATGAGGCTCTGTTCATTTTTCTTTATTCTTTTTTTCTCCCTGTTCTTCAAGCTTGCATAAGTTTGCTAATTCTTTCTCCTGCCAGTTCATATCTACTTTTGAGCCCCTCTAGTCAATTTTTTACTGTATTTGTCAATTCCATAATTTCTACTCAGTTCTTTTTCATAATTTCTCCCTCTTTATTGATATTTTCTATTTGATGCAACATTGCCATCATACATTCCTTTACTTCTTTAATCATGGTTTCCTTTAGTTCTGTGGACATATTTATAATGGCTACTTTGAAATCTCCTGTTAAATTTGACATCTGGTCATTCTCAGAGGCAGTGTCTGTTGCCTGGTTATTTTTTGCTTTCTCCCCACCCCTTAATGTATGGGTCATACTTTCCTGTTTCTGTACATGCCTCATAATTTTTTGTTGGAAACTGGACATTTCAGATTAATATATTGTAGCAATATTGGATACTAATCTCGCCTCCACCCAGGGCTTATTATTGTATTTGCTTGTTTATTAGTTCTGTTACTGGCTGGATTATTTTAGTGAAGCCTATTCTCTAAATGCACACCCACACATGCACACCCAGAGTGTAAGCCTCTGATATTGTTCCTCAAGGAGGCACAGCTTCAGGTGTGCCCACAGACAGTGGTACTGATGGGGCTCTCTTCCTGCTCCCCTTGACTACACACAGCGGTTAAACTCCACTAATCACCTCACTGGCTGATTACGCAATTGTTTTCAACAGTGCCCTGGGCATCAATTGATTTACAAATTAATCCAGTTAAATTCTGGCTCCTCTGAAGGGAAAGTTTCTGAGGTCATGTTTGATATTCTGACCCTGGGAAGGCTCCCGCCAGCTCTCTTATTCCCTGGTTCTCTCCTGGGAGCTAGCTGGCCTACAGTCTAGACTGTCTCTTCATTAAAATCACAAATCTCCTCCCAGTTGCCTTTCCCCACAACCTCAGCTATTCTTGAGAGTGCCCTCGGGTTTAAACTTCTCCAGGTTCTGTTCCAAATGAGATCAGTTCCTTTGGGAAGAGATAGCAGCTATCTCTTTCACAGTCTTCTTCTCTCCCCAGGTAAAATCTCTGAACTAGGCTCTGGTGCTGGGGGTGGGGACAGTGGCAAGTAACACCTTTGTTCTAGGAGCTGAGCACTTGTGGGGGAGGAGGGGCAGGCAGCAGTCCAAGGTTCTCTTTGCTTGGAACCACCACCTCACAGCTGGGGAAGGGTGACAGGACCAGTATTCTCAGCCTGCCATGTCCAGGGTAGGGTCACCCTTCTACACGTGGAGCCCCATCTCACCACTGCACTCACTGGGGACACAGGCAACTGGGGGCAGGATAAGAAACACTGAAGTCTGCTCGTCGTGGGGAGAAAGCCCATTGGAGCTGGGGGAGAGGGAGCCCTGTGTTCCTGGCTGCAGCCATCTGGAGTGGAGTCCACCTCACTGAGCTGGGAGGAGAGAGTGAAGATGCCATCTTGGTTCCAAACCACAGACTCTCACCGTTCTTAACAAATCTCCAGAGATTTTCTTGAATAGATGTTTCTTCATTTGCTGTGTGCCCTTAAGACCAATTTCAGAGGCTTTAAGTGTTTGGGATTTTTTTAATAGCTTTCATCAGTTTCACTGGGGAAGGAGCCCAGAGAGCTCCTCATACCACAGTGCTGGGAGTCGGTCTCTAAATGACGCACTCTTAGGATCATGCACGCTGTTTGTCTTAGGGGAACAAACCCTCATCTGTGTCTCTATATAGAAACATTGTTCACGTCAGGGGAAAACGTGTTACAGAAATGGGGCTGTAAAATAAACATCATTTTCCATTGACTTCATTTTCAAATAAGAGATGAATTCCTGGGGGGCAGGAATCCCATAATTGATTGAATTGAAGGCGATGGCAAATACAGGGGGAAAGCCACCAACTTATTAAAATTGTTCTTTTAGGGAGTTAACATTCTCAATGGGTAGGTTTTTGTTTTATTTTGTAGCCTGGTTTTGTTCTGATTTTGCATGTTCTCTTGACCATCAACATTCCCTTCTCATCCATCCTCTGTCCACATAGTTTAAAAACAAACAAAACGAAACCTGCTGGGTGAATTTTTGACTCGGGGAAGCTTATAGCTGGACAGGAACTTCGAGACCATGGAGCACAATCTTCTCCTTTTTTGTGAATGAGGAAATGTGGGCCACAGGTTTTAGTGGCTTCCTCATGTTCACTTAGCCATAGTGCAACAGAGAGTCCTTGGTCTCCCAGCCCACTGCTGCTCTCTGCTCCACCTGTCACCTTTAGAGGACCCTTTGGGGGTAGAGGAACAGTGAATTCCAACCTCTGGTGCTACGTGATTCAACAGTATTGTTTATGGATCTGAATTCCACTCCATCCAATGGCAAGGTATTCCTGACTTCACACTGCTGCTCCCTCCCTCCTCTTTCATCGCCAATGTGCTAATTGAGGTGGGCTGCACTTGCTCCTATTGCTGTAGCTACTATGGTTAAACGTGGTACATAATGGCCTGGAAATTGGTTAATTATAAGGCTGAGGGTAATGTTAAAAAAAATAAATAAAAGGAGTCCTTACTTCTCTGATTTTCTAAGTTTCTCTGTATCTAATTAACTTATAATGAGTTATACCTGTGCACTGCCCCAAAGGCAGGAAGCCTGTTACATAACGAGCTACCTTCATTCTGGTTTATGCTACACTTATAGTACCTTGAATTATGCATCATCTGACATCCCTGTACAGTGTTGTGCGGTTTTGTGAGATGTTTCAATTTGTATCCATTAAGAGTGAAATATTTACTTCAAACTAGATTTCTGAAATTCAGAATACATTTTAGAAAAGTAAAACAATAAGTTGATTTCATATAATTGTCTATTAGCTGGGGAAAAAAAAACTTCTAAAAACTTTTATGACATTATGGAAACAGCAAGCATTGCTTGAAGTCTGAGAACTGCTTACCGAAGGCCCTGTGGATGTATTATTTTGCCTTCTTGCCTGAAATTAATTGACCCCAGAAAAAAATTAACCCTGAGATGAATTTAGTTGGTGCCAAGAAGCGGAGAAGACAAGGTTGGTGAGCCTTAGATTGGCGAGCATTGTTCAAACAAATCAAGTCATCAAAATCAGTTACTGAATGACTCTTACAGTAGTTACAGATTTTTTAATAATCGTGTAAAGAAATATCAGGATGGTCATGTGGACTATTATACTTGTCTGCTGTTCAGAGTCTAACAAATTCACTGCAATTTTAAATATTTCACTTGAATCATGATCACACAATATTCCCCCAAACAACAAAAATTTGAACTATTTTATAGGTATCCACAGTGAAACTCTAAGCACTAAAGCCAGTAAATTAAGAAATCACTGAGCCATAGAATCAACACTTAAAAAAAATTAGAGGACACGATTTTCTTTTCAATTAAAATATGACACCTAGAACTGATATATTGTTTAGGCTATTGATGCTTATCTAGACCTATTCTAGCCTCTCTATGATGTTAACAAGATAAGAAAGGGACCTGTTTCCTGCAAAATATAAATACTCAGCAGGCATATCTCTGAAGCACAGCCACTATGGATTGAGGTGGAATTTGGAAATAAAATGCAGTGTTTCACTTCTGGTTATATTAGATACTACTTTCCTTTTGTATAAGAGTTTTTATTCTATTAGGAAGGAGGGAAGGGTTGATAGTATATGACCAAAAATGCCTAGGTAATTTCTAGATACAAATTTTCTCCTAAACACAAAATCTGTCTAAAGTTAGCAGGGCTTATTTGTGTATAGTTATGTGCTACTGCCAAGAAAATATTTTCTGGATTCAGGGTTTGAGAAGGAACACTTCTCCAGATATACTTGACCCCTGGAAGTTTTAGTCACAAGGCAGGCAGAAAGACCAGCAGAGGAGAGAGGGCTGTAGATCCTGTGACTGGTCATGAAGTGTGCCCAATGGAGACAGACGTGATTCCTGGGCCAGTGACCCAGCAGCCTGAGCCCGCCGCTGCCAGAGGGAGCAGAAGTCTTTGTAATGGCCGAATTATCATGATATGGGGCATGCCACAGGCCTAATAGCCCTGTCCTCAATCACAGATGCCTGAAAGATGTGGGAATGCCTTTACCCCTTCATCACACAATGGTCAGCTATGAATGTGATACCAGCTCAACACAAAGTTGACATAAGAGAAGCCATATTGGAGAAAAGAAACCCCATTGTGACTTTGAATGACCTCTGATTAACTAACCCAGCTCGATTTGCACCCTCCAGGAGATCTAACTGGTCTGTAGATTTTACAACCCAAATTCATGCCCCAAAGTACAAGCTAACCCCTTTCCCCACCCCCTCTCAGCAGAACCGTGGATCTGAATATAACGAGAGCATTACAGGTGCTCTCACAGTATCAGGCTCCTTTGCAATCTCACAACACTCCATGAGGCCAGGACTTATCTTCACGTCTCTGTAAAGGCAGACCTACCTGGCGTTGGAGCTGGATACGAATGAACCACGTCTTCCTGCGTCTAAACCCCCCTTGTTGTCACACTGCGTTGCCTTCCTGCATTTTGCACTAGTGGAGTCCAGTGAACAGAGCACTCACTGGTCCAGGAATCAGATCTGTATTTGAGGGTTAGTCCTGCCACTAATTAGTCACTTAAAAAAAATCACGTCTTTTAACTGAAAATTACTGAGCAAAAAGGGACCTATTCAAAGGATGATTCATTGTAAGGAGTTCAAGGGATGATGTAAGCTGCCTATTTATCAATTCATTTGGTGTGCATTCACAAAGTATAAAGGATATAATTAAAATTGTTAATTCAGTAAGTACTTATTTTTAAAAGCATGATGTAAGATGGTAAACAGGACCAACCCAGCGGAGATGCAGGACGAGTAGCTAGATACTTCAGGCTACATGTGGAGTTGAGCTGGGAGGTTAAGATGAGGAAGGCAGCCTCTACTGGGGCTCCTGATGGAGGCTTGGAGGCTCAGGGGAGGCCTCCTGAAGACACCTGGGCTGAGATGTGAGCAGGAGTTGGAGGGCTAAGAATGGGCATGAAGGGAGGGAGGAGGCCTGGGGAAGAGCTTGTGCAAATGCGTGGGAGGCAAGGGGGATCAGCCCTCAGGGAACCAGGAGCAGCTCTGTACTTTCAGGAGTCTGTAGGTGGTGGGAGATGAGGCCAGAAGGCCTCAAGAAGACTCTACAGATACACCAATAAGTCTGGACTTGCCCCTGAGAGCCCAGGGGGTGGCCCAGTCAGATCTGCCATTTCTGGAGCTCACTCTGTGTTACAAAGGAAATGGATTGGAGCGGGGGGGGGGGGGTGGGCAAGACTGAAGCAGGGAGACCAGAAACCAGGCAGGTTGGAATGACGGCAGTCTGTGAAAGCATCTGATGTGGGAACTTGTGGAGAAATGTGCCAGAAGAATGGCCACTGAGCAGCCCAAAGCTGGAGACCGTTCATTTTCTATTGGGATGAGACCATGTGAGGAGAGGAGGCTTTCGGGTGAGGTTAGGAACGCATGGGGAAATTAGGAATGTCCCTGCAGACCATCAATGGCAGGCTTGGGCTGAAACTATTTACCACTGAAGTGAAATAGGCAGTGGCAGTGGAAGAAGAATCATGAGCTTTGGCATGAGATAGACCTGGATTCAAATCTGCCCTCTGCCCATCCTGCCCTGTGACCAACAAAAAATGACAGCTCTCACACATAGGAGGCACTCAACAGCCCACAGTTAACACGCCCGGCAAATAAAATCACATAGCGAGTATAAAAGTGCCTAGTGAAAGAAAGGCGACGTAAGCCATATTACTTACAGGGAAAGACGTGATTGCCTTGTGGATGCCATGAACACCTGCGTTGGCTCAAACGTTGGTGGAGCCTGAAAGTGCACCAGAGTCTGAGAGTCCTCTGAAGTCCACTCACTATACACTGAGGACACGCTGTGTGCTGGGCACTTTGGAGACTGTGCCTCGGTTAGCCCTTGCAGCAGCACTGGGGTGAGTGTTGTTCCAGCTGTCTTAAAGCTACTGAAGTTGAACTGTCACAAAGGTTACGTGACATGACCAAAGTCACACAGCTAGTGAGTGGCAAAGCCCATATTTAAATCCAGGTCAGAGAGGTTTTAATGCTTGAGTTAATTCTACATGAATTCCATACATGAATTTTCTGTATTTCTACACATATCCCATATGTATCCTGCATAAACAGTGCTGATGTAGGATGTCGTTTTGGCTTCTGTTTCTGGTTTTTTGTTTAACACATGACTTAAAATTTAAAAAAAATTCAACTCACGTGACTTGAAATAAAAACAATATAAATATAAATATAAAAACAATATAAAAAAGAATACTTTGGGAAATCTCACTCCTATCCCTGCCACCTTTCACCACTCCCATCTATTCATGCGCCTGTGCGCATGCACGCGCGCACCCACCCACCCACCCACCCACACACACACACACACATACACGGCAAAGGGGAGAGAGAGAGAGAAAAAGAGGGCCATTTCTGTTCATTACTTGGATAGTTTTCCAAAGTTTCTCTATACAATACATGCAAATATGATTATATAATATTCTCCTCTTTTCCTACACAAAGCATTCTATATTCACTGCTCTTCGTCTTGCTTTCTTCAATTAGCAATATGTCCCGGAGATCTTTCTAGATCAGTACATGTTCCTTTCCACTTTTTGGCTGCACCAAGGGTTATTTGACTAGAATACACTACTTCAGAGCAATTCAAATGATGCCCCACTGGACCCACGGAGGCGGCTGTAGGTGGGCCTCCTGCCTTAGCTTCCAGTGCAGGGAAATCCCGAGTGGCTAGCTTTGTTTTCTGCGCCTCCATCATTACACCATTAAACCACTCAAATACTTGTCCATATCAGAAGGAGTTAAGAGGCACCTATGGACTTGAGATCCAGTGAAATTATGCTCAGGTTAATTCCTCAGTTTATAAACGAATTCTCTTTAAGTTTCTAAAGTGCATCACTAAAGGAGGAAGACTTAAGAGCTAGATATAATTCCTGAAGTCCCGCTCTTGTAAGATGTGTATCCATACATGGTACCTGTTTGTGTTTTCAGTGTCTTAGGTGAAACAACACCCTACAGTCAACATTTGTGGGGCTCACAGCTGGTCCAGGGTGGTAGTTCAGGGTGGGAGCTGTGGAGTCAGACAGTCTCCGCTCAAAACCCGGCTTTGTCGCTTAGCACCTGTGACCCCAGCAGGTTCCTCACCTCTGTGCGCCTCCTCTTCTAGTTCCTACCTCATCAGACCATTTGATGATTAAATGAATATTTGGGAAACACTTAAAATAATGTCTGGCAAAGAGTAAGCACCACATAGTATTTGTTTAAAAAATAACACCCTTGAGGCCAGTCCGGTGGCGTTGTGGTTAAAAGTTCACACGCTCGGCTTCTACGGCCCAGGGTTCACGGCTTTGGATGCCAAGCACAGACAAACTGCTTGTCAGCCATGCTGTGGCGGCGTCTCATATAAAGTAGAGGAAGATGGGCACAGATGTTAGCCCAGGGCCAGTCTTCCTCAGCAAAAAGAGGAGGATTAGCAACGGATGTTAGCTCAGGGCTGGTCTTCCTCACACACACAAAATAATAATAATGATACCCTCTCTAGAAACCTCAACCTTGGAATCTAAGTCTGTACATCTGAAATGAGGAGCCAGTAACAATATTTCACAGGTGCATTGTGAGATAAAGTATATAGAAACAACTTAGAAAAGATAAAACCTGATACTTTATACAAATGGATCATTTTATGCTTGCAGGAAGAATGGTTTTAAAGTCCGTCCCTTGAAATCACTACCAAACTAGTGAATGTCAACGTTGAAAATCATGTCTTGCTGATGTAACTCGCAGGAAACTCAAATTGGTTAGACGATATTTAAAGTTTGTCTCACTGTGGGGTGATTGTTCAGAGCAGATTAGTTTCATTTCACAAACTTCTTGATTTTGTGGTTCTTCAGTTCCTATCAGAGCAGAATATGAAGTAGTGATGGCTCATCCTTATTTTAAAGAACCACTTCAGGGTCCCTCAGTTTGGTATCTTTGATTCCATAGTTAAGAAATCTGCATAATGTGGATATGCAACCTTCTCACAAAAAACACACCTCTTCTGTCGGGCAGCAGCCCGCCTCTGGGCATTGTCTGGGAGCTGGGTGGTGGTGGGCACGGGTGGTGTACAGCCGCAGGAAGATGGAGGTGCAGGTGGAGGCGGACGTGGGGGTGGACAGACAGGAGGGCGAGGGCAGTGGGAAGCAGCCATGCTCTGAGTTATTTTTGGTGTGCTAAAACTTATCAGAGTTTAAAATGTCTCTCCCCAACTCTTCTGCAGAACAGTGTGAATAGAGAGAATTTTAAGTCATTTAAAAGAACTATTGTTTTAGTTCTAGCGTTATTCATGTCAGTCTCCTTAACATCAAATGATTTTACATTTTCTAAAACCTTCCTGAGCACACACAATAGCATCTAATGGAGAAGGTGGTTCTACAGATGCACGCGTTTAGGTAAGAGTGCCGAGGTCCCTAGCATGAAAATGCTAATGCCCATTAAAACCAGCAAACGGCAGATTATGTTTATGCTTATCTTTGTGCTCTCGTCCAAATGGCTCACATCTATTGCACTCCCTAAGTGTTTTCTAAAAAGCCCTTACCAAAAAATGTTGGAAACAAAAGAACAAATGCAAATATAATTTCTGATTTGATTGAAAAACCTGCTGTTTCTCTTCCTACCACATGCGTATGATACGAGGGTCCTTTCTTTCAGAAGTTGTTGCACTCTGCCCTCTTCATATGTAATTTTAAATGTTGCTGCTGCAAGAATTACTTACTCACCCTAATGCTGAAAACAAAACCCATAACCCAGATTCTGGGAGCATGGCCATGCCTCCCTGAGCAACAACAAAACAGATGTGTGCGCCAAAAGGTAAAAGAGGCCTCACACAACAGACATGGCAGCAAAGATGAGAGGGAGCAGAGGTTTAAGGAGAGTCAGACTCACGGGGAAATCAAATCAGGAAATAATTCCGTGTACCTGTTATTCACTAGACCAGCCCTGGCGGTGTAGTGGTTAAGATTCGTGCTCTCACCACAGCGGCTCGGGTTTCCAGTCAGGGAACCACACCACCTGTCTGTCAGTTGTCATATGTGGTGGCTGCATGTCCCTGTGATGCTGAGAGTTTTGCCACCCAGATTTCAAATACCGGCAGCATCACCCATGGTGGACAGGTTTCCAGACTAACACAGACTAGAAAGAAGGACCTGGTCACCATTTCCTAAAACACTGGCTGTGAAAACCCTATGAATATCAGTGGAGCATTGTCTGATACAGCGCCGGGAGGGGAGAGGATGGTTCAGACCAGGCAGGGTCCTCTCTGCTGGACACAGGGTCACTAGAAGTCAGAATGACTCCATGGTTCTAACAACAACATTATTCATTGGGCACTATGCCCAATACAAAAGACCCAAGAGTTTTATAGGTTGAGACTCCAGATACATCATATCTCAGGACCCCAGGGGGCTCACCATGGAATAATAAGGAAAGGCGCCTTGTATTTATTCACTCCTTAGTGTGCAGAAAGTGCTGTCATGGATGTACCTCATTTAATGCTAAAGAAACAGCCCATCCATGTGTATGTATACATATCCATGCACATTTAGGATTGGGAAGAATATATGGTTTAAAAGCACCTCTGAATTCTTCTGCAATGGTTTCCAAACTGTCCTCTAATGAGCCGCTGATAAACTGAAGAATGGCCACCTCTCCTCATTCACAAAAACAGTTGGGCTCATGGATTATATTTCCTCATTTTAAGATTGTCCTCATTTTTTTTTCTTAATGGCTCATGTTACAACCTGTCTATACTAAAATCTGGTATAACACTGAATCAATAAATTCTTCTTTTACATTCTATATATCAAAATTTAAGAGCACTCACAAAGAATAAACCAATATGACCTCAATAAAAATAAGAGTGCTCACAAAGAATACTGTGCCCTCAGGTGCTCTGCCCAATGACTGCACTTGAGAAGCACTCTGCTCGCTTCAGCATCCTCCCAGATCGGGGATGGATTGGTTAGTGTCTGCCTGAAGCTCTGCTTTCTCCCCATGCCTGCCCTAGCCCCAGGCCAGACGTCTTGGATGCATCTTCTGTAGGAGCTTACTCACTCATAGTAGGGAACTGCTCCTTGAATGGTTGGGCACATGAGTAGAAGAGGAGTAGAGATTCTGGTGGAGACGCTTTCCTGGGATGTTCACAATAAACTTTCCCCAAAGAAAAGACAGGAATTCTCTGTCTCTGACGAAAGCTGACAAACAGGCAGGTTCTTCTTATTTAATTTGCAATCACAGTTAACAGTTGCATCTGCTTTTCTCCTGGTTAGCTTTGGAGTTATCAACTGACACATGGCCTTAGAAGAAGGCTGACCAACAGAACACACACTGTAAGCCACTAAGGAGAAGAATGCATTTACTAGCCTTTTTGTTTGACTTATCTGCAAACACAGGCCATCATTTTGATCTGTTTCATGGTACTGATGAAATGGCTCTCTTTTGGTGAAGTTTCCAAATTCTAAGTTAACAGGTGTCAGTGAGTCAGTTGCTATAAGATTTAAACAGAAGCAAGATTGTTTACTATCTTCTTACATGTGCTGATGATTCAGGCATCTATAAGGTTGAACCTTTGATGAAGGGGGATATTGACTCTCCTGGAACTTTCAAAGGTGTTTATGGATTATAAAGAGCAAAGTAATGCAGTTGTGTAGGGCTGTTTCTTAGCCTATTTCCTACACTGGTGAGTACCTTTAGTAAAAAATACTTTCAAAAATCATAGACGTATGAATCGGAGTTAATAAAGGTGTTCTGTTCCTAGATGGCCACATATATAACTTCAAGAAAGTCAAGTTAACATTTCATTGTCCCATTCCTGTTTTCTACAATTACTTTATTGCTTTATTTATTTTTTTATTGAGGTAATATTGGTTTATTGCTTTATATAAATTTTATCGTTATATTTCAATTTCTGTGAAGACTATATCATGTTCACCACCCAGAGTCTAATTGCCACCCGTCACCATACACACGATTCAACTGATCACATTGTTATCCCAAAGACCGATACCATGAATCAGTGACACCAGAATCGATTTTGAAAGGAGATTAAAATTATCCAACAGTATATGGAACGTTCAATGTGATTCAACATCAAATGCATTCTGTTAAAAGCCAAATTTCATTTCTTGTTATATTTGCTTAACCTTTGAATGTGGCCTTCGGGGAAACATCAATATAATGCCCAGACACGGGTTCTTAAAGGCTCTCCTCACGCCACCGGAAAACTCAGCACAGGAGTCAGGAGTGAGCAAGGCACCTGGGGCCCACTGGGCTGTGACTCAGAAACAAAGACAATATTGTTGATTCGTCTCACAACTCAACAACGGCAAGGATGGCTTGCCTGGGAGGTAATGCTTCAGCATTAGATCTAGGAAACAATTTTGGAGAAGTCATTAATTCATTCCCTTATTCTTTGAGCAAATATTTATTGACTGCCAGGTATGTGGCAGGGACGGTGCCCATCCATGTTACAGATATTCACTTATGGAGCAATTATTTATTGAGTACCCACATGTATCAGGGTGTCCTACCTTCTGGAAGGCAGTGTGAGCAAATCTCCCTGCCCTCCAGGGTCCTGGTGAGGGGAGACTCAGTGAGTAACGAATTAAACTTAGAGTGCTTCAAAGGATAACGCGGGGGAGAGGATGAAGACTGTGGCGAGGGGAGAGGCTTGTAATTTTAAACAGTGTGGTCAGGGAAGGCCTCACGGAGAAAATGACCTTTGTGAACAATTGGAAGGAGGTGGAGAGCATGGATACATGGGCAAAGAGCATTCCAGACACTGGGAGCAGCAGGTGAGTAGCCCCAAAGCTCCTGCCTTGATACCTGGCGTGTTTGAGAAGCAGCAACGAGGCCAGTGTGGCTGGAATAGAACGAGCAGGAGGAGACATGTAGGTGGAGGAGGAGGTCTGTGGAGAGGTGCAGAAAGGTTAACTAACAGAAAAACAACAAAAAGCTTGAGGAGTATGTTTCCAATAAATGATGTTCAAGGGCACTGCTGTTGATACATACTCAGGTCTGCACCCTGTAGCCCTCACTCTGTCAGGCTCACATTGCAGCCCAGGGTCCCTGAGAAGAGGGTGACATGCTGAGTGTGCTCAGTCACACAATCAGAGAGGTTTGTGATCTACTTTGGAAAGTGTGCTGTTTTAAGAATTATGTTAAAACATACACTTAATCTTCAATTATCTGTAATAAAAACCACCTGCAATTATTGAAGCAAGCCCTCAAATCAAGCACACCGCAGATGAATCCTTCTGTCTCATATGCACCCACAGCACGTGTGGACAAAGGTGACTGCCATGCTAGTTTATTGGGGTCTTAGTAGGGTAATGTGTGTGTGTGCGTGTGTGTGTGTGCACTTTTAGTTGTCGTTTAGTAAGTCTTGATCTGACTTTCCCTCCAGGATGCCCATTGACTGGGCTGTTTCCCAGAAGTCTGCACTGGTGATGCCCCACCTGAAGGTCTTCAGTGTGTTCTAAATAGCCTTCTTTTAGTCCACACTGCATCCTTCTACTTGTCATTTGAGCGCTGTGTCAGTGCTCTGATCATCAGCCCCTTTTGGAGAACTCACCCTATGAGTTATTGTCTACATCTTCCTTCTTCCTTCCTCCCTGTCATCCATTCACTCAACGAGTGTTTTTGTGAATAAGCATTGTGTGCTAGAAGCTGTATTAAATGGCAAGTACAATGGTCCGTGCAGACCTGGTCTCTGCTCAACTTTTACATTCTTGGGAGGTGAAGGGTGAGGAGGAACCAGACAAGCCAACAGGCAATTTTAGCACAAGTGCTAAAATGGGGCAAGTTTAGGTGTCTACAGGGTCGCCTGACACAGACCTGAGGGTGCAGGTACAGCTGGCTGGAAGCAGTGACATAACAGCTGACATCAGCCAGATTCCAGACCGTAGCTATTGATCTTCATGTTCCCAGATGATGGTAAATAAGGTGTTTAGGTAAATTTGGCTACTTTTAATAGATCGGTGGGAAATCAGCAGGTCAAAAACGAGATGAAGGACAACTTAGAGTGATTTCATGGCCATATGAAATAGATTTTCCAGAATTACACCCACTGTTCTGTGAACGATTATGCCCTCCTTTGATGATAATAAATGATTTCAGAAGAATTAAACTCATTACCATTAATACAAATGGACATATCATCATCAAGTTGGTTTAGGATCTCAATGAGCCTCTCTAAGCTTCTCGCTTCCTCTAGCAGCTGTATTGGGGAAGAATAAGTAGTGACAGCAAATGTCTTTATAAAACTGACCCATTTGGTCCACAATCGCTGTGACTCTGTAAGGCCACACCTTTTATAAGGTGATGCAGCTCAAAGATGATTCTGGGTAAACAAGTAGATTTCAAAACACTTACTCATAGATGCTGACTGTATCCTGTCTACAATTTGCTCTTCTTAGAAGGATGAGGGAGTGTATGAAATAACTATAGATTCCTTTGCACTTGTAAGGAAGGAGCGGCAGTATGCTGGATCAGCAACCCCAGTGTCACCTGGGAACTTAGAGATGCACATCCCTGGCCCCACCCCGGATCTGAATCAGAAAATCTGGGAGGTGGCAATCTGTTTTTCAGAAATCTTCCAGATGATTCTGACCACTGCTCTAAGGGAAAATAAACACACATACAAACCTTTCCAAAACAATTATTATTATTATCATTTTTATATATTCACTTTTCCTTTTTTTTTTCTGGGAAAGATGTTGCATCTAATATCTATTGCCAATCTTCCTCTCTCTTTTTTTTTCTTTTTCCTCCTCAAAGTCCCAGTACATAGTTGTATATTCTAGTTGCAGGTCCTTCTAGTTCTTCTATGTGAGCCACCACCACAGCATGGCTACTGACAGGTGAGTGGTGTGGTTCTGTGCCCGGGAACCAAACCTAGGCCACCAAAGCAGAGCGCACCGAACTTGAACCACTAGGCCATCAGGGCTGGCTATAACAAATATATAACTGTGAAATTTTCTTTTAAAATTATCTCTTTTTCTATAGTCACATGGACCTAAGTGTTAAGAGACTGTCTTTTTATTCCTTTTTGTGTAGCAAATGTTGCTGTTCACCATTTGGAAACCGATTTAACTATACAGACTCCAATGTCTGTCACATGGGCATGTTGGATGACACATCCCCCTTGTGCTCTGTAAACACAGGCATTGTTCTAATAACAGAGAATGGAAGGCTGGTCTGTCCTACTCTTGTGAAAGTTCTATATGTGTTCTACCTAGGAACTTTCGTATGCAATTTACAAAGTCTTATAGGTTCCATAGTGATGTAAAGCATTTTCTTCAAGCTGGCCACCCTAAAATATATAGGAGAGAATAGATATATTTAGGCAGAAAGTAATAAGTATTTTTGAAAGGAAGCATTTTGGGGTGTTTGTGTTACACAGTGGTAGAAATTTTCCAAGATTCCTTTATGTTTATCTAAAGATTGTCTGCAGATTATGACTCAAGGTCAAGGTCAGTTTATATAGCCAAGATTCCATTTTCTTATTGTACTTGAGAGGTATTTATCTCAGGGGAAAGCATCTCAAATCGTAGCTGAAAGTTTGCTTTATGATAAAATGAAGAAAGTGTAATTTTTCACCTTGCTTGCTTCAGTGGAGGTTGTTACAGCTGAACTGTGATCTTTTCTGCTTTTTTAGCAGCAACTTACTTAAATTTTAGAACTTGTGAAATATTATATTAGGCCTTAAATCTCTCTTTATATTACTTCCAAAACCTTAAAGAAGAAATTTCATGATAGAGTTTTTCCACTTCTTCCAATTAGATGTGATACTCCTTAAGAGAAAAAACACAGAAATAGATCCATGATTGTTTTTGTTGCTATCCCAGTACTTGATGGTGTACCTAACATACCCAACAGTACCCAACACTACTCACGCCCATAGGTACTCAACAGGACCCAACAGTACCCACCACAGGTACCCAACAGTACTCAACAGTAGCCAACATGGGTACCAAATAGCATCCAACAATACCCACCATGAGTACCAACAGCACCCAACAGCAGCAACCATGGATACCAAACAGTACCCAACAGTACCCACCATGGGTACCAAATTCTTTCCAATAGTACCCAAGAGTACCCACACCATAGGTTCCCAAAATTACTCATGGTGATCATAAGATGGAGACTATTCCCGAAGTGCCACTTCCCAACCTTTTCACTCTGCATCCCTGAACTGGACACATGAAATCTTGTGTCCCTGTGTCCTAAAAGGAGAGCTAAAGGGGCATTGCTGTGTATGAGGCTGAACCATGTAAAAACCATTTCTGTAAGTCAAAAACAGTTGAATATTGGCAATTTCATAGGTCCAACTTTACTATGTATATTTTTCCAAACTCTGATATAGCATAGCCTTAAGCCACGTAGAGATTGTAAAGTATTTCCTCCACACCCATGTACTTCAACAGCTTTGGGAGCCCAGCCCTGCTTTGTTGCCAGCATCTCTAGAGGGTTTCGGTCAGAAGGGGGAGGAGGCAGCCCCACTGCCCCACCAAGGGCTGGAGGTACGAGCTGCAGCAGATTCCAGACTTTCCCATCCCATACCTTTCTCTAGGCTTGGTAGGAAGGCTGGGAGAAAGTTCTTCACAACTTTTCTGTATCAAATTTGAAACCTTTTTTTGCTGGTACTTAAGGGTTATCTGGGCTTAAACCAAGATTTAGCTGCCTGAATTCATTCTTAAATAGAGCTAAATTACCTCACCCCTCTTCTCTTGTCCCTTCACTTGTCGTGAAATTAGGTCTACCTAGCTGGTGAGGTTGTTATCAGGATAAACTGAGGTAATCGATATGACAGCCCCTTTACTGGGCACCCCAGGCCACAGTTACCTGAAATGACCACATGCTACATACTGAAAATGTCTTTCGTACGTAACATGTTATCAAAATACCTTTAGGAAAATTCAGAATCTCCAAACACATCGTTTCAGTGGGATTTTTTTCCAGGCAACCTCCCATCTTCTTTCATCTTATAATATGCCCCTTAACAAAAAAGAATCTGGAAAAGTCTGGCTGACTGTTTTAAATCTCTTTCTAGAAGAAAACAGACCAGATCCTTGTGACTGACAGTTGATTTGGTGGCTGTTGCTAGGATAGAATTTCCACCACGTGTAAAAAAGAATGTGCATGCTAATTTATCATTCAAAGGGAATTTTTTTCTTTTTTGGTGAGAGCTAACATACAAAACCTGTTAGTACAAAGAGAGAAAGAGAGAGGGAGAAGCTGAGTGTGGGTGGATGAGGGTTGTGATCTAACACTGTGATAGGGTTTGAGATTAGGGCTGCAAACGACACTGGCGGGGACTTGGGGCTGGCACAGAAAGCATTGCACAGAGAAAACTGCATCCACGAGGCACGTAAAATAGGATGGGGCACAATTTTTAATAACTTTATTTTGGAATCTAAATGAAATGGTTATGAGGATTTGAGCTTTCACATTTCTCGTTTAAATTTTAAAAAGAAATCCCAAAGGGTTATTGCTTCTTAAGAGGTAATGCAGGATATTTTCCCCCTAGAAATACAGAAGAGAAAGATTTGAGTACAAAGGTGGTGGCTTGACAATAGGGAAGGAATCATAGGGAAGTGTATTAGTCAGGGTTCTTCAGAGAAACAGAAGCAATGGGTGGAGAGAGAGAGAGAGAATCAAAGTCTATAGATTTAAATGTTAATCTCATCTAAAAGATGCCTTCACTGCAACATCCAGACTAGTAATTGACCAAACATTTGGGCACCATGGCCTAGCCAAATTAGCACATAAAATGAACCATCACAGGAAGGAAGAAAGTCAATAATTGAAGCAACATTTTGTACTTTCTCTTTGAAAGTTGTTATCAGAGCAGCTCCATTTCTTGGAATGATTTAGTGCCTGTCTGACCGGAGGAGACAACCCTTGAGGTCCTCCTGGCATCTCCAGGGCCCTTTGAAGGTCTTTACTTTCGTTCACTCCCAGGGCTACAGGCCTGTCCTGACACACAGGAAGAGAAGCACAAATGTGGATTGCCACTTTGTCAGTCTCATAGCACCCTCATCCTAGAGTATTTCAGGGGAAAAAAATACACGAAATGTAGATGATTTTTTTTAAACAGAAGTCAGATCATGTGAGTCCACCAATGTTTCCTCATTTCATGAAGAAGGAAAGCCAAGGTCAATGGTCTAAACAGCTCACCTGGGCTAGGCCCCGTTACCTTCCTGGCCACTCCTGTCTTCTCCTGCCTCAGCTGCTCCAGGCACACTACCTCCCTGCTCCTCCTTGAGAAACTGCATGTGCTCTCCTCGTGGGGCCTTCACATGGGCTGTCCCCTCTGCCTGGAGCACTCTTCTCACACATAACCCCAGGCTCACCCCCACCTCCATCAAGTCTTGGCTCACATACCAGCTCCTCAGTGAGCCCTGCCCCACCACACTGTGGAAAACCCTGACCCACCGCACTGTGCTCTACTCCTTGTCCATTGCACTTACCATATCACATAATCAATTTATACATGATATTCACTGCTGTTTTATTCTCCATTCTGGAAAATCACAAGGTCAGGGGGTTTTGCCTGTTTGGTTCACTCATGTATCCTGAGTGGCTGGAACAATGCATGGCATATGGCAGACACCCAATTAATATAGGCATGTGCCCCATAGTGATGTTTTGATCAACAATGGACCACATATGTGATAGTTGTCCCATAAGATTAGTACCATAGAGCCTAGGTGTGTAGTAGGCTAGACCGTCTAGGTTTGTGTAAGAACTGTAGGAAAGAAAGAAATTTTCCTCTACCCTTCTAGGTTCTTCTGGCTGGCCTCTCAATTAAACCGACACGGGACAAATTAACAGGAGAAAAGCAAACAAAAGTTTAGTAACATGTATATGTAGGAGAAACCCAGGAAAACCGAGTAACTCACAAAGATGGCTGAAGCCACCACCTTAAATACCATCCTCAGCTAAAGACAAAAGAAGATTGTGGGGGTGGGGAGAGTCAGGGACTTCAAAGGGAAGGAAGGCAATTCACATGTAGGTCAAGAGGAGCAAACGTTTGGAAAACAAGTGTTTGGCCACAGAGAAACAGAAGAACACAGAGGGAAGCCTGACAAACAGGCTTTTCTTGGTCCCTCCCTGTCTACCACCCAGTTCACGTGATGCTAAGGTGATAGCTCACTTCCTGAGTCAGGTATTTTAATCTGAATTCTTTTAGGCAGTTAAGGGAGAGGTAACAAAAAAACCTTTCTGAGTCTTTTGTCTCTTAAAAATAATCAGCCTAAAATAATCCTCATGTTAAAGAGACATATTTTGGGGGGGCAAATTTTATTCCTCTTCAGTATACTCTGTGATGTTCGCACAAGGATGAGATTGCCTAATGACGCATTTCTCAGAACATATCCATGCCTTTAAGCGATGCATGACAGTATCTGTTCACTGAATGCGTGACTGATTTCCTAGTATGGTGCAAGGGTGGGCAGTCAGCTGCCCTAAATCCCCACCCAGTATTTCTGGGTTTTCCTCACTGGCCTCACTGAGGTGATCTGGGAAGAGGAGGGTGGCCTTTTCAGTTTGCAAATCTCCTCTGGGGACGTCCACACATGTGGACACCCCTGAGAGTATTTGTACATCTGATTTAAAACGGTCTTATTTTACCTAAATATAGAATGCAAATCATCCAAGACAAATTTGAATTAAATATTTTAAAGGCTTCTTTCCCCTTCTCAATACACAGAATATACTTAGAGAATAATACACTTTACTCTTATCAAATAAAAATAAACCCTTCTTTTGGACCCAAGCATATAAACATTTAACGACTTGCCAGCATGTAGTCTAATTTTATTTACACTTTCCAAGGATGAAATGCAAAGTTTTATGGTTTGGTCTTTTTGTTTAATACATGTCCCCCAAAACTAAAACAAGCAAATAAAGCAGATACTTAAATCTCACGCTTTCAAAAGCATATAAAGAGTTGCTTATTTGCAGAATAGCAAATTTACGTGAAAAATGTAGCCATATTTTTAGGGCAGACACAAGAGTGGAGAAAACCACTGATTTTCTAATATCAAATTATCTTGACGTCTTCACCTCTCTTCTCATCATTACAGTGACTGATTCCAAAAACTCAAGCTTGGAAAGTTTGATCCTCTTTCCTGGAAGAAAAGGTCCTGGTTGTGGTGGGTTGGTGGGTGCTGTGGATGAAGAGGAGAGGAGGATGAGGTCTAGGAGTAGATTAGGAAAAGGCACTCAGGATAAACCATGTTTCTGCTAACTTTGAGAATGGGGGATGGGAAACACCCACGAAACACCTGAAAAATCCCTGACTGAAAGCTGGTGTTGAAAGTGAGTGTTACGACGTTCGTAGACGGAAGGCTACACTCTGCTCTGTGGTCTTGTTTGAAGAGCAATCTCTGGGCACTTTGAGCTGCTGGTGGCTTCTATCCTTTTGTGACAGGCTCATTGGCTTTCTTTGGCCTGGGTGGGCCCTTAAGAATCATCAGTTAGGCTACAAGCTCGTTAGCTAGAACACATGTCAGTCTAAATAGTCTCATTTTATAGCCCTAATAAAGATAGCAGGTACCAGTTATGGGGCATTTGTTCCATGCCAGGCATTGGTCTAGTTGTTTCCATGCATTTTCTCTCTGAATCCTCACCATTATGTCTAAAATGACATGCTCAAGTGTTGCTAGGGTGTGGCAGATCTAGGATTCAAAACCAGGACTGTTCTGACTCCAGAGACCATTTTTTTTTCATAATATTTCTATCTATTAAGTGTGTACTACCTGCCAGGCACCATTCTACGCATTTTTACAGACATAATCTTCTATAATTCTCACAGTAACACTAGGAGGTGAATATTGTTATTGTTCTCACTTTAAAGATGGAAAATGAAGCTCAGAGAAGTTCCGTATTTTGTCCAGAGACACACAACTGGAAGGAGATAAAAGCAAGATTTGAACCTGGCCAATCTGTCTCCAGAACAAAGACACGTGTCTGCTTTCTCTAGGGTCTGCCCAGCTCATATCCTCTTCCTCGTCAGACCTTCATAAACCCCAAGCATATACGCAGACACAAAGAACACTTTAATTTAACTTGAAACTTAGAGATTTTACAGGACACATTCTTTTACTATAATACAGATAAATAAATAAAATAATAATGTGGCTGAAATTACTCTTCACCACTTGGAAATTGATAAGCACACTTCTATATAACCCATGCATCAAAGAGGATATTAAAACTGAAATGAAGAACCATCTTGAAATGTAGGAAAGGGAGAATATTTTATTTTGAAGACTATGGGATACCCAAAGGCCAAGCTCAGGGAAAATGTGCAGATGGAAATGCCTTTAATATGAAAGAAAAAGAGTCAAAATAAAGGAGCTGAGCACACATGATGAAAAATTAGAAAACAAACAAACTGAAAGTGCAAAGAGAGAATTCATAAACAGATGAAACTAATAACATAAAAAATAAGAGAAAGTAAAAGTAAATACATAAACTGATTCTTTGAAATTGGAAGTGGCTAAAGACACCCGAGTTGTGGGTGTAGGGGTCTCAGGATCTCGAGGGGTCCCTCTTGCCACTATACCACATTGACTCCTGCCCTGGGGACCTAGGTGTTAACCCGTCTTTCCAAAACCAGCAAAAAAGCTACATTGGTCTAATAAAGCCAGCTTGTTATGGCATGAAAGAAAACAATTAAGAATATTTAACTGCTATGCTTGCCTTGTTTTGGAACAGTGTGCATCAAAGTGGGGTTACAGACTCCTGACATGTGATGCTGCCATTTGCAAATCAAATTCTACATAAGTGCACCAGGAGAGTAAACACACTAACCGGAATCTGCATTCAATTCAGTAGTAATGGTTTCTCCTCCTTCAATCTCATTTATCTGTTGAAAAGTTCACATTTTCACTAATTATATTTTCTTCAGAGTTATATTGTGCTCGATGACCGCTTATTCAACAAATAAACCATGCTTTTTAGTCTCCCTTTAAATTCTTTTTCGCACAAAGCTCATGTATCACCATTGGTCTGGGCTTTTTGGAGGCAAAGTTTTATAACAGCAATGTAACTTGCTCCCTTTAGTTTGGGCTCTTATTTAAAAAACATTTATACTAATCTTGGATATTTCTGTTGTTGCAAAACTTTCCATTTGTATTTTGTGATTGTGAACCTACGCGTTTACTTTTCAGTTAAGATTTACCCCCACCAAATCGACTTCACATATCGTCCCCTCCTCTAGCCAGGACCACCACAATAATTCTATCACAGTGCCAAGGAAGTGCGATTGTCATTCTTCTACCCTGCAGTGTTTTAAAGTAAAATGTGGATTTTATAATCCAAAGAAAAGATTTGAAAAATTCAAAAAAGTTTTTCACTAATTACATTTTCCTCAGAGATACACCATGCTTGGTGACTGCTTTTTGGACGAGTTCACATGGAAATGACAGCTCTGGGACATGGTAAGTGGTTAGTTTCAGGTTTAATTGCTAGAAGCAGTGTGGGCCCACTGCAGTTACCTTATTTTAATCCATTGTAAAGGGAGGGAGGAGTACACTTTTATATCCAATAAAGACTGACAATTCCAGCAGCCACAGTGAATTGCTGGAGTTACGTTAAAAGGCTGTAGTCAAGGGGCCGGCCCGGTGGCTCAGTGGTTTAGTTCGCGCTTTAGTTCGCAGGTTCGGATCCCGGGCGCCTGCCGACACACTGCTTGTCAGCCATGCCGTGGCGGCGTCCCATATAAAGTAGAGGAAGATGGACATGGATGTTGGCCCAGGGCCAGTCTTCCTCAGCAAAAAGAGGAGGATCAGCAACGGATGTTAGCTCAGGGCTAGTCTTCCTCACAGAAAAAAAAAAAAAAAGGCTGCAGTCGAGCTAAAAGACATTGCTTTATACCGTTGACCAGGGAGATATATATGAGTAATGCATACCTTTATGCAATTAATGAGTTTCTGATAAACTTTGTGAAAATCTTCTTTTCTGTAACTAGCATCAGATTGTAAATGCAGGATTCAAAGGGGTATTTTTGTGACTCACAGATCCATCTCCTTGTATTGATTTCTCTTTCAAAAACTTATTTATATTGGATTTGTTTAAATCAGAGTTCAAAAAATAAAATCAGACTTGACCTGTATTGTACAATTACTTAAGAAACAAGGTTTCACTGATAACTGGTGGATAGATTTGCACAGCATATATACTGACCCAGCTACAAAACAGGGCCATTTAATGTATAAGCTTGCTTTTATATGGGAAGAGCATTTTAAGTGAGCCTTCTTTAAAATGATCTCATCTTCATAAACACAGAAATCTGGGAATACTGAATGTTAACATCCTGCCTTGGAGAATAAAGCACACACTATATATCTAAACAGGAAAACAAAAGCTCTAATTTGCTTTCTATAGCTGCCTTTCTTCAGGTTTATAATCCATGTGTGCAAAATCTACAAAATGGGCCTAAATTCTAGCCATAAAAGCTACCTCTGGGGGCTGTTATAAGCTGTTATGGGAGTAAATTAACAGTCTTTTGAGTGCAGTCATAATGAACACATTCATAGAGAGATACAAAATAGTCAGTGTGAAGGTGGCAGAAAGAGCAATTTATTTTCTCCTCCTGGGCTGACTTAACTCACAAGTGGCTGTGTAAATGGTGCGTGTGTTCAGTTCTCGAGATTACGTGGGCCAGTGTACCTGGGCTGTATTCACACACTTCAGGGGTTACATGTACTCTGTGATCACTCGTGGGTCATTGTGCTCATTGTTTCCCTAAAAAATGAAAGTACCAAGTTTACCAATCTCTGGGCAAGAGGGTTAGAAAAATTTAACCAAAATAGTAAAAAACAAAAGAGGGTTTCACTCTAGCCTATATCATTGGATGATAGTAACAAAAACAAGTAGACTTTGGGAATTTATAACAAGGGTCATTTACTCTTTAGTCCTCAAAAATAATGAACTTCTTGCCAAAAAAGGGTGATTTAACATTATATATTGAAAACCTACGAATTTGTGTCATGACCAGTGTGGCCTAATCTGAAAGGTGGATCAGAGAACCGCAGGCCCCAGAGACATACAGTGTCACTTGTTAAGACTCCAACAGTTACGGAGAAGACAGTGGAATATGATCAAGAGAGATATCTAGCAGCTGTAAGATAATCTGATCGACGTCTCCTTCCTACACTGGGACTCTACCATAATTCATCTAAAGGGTCCCCGTGCCACTGTAACTTCTCAGTTTGTCTGAATACATTTATCCCCATTCTTGTGGGTATATAATGGGAATCCCCATTCGCAGCATGTATAATGCTGGCAGTTTGGGGTTTTCTAAGACGCCAGGAATCATAAGTCCTCTCTACTTCCTGTAACCTGGGCAGCTTCCTCATAAACGGTGCTGCTGCTTCTAGGTAACTCCAGAAACTAGGAAAAGGCATTCATACGAAATACTCACATTTGAATTAAGATGATTATATCACGATTTGTCAATTAGGTAAGATTATCAGACAAAAGTCACAGTCATTTTTAACTTGGTTTTAACTGTCCAATTGCATTTTGTTTAATCAAGTAGGAGAATCTTTGAGAATGCACATGTTAACATTTCTAAACTTTTGCTATCAAATGAGTTAAATCTGAGTTAACGATGTTCCATTGTATTTCTCAGTGTCCCTGTGGTAAGGCCTTTACGCTATGGATGGGAAAACTGCAGCTGAATGGTAACTATGGTAGAATTGACTTAAAGCCACTCTTGTTTTCTGTATTTCACTCAAATTCATTTTTTGATGACTCATGTTAAGAAGTGAAGTAGGGGTATGTCAGTCTGTTCACCATAAAACATGTCCTCTGATCAAGATGCTCACTTCAGGACCAGAGGCCAACTCTCAGAGCCTTTGGAAGGAGAGGATGGAAAGAGTCTACACAGAACATGCAAATTACTTGCCCCTCTGCAGTCTTCTCTCTCTGATTCCACATGAGCCACCTTAGCCAGCCACATGTGGCAGGATTATTTCTCCTGGCCCCCTGCCAGGTGGCACAGCTTAGGCAAATGCAGCCTCCAGCTGTCCCCTCTCTGCCCAGTTCAACGACAAGTGTACAGACTCGAGCTTGGGCCAACTAGGTCCTTTCAGAACTGACCACTATGGCATGGAAAGCAAAATCAACAAATTATTTAATGCCACTTAGCCTTGATGTGTTCTTCTGTAAAGTCGACATCTGCCCCGTGTGTCATCATCATGTCCCTTAGCTGGAGGCTCTTGGTGCCCAGCACACCCACATCTCGTAAGTAGAAAGTATAATAGAGATTTATTATGGAGATTTCAAATCAGAAGAATAGATTTGGCTTTTTAGTATATTTTTTCAACTAGGGTTGATATGCTAAATAATTGTTTTTTCCTACTGATAGCAATGATGGGGCAAGGGTCCTTAGGTAGAATTACTTGAATACCAGTAGGCACAGTGCAGGATGTGCCAGGAGCCCAAGATTCCTGGGTGGAGATTTCTGGAAACTTCCAGTGGAAATCTCTACCACAGTGGAGTGCTGGAGGGAGAAGGAGAGAAGTAAACTTTCACGCACACCATTAGAAAGCAATAGTCTAACTGGAGACCTGGAGTCAGTGAAGAGACAGATTTGAATTCAGGAGACCTCCAAGTGCTTGGCCAGCTCCCACACTCCTTGGCTATTCTATAGGAAAGAATGAGGCTCGATCAAATGACTGTTCAAATGTCAGGAGCAACGTGTGGATGCAAGTGAGTTCCCTGGAGAGGAATTCCACTTTTTTGACAATACCTTTGTTGATGACTACAATATTAACCAGTGCAGCACAAAGACACAAATTTATTAAACCTCAATTTGAGAACCAAACAAAATGAATGTGTCTAGAGATTATGGAACATAAACTGTCTCAACTTCCTCTTCCTTCAACTACCAATCTGATAGATGCTGGCAGATTTCTCTGGTGCTCTGTGGAGTCATAGAGAGAACAAAGGCTGCAAAACAAGGCTGCTTATTTTGGGGCTTCTGTGAGTTAATTTTTCTCATAAGGGTCCATTTCAAAAGATTTAATATACAAAGTTCTCATCATAGCTCACATGACAATGTTGCTTTTACAGATGCTGGACGGTGTGTGTGCCAGCAAGGAGGGCTGACAGGGGCTAGACAGGGGCCTTCTCTATCAACAAATCCAAATCCTTGAAAAATTTGCCCCGGGAATTGTGTGTTTAACATAGCGTAATGGACGTCAGCAGCTCAGGGTGCTTGATCCCAGCATGAAGCTATCTCTCGCTCGCCTTTTTCTTTTGGGCACTTTAATAAGAGAAGCTTAGGGAGAAGTCTGTCTTTATAAGTCAAGGCCTGATGTCAGAACAATTCACCCCTGTGAATGAACCCGGCCTCCACTGCATGCCCTTAATTGCTTGTCCAACCCTGGTCCAGACCGGAGCACAACTCAGAGTGCCCATTTGCCCTGGGCCATCGCTTTCTTATTTTTTTGAGATGAACAGAAAGGAATTTAATTCTCTGGATGAAATGAACCATTTTGATCCTTAGGTTTGAGACAAATCTGCAAGAGCCAAAAATTTTTCTTTTCCTCGTAACTGCATCAGATCCCTTGTATAAATGTCAAGGCTCATTATTTTAAAATAAAATAATATTTGCAAGAGAAAGATTTCTAAGCCACAGATGAAGACCTGCCTATTTCAAACCATGTTAACAATACACTATTCAAACATCACACAATAATTTGTGTGGGCGTGAAGGTACTCATCATGGTGGGACAGACTCTAGCAATTTTGGCAAGCTTTCACGAAACTCCATGCTCATTTGTATGCAGGTGTTCAAATAAGGCCATACCATCTTGAATAAGTTAAGCCATTCCCTAGTCCATACTTTTTATCCCTAATGCCCCTCCATCTTCACTTTCCACGTAAATGCTTTAACTGGACTTCAGCTCCCTTAAAGAAGTATTTCTTTTAGGCCTAATACACACACACACACACACACACACACACACACATATAATTCTCTCATACTACTTTTATTTGACTCTTAAAACTCAGTCTCAAATGAAATGGACATATCTGACTTGTAAAAGTTTGGTGAAACTGTTGATTATTTAACCAGAACTCATGGTTATATTCTGAAAACTGCTTCAGCATTCTACAAATCTTAGTGAGTTTCTAAAGTGATTTGATATATTTTTTTAATGGCATCATCTTCAAAATTTAGTTCTGTGTCACAACATGGCAGTGTTACACAAGAGTCAAAGGTCACCCCGTAGCACTTTTAACACCAGCGTCCTCGGGGCAAGACACCCACAGCCGTTAAGCAGAGCTTATTTTCAGAAGGGAACTAAATGTTTTGCGTTTGATTAATGAAAATTTCCACTTGGATCTTGTTCATCAAGAAACACACCTACCCTCTTTTTCAGAAGGTATGGCTACCTAAGAAGATTTATTTGGAATATGAATGTTTTGACAATCTGCTTAGTATCTAAAAATTTTTTTTCATTGAAAATTAAACATGGTTTTGATATCTTTTAATGAATAATAATGGAACCTATACTAGTTTTTGGTTGTTTTATAACATAAAGCAATAATAAAATTGTAGTTTGTTTTATAGTGAATTTGTTTGAATTCACAAAAGTAATTTAATTGAAACTGAAGATCTAGGAACATTAAGAGTAGCTGAAGGAGTCGTTTTTGTCATCTTTGGTCTGTTTCCAAGGTTGTCTCACTTATAATAATATTTTTCTTACTAAAATTATAATGGCTTTTTTTTTCCAGCTTGACTATGACAATACTGTAAGAATGCATCCCTCCCTTTAGTCAAGATTTGTTAACATCAACACTGGTAGAGATGTGTAAGCAGTTGGCATGCAGGTGACAGGTAGGGGAGCAATCATTGAGTGCCTATTGTATACTGGCCTTTATTAAAGGTTAGAAGTGTTAAGAGAAGCAGGACCCCTGATATGAAGCTGCTGAAAATGGAATTGTCATTGCAAATTATCCATGCATCAAATTTCTTAAAAAGAGATTTAATGTAACACATTCGTATGTGCAGATAAAATACATCAGCATCAGGAGTCTAGACCACAAGCTATGATGGAGTGGAGATGAGAAAAATTGAAGGATGCTTCCTGGAAAGACAAACTTAGAACTAGCAATGAGGAATTTTGTGGACTTGGGAGGGCATGAATAAATGCCTGGCCACTGAACTTCACTTTTAACATGCTAAACAGTGAATAAATTATCTTATTAGAATGCAGAGAGTTTGTGTAATTTATCACACCCAAATGATATATACATTGATAATTTACTAGCAATTAAATTGAAAAGTCTGACATTCAAAACCCACATGTTTCTACTGAGCTTGGGAGCAACAGCCCCTTGCTTATGAATTATTTGCTCAGATAACTATGTATGTTAAACAAATCACAAAAATTAAAATCAAGGTAAAGAGAATGTGTCTTTTTTTGTAGACCTTATCTGTATAAGTAGATGAGTTTAACATTTAATCAACCTTTGTTTTATATCTTTATAGAGGAAGGCTATTAGCATTTTAAAAGAGAAAGCATTATTCAAGAATCAGTTAGCAAGATAAAATTTATAGCTGTAAGTACTAAAGTCAAAAGTTGTAAAATAAAATCAATTAAGACACAGGCCTGTGTGTTGACCAAAGAGTTCATAAAATATTAACCATATGTATTGTAAAACTAACTCTTAAGCTATTAAAAGGGGTACATGGTTAATTTGTCATAAAGAAATTTCATAATTTTATGAGGAAAATCATCATTTTAAGATTTCTTAGGCTCTCCTTTTGATGCATGTTTTAAAATGTTTTTAAGAACATGTAATTCAAAGTAGATAATAGGCAGATATTGTTTCATCCATAAATGAATTCTTATGCATAAAATACTAAAATTAACGTAGAATTAACTTGATTTAAAAATAACAATATATGGAAGAATGTTTAGAGAATTTAAATTCTGCATTGGTCTACCAACATAAGGTTTCATTACCAATACAAACTTCTTTCTTGATCATTTTCCTTGGTAAAGGGCAGGGCGAATGCTTTATATTCTTTTAAAATCTGGAACTTCTAGTAATGATCATCATAATTTTGGCAACTTTACTGGCGTTAACTGCCCTGTTAATATACTTTTAGGTTTTATTCTTTGTAGTGTAGACTGGCATTTCCTCAACTGAGAATGAGGAAAATCATTTATTTCAGGAAGAGCGTTGTAGGGGTGTGAACTTCTGCCATGGCTCTTCCTATGCTCCTGGAGTTACAACAAAAAATTTCAGTTGTGCTTAAATTGTACTGTATTCTGATAACATTTTGATGTATAACTAAATTGCAAACTGTATGGGGACTATCAGAACGTAGAGTCCACTTAATTATGCGCCAATGTGTTTATTCACAAAAGGTTTGGAGTAACACATGTTTAGTGACAATCTTCTCCCTTTTCTGATACATCACTAGACGAGCTCAAAGAGAAGGAAAAGAATCCACAAGAAACACTTTCTACAGGTGTTGCAACACCTGAACGCAGGGGTGAGTGACAGAGCCTTTGTCTGTGTGTTTGTAATTTAAATCTTTGCCTAAACAATATTTTACGAAGAAAGGAAAAGTGGCGGAGTGCCTGTTAGACTTATATTAACCGAAGTGAACTCCAGTGTTAAGTAGGGAGAACACTTCACAAATGTAATCGATAATCAGTAAATATCTCCTCAACCTGCTCCTTTTCCGTTGTCACGCTTTATCATTTTTAATTTGTCCAGGAACTGTGTGCCTTCCAGCAAGCATTTGGAGAAAAGAAGGATGAAAAATAGAAGTTTGATTCCAGAAAAGGGTTAGTGAAAATTCTAAAGTTTGCGCCTTGATTTAACAGAGAGTCAGAGAACAAATATTTGAGGTTTTCCGCCCGGCGTTTCGCGCCCCGCGCCCGCACGGAGGCTCATATTCAAATTAAATGTAAATTTTCTTGTAACTGGAAAGTCACTTTAATGACTCCAAAAAGAAGTCCTCCAAACTAAGGAAACCTAAAGGACAAGGAGAAATATTTTGCCTGTAAAGGAATGAACAGCAAACACAGAGGAGAAACACGTCCTCCCCAAACCTGAGGGCAGCCCTGGAGTCCCTCCCCGCGGGGCCGTGTCCGCAGCCTGCACAAAAACGCGCGACTCTCGGGGATGGAACAAGTGCCGGGTCTGCGCGGCCCAGACGCGTCAGCCGGGAGGCTGCAGCAGCAGACCAGGCAGTATTGCTCAATTGTTCTAGATTTTTTCTTCGCCGGAAAAAAAAAAATGCAAAAGGAAAGGCAAAATCCCCCATAAGTAAGGTAAGAGTCACCGGAATCTATCTATTCCTTGTTCCGCAAAGTTGGGGATTCCGATCTAGTGAGTGCCAGGGCTGGCGCCGGTTACACGCGACGCTCGGAGTTCACCCCGAAATTGCGGAAACGCCCGGGGATTTTGCTGGGGGAGGAGAGCCTTACAGCGTCCTGGGCACCCCACCTGCCCAGTCTGGTGCAAATACAAATATGCCCTTTTCCGCTGTGGGATGTTTGGATGGGAGTGGGGGAAAGCATAGACTTGGGAAGATTCTGGAGCACACTTCAAAAATAAAACCCCCCTAAGAACTGGACGGAGAGAAGAACACGTGGAAGGCGAGAAACAGCCCCCCGGGGCCGGGGATACGCCGGGGGCCCGGGCCCTGGGTAGGCCGAGCGGCTGCCCCGCCGTGCACGCCTCGCGTTCAGGTGACCGCCTTGCCCTTCGCGAAACTGGGCTTCGGGGCGCGTGCTTCACTCCTGGGAAGGTGACCTAGTCCGGGGAGTCTGGACAGCTCGTCCCACCGTGTGGCAGCAGGCCCGCCGTCCCCCACTCGGACTCTGCGTGCGGCAGTGACTCCGCCGCGCGTACGGGTCGGGACACGGACACCTGCGCATCTGTGCGCTCCGGCGCTCCAACTTCCCAAACTTCTGGCGGCTCCTTGTTCTGAGCGCCACTGGGCGGCACATTTCCCTTCAGTAGCAACTATCGAGATTCGGGACTGGGGAAGGGGCGGGGAGTGTTGTCCAAGAAAGTCGCGGGTGACTAGGCGGCCCTCAGAGCTTTGGGAAGATGATCCAACAGTTTTTCTTTTGTCAGCCATGGTTTGCCCTTTCCATTCTCTGACTTCGTGGGGGCAAACGGGGCTGTGCACACCAAGTTCGTTTTAAAGTGAGTATCGCAAAGGAAGTCCTGTGGACGAACCGGTTTCTAAACCTTAGTTTATTGGAAAACACTATGCATTGATTTAAACTCCAACCAAACGTCCGAGTTTGAAGGCTCCTTCCGGGAGCTTTGAGCACAGCTCGGTTGGAGCTGCTGGCCGGCCAGGAGGATTCCTTGCCTCGGGCAAGGGTCAGGTCGACGTGGCTCGCCCAGCAGTGCACAGCTGGAACAGCTGCGGGGCTGCAGGTTTAGAATCCGGAACACTAGACCCAGATGTGACGATGCCCCGCAGAGACACAGGCGTTCCCCTGCCCTGCCGCTCAGGCCCGGAGGTGCGGGGACCTGGCGCCGGGGGCCGAGTCGCGGCAGGGCGCGCTACGTGGGTGCGGACGGCGGCGGCGCGGGGAGCGCCCGCTCAGCCAGTGGGCGTCTTCTGCAGCCGCCGCCGCCACCGCCTCTACGGGCAGCGGCACTGCGGCGCTTTTCTCCGTTGCTTTCGAGCGGTCGCCGAGGCTCAGCCACCGGAGCGCGCACAAAGCACGCCACGCTTGCAGGCAGCGTCTCCGCAGCCCCTCGCCCGGCCGGGAGCACGCCGATTGTGCGCGCCAGCCAGCAGCCAGGCGCCGCCGCCGGGGACTCGCCCCGGCCAGAGGTTCTCCCGCACCCAAAGAGGAGCACAATGTGAAGATTGGGCGGGGAGGGGCGCGGAAGCCAGGGAAGAAGGACCAGACCGACGATCGGGCAGACCGGCCGGGGAAGGCAGGTCCTGCGGGGGCGGAGCCCGCCGAGTCCGGGCCCGCGGCGCGCCCCTCCCGCCGGCAGCCTGCCCCAACGGCGGCCCGAGGAGGAGGGCCATGGCCAGCCCCGAAGAGCCGCTCGCACCCCGCCCCCAAGCCCCCCTGCCAGTGGCCGGAGACGAACCGGGTTCCAGCGCCGGCAAACTCCTCCCGGAGCCCGGGCACAGCGCCGCCGGCGGGGAGGACGCATCGAGCCTGGGCCCGGCCCCCGAGCGGCCTGGCCGCTGCCGGACCGAGCGCGCCGCGCCCCCGCGCCCGCCCCCCTCCTCCGCAGGCCGCGCCAGCCCCGCGAGGGTCCCCGGCGCCCTGTCTGCGCGCGGCAGCGGCGATTGGGTCGCGGCCCGCGCTCCCTTCGCGCTCGCCTTCTCCTCCCCCGTCCCCTCCTCCTCTCCATCTTCCTTTTACTTCTGGCCGCCGCCCCCCCCGCCCCCTCCTTCTCTGCTCCCCTCCTCTTCTGCCTTTCACCTCCCCGTGCGTCTCCCAGGAAGGGAGGGCGCAGCGGCGGCGGCGGCGGCGGCTCGAGGAGGCGGCGGCGATGCTGGCGGAGGAGGAAGAGGAGGACAAGAGGCAGCTCCCTTGAGCGTCTCCCCCAGCAGTAGTCACCGCGGCGGCGGTGGCAGCGGCGGCGGGCGGCGGCGGCTCTTCCTCTCCCCTGCGCTCCAGGGTTTGCTGCTCCCAGCCCGCGCCGGGCCCCGGCCGCCGCCGCCGCCCCGGCTCGCGCTTGGCCCGGCCGCCCGCCGCGGGGGCTCCCCCGGCTTCCCGGGCGCCGGCGGGGGCTGCCCTGGCCCCGGTCCCGGCCCCAGCCCAGGCGGTGGCGGCCGAACTCCGAGGCGGCCCCGAGGCGCCGGCTTCGCCCTCGCCGCCGCGTCCTCGCTGCTCTTCGGCTCCGACATGGAAGATGGACCTTCTAATAATTCGAGCTGCTTCCGAAGGTTGACGGAGTGTTTCCTGAGCCCCAGTAAGTGGCCTGGCTCCACGTTCCCGCGGTGGGATTTAGTGGGGGACCTGGGCCGCCGGCTGGGAAGGGAACCTTTTGCGATGGGCGGCGGGCAGGGTACGTGCGCCCGGGGTATTTAGCGCCCAGCAGGCTTCTCTGGAGGGGCGGGAGGCTGGAGACACGTTGGTGGCGCGCGGGAGCGTCCTTTGGCGCCGGGACACCGGGGTTTCCCAGGCTCTGCTTGCGTGCGGGGGAAGGGGGCCCAGAGCCCGGCGTTTAGAACAGGATCTGCTGCCCGCCTCGGGGCCCCCGGTGCTATTTCTGGACACACTTGCCCGGCACGTCTTTATATTCTCAGCCCTGAGACCACTTATGTCAGGCTCCTCTCTCTTTAGTCTGGGACCACACTCGAGTGCATGCGCTTCCTTTCACTTGGGGGGCCCGCCCGCTGAGTCCCCTGGCTGGGCGAGAGTAGGCCAGGGCCTCGGAACCACGCGTTCTTAACGGTGAAGGCACTCGCCGTTCCCCGGGTTCGGTGTCGGCGCGCGGGCCTCTCTTCCCCCGTCCCCCCGCATGACCCTGTTTCAGAGCGTGGACTAGCCGGGTGGAAATGGGTGCACCTCCGCGAAGAGTACACTTTTTCTAAATTCTGGGGTTTGGTTGGTGTCTGGGTTGGTAAAGGGAAGGACAATGGGGCGTTAGGGTGGAGGAGAAAGGCGCTGCCGGTCCGGACCCCCGGCAGACCACGGCCACTCCGCCTCCCCAGTCCTGGGTGCGGGGCTGAGAGCGCACTGGAGCAGGGGTGGCAGAAGGCGTGTCAAGGGGGAGGAGGACAAGACCGAGCAGAATAATCAAGGCAGAGGTTCGCTGGAAGGCAGGAGGCGGGAGATGTTAATGGAAGAGGCGCCTTGTGCGCAGAGGAGGGGGTCTCCGTTGTCGTGGATGGAGGGCGAGCGAGGTGAGGACGGGAGACTGGGGGCGGGTGGGAGCGCCGCTAGGGCCTGGAGATCTCGCCCGCGGGACACCGGGCGACTCGGGCGCCAGCCAGGGCGGGCGCGGCTCCTCGCGGCCCTGAGCGCGGGGCTCAGGCGCCACCGTCCACCGCGTGCGCGCCCGAGCCTTTGTCTGCTGCTCGCTGGGAACCGCGTTTCCGCGGCGCCTTCTCCCGGCCGACTCTTCCAGGGTTGCTGTTGCTGCTTCCTGCTCCCATCTGCCGCTCACTCCCCAGTCCCGGCCGTCTCGCGCCTCCCGGCCACCCGGGGTCCAGCCCCTCCTCGTGGCTGGAACTTGTCCCGGCTCGCTGCCCGCCTGGGCGCCTTTGGGGCGCAGCCCTCCGGCGTGCGAGGATGTCCTGCGCGGGGCCCGGCTCCCACCCTTGAGCCGCCTCCCAGGCGCGAGTCGGTCCACCGGCACTCGCTTTGGGGCTCCGGCCGCCGGCAGCGGTCTCTGCTGGTACTTGCCCCTTGACCAATCGGCTGGGCGTGAGCCCTGGACTCCCAGCTGACCCTCCATACGGTATCCTTCCCTAGTCCGATGGGTACAGCAGCTCCCAGGTATCTTCCTCCCCCGGGCCCCCACCTGAGGGTGCTGGTTGGTTCATAGATGCTGCCGTTGAGGACGGATGTGTTCTGGACGTGAGGGGCTCGCCTGCAGCCCTTACACATATTAGGCAGGGACATTTTTATTTACTGAAGCCACCCGGGTTGGCCATGAATTGAAGGTGCGGGGGAGCGTGGAGTTCTCAGCTCTCTCTGACATGTGTTGGGTAAGCCTCAGGCCTGGCCTGGGACCCGGTTCCTGTCTGTCCTCTTCCTCGTGCACTTGTGAATTCCTTCTTTAAAAAATAAACTTCTACTTTTCACCCTTGGTAGCTGGTGGGGTGGGGGTGAGGGGTCGAAGGCTGCCATGCTTTGCTGGTGACAAACACTGTTTTGGGGAGAGGGTGGTGCTAAGGTGACATAGTTTAGGTGTTGGGATGGAAGACGTTTTCCTAAGATGATGAGGTTTCTGTTTGTGTGTTATTACTACAGTTTGAGGTGGGAGGCACATTGTGAGGGATGTGATGGAGCAGAATAAAGGTGAGCAGCTCAGGTTGGATGAAGTTGTCCTAGGAGAATCCCCAGCAGGCTTTCCCTTTAGAAACACAGAGGACCGGGAGAAGACGACGGCCATTAGAAGGGACCCATGCTGAAGAAAGTTTGGTCAGCAGAAGCGCAGCCTCAGGAAAAACCAGACCAGCCATAATACACTCAAGAGTTGAGGGGGTTTGGTTTTTTTTCCCCTAACCAAATCAGAGAGAGTAGCTTGGGGTTTGAAGAGGAACAAGAGGCTACAAAAGTCTTCTTTGGGACATTGCTAAGGTCATAAGTACTGAGGTACTTGAAGCAGAACCTATTACTAGAGCCACCTCACTGAAAAGGTGGGAAGAGCCTGGCTGGATGCTAAAGGACAGCAGCCAGTTCTGCTCTAACACTCTGGTCCCCACTTTGGGGGGCTTTGTTTCTGTCTGTTGCTGCATGACAAGCCACATTTGTCTGAACTGCTGAAGTCCCTGAAGCTTGGCAGACTTTTCTGATATTTGTCAGTAAAAATGAGCCTTTTTGCAAAAAAGAATCCTGGGTTCTATAAGAAAGTAAAAATTCCCAAATGCATACAGATGTGTCTTCATCGTTGCATGTTAATTCTCCTCTTTCCCTTTCAGTTTGATGATCTCTGGGTCTAACAGGCAGTCATGTGAAGGCCGCTGGTTCCAATTATTGTTTGTACAAATGCCTGTTTTTACTTTTATCGTCATCACAAAGCAAATCATGTGTTGAAGGTCTAATATTGTCGTTCCGTTCCTGTGCATTTTAGCTCTGCGTTTTGGTTTACACTGATGCACTGGTTCATTCAGTCATGCATGAGCAAACACTTATTAAAAGCTACTGCCCCTTGGCAGGTACTGCTCTGGCTAGGCTGTGGTCCCAGAGTTCACCAACCCATAGGAGAGAGAGCCTTCTAGAAGCAGGTTCAGCGTTGACAACCAGTGCTAGAAGGGGTCAGTGGTCTCCTTGCATCCCTATCAGACCTTTCCTGTTTTTACCTCATCTGCCATCTGCCTTGGATTGCAGACCTCTGAACTGGTGGTCCTCAGGGACTGAGCTTTAGCACTTCATTGCTCAAAAGTTGCTGATTGGCATAGAAAACAGTCCCTGCCCAGGGAGAACCCCAGTCCTTCCAGAGCGAATTTTGTGAAGTCCACCTTGTAGTGGGGTGTGTGTGTGTGTGTGTGTGAGCACACTGGTGTGTGCAAAGGAAAGCAAAGAAGCGATGCTGTGTTCAGCCAGTATGGGTTGCTTCAGTCTTCTGGAAAGAATAACTCACCTTGTCATCGCTTGCTGCTGTGGTGGGAAGTGCAGGAGATACACCTGTGGACAAAAGACTTTGGGGGCTGAGCAGAGAATACAGTCTTAAGGACATTCAAAAGTCAGGAAGTCATTCCCACCCCCCCCCTCACAAATGCTCACACATCTCTCTACATAATGTACGTGTGTCGCCAGTTGGCCACTCTGAAGGATGCAAAGAGCTACAGAAAAAGAACACTGTTGGTCGGGGAGGGAAGAGAGAAAGCAAGGAAAATGAGTTGGGAAAGATTTGTGAATGCAGGCTGCAAATAATTCTTCAGACTGCAGTTTATTATATAGTTCTCGATATCCCAAACAGAAAATGAATATGTTTCCAGGAATTGTGGATTTTAAATATGCCCCACATCCCTCACTAACCACTCCTGCTCTATTTCTTGAGATGTAAGATACTGTGTGGCCATCACTTGAACAAACTGAGATAAATATGATCCCTTTAAAGAGCAAATGTGTTTAAGGCATCCAAGCTACACTAGACTTCACATTTAACTTATCTTTCCGGGCCTGGTGAGACTGAGGTTGCCGAGGGACAACGGCACAGCAACAGAAACGGGTGTAAATCAATTAACAGCCAGCTAACAGGTGATTACTGAGCACCTATTTAGTGCAAATTGTTCGAAGGAGATGAAAATAACGATGACTGTTCCCTCAAAGGTTCTGAAATATACATATGGATACCTACACCTCAGCAAGGCTGTGACCTCTTCCCGCGGGCCAGGGTGCAGGTCCTGAGTAAGACCAGGTGTCAATGGAAATGTCACTGTCTGTTTTGGTTGGAGTAATCAGAAAGGGATTAAATCCAAAGGGCAAAGCTCTTTAAAGTGTGTGGAACTATTTAGGTTCATTAATTCTAATTTCACAGAATTCCTCTTTTAATATCAAAAAACCTGCGTGAACAAAGATGCTCCCTAAAAATTTAAGCGAGAAACAGTGAAAACAGTAGAAGATGGTGTCTTCTGTCATCTCAACCCGACGTCTTAACCTTAGCTAATCTTTGCACATAAAACTTTTCTACCCCAATAGGAAAAAACATTCAGTGTAATATAGTTAAGCCAATGTTAGAATTTTGTTCACTATAGAGCAGGTTAAACATGGTGTGGTGAACATTTTACCAATTATGACATTGTTAATTTTTGTTTGTTTAAAAACAGCTCATGCAGTCTGAGAAGGAAGGGAAAAATAATTTTCATGAAAAAGGAATATTTCTCCCTTAAAAGGAAAATTCTTAGTTGTAATTCGAAACAGTTTAATTTCCTTTTAAAACGTCAATCAAACTCTCTAGCTGATCCCCTCTCTAAATCTGCGGGGAACTCCACAGCTCCCGGTCTTATAAAGGAAGCAGAAGATGTCTAGCACTCTTGTTTTATTTGTATACAAATAAAGGGCAGGGACTTGTCTATTGTTTGGTTCTGTACCTGAGACTGTAACAGTGGCTGACACACACATGGAAGGTCCTCAAATATTTGTGTTGGAAATTCAAAGATGAAAAGAAAGAAAAACAACATGTTGCCTGTCTTCAAGCAACTTCAAAACTGAAGGCCACTCATTGACAGCTTTCTGGGCTGTGGGCTCTGTCCTAGGGAGCCAGGATTCAACTGTGTGTGACTCAGAGTCAGTTTTCTCCAGAGCCCAAGGCTAATAGGAGGGACAGGCAGAGCTTAGGTACATGCTCACCATCCAGCAGAGGCAGTGCAGGATGCTCTGGCGACAGAGAAGTGAACACCTTCTGATTGGAGGGCCCTGGAAAGATTTCACAGAGGAGCTAGTCTGAGACTTGAGGATGGAGGGGTTCTTCCAGCCCAAGCTTGGAGGGGGAGAAGCCTGGGGAAAGCCTTGCCATTAGCCTGGGGCAGGGTGTATGGGGAGAGAGTGTGGTGAGACTGGAGAGAGTGTGGTGAGACTGGAGAGAGGATTCCCCTGAGCTAACATAAGCATCTTAAAGTTACCCTTTACAGTGAACTCCTTGAAGGACTATACTCAGAGAGGTAAGGTAGAATGGCAGGAAGACCACCTTCTGTGGTGGAGCTGGGCTTCCGTGTGCCTGGAGGCACAGGGCTAACATCTGTGGCAGAGTAATCCTCCAAACGAGAGGAGGTGGGGCTTGAACCCAGCTATGCACAGGCCAAATAGGGGGAGACAGAAGCGGTAGGTAGCAGGTAATATGAACAAGACTAGGTGACTGGATAGGATATGGGCAGATGGCTCCTTAGTTTCTGGATCAGAAAGTTGGGGGTATGTGTGTGTGGGGGGTGGTTCCATTTCAGAGAAAAGAAATAGCAGAATGGGAAGTATCAGAATGGAGCACCTACTCTGTGTCCCAAACTGTTGCTGTTGCCGAGGATTTCTGCTTATATGGTGCCTGCACTCTAGTGGTGTAGACATTAACCCATCAAACATACAAATGAAAAACAGCAAATATCACAAGAGCTAGGTGGTGAATTAAGACTGAGAGTTGACTGCGTGGCTCCTGTAGTTTGGGTGGTCTGTGAAGGTCTCTCTCAGTAGAGGCAGTGTAACTTGTGTCTAAACGAACAAGTGTGGCCAGCTGTGGGGGTGTTGCTCCCCAGGCAGAGGGAGGTTCAAAGGCTAGAGGAACAGAATGCAGGCTGTGCTGCTGGAGCGTGGGAGCCACTGGAACAGTGGCCTGGAAGGAAGCTGAAGAGGTGAGTGGGCCAGGTCAGGGCTTTGTCAGTCAGGGGGAAAAACTCCACGTGCAAGGGGAAGCTCCTGGAAGGTTTTAAGCAGGTGGGTGATCGTGATTTAGGTTCTCAGAAGCTCATTCTGGCTGCAGTTTGGTGAGTGAATCTAGGGGGATGTAGTGGGAATGGAGTACATGAAGTCCACTGTAGCAGTCTAGACAGTAGGTGATGGTGACCTGGATTAGGGTGACAGTTATGGAAATGAAATGTGGCTTCAGGAGGCATTTGGAGGCAGAGCGTGTAAGACGTGCAGGTAGATTGGAAATGTGATGTAAAGAGCCAGAGAGGAATCCAGAACAGTGTCTGGGTTTTTAGCCGGAGCAGTTGGGTAAATGGGAACTGTATTGTCTGTGATGGGGAAGCCCGAAGGAAGGGCGTCTCGGGGGTGGGCAAGAAACCAGCCATTCTGTTTGGCAGTGTTACATCTGAGATGCCTGCTGCACAACTTAGAGGATATGTTAAGAAGGCAGTTGGGTAAATAAAGTCTGGAAATCACAGGGCTGATGAATCAAGATGGGAGGAGAAAAACGAATCATGGGATTGCCTGCTCCCCATTGAGTGTATGTAGATGCTTCATGTGAATGTTGAGGACGTTGAGGAGAAAACAGATGGAATCGGTGAATAAACAGTTCTTGATGCAGTGTGGGTACTCCACCCAAGTTTGGTGGATGACAGGACGGCTCTTGGAAGTCTGCGGGGGGAACTGGATGAGAGATCTAGATTTGTTCTCTTCAGATGGTAGCTGAAGCCACAGTCCTGTATGGGAAATCTGAAATGAATAGTGGGAGTGAGAAGAGAGCAGAAGACAGATCTGACAACAGAGGAGAAAAGAACCATGGGATCCCCTGAGAAGGAGTGATCCAGGGAGAGGAGGGGAAACAGAATGTGTCATGGAGATCCAGAGAGGAACCCCAAGACGGAAGAAGCCAGAGGCCCCAGAGATCAAGTAAGTTACTGCAGCCAGGAAGCCATTGGTGACCCCTGCCCAGGGATTCTGCATGGAGTGGCAGAGATGGAAACCCGTTTTTAATGGGGTGAGGAGTCAGCGGATACATCTGGCCGTTTTAGTCCCTAGAGAAGGTGAGAGATAGCCCCATAGCTGTGGGGAGATAAAAGCTGGCTCTTTCCCCATGGAGGATTGACTTGAGAATGTTTATTTGTTGGGGAAAAGGAGTGTGAAGAACTAGGGAAAAGAGAATGAGATGAAACCTTAGAGAAGATGGGGGAGTGGAATGTAGTGTGAGGCTGTGGACAGGTTCTTCTTCAGAGCTGCCATGAATGGGTGTGGATGCTGGTGAGTGTTTAGGTGGAGAGAGGGGAAAGGTAAGAAATTCACGGTGTTTTCACCAGATCCTATCTACCCATTTCCCCTGATTGGATAGCATTATGGTCACCTAAGAATGGGCAGAATAGGAGTACGAGGCCTGAGGAAGCTTGGGATGGTGACGTGGAAAGCAGGAAATGAGCTGCCCAGGGCCACGGATGAGAGGAGAGCAGAGATATGGAAGGTCCTGCCAAGATCGGAAAGGATGGATTAGTGAGTGGACAATTAGATGAGTGTGAGGGAGAACTTTTTGGAAGGAAAGTTATATGGTTAAAGTGATAGTTTAGGCAGACGTATCCATTGACAGCGTGTGGAGGGAATTGGATGGGAGAGCTGGCACAGAGTAAATGCACACACTCTCTGCATTTAAAAAATACACCGAACCAGGGTGCAGGAACACTTAAAAGTCCTCAGCACATCTTGATGAAAATTGCCCAGCAGGATGAAATTTGAGTGGCGTTTTGAGGGAGGAAGAGTATTTGCTATGTGTTGCTGAATGAGGGGAAGATTCTCCATAGACGAGAAGCCCAAGACAGAAGGTAAAAACCCAAAGTAAGAATTCAGGAGACAGTAAGTGGAGTGATTTGATGGTGGGGAGAGCTTCGTGCAGAAGAGAGGTGGAAGATAAAGCTGGCGTGGCGGATCAAGGAGAGACGGTCAAGTCTTCCATGTGGAGGTCATTTGAACTTCATACTGAGGAAGGGTGGGAGTGCTGAGGAGCACAGTGTTAATAACATGTAACGTGCAAGTATTTCCTGAGTTTCTCCTCTGCACCACTTGCTGTCTTAATCGTTGGCAATAAATATGTCCCGACAGAACTGTTCCTTGCCTTCAAGGAGCCACTGTCTAATGAGGGAAACAGACAAGACAAAAGGCACTTATGATACATTTTAACAGTGACAGTTGATAGAGCAGTGCACAGGTGGGACAGAACACTCTTTAATGGCATCTGTTGCCCATGGGATGAAGTCTGAGTTCCTCATCGTGCTCTTGTAGAGCTCTCCTGCAGGTACCCCCTCTGCCTCCTGCCCCTTCCACTTCCTACAGTGCGTGTTAAGGACCAACTGCCTGTGTTGGTGAACTTCTGCCACACAATGGGTCACAATGTCTGCTTGTGTGCCCTGGAATCCCTCCTTGCTCCCTGGGCCTGCTCACTGTCCCCTCTGTGTCTTCGTGATCCTGGCACTCGTACTTGTCCGTGGTTGTGTGTGCCTCCCGTTAGCTTGTGCATTCCTTGAGGGCAGGAAGCATGTTTTATTCATTTTCTTAACCTGAGTGCCTAATAAACTGCCAAGCACAATAAGTTTAATGAATAAGTAAGCGAAGCTGTTTAAGTGGGGGAATACGGTTGAAATGGTCTTTTAAAAATATTAATTTTTCTAAAAGGAAGGAAATAATGAAATAGACTGGTTGTTAACTTTTTTTTTGGTGAGGAAGATTGTCCCTGGGCTAACATCTGTGCCCATCTTCCTCTATACGTGGGATGCCGCCACAGCATGGCTTAATAAGTGGTGCATATGTCTGTGCCCGGGATCCGAACCTACGAACCCCAGGCCACTGAAGTGGAGTGTGTGAACTTGATGACTATGCCACCGGGCCGGCCCCTATGGTTGTTAAATTTTGCTAGCATAACTTGATACTTCATTTGATTAATTTTTTTTTCATGTAATCCAAATACACTATTTGGCACCAACGATCAGGGCTTCTGAGTTCCCAAGAACACAATATGTTCAAATGCCTGCGTGGGGCAGGTACCCGGAGTTGCTGGAAAGGAGAGAGAGAAGTGTTTGAGCATATTGGATGCTTCAATTTTATTTCCTGAGGCAGTGATAAAAAGCTTTTTATTTTGATGAAAACATTTTCTACACTAGCAAAGAGAAAATGTTGCTTATTAAGTGCTGAAAGAATGCCATGTGTTTGGATATGATGAATTATTTATAAAAATACAGGCATATTTGGACTTTTTAAAGTTGGAAAGTGCTGTGTAAAAAGCAATTTTGCATGAAGAGCAGGTCACACTTCTGGAAAAAAGCATCATGTGTATATGGAATTCAAGTTGTATTTATTTGTATAGGATGTAATTATGTGTTTCTGTGTTATAGTTTTAGCAGCTTCCAAAATAAATATCTAAAATGATATCCAAAAGGGTTTGATTACTATGGCTTCCTAGATTTGGTAATTGTATATTACATCGTTGCTGTCAGGATTACATACATTTTCAAGTTTTTTTTTTTTTTTTTGTCCCAGGACCAGAAGTTTACTTTTAAGGACATTCTTGTCTCAGAGGTCATCATGCCTTTTTAGGATACTACTCTTTGTGTCTCATGATTAAATATATCATCTAATTATTTTAAGGAGATTAAAGACCTAGTTAGAAAACCTCAGCAATTAAAACAATGTGAATAGATGGACAAATCAATGCAACAGAATAGAAAAGTCTTAAAACAGACCCAGACCTATAAAGGAATTTAGTATATTTTAAAAGTGTCATTTCATATAGGAGGGATAAAGATAGACTATTGAATACATGATCTGGGGCAACTAGGGAGTCATCTAGACAAAAATAAAATTAGATCATACATTTTACTATACTTCCAGGCTAAATTCCAGATGGATCATGTGTTTAAATATATAATAAAAAGAAACCATAAAAAGAAAAAAAATGAGGAAATTCCTTTCTAACCTTGGAGTGGAGAGAGCCTTTAAATGTGACTCAGAATCCAAAAGTAGTCAAAAAAAGATTGATAAGTTAATCTACATTAAAAAAACCTTTTTATGGCCCTAAATACCATAAGCAAAGACAATATATTCCTGTAAAGCTTCTGCTCAGTGACTCCCATCTGCCTTTCTGCTCCATCTCTATTCCACTTCCTGCAGTGCGTTTTAAGCTCCAGCAGCACCAAATTGTTGCTTGTTGTTGGACATCCTCCCTAGGAAAAAAACATTTACAGCTCATATCACAGCCTAGTGCTAACCTCCCTAATGTGTAAGAGCTCCTAGAAATGGTTAGGAAAAAGAACCACCCAATAAAAAATAGTCAAAAGGTGTGAACAGACAGTGCCTAGAAAAAGAGAAGTAAATGGCTCTCTCAAAAATGAAGAAGGTCAACCTCATTCATGATAAGATAACTGCAATTTAAAATAACATCGTGGTCCCATTTTCACCTGTCAGATTTGCAAAAATTAATAAACTTTCTAACACACCATTGGCAATTCTACGAGAAATCAGATGCTCTTATACGTTCTGGCAGGAGTATCAATTGGTCCAACCCTTGAAGAGAGCAATTTGGCAGTATCAATCAGTATTAAAAGTGCATGTACCGGGGCTGGCCCAGTGGCATAGCGGTTAAGTTTGCATGCTCTGCTTTGGTGGCCTGGGGTTTGCCGGTCTGGATCCCGGGCGCAGACCAACACACCACACATCAAGTCGTGCTGTGGCGGCATCCCGCATCCAACATAGAGGAAGATTGGTGCAGATATTAGCTCAGCATCAATTTTCCTCAAGCAAAAAGAGGGAGATGGGCAACAGATGTTAACTCATGGCTAATCTTCACCAAAAAAAAAAAAAAGCATGTACCCATTGAACCAATAATTTAACTTCTTACTCACACATAGGCAAAAAGACTTAACAAGGGATTAATACATTGCAGCATTGTTTGAAAGACAGCATTGAAAACACCCTAAAGCTCTTTCTATAGTGGCCTGGCTAAATAAAATTTGCAGCAGTGAAACTAACGTACTGAAGATCTTCCAGATCCATTGCTATGTGAAAAAAGCAAAGTGTAAAGCAATACACACACACACACACTCTTGTGTTAGAAAGCACAATAAAAGTATATACTTGTATTTGTTTGTAATTGCATGAAGAAACGAGGCAGGAATTCAAGAAGGCATTGATGACACTAACTTAGCTAAGAGGGGGTGGGGACTGTGGAATGGGGGAGCAAGAGTTAGAGCCTCTCAGTGTATAACTTTTTATATTGTTTGATTTTTGAATAACAAGTTATTACCTATTAAAAATTAAATTTAAAAGTAAGTCAGAATTTACCGATATGCCATTTAACCAGTTGTCCGTCGCACTACTTTGTAGTTGATGTAATCCTGTTGTTGTGTTTTTATTGCCTTCTATTGAGATCATAGTTTATTTTTCAGCCCCTTAAGCTTGTTCACTTGATTTTTGGTTTCCTCTAGCCTCCCACTTACTTCTCCTACACAAGATCCCCAAATGTCAAAGCATGAGTATTAAAAAAAATCGCATGCATCAACACCCCTCATACTTATCAACTCCTTTTCTACGTCAGACACAGATTTGAAAACGGAAAAGAAAGCCTCTTCTATTTTCATGTAGTTTCTGACTCTGATACAGTCTGTGGTTTCACATTTAAGATAGGAACTATTGTTTAAACTGTTGGAGGGCTGCCCAGCCAGCTTCGTCTGGTAGAAATCACTACATTTTGGCAAGAAACTGAATGCCTTCCCTGTAAAAACGTGGGCTTTACATTCTGGCACTTCTCAAGTGAATGAAGATGTAGCCTCAAGTGGTCTTGCCACTTAACAGTACCACTAAATTGGGGCCATGACAGTTTATAATAATTCTAACATTTCAGTGATTTGATTTTTTCATTTAGGGCGGGGACAATGTGAACTCATGCATTCATTCATTCCGCAGCAGACATTTGCGGAGCTGATGTGGGAGCTGTTCTGGGCTGAGCAGATGAAAGATGGCCCAGCCCTTAGAGACCCCCATCCAGATGAGCACCGACAGAGCCCTCCCCCGTCTGTGCCTCTGTGGTGGAGCTGAATTCTTTAGAGGCTCCTGTTTGATTTATTCCCTGATTTTATTTTGAGTTGAAAGTTAATACTCACTGTTTCTCTATGCAGGTTTCTTTCCGTTCCTCTTGGTTGGGATATCAACCTTGCTTATTTTCCTGTGTTCTGCTTATAATGTTGACATTTTTCTTTGTCTTATCACTTATTATTTCCGTCTAGTCCACCCATTGGTTTTATTTTAGCTGCTACTTCCTTCCTAGTTACTGGATTTTGTGAAAACCCTTCCATATCCTTATATGTCAGCCTTCTGCTGCCCTAACAGACTTCTTCAACCCCTGGATTTGTGCTTCTGAGGTCTTTGTGGAGTTCATCCCTGTTACACACCCTAAGCCATGGGGATGCAGAAATTGTCAGTTTGCACAGAGCCTTCTTTTTTTGTGTGTGTGGTGAGGAAGATTGGCCCTGAGCTGACATCCGTGTCTAATCCTCCTCTCTTTGCTTGAGGAGGATGGTCCCTGAGCTGACATGTGTGCCAGTCTTTCTCTATTTTGTATGTAGGATGCCGCCACAGCATGGCTTGATGAGTGGTGTGTATGTTGGCACCCAGGATCTGAACTGTGAACCCTGGGCTCCCGAAGTGGAGTGTGTGAACTTAACCACTCCGCCACCCGGCCCTCTCCAAGAGGCTTCTTTCTTGAAGGCCCTATTTTCTCACAGTGGTCTGGGCTTCAGGGGTGGTTGTTGCTGTTTTTTCCTGGCGTGGGGCATGGAGATGGGAGGGGGGGAGTGGAATTGTAGTCTTTTCACTCTGTTGAGCACTGCAAATGCCTTCAGAGGATTTTCAGGTCCCTGGGAATGTCTCTAGGTTAAAGGTTATTCTTTATTAATATTAGTGCTCTAGTTGAATTTCATTTCTCATAAGATCCTACCATAGCTGGAGAGTTTTGGCACCTTCTGTGTTTTGTAACTGTTCTGTCCTTTTTGTCAAATGGGCCATCATTAGAAAATCTGTCATTTTTTTCTAAGTGATGTTTGAATTCTTTTTGTTTTGTGTTGATACATTTTTGAGTATAACCTGGCCACATTTTTGAGATTCAAAATTGTTATGACTTCTTGTATCTGGGTTACAGTCTGGTGGGAAGGGCCCCATACTGCTAAAACAGTGGGGTATTCAGTACTGGATTTGAGGATGACCTACACTTTGTACAAATGCCATTTTTGATAGAGATGTGCCTCGAAGAGCAGGTGTGTGTGTGGAAAGAGATACAAGCAGTTTACTCTTGTTCCTTTTTTCTTTCTTTGTTGACACACTGCTGGCCGTGGTCAGGATTTCCTAGTGCTTTGGGACTGGCAACTTCTCAGGATGAAAAAGCAGATAGTCTGATGTGTTGAGAAATGGGTGTGTGTCTCTGTGTATTAAGCAGACATCGAGGAGGCAGTGTAACCTGGAGCTTGGGGAGTTAGACAAGCCTGCATTGAGAGCTTGCTTTGCCAGGTCATGAAGATGAAGATGAAGATGGTCGTGAAGATGAAGGGAGATAATATATGTCAAGTGTTGACAGCAGTGCGTTGAACAGAGTCAGTGCCAAAGCCTGTTCCTGTCGTCATTTCCTTGGACTCTGAGCAAAACCCATGAGACAGTCTTTACTGAAAGGGTAGCCTGGCCATCCCAAAGGGGCCATCCAGGTGACAGGGAGATGGTCGGTTGGCAAAAGGAAATGAAGAAAGGCTGCTTTAGCATCCATTTGGCTGGGAAATGTGTTCTTTGTAGTTACAGGAAGTACAGCTTCGGGAAACACTGATACCAGGAAATGGCTGGAGTCTTAGAGCAATTCCACTTTCTTGGCAAGAAATTAAAGGAAAATGAGTTGAAAATAAAAGGGAAGAATTTTGGGGAAGAGAAAGAACTAAAATAAAAAGTGATTGTCATTCGAATTCTTCCATTTAGGGGAATCTATTTTTTGAGCGGCTATAGCAGGCCTTTTCCCCATCTATGGAGCGTCTGCACCTCTAATAGATTTGACCTCTGTCTCTCGTGTCTCGGAATTGTTCACGGGCACTTGGCCTGACTAAAGAGGAGCGTTTCTGTCAGGCCTCCCTGCGGCTGGAGCTGAGTGGGAGAGCTCAGCAGCTCGCAGCCCTGGATGCAGAACCGGCCTCAGCTGAGGTGTGCTCCTTGCCAAGGACGCATCTCACATCTCTGGCCGTTTTCCAGAGGAGTCTATAGCTTAGATCTGGTTTGTATGTGTAACTTCTTCCTTTGCAACTGGTTATGTATTTACTGTAGAATTTTGTCAATTGTTGGTCTATATTCTTAATTAACTGTATGAGTGGTGTTAGTCCTATGTATGTATTACATTTTTCTTTGGTAATTTAATTCACTCTAACTCGAAGAAAGGTGACAAAAAGCCCATGATTATCTCCCTAAGCGTGAATTTCGAGGCTGCATTTTAAACCTCTTTAAAAAACATTCTACGTCTGGTTTGCATTTATCCAAAACAAACATACCCATGAGTTATATTATTTTAATTCAAAACTTTACACATAATTTGAGGAATTGCACTTTTATTTGTTATGATCTTTTGGAATTCTTTAATACTATGTAGTGGACATGTACATTTAAAAAGTTTACTGAATTGGCTTCTGCTTTTCAGTAGGTAATAGTTCATAAATATTAAAAGAAATTCCAGGCAGGCATTCAACCGTGCAGCCATGGCACATGCTCCTTCTCCTTCCCTCTGCCCTTTGTACCGAGCATCTGGATGATGCCAAAATTGATGGCCTGTTCATGTGTCTTTCCTTGACATTGTAAGCTTGAGTTTTGCTATCTTTGTATCTCGGATGACTAGTAGAGTATTTGAGAGGATTCACTCACTAAGTATGTATTGAATGAAGGATTCCCAAGAAGCAGTGTAGTGCACTGGAAATACGTATTTTGGAGTAAAATTTGGGCTCAGGTTTCAGCTTCTTTTAATTTCTGAGAATGCCAATGTCATTATCTGTAAAATGGGTGCTCAAGAAAGGTAGTTTCCTTTCAATACTTTTCTTCCAGAGAAGAAATAGCAGATCTGTTTTAAGTCATAATACTTTGGAATTTTCTTAACTTGTAAATATTTTACATTCGTAATATTTTCGTTTTGATTTTATATTAAGTATGAGAGGCTCAGCTTAGTGTTTTAATAGAAAAAGAAAAGAAAATGCAGAGCAGTTTTCAGAAATCCTTAAAATGTTGCTTCTGATTCTTAAAAGAAACTGTGAATTCATGAAAAGGTATGTAAATGATGTCCTTGTGGGTGGGAGGGGCGGGCTGCAGGGAGGCCTCCCGGCCTCGGGCTCCCAGTGCTGCAGCAAACATTTGGGGTCTGTGCCAGGTTGACCCGCTTTCCTGAGAAGACTCCAGCGTGCTCCTATTTTAGGATTTGACCTGCTGCTTGGCTTGCTGGGTGATTTTTGCCTCCCTATATTCTCGTTTCCTACCTTATGTAAGGATATTGTGCTCAAGTGGAAGAACCTGTGAAACTATTTGTAGTTGTGCTCAGTAGTTGTTTTGGGTGGATGTTAGTGATTGGCTGAAGTCAGTAAGCTGTTTATAAGATCTCAGCTGACCACTCCCGTAGGTTTTGCCAGATTGAGTGTGGCTGCATTTCTGTGAAATCACTCTGGAGTCAAACCTCTGACTCTAGTGGTTCTCTTAATTACTGTTTCCTTTGAAGAAAGATTTAGAAGAATTCTAGTTTCTTAGTTTGGTTTTCCTTGAAAGCAGAGCCTGAGATAAGGACAGGTAGTGTATTTAGGAGATGATTCCAGCAGATCGGAGTGAGGGAGTGAAGTGAGGGCCACAGGCAAGAAGTTAAAGCCAATAGAAGGCGAGGTGTTCACATAGTGATGTGGGCAGTAAGGGCTTGATTCGGCTGGACCTCCCTCCCAGAGGACCTTCCTCCCAGAAAGGCAGGGGCAGCAGCATTTACCCACCTGCTCCCTCCCCAACTGGGGAGGGCTGTCCTTGGGAGCGCCAGCTCTACACTTCTAAACTCTTTGCTCGAAGGTTGAGTGGGCTCTTATAAAAGCAGTAAGGCTCAAGGGAATGTACCTAAGTAGGATGTGGACCCTTAAGTGAGTCTCACCTGGCTATGAACGGGCCACCACTGCTGTGGCAGAAACCAGAAGTGGGCTGGGAGGATGTGACACGGCGCACCAGAGGCCTCTGCTGCTGATTGAACCCTCAGATCAGACACCATTTACTGTCTTCATTCCACTTTTCTAGTCTGAGGCATAGGACTTTTTAAAAAGTATTAATTTTTTAAGTTCCAAGATTTTTCCTGAGATCAGTCGAAATCCAGACAGTTGTGCTTGTTCTACATATAGAGTATGTTTCAAGGTGAAATTATGCTTATCCAGAGGCAAGGCATTTCATTATCCAAGAAAAGTTAATTTATATTCTTGTATGCCATTTGGTAAGGCAGGAACGTGGATATAGCACATTTTGCAAAGGGTTTTAGCAAATAATTTGAAAATAGAAGAGGTTTCTGATTAACCCTCAATTGAAGAGAATGCTAAATAAACCAGAACATTCTATTCAGAGAGCATTCGCATGATAAAGAGTTTCCACCATTTCGGTGTTCCTAGTCTGCAGCTTATAAAAGTGATTCTTCTAGATGATATTTTAAAACCACATAGGGAAGGCAGCTTTACTTATACATTTGGCACAGATCGGACTTAGTTTAGTATAAAATACCTTTATTATTGCATTTTTCTGAATCAGAAGATTATATAAAGTAACTGATTAAATTATCAATCAGAACTATTAATTATTAATCAATATGGTGACTACATAAGACTAATGATAAAGAGACTGCTTTAAAATAAATACTAAAACTAGCATATTCCGTGAAAACATCTATATGAGATGTTTGTCTTAGAACAGGGGCAAACTTTTTTTGAAAGGGCCAGATAGTACATGTTTTAGACTTTGTGGGACATACAAAGGCTCTGTTGCGTTCAGCTCTGCCATTGTAGCTGGAAAGCACAGACAGTGCATAAATGAATGAGCTTGTTTGTTGTGTTCTAACAAAATTTTATTTACAAAAACTGGCAGTGGACTCTAGTTTGCTGACCTGTCCTTGTGTTAAAAGAATATATTATTTTTGATAAACACAGATTTCTCCCTTTGGGTCTTTAGGAAGCCACTATATTTCAATAGAAAGAGTATCCTATCACTTAGATTATATTCATAGTTTGAGAACATGGACACTTACCCCAAACCAGTGAGACTTACTGGCTCTTTGTTCTCATGGCTCACTTTTTATGGGGCAGGGCACTCTGCTTCCAATAATTCAGTTTCTTGAGGAAGTCATAAGGGCAACATTTTCCCAAAACAGGAAGTTTTGGGTTTTCCACCTAGAATTTGTATCATTGATTTTCATTTTTTTAGTATCTTATAATCCTAAGTAACTTTACAAAGAGTAAGACAGAAATCAGGAAATACATGCATAAGTACGCACTCATCTCTGTGAACCATATGATGTTTCTGGAATTTCTTTTGGCAAAACACTTTAAATTGTTTAGGTATGGTTGAACTGGCTTGGAGAGATGATGTTGCTATATCCTTTTTTGTGAGTAACCAGATTAATATACAGAGAGGTCAATGACATGCTACTCAGAATGGCCAATTTAGCAAGAAATCCCTGTGTCACATACATACTCATATCTTTCTTTTTTTCTTAAAATATTGATTACTAGTCCCAGGGGAGATTTTGATAATGCAGCCTTACTTATTATTTAGATATGTTAGGAAAATTTGAGCAGGCTTTACATAATGAATGTATAATATATACAATGTGTAATAGCATATTATATACATTATATATAATAATGCCTTATAATTATAATACATTGTTATATAGTAATGCATGTGTAATAATGAATGAATAATGTAATGGCTACCTTAAAGAAGGAGAAGTCTGAGGGAAAACTGCTGGGGCCTCGCTTCATGTGTGTGATGCCCAGGGATACAGTCAGTAAGTAGGGAAACTGGAAATACCTTCACTCAGGGGAGATGACAGGAAGGTTCCAAGTTTGTGGGATCTCTTGAAATGGGAATTCTTTATCAACTATTTTCAGACTGGGGTACCCACTTTCGAGAGGGTACTCGGGCCAAGATTACTTTAAAGAAATCAATTTCTATATCCTCAACGTTCACAGAGTCTCTTTTAAAAATGTATTTGCCCAAGAACATCTGCCTGACATCAGGTCTGCTTTTCTGCTTTCCTTCTCACCATTGTTCTTCTCCCATTTCCAAAAGAAGAGAGGCTTCTGTCTTTCCCATCCAGAATCTCACTATGATTCATTGCCCCCATGTGTAAATGCTGGGTACTAAACCATGGTACAATCTGAGAAGATTCAGCTCTGAGAGAGAATCCAGGGAGAGCAAAGCAAAGAGAGCTTCTGTGGATGAGGGAGACTTTATTTCACCAGGTCCGCAAACTCATTGCAAAGCTCTGTGTCTCCATCCATCCATCCATCCATCCATCCATCCTTCCGTCCATCCATCCATCAATCTATCCATCCATCCATCCATCCATCCTCCATCCATGCATCCATCCATGTATACATACATAGATTCTTCCATCCATCCATCCATCCATCCATCCATCCATCCTCCATCCATGCATCCATCCATGCATACATACATACATTCTTCCATCCATCCATCTATCCATCCATTCATCCATCCATCCACCCATCCATCCCTTAGCATTATAATTCAGAAGTGAGAAGTTGTCACAGGGATGCAAGTTAGAATGTATTCAAATTATAAAATAACCTTTCCCAACAAAACTTAGGTCTGACTTAGTTATTTGGCGGTATTGAAGACTGGCTTCCCAGTAAGGTTGTATGGCGGACAGACTCCATCAACTGAATGAACTATTCCTCAGCTCCAAGGTTTTGACAAAAATACATATAAGGCATATTTGCTGTAAAAATATGTGGGAACATACGTCATTTGCATCTATTTAAACTTGTGATAAATTTTTGTATGTCAATTTAAGAATGTGTGATAGGGTACAAATTATTTTGGAAATTAAGTATGCTGTAAAAGAGTGAATAAATGCAAGGAATGCTCTCAACCTGAATGAATGAGCTGGATGTGAGTAAATTACCTGGGTGGGGTGGCATTCCTTCACCTCCGAGTACCTGAAACCTGTAAAGGGTGGTGAGGTGGTGAAGCCAAAAAGGGTAAGAATTGCAGATGGGGATTATGTTTGAGATTTGGTTTACAAGTCTCTTCAGCAAGACCAGAGAGGACTCCAGGAACTGGTCTTCCTAATTTCAACCAGTTCATACTCCTGACATTGTAACCGGGATGATTATTCGGGATTGCACACATGGAGCACTCCCCCTCTGAAATCTCTGTAATGGATTGTGTTTGTTTATTTTAAATCCTGTGTGTATGTGGCTCTCTCCCCCAGTAGAATGCAGTTCAATGCAGTGAAGGTCTTTTGAGGGCTTCATGTTGATACACTGGTGAACAAAGCCAGCAACATCCACCACCCCAGGGAGCCTGTGGTCCAGCAGTCAAGGCCGATCTAAACAAATACAGCGTGTTAGAGCTGGGTGCACTGGGGGGTTGAACTAATCTGGGCATTTGGGACCATCCCCCTGAGACAGAGATAGAGGAGAAGGGAAGAGTGAGTAGCCATTGTGGATGTGGGTGAAGAAGATGTGGGAGGGAAGGGGTTCTTGTGGAGGAGCAGCAGGTGCCCAGACCTGGCGGAGAGGGTGTTCTTGCCCAGGTTCACGTACCTGAATACCACATCTTGCGGCAGCAGCGTCATGGTGTACTGCCTTCCCAGGATCCCAGCAGCATGTCACATCCCCCACAGAATGAACAGATTAAACACACACACGTGTTTATGACAGCCCCTCCCTGATGGAAACCAGATTCCTAGGAGGGCTCACCCCAAAATGTGAGGCTGACACCTGGAAGGCAGATGCTTCTGGTGCTGCTGCGGAGGCATCACCGCGAGCGGGATAGTCATACGGAGAACAGCACTTTATGGACCTGGGAGGATTTCAGTTTTTTAAGTAGTTTTATATTTATGATCTTTTGGTTCTTAACAGTCCAAAGAGGATAAATCGTAAGCAAATCGAGGCTCAGAAACTGAGACCTCGGCCCCAGCACTGTAGATGCAGTGAGGGGGACGGCATATAGGCTTCTGTACCCGATTTCACATGGCGCCCTCAGAAATACCTGCTGAGCGAGGGGTGCTCGCCCTTCTTGGGGGTTGTCACGCTGTAATGGACTTCCTCTGCCTCCCTGATCCAGCCTTTCTGGAATGAAAGTGTTTTCCAGATTACTGAAGTGTAACTTTTAAAACACCTACTTTTAATGGTTTAAGGTATTTTATGTATAAATCTCCCAAAAATGTGTGATGTCTTTCTTATCTTATTAGATGTATATTGTGAATCTACTATTTTACCTTTTACCTTTGTGAGCATCAGTTTTTCTTTTATAGAAAGAAATGTCTTGTAATATAGAATGTCTTTTATATAGAAATGTCTTGTAAAGGACTCTTAAGATTTATAGTTCTCTTTGCTGCTGTAATTAATAACCTCAGACAGTTATGCATTTTTATCTTTCTTCCAACTTTTAAAGTTTTTTCCTTTTTTCTCTGGGTCTGTAGGCATCAGTCACCCCTTGCTGGTCCCCACATGCTGCTCAAAAGCCTCATCTATCTTCCTCTCCCTGGGCAGCTTGTTGCACCCATCTTCTCTGGTCAGATAAAGCAGACAACCATATTTGTGTGTAAGTCATTAGGTTATCCCTGAAAATGGGAACTGTGGGGCCTGCCTGTGAATGAACTACACCCACTGCTTGGTGATGTCCCTTCTGACTACATGGAGAGTGGTTCCCGGAGCAGTGACCTCGGATGAGAGATATTTATTGTGTGTGTGTGTGCATTCCCGGTGTTTCCTGGTAGGGTGCTGGGCAAAGTAACAGTCAGTATAAAATTATTGTATTTGTTGGGTGAATTGTATTATTCTCTGCCAAACTTATAAACTATTTTAATAAGCAATTTTTATATAGAAATGTGTAAACTATAATCTACACAATTCATGTTTTATCTAAATCTGTATCTTATAGCAGCAACATTGCATAGTTTATCAAAACTTTGTTTTACACATCTGACATCCAGAGAAGAGTATGGTATAATTTCAGCCCTTTTGAAGAAAGTTCAGAAGGGAGGAAGTGGAGGAGCACCATAGGAGTTATTGATAGTTACGAGTGATGTACAGGTTTTTATGTGAAAGGTCTCCTGAATTTTTACTTTGTTTTTGTGTTCTTTACATTTTCTTTGAGCTAAAGTAATTAACTGTTTTTCTTCCTATTTTGGAGTTATATGAATGAGCTTGCTTAATTTTGGCAATGCAATTAGTTGATAAAGTAACATGAAATTTTTACATTTAAACCTTTACGGACCAAGAATAGTGTAGATGTACTTATTTAATATATGTTTACCAAGTAAATAATGTATTATGGTTGGTGATTTGAAAGTGTTGTAAAACCTTAATATTATGTATGTAATAATATAGAAGCGGAAAGGCAGGCAATTTTTAAAGGATTTAAAAAAAACTGATAAATAAAAGCCTTCAGAATTTTTATGATCTGAAAGCCTCTTGGCAGTTTAAAAACATTTTCAAAATCTATAAATTTCACATTAAGCCTGCATTCCTTGTACCCTGATGGAAAAGAGTAACATGCATGCAATTTAAAGAACTTCGATTCATTTGTCATTACATAGATTTTTTTTATGTCTCCCTTCATATTTTATTTTGATTAATTGCAGTTGAGAATTATAATAGGTATAGCTTCCTGTAAAAATAAAATTAGTCTGAGTTTTAGTTGTACAAACTAAGGTAATGAATGAAAAGTCATATAGCAGCAAATTGATAAAAATATGAGAGTGCCACATAAAGAACAGAAGATTTGGGGGGCTGGCCTGGTGGCCTAGCAGTTAAGTTTGCCCACCCCACTTATGGCGACCTGGGGTTCGCAGGTTCGGGGCGTGGACGGACGCATGCACCACTTGTCAAACCGTGCTGTGGCAGCGTCCCATACCAAGTAGAGGAAGATGGGCACAGATGGATGTTAGCCGAGGGCCCATCTTCCTCACACACACACACACACACACACACACACACACACACAAAACAACATAAGATTTGGAATCAAATGACCAGAGTTTGACTATTGAATAGTTTGAATACTGGTTCCGCCGTCTACTTTTTGTGGATGCACAGGCAAATCATTTCATTTCTGAATGTTTTCCCTAATCTGTGAAATGGTGGTAGTCTTGCTATCCTGCAGCTTCCCTGCTTGCCCCCTCCCTCATTTTTCTGGTCAGGGTAAAGGTGCAATAGTGGATGTGAAAGTGCCTTGTAAGCTGTAAAATTCAGCACAAATGCGATGCCTCATTAGGGCATTGTTACAAAATCTGGGGGACACAGAATATAAAAGTTAATAGTCCTCGTTGTTATATAATGTTTGAGTGGCAGTTGTGTGTTCTGGGTACAGAGACTCGAGTTCTCTCTTGGTATAGTCTTTAATTTGCCACTGTTGTTGCCCACAGTCTATTTCGGATTGTTGGGGAAGCAGCTGAATACATAACTTATTATACAGTGTGGGTGTTGTGTGGGTGACTTAACCTTGGGATGACGAACTTAACTTTTACCAGTTTTGACTAGTATATATTTAAACGATCAAGTTTTCAGATTTCATAGTATATGCTTTTTAAAAATTTTACCTTTTTTTTTGGCATTTATCTGTGTAGTTATGTTAACAGTGTAGAACATGCAGTGTCAGTGTTCTATCTCAAACACCGGAGCAAATTAGATGACCTGAGTGCAGGAATAAGGATGATGTGCATCCTTTCAGAGTGCAGCCCAGCAGCGGCAATAATTGGTATAAGAAAATGAAATTATTTTTCTTTTAATGCTAGATTTTCTTTGATATAAAAATGACTGAGCCTTTCCTTCCTTCCTCCCTCCCTCCCTGCCCCCTTCCTTGCTTCTTTGTTAAAATCCCTTTGCATTTAGCTTTCATTTGTATTTACCTTGGACCCCTTAAAATAGTCAGAATTGTAAAGTGGAAAATAAAAGAGAAGGGCGGATGTGCCGCATATTAGAATCATTTCCAAACAGAAAAGGTTAAAATAGTTTTCTTTCTTTTTTGGCAAAAAGTAGGAGGCTTTACAGTGAGGCATTTCACAAAAGCCATAACCTTTTTTTTTTTTATGTGAGGAAGACCAGCCCTGAGCTAACATCCGTTGCTAATCTTCCTCTTTTTTTTTTTTTTTTTGCTTGAGGAAGACTGGCCCTGGGCTAACATCGTGCCCATCTTCCTCTACTTTATATGGGACGCCGCCACGGCGTGGCTGACAGGCAGTGCGTCAGCGGGCGCCTGGGATCCGAACCCGCGAACCCCGGGCTGCCAAGCACAGACTAAACTGCTGCGCCACCGGGCCAGCTCCCAAAAGCCATAATCTTAGAATCTGGTTAGATATCCGTTTTCAGTTGGACCCTTTCACCCAGCATAAAGAAATTCTGACCCATTTTTAGAAGAGATGTTATTGACAGCATTTACTAACAGCAAGTACTGGTTGGAGGAGAGGAGACGGGGACTGGAATAAAAATTATGAAAAAATAGGATTATGGAGAATAATTGCTAAAAAGCATTTTCTTACTTTGAGATGTAGAGACCAGGCACATTTTTAGAAATCATTTTTTGGCCGTAGGGAAATTCAAGCCAGATTTTGCCTTCTGCTTTGGCATCCTGCCTTTATTGTAAATATCACTCCCTAGAAAATTCAGTGCTAACTCTGTAAAGGCTTTAGTACAAATCTGGGATCTCCTCCCTGACGCTCAGGGTCTGAGGGTGCCTCGGTCCTCGCTATCCTTTTTCCCACTCTTGGATAAAAAGGAATTTGCAGTACTGGCGCAAAGCCTTTTACGTACCATTAAAAATAATGCCTGGTGATGAACAGGCGCTTGTTTGTCTTTGACCCTGTTAAACTGCCTGACACATAGTGGGTGCTGCAAAAAGTATGTCCTGAATATTGACTGGATGTATAATCTTTCTCTTTTCTCAGTGGCAAATGTGGGTAATTTTCCGAAGTCTGTGTATGTATCTTACCGCCATCCACCTTAAAGCTCAGTTTTGGGCAATGGAACAGGTGGCACTCAGTCATTCACGGTCAGGTACAGTCCGTGCACATCACAGGTAGATTTATCTGGTCATAAACACACACTCCAGAAGCCCAGGCAGGCCTGGGTGGGGCAGAAGATGTGGCAGTGATTGAAGAGGTGAAAGCCCGAGGAAGCTACAGCCTGGGGGTAGAGGCAGGTGTCATCCTTTCGAAGGTTCTTCTTGCTTCAGCCATGTTCTGTATTCTTTGCCATCCTTAACTGGCGCAGTGGTTCAGTCCCTCGGCCCTGGGACCACACCTGCAGCTTCAAATCCTGGCCCGTCGCTTACTGTCTATGAGAAATTCATTGCATAACTTCTTTTGGCCTCCCTTACCTGATCTATAAAATAGAATGAAAATAATAGTATGTTGTTCACAGAATTAAATTAGTTAAATAATAGGCTCTTGGGACAATGCACTGACTACATATCAGCTATTATTTCTTTTATTGAGGCCTTCCACATTAATCATCTCAGGTGTGGTCATAGCCATCTTGCTAGAGGGGCAGGCCGTTGTTTTACAGGTCATAAAATTGGTTTTGAGATGTCAAGTGAATTGGTGACTGTCACTCAGCTCGAAAGGAGCTTCTGACTCACTGACATGCCCTCTCCATAGGCTGCCTAGCCCTTCCGAGGTGAAGCGTGGCTGGGACTAGGCCTGGGTTTGGGAAGCAGGAAGTTTGTCCAGTAAATAGAATAATGCCTGATTAGAGCTAGCAAACCCACGACATCAGAGGAGGCTCCTTTCTGTCCCTCCAGTAATTTTTCACAGATGCATTCATGTGGGTGTATGAACAGTCTCTCCAGTTTTTGCAAAAACGATTGCTTGTGTAGCAGATTTCCCTGTTTGCATAGTGAGTATTGCGTTTACTGTGGGCAGTGGCTGGGACAGGCAGCTGCTGTTCCTGGGATTCACTCAGAGCCTTGCCCTGGAAGGTCTGGGATGTGAGGTTTCCTGGAACGGCTGCCTTTGCCTGCATTCCTCCTTGTGAAGATTTCCCAAAAAGCTATAAACTGTAATAAGATTAGAGTGCCCCTTTGTTATGATTGATGTTTAATCCTCAAAATTCTATATCGGTGGAAAGACTGTTGATTTCATAAATGTGACATCAATTTCTGTTTCCCTATTTTCATCCTCAATTTTGCTCCTCAGGATAATTGTTACAACTTTGTTTTGGGGTGTGTGTGTCTCTGTGTGTCTGCTTGTTTCTGCATGTGTGTGTGTGTGTGTATGGCAAAATTTTCTTGGCAAGTAGCCGATGAACTTGCTTGTATGTTTGCTAGTATGATAAAATGTGTGGGGGCAAGCAAATGGGATTTAGTTCCTGGATTTATTCTAACGCAAGGATAAGAAACATGGGATTCTTTTGACAATATGCATCATATTCCCTAGGTAAACAAGAGATTTTTATTTACCACATGAATGTAAATATCTGTCTACGGATAGAATTATGCATTTGAAATTTGTAGAAAAATAAATAAATGCTAAGGGACTTCCTAAAGGTCATGGGAATGGCTCACATTACATTGAGATGCTTACGTAATGATCACACTTAGCTTGTGATATTTGCAGTTATTTTGAATGTTACTCTTTGAAACATTGCATGCAGGGAGCTGTCATTGTACAGTATTTAACATTCTTCTGTTAAGAAAATAGAATCTTTAGTTTTCATCAAATTACAACATGATATTGCTGGGGCTGGTCCGGCGGCGTAGTGGTTAAGTTCATGCGCTCCGCTTCAGCAACCCGGAGTTCACAGGTTCGGATCCTGGGCGCGGACATATGCACCACTTATCAAGCTATGCTGTGGTGGCATCCCATATAAAGTAGAGGAAGATGGGCACGGATGTTAGCCCAGGGCCAGTCTTCCTCAGCAAAAAGAGGAGGATTGGCAATGGATGTTAGCTCAGGGCTAATATTCTTAACAAAAACAATAAGAACAACAAAACAACCCATGATATTTCTTATCTCTTTATTTTTTATTGATAATTTTTCCTCAGCTGGCTGGTAAAGATGTCTTCTTTCTCTACTGCTCCAAATTATATAGCTCACCAAAGTAAAAATAACAGTATATTCACTATGATCTTTAAAATTTTTTATTCAGATAAACCTATCATTTATTTGCATGCAAATGAAAATCTCTGAGTAAATTTTTCAAAATTCATAGGTCAGAAAATGTATAGACTTGCCATAAATCTCTTTTGGAGTCAGTTAAAACAGATACAAATGTACTCTAACAAAGCATCCACTTGTTTTATTATATAGCAGAATTCCAACTCTGGCATGATACTTGCCATGGACAGAGGTTTCCTAAGTTAATTGTCTACAAATACAGCCCTAAGAATTTTTGCAAGTTTCCTTACCTAGTAACTGATTTAACAGGCTGTCTCTGAGTGTCCATTCTGTGAAAAGCAGTATACTGGTTAACTCCTCGTCCTTTCTAACAGCAGTGAATGTACACACACACACACACACACACACACACACACACACACACACACACACACACACACACCACTCGACTGTACCATGAAGACAGATCCAATCCGTGGTGGTGTGTTTATGCCAAGACTAAAGTGATGCCTACATTCAGTCTCATAAAATGATGAATAACCCTCCTCCTCACAGATGACAAGAACAGGTAAGATCCCTCTGGAGGGATATTACTCACTTCTGATGCCTTTCATAAATCCCATCTCTGTGCTGGGCATGCACCCGCAACGCTGGTTTATTTGGGGATCTTACTTGCCTGTCCATCTCTCTCGGCTAGAGTGAATCCAGACACTTGTCCAAGGAGAATTGTCCCTGACTAGGGGAAGCCCATAGGCTGCTTCTCAGTAATGGTGAGGTGGCCTCTACTAAGGTGTGAATTGGCTTCTCAATTTTAGTAAGGGAAGATCTTCTCTACTCTCAACTCTTGATGGAGGCAAATGGGTCTCTGTGTCACTGGCACCCTGGAGGAGCTGTGGTCCAGCCCCTTTTCAGGAGGTACAGGAGGACTCACCTGGACCGTATCCCATTGAACCAGTCAGTGTGAAGTGTGGCTCTGTTTTGGGGCCATTGTAACGAGGTTGTGTCTACAGAAAGTTTGTTATGAAAGACCAGCAGTTGGAGGACGTGCTCATTCTTTTAATACCAGGAATATTTTTCTGTTTTCCGAGAACATGTGGTCTGCTCTTATTCTGTGGAAACTGAGTTGTGTGAATGAGCAGTTGACATTTTCACCTTGATTGCTGAAAATCTGCAGTTAAAGTTGTGGCTTATCTGGTGTGTGTGTCACTTTGGGTGCTATATGTTTTGTCCTGTCCCCGTTTCTGCTGTTTTATTTCCCTATCCTTTTTTGCTTTCTCCTTTTTCATTTCTGTTTAACTTATGTTATCTTGTTTTCTCGCTGTATTGTATGTGTACTTGCAATACATACTCTCTGCAACAAGGCAAAGTAAATAACTTCATTTATTCATAATTTAGTACCATCCCGAGACGGTAGAGCGTATTACCCTTGTCTTATATAAGAGGAACCCACAGTCTTATGGTCACATGGCTAATAACATAAGCGGTTGAGGTTCAGTTGTCAGTCTTTCTTTTAGAAAACCCAAGCTTATTCTCCCAACCATGCCATGTTCTCTCCCAGATGAACCAACTACGACAACGTAACCATCCATGACACGCCGCAAACACAGGTGAACTGCACTGGGCTTCACTGGGCGGGGCTGCAGACACGTCCATATCCCAAGCCAGACAAACACATCCAGATGTACAAAGCTGATCTAAGGGGTTCTCCAAGTGCATGGCCCCACCCCACACCTCCTGTGGGGTGGGGCCCAGCACCAGTTGGTGCACTCTTGACTTTGAGAACCATTCAGAGTTTTCATTTTAGAAGCAAATAATTGTTTACTGCTAGGATTTTCTTAAATAACAGACTCTTTACGTCTCTTTACATTTGAATTCAATTTACAAGGATTCAGTTTTTGTACATAGCTTCAGGAAAATATCTATTGTGGAAGAAGAGGGATTTTTAAAAATAAAAATGATCTCAACTATTCCTATTCTCCAATAGTCCTCCAAACTACCATTCCCCCCATTTCCTTTGGAGAAATAAATGCTGGGTTTTTAAATGTTTATTTGTTGTTTGGTTTCTTTTCTTAATTATTCCTTCCTTTCTCTCTTCCGAGGGGAGTTATTCAGTGTTTTCCAGCATGCAATTTCTGTAACTATAAAGAAAAGGTTAACCTGTGAGTAAAGATTTTATAGTATCCCACCTTCTGAAGATACTGAGGTGAATCCCTTGCACCCAGCCTCGTGGTCGTGGTGCTGACTGACATCCGCAAGTGCTCTTGTGGGATCTCTCTTTCTCCTCCCGTGAGGGACCCCACAGCTTGTCGTCACTCATGATTCTTTCTGCACAGAAGAAACAGGCTCCTCTCTTCCTGACGCGGCTGCTCCTGTGGGACACATGGTGCCCTACACACGCAGAGGCTGCCTCTGAGCTCTGTTTTAGGGACGTTAACTTAAAGGAGTGTGCCAGTTTGTGGCCCTTATTGTTAATTCCTTAATCTTCCCTCATGTTTTGAGGCTTCACAAATGTAAAGTCTCTATAGTGGCTTTGCTTTGATGCAGAGGAGTGCGTCTATGTCTTACGAATACATAAAGCAAAGGCATTTGCTTCGTTCTGCAGTGTTAAAATCAGACCAAGATAAAAAGCTGTGTTCTTTTCCAGGGTGACTTTCTTTATTCTCAGAAATGAGTGTGATTTGTTCTTTACAGAGGTTGTGAAATAATCTCTTCCAGCACGTCGATTGACTGAGAAATACACAAGGTGATGGTGATGTTTAATCATCCAGCCACAGATCTCAGATGGGAGGATGCCCTGTGCATTTAAGCTGGAACTGTGTTCCCATTTGGCAAATCTGAGTGATTCTTGGGTGTATAGGACTAAAGAGCAAAACGTATTTTACAGAAGTGTGTCATTTGGGATGTCCTGGAGCTGGTGTTCCATAAGTCTTTAAGCTCCCTTTCTAGTTTGAGTTTATGTGCCCAAAGGGATGCTTGTTCCCATATTTGTGACTAAAGTTATTGGACTCAACCAGTGTGTACACTCTGTGTGTCTGACATGTGCAAGGACAGCTTTCTCTAAGGCCACTTCACCCAAAGGTTGTATAATCTGGGCAGGAATTCTCCAACCAAGATACTTGGATCAAAGTTGTAGTAAGTCCATCTTTTTTTGTTCTTAATTTGAAATGGCAAGATTTGTGATTGTGATGAACCTTTCTCATGGCTTCTTTTTGACTCATAAGATCCAGAACACAGTTTCGTTTTCTCTAGGAGTCTTATTCTGAAAATACTTCATGTCATGATGATTCCCTGATGTGTAAGAATTTCATTAAAATCACAATGTAAAGAAATTTCTGAGGAGAGAGGGAAGGTCCCACTGTTCTCGGTGCTCAAGGGCATCCTGTGTAGCTATGATTTGACGTCTGCTATCGCAGTCTCCTGTCTGAGTTTTCATATGAGCCTTAAACTCAACCTGGAATTCCACTGCCTTTGATTTGAAAGCAGCATAGCTTCTGTGGCTTCCTGCTCAGTGAGGGATGGCATGCATCCCCAGGCCTCTGTCATCTCAGCCTCTTAATATTCTTTTCTTAAATGTTCAGTTATGTCACTATGACCTTGAGTATTAGGTCCTGTCTTTTGGTGGTGGTGGTTTATATTCCATTTCTACATGTCTGAGGGTGTTTTTGTTAAACTTAAGTTTCATGTAAGATATAACATCTGACAGACATTTGTAAGACAATTCATAGGTTGTACATACTGTCACAGGTTGTACACACTGTCACAGGTTAGACACTCTGTCACAGGTTATATACACTGTCATGGGTTATACAAACTGTCCCAGGTTGTACACACTGTCACAGGTTGTACACTCTGTCACAGGTTATACATGCTGTCATGGGTTATACACTCTGTCACAGACAGTGCACACTGTCACAGATTGTATATACAGTCACAGGTTGTATACGTTGTCACAGGTTGTACACACTGTCACAGGTTATACACAGAGTCAACAGATTGTATATACTGTTAGAGGTTGTACACTCTGTCACAGGTTATACATGATGTCACGGGTTATACACTCTGTCACAGACAGTGCACACTGTCACGGATTGTATATACTGTCACAGGTTGTATACACTGTCACAGGTTGTACACTCTGTCACAGGTTATGCACACAGTCAACAAGTTATGTACACTGTCACAGGTTTTACACTCTGTCACAGGTTATGCACACAGTCAACAAGTTATGTACACTGTCACAGGTTGTACATACTGTCACAGGTTGTACACACTGTCACAGGTTATACAAACTGTCACAGGTTGTACACACTGTCACGGGTTGTACACACTGTCACAGGTTATACACAGAGTCAACAGGTTGTATATACTGTTACAGGTTGTACACTCTGTCACAGGTTGTACACACTGTCACAGGTTGTACACACGGTCAACAGGTTTACACTCTGTCACAGGTTATGCACACAGTCAACAAGTTATGTACACTGTCACAGGTTGTACATACTGTCACAGGTTGTACACATTGTCACAGGTTATACACTCTGTCACAGGTTATATACACTGTGACAGGTTGTACACACTGTCATGGGTTATACAAACTGTCACGGGTTGTATACACTGTCACAGGTTGTACACAGTCAACAGGTTGTATATACTGTTACAGGTTGTACACTCTGTCACAGGTTATACACACTGTCACGGGTTATACACTCTGTCACAGAGTGTACACACTGTTGGGTTGTACACACTGACATGGATTTTACACTCTGTCACAGGTTGTACACACTGTCAGCTTTGGGAGCTGGTGCTTGTTTCTCCCCTCTTTACTCTTGGCAATTACTAAACAGTTATTTATGTGTATAATGTTATTATTTATCCATGGCTTTGTAACAGTAAATTTAATCATGCAATAAAACCGTGTAGAAAATTATTTCATTCAGACATACTGTAATTAATAAATCTGTAGTGATGTGGCTAGTGCAGCATTCATTTTTGGGAAGAGATGATTGATGACACTTTACTTTTGTCCAAATGGTCTCACGTAAACAGTGCGAAGGGACTGATTATTTTTATGCCCCCACCCCTGCTTCTAGTGTAGATGTTCAAGATGGTGTGTACATTTACAAAATGCCAAATGGTTGAGTTGAAATTAAACCTTCCTTACCCAGTTAAAAGAAAATTGTTAGGCTGCCTCATACACACTGCCTAGGAACACAGTAATTACAATTATTTTGATACCTATATTTATTTTACTGCTAAAATGAAATTCATTGCACTGGGCTGATTTACAGGAGAGCTAGACAGAGCTTTGGACTTGGATCAAGTGAGAACTCCATCCAGCTGATTCTGGAGGAGCTGTCCTTTTTTTCTGTTTCTCCAAGGTTTTCTTTGTTCTTCACTTTTTCTACTCAGAAGACTTACTGTCAGTAAATAGCAACGTCCTAGACCTTAGATCTTTTTCTAGGCTGCCAGAATCATGATTTTTGTGAGAGGATTTCACCTTTTCTCCATCTATATCTAAACCAACAGGGTTGTCAAGTAGAAATGTATACTCTACATTTTTATTTCTGAGTAGAAATCTGCTCTGTAAATGTCCTACTACTGTTAGTCATGGTGGTCAGAATGAGAATGGTCTAAGTGTTTAATGCAAAAATAAGAAATATAACAAAGACAGAAAAACTTCGTTCAAAAACAAATAATATGGCAGTGGATTCTAGATATGACACCAAAAGCACAATTGACAGAAGAAAAAATAGATGAACTGGCCTTCACCAAAATTAAAAACTTTGTGTATCAAGGGAAACTATCAACAAAGTGAAAAGACAACCTGTAGACTGGGAGAAAATGTTTGGAAATCACACATCTGGTAAGGGTTTAATATCCAGGGTATATAAAGAACTCCTACAACTCAAGAACAAAAAGATAAACAACTTAATTAGAAATGGTCAAAGGACTTGATATTTGGATAGATGTTTCTGTCTCTCTGGTCAAAGGATAAGATATACAAATGGTCAACAAGCACATGAAAAGATGCTCAGCATTATTAGTTATTAGGGAAATGCAAATCAAAACCACAGTGAGATACCATCTCACATCTACTACCATAGCTATAATCAAAAAAATGGAAAATAAGTGTTGGTGAGGGGGCAGAGAAATTAGGACCATCCTACACTGCTGGTGGAAATGTAAATGGTGGAAAAGTAAGGGAAAGCAGTTTGGCAGTTTCTCAAAAAGTTATATATAGAATTACCGTATGACCCAGCAATTCTACTCCTAGGTATATGTCCAAAGCAATTGTGATCAGGGACTTGAACAAATTCTTGTATGCTCGTGTTTATTGAAGCATTATTCACAACAGCTAAAGGGTGGAAACAACCCACATGTCCATCCACAGATGAATGGATAAACTAAATATAGTGTAGCTATATAGTGGAATATTATTCAGCCTTAAAAAGGAAGGAAATTGTGACACATGCTACAATGTGGCTGAACCTTGAATGCCAGATACAAAAGGATAAATATTGTATGATTCCAGTTATATGAGCCATCTAGCATAGGCAAGTTGATTGAGACATAAAGTAGAATAGAGGTTACCAGCGGCTGGGAGAGAGGGGAGAACGGGGAGCTATTGCTTAATGGTTACAAAGTTTATGTTTGGGATGATGAAAAAGTTTCGGAACCAGATAATGGTGATGGCTGCGAAACATTGTGAATGTAATTACTGACGTTGAATTGTACACTTGAAAATTGTTAAATGGCAAATTTTATGTTACATGTTTTTACCACAGTTAAAAAAATGTTGTATGTCAAAAACCATTAAATTGTACACTTTGCGTTAATTGTATACTATGTGAATTATATCTTATTATAGCTATTAAAAAATCCCTGCAAATAATGTGAATATTTCAATGGACCTAGTTGACATTGTGACATTCATGCATGATAGAAAACTCACTGTATCCCGGCGACTGTCCTGGAAGGCCTGATATCACTGACCCTGTCTTATTCTTCCCTACTCAGCCCTACCACCTGGGCGGTACAGGTAGTGGGAAGCTTTTGCTAAATGTTCATCCAGACACATGAAGGGCTTCAAAGATCTACCTGGAAAAGTTTCAGTTCCATTCCAACATGCCTTCCTTAATAATTTATTTAAGCGGGAGAGAGAGAGAAGAGAGGGGTGTATATGATTCCTTCAAGTCCCTATACATTAAATTGTATGGAATTATCAAAATTCATTTTCCACATAATTACAGTCATTAAATACATTCAGATCAATGTTGAAATACCCATGCTTGGAATCTCTGCTTTTATACTGAAGTTAGGAAGCTTTCAAGGAACTTGAAGTGTTTTTTCAGAGGATGAGTGTTTTACGTACGAGTTTTCCTAATTGTGGATGAGATCTTCATATTGACAGTGGTGGTTAATTGAAACCAAAATGAAACTAGTGCGCTAAAAATGATTTAATATGATGACAATTAATTCTTATTAGTTTTTAAATCAAAAGCAATTGCTCCTCCTCGCTGATTAAAATTCTCCAATGTGCTTTAACTTGAAAAAACCTCATAACTCAAACTAGGCTAATTGAAAATAGTTTTTACTATTTTTTCATGCTTTATTTGGACAGTTTGTAAACTAATTTGTATCTAATTAAGAAAATAAAAAGTTTAGATTCGAAAATATCGTTCAAATGACTTGTTTTCTGGCTTTCTGAATGTGGTATTATTTAAAAACTCCAAGTTAGAGGCAACTGTTTGCTCTGGAACCTTAGCTATATGCTGTTAAAGTCACACCTCATACTGTCACACAGCTTTCTAGAATTCTCCTTTCCTACTTCTGTTTTCACATTGGTATCTAAGGAGAGCAAAGAATGCACGTTATGCCGTGGGGTGTTTGTAATTAAGTTTTCTCTGAATTTTAGTGGATTTGGTGCTCCGTCTGAGTGTATTGAGGCTGAACCCCAGCAGTCTTATCTGCTCACACTGCACAGCTCAACTTTGCAACTCTTAGGAACTCTTCAGAAGTGTTTTCAACGCTTCGTCATCACATCCTCCCACACCATCTACCCACTTGCACATCAAAAATCCTGAAATAGTGTAAAGTCATTTATCTCTGTATTAAAAAAAGGCAGACACCATGAAAATCATGATATCAAGGATTTTGACAACCGTGACAAAAGTCTGCGCTTTCAAATCACATGGATCTACTGCCCTCAGTTAAGTAAGAGGTCTTTTCCATATCTAGATTTTTTTTAAGTTCAGGACTTTGAATATTCAGAGCATTATAATTCTTTTTACTGCGAGGAAAATGCAATAGCAAAATCTCAGTTATCTGTTGTTCTGGAGGTTTAGACCCCTTAGTGGATTAGTGAATTTCACCCTCCCTTGAGGCACCCCACTTGAAAAAACAAACCATTTTTGATGGAAATCTTTTAAATTTCGCTTAAAAATGATGTGTGCTACTCTGACTTCCAAATCAGAGCAAGCTAATGTCACTTAACCTTTCATTGATAGAAGTCACAGATGTTGGTGCTTACTGACTCTGCGTCAGTCACTGTGCTCAGGAAGCATTTTGCCTGGGTTTATTGTATTTAAGCCTCAGTACATCTGTGTGAGGCGGTGATGATTATCCTGGTTGAATATATAAGGAAAATGAATGTCAGAGAGGAGGTAACTTGGCCTGTAAGCACAGAGTTTCGACACCCAGGCAAGCTGATGCCAGAGTGGTGATCTGCATTATTCTTTTCACTTCTGATGGTCGAAGATAATAACTCCACTAGTCTCTTAAATTCTGATTGTTTAAGATTTTTATAATTTACTGCCATTTTTGTTGGTTATGATGATGTACCTTGGCATTGGTTTATAATCCAGATAAGCAAGGTTTAGAAATTATATATATATAAAGCAAGAATAAACCGCTTTCAAGCGAAAAATTGAGAGGCAACTTTATTGGCAAATCAGCGTCACTGGAATCTGGAGAATTTATCTTCTGTGATACATTCCCAAGCCACCATTTCTTCTCTCTTTAAGTTTAAAATACATTGATAATTTCGTACCATTTAAAAAAGTTTGTTTCAAATGTGCTTCCCTGGATAACATTTCTGGCATTTGCTTTTTGAGAGTGTCCGGGTTTCTCTGGTTTCTTTTTTCTCTCCTCTCTGTCACTTTCTCTGTCTCTCTGCAATTCCTGTGTCATAAGTTAAAAGACCTGGGACATGGTAGATTCCCTTGGCATCTATGTTGATTATAAAGGAATGTCTTTCTTTACAGGGTTTCTTTCTAGCATGAACTTTTCAACAGAAGGTGTGTTCTGATGGCTCCTCTGTGCGTGTGTGTGTGTACGTTTGCATATGTGTGTGTGTACATGTTTTACCATAAGGATTTTATTAGGCACTTTAGGGTGGAGAGGAAGTGTATTAGTCAAGGTTCTCCCCGGAAACAGAACCAATCCCAATCAGAAGCAATAGTGTGTGTGTGTGTGTGTGTGTGTGTATGTATACTTGTATATACATATATATGCACACACATATATGTGGAGAGAGAGAGATTGGTTTATTGATTGATTTTAAAGAGTTGGCTCATGTGATTGTGGGAGCTGGCAATTCTGAGATTTGAATGGCAGGCCAGCAGGCTGGAGTTGGTGTTGCTGTCTTGAGTCTGCATTTTGCAGAGCAGCAGATTGGGTTTCTGTGTTGCAGTCTTGAGGAGAATTTCTTCTTCTTGGGGGAACCTCAGTCTTTGCTCTTATGGCCTTCAACTGATTGGATGAGGCCCACCCACATTATGGAGGGTAATCTGTTTTCTCAAAGTCCACTGATTTAAATGTTAATCACATCTAAAAAATACCTTCACAGCAGCATCTAGACTGGTGCTTGACCAAATAGCTGGGCACCATGGCTTAGCCAAGTTGGTACATAACATTAACCATCATAGGAGAAAAGGAAACAGTTTAGGAAAATGATCTATCATTTAGAAACAATGGATATGTTGGCAAATGAGGAGAGAAACCTCTCTGCATCAGAAATTTGGTCTTCTGTATCAATCTCTTATATTCCTTTACTGACAATTTAGATCATATGCAACCTGTCAGGGATCCTAACTTGAAAGGAAAAAAGCCTTTTCTATTCTGGAAAGAATCAGTTTTGACCTTCTAAGTTTTATATTGTAAGCATTATAGGAAATTCACACTTTAAGGAGCTTAGACATTTTTTAAGCTTAGATTTGGTATGTGATGCTTTACTGAACATCAGGGCTTTTTTTTTTTAGTTCTTTAAATGTTTTCAATGTATCTTTAAAATATGTAGTTTGCTTGCTGGACTTAAAAAATCAATTTAACATTCACAGTGTAATTTTCATCAGCAACAGGTAAATTTGATCACAGTCTTTAAAAAAAATTCTTTTCTCAAATACTCAGGACAGTATATAGAATAAGAATTGGAGATAAGAATAAAAGTGTGAGTAATCGTACCTTCATCTACCTTTTGTCCTGATGGAGCATTTGCTCTAGAACCGAAAATTGAGTCTTGAGAGGTCTGGGCTCTTCTGTGAAACTTGCTAGCGTGTGAGATAACATCCTACCTTCCTCATCCTCTGCCTTCCACCACCCCACGTTACATCTATCTGTTCTCCTATCTAGACATTTTCTCTGTTTGGCCTTAAATGGCTCTGCTCCACATGTCACCAGATCCTGCATGTTCCTAGCTGAGGGAACAGCCACAATTTCCACAGTCCCCTGAGTATGGGCCCTCCGGTATGCTCTGTGGTCCAGTAAGTGCAAAGCTGGTAGGCAGTTGCTTCAGATTTGAAGTGTCACAGGATATTTCATTTGAATATTATAAGAAGTATCTCCTTCCATTCCTACTGCCCATGATCACCCCTTCATATTCAGACACTGTGTGGTGGGATGGGCGTGGGGGAGGAGACGCAAAAGACCACAAAATACTGCTTTATTTGGTGTCTTTATTCTGTGACCACAGAGATGGTCTTTGGTATAAAAAAAAAAGTATCATGGCCCAGAATATTGAGCATCACATCAATTTTTTTATTAGAGAATAGGAATTGATGGGAAAATTATACAATTAATGGAGGGAGTGAAGGGATATGAGTAGGGAAAGGTTGAAATGTATTCTCAGTTCCTTTGAAACAAAGTCTTCCTTTTAGAATTGTAGCTTAGTGTGGGTTGAGACCTGGAGAGTAAGTACAGGGGTGGCCAACAGTCAGTTATTACAAGCTCAGATGGGCTGGGTGCTTATTAAATATATCGTCTCATGTAATCTTTACAAGTACCCTGTAATCTAGGGATTGCAGATGCTAAAACATACTCAGAGAGTTTAAGTACCTCGTGCAGAGTTCTCTGTGGTGGGTTAGAACCCAGTTGGTCCGATTCTTCAGGTTATAAACCGATTATCACAGTACACCTCTCTCTCTCTCTCTTGCTCACTAGGCGATGAGCCCACTGCCAGTCCCATACTCTCAGGGCTCTTTAGGCTACCTATTTAACATTGATTTTTTACTTTTTCTTTTCTAATGCTCACCCCACACTTTTCGTCTTTCACATTTCATTGGAGGATTTGCACTTTCACCTCTGACTCTCAGGTGAACAGGCAAGAGGGGTGAGGGGAGTGAGGGGAGCGAGGGGCACGGCTGACTTTGCTGCATATTAGTACAAACTGCCCTTGCTGGAGGCCGGCAAAAAAATTGGGAGGGACCCTGAACGCCCTCTTTGTGACTCTCCGTGTGGAAAAGGGCCGTGTAATTCTCGGATCCTCTGGCTCAAGCGACTGGTCCCTGTATGTCTTTGGTCCTTCCTTTACGTGGACCACCTTCTCCCCCAGGATGGCAGGCTGTGACGTTGAGATGAACCCGCTGTGGTGTGAGAAAACAAGGGCTGACATAAATGGCCAACACAGGACCACCTCTGGGTAGTCCCCTCTGCCTGTTCTGTGTTTCTGGAAGGGCAGGTTTTGGTGTGATGCAGCATCCGGGTGTTAGACCAAGGGGTGCCATGAGTGAATTCTGCCTCTGCTTCTTTTTCACCTGTGTAATCAGCAAGTTCAAGTTTTGTTATGCTAACATAGAGTAAAAAAATTAAAAATCCAAATTATTGCACAGTTATATTGGTCTAGGTGGTTTTCTTATGCACCAGTTTTACCGGAGTAGCAAATACACATTTAAACAACACACATACAGTGTGTACAGATACATATATATGTGTATGTGTGTGTATAGATATATAATATTTTTGCTACCAGAAAAGCAGGTTTAGGGGCCGGCCTGGTGGCATAGTGGTTAAGTTTGCATGCTCTGCTTCAGTGGCCTGGGGTTCTCGGGTTTGGATCCCAGGCATGGACCTACTCACCACTCATTAAGCCATGCTGTGGCAGCATCCCACATACAAAACAGTAGAGGAAGATAGGCACAGATGTTAGCTCAACAAAAATCTTCCTCACCAAAAAAAAAAAAAAAAAAAAGTAAAAGAAAAGCAGGGTCACTATATTCTTCTCTGATTAGTTTTTTGGTCAGTTTTTCTAACATTTAACTAATATTTATAATTTATTTGAGCAATTAAACAGTCAATTTCTGTGTGATTATTTCACTGTTTACACTTTATTTCACTACTGAGAATTGTGCTAATAAAAATGGATCCTTAAAGCAGAAAGCCAGTGGGTTTTTTTCTGATTTAAGATTGTTTTTGTGTTTGGTGGACCTTTATCCTTGCTAAATCACATGCTGTCATCACATCTGACCAGGTAGACTGGCCAACAGGTCCTGGGTGGCCCGAAACTTCCCCAGTTTTAGCTCAGAACACCCCAAGTCCTGGAAAACCTGTCAGTCCTGGGCAGGCTGGGAGGGTTGTTCACCCAAGTACCAGACTTTCCAAGGAGCACACAGCTACAGGTTCCTAGTCACCTCTTCCCTACACTTTAGTTCTGACTGTTGGTAGCCTGTCAGATGTAAATTGTTCATGTGGAATTGAAGAGGTGAGGCACTGCGGCAGATACCGTAATTCCTGAAGCAGACCCTTCCTGACTTCTAGGCACTACTTCCTTGGGTTTTTTGGCTTTTGCAAGGGGTCAGCTTGCCTGATGGAATCAGGTGATGGGAAGGAACCCTCCCTTCTCTAGGGAGGGGCTTTACCCTCTTCGGCTTGCAGTGCTTGTTGTCCCAGAGCTTCCCCCAGCATTTCAGTTTGAGGATGTACACGTAATCTTGTGTCATTACCAGTATCTCCAGTTCTAAGATAGATTTTCTTGAAGTTGTGCCCGTAGTTCTGATTCTAGGCATCTAATACAGGAATAGCATTGACTCATTCTGCCTCCATTCAAGAGATGTCTGCCAGTATAATTAAAAAATAAAATATTTATTTTCAAAAAACACATTGAAAAAGTGATCTGTTCTCAAATTTTTGTGTAAAGAGTTTTACATTTTTTGTGAAAATGCTGGTAGTATACGATATCACGTGTGCCTTTTCTTGTTTAGAAATCAACTCTAGTTTTCTTTTATTTGCATAGGAAACCGGAGTGCATTTTACCTGGTTGGATTCAGGGGAAATTGATTGTAATAAGTTGTCTATTAACAAAACAATTCATTTGTGCTAGAAGGAAGCCAGTCTTTGAACTTCATTGTCTGTGTAATAATTTGCTAGTAGGATATTAAGTTGGTGTCTAAGCCAAGCGCATGTACTGGCTCCTCCATATGCATGGCTTGTATATTGTAACATCTTGTTACCACAAAGAAACTTTAGAAAAAAGTCCACAGAGGATCCACCCTCTTTAGGCTCTCTGCCTAAAGAAAATGTTTCTCTAAAGGAGTGAAAGCTACTTGAGGAAAAAAATGGAATTGTTTTTTAAAAAGTGTTTACTTCTGCCTGCCAAGGAGCAGCTACTTCATGAAATCAGGCAATGGCTGGTGAAGGGTGCTGCCTGGGACCTTGTCCTGTTTCCTTGCTAAATATGGTTAGGGAAGTTTGCCCCTTTAAAACCAGGCTTTGTACTAAAGAGAGCACTTATTTTCAGAATAATTCCATAAATTGGTTCCTGATAGGGTTCTGGGTAAGGAAAGTAGAATATATCACAGCCACTGCTTACGTTGAGTTCTGTTTACTTGCGTCGGATGTCATGTGCATAGGGCCAAATCGGAGATAAAGCACATCTGACCTGGAAAATACCTTTTGTGCAGATGGAAAGAAAAATCGAGGAAATGAAGTTCAAGCAACTTACTAGAAAGCCAGTGTTTCCAAACTGTGAATCAGGTTGTAAGACTAAAGGAAGAAAATTCAAGTTGGTAGGTAAAAATCAGGGTCTTAAGACATCTACTGTGAGTCAATGAAAATAGATTTTGCTTTATTTCCCTCCATTTTGGCCTTCAGGGTGTGATTCCTGCATTCCCCTGCAATGCTGCAGACCCAGCGAGGACGTGGGGTTGGCTCATCCGAACCAGAAAATGAAAGTGACAGCAAACAGGAGAAACGGTGCGAGCTGCTGGCGGGTACTGAGTGAGGTGCTGAGAGAAGGCAGCATAAATGTGAAAAGACATTTGAATTATAGCAAAATAAACCGAGTCGTAACCTACTAAAATTAATCTAAACTGACCAAATAAGTCTTGTTATTATGCAAAAAATATTACTTTACAGAAAGGAGTTTTAAGATAAAACTTGCTTCAAATATTCTGATATCATATTTAAAAGGACCCCCGACTCACAACTTTAATGCTTCATTATTGTTTTATTTTTAAATCCTTCTTTTTAAAAAACAATAAAGTGATAATATCTCATTGCTTTCGTTATAGCCCGATCATGGTTACCTTTTGCTTCTGTTTGTCACACATGGAAAAAATCCAATCTTATCTTCATCACTTTGGTATCAGAAACATTCAAGTTTGTTGAGAGTATCTGAATAAAATGTGTTTTTATTAAACTGACGTTGAAGATAATAGGTTTCACATAATTGTTATAACTTAATTAGCTACCTTATCAAATGTGTTTTATCTTAACAAAATGGATGGCATTAAACTGTTTATATGTATTTTTGTAAATTCTGTCCAATGGGTTTAATGCTTTGCTTAGCTTCTTATTTTATCATATTCTTTACCATGAACAATTCCCACACCCAGTGGTTTTTGTTTCTGTTTGATCAAGAGAGTCACTGAACCTGCATAGGGATTTTAACATATTTTCTCTATTTCAATTCATTTAATCGGTCATTCAGATATTTACTGAATGCCTCCCATGTGCCGAGGACTCTGCTAGGTGCTGGCAATACAGTAGTGAACAAAATAAAAATAGACCCCGTTTCTGAAGAGAGTGCAGGGAGAATGCCTAATCCAGGCCTGGTGTGTTGGGGGAACTTCACTGGAATGAGTCCTATCATGGTGAGGCTTAAAAGATAAGTAAGAGTTGACCAGGTTGGGATGGAGATGGGCTGGGAGGGAAGAAGGGTGTCCTGGAAGAGGAAGGAAGCAGCGTGTGAGGCCAGGTGTGAGATGAGCAGCGGGTCCAGGAGGTCAGTGTACAGTAGGGAGTTGAGTGGTGGGAGATGAAGCTGGAGAGGTGATTTGGGATCGGGTTTTTGGAGGCTTTTGAGCCGCGTTAACAGTTTTGACTTTGTCTTCAAGTGGTGAGGAATGGCTAGAGGGTTTTACGACGGGAGTGTGAGGAATTAACATTAAATTAGCATTTATGAGGATTGCTTTGGCATTTGTGAAGCATGGTTTAGAGGAGAAAAACTTAAGCCAGAGGGTAGTTAGCAGAGTGGGGAAATAATCCAGCAGTGCTGAGGACCCAGTAAATGACAGAGGGGTGAAAATCAGTGGAAATGTTTGAGAGATGTCTGCGTGGCATAATTAGCACCATTTGGGGCTTCTGGTTGCATGTGGCAGAGATGGGAGGATGGCCAGGATCCCAGGAGGACCTCCAGGCTTCAAGCCTGGACAATGAGAAAGGGACCCAGGAGGAGGGGCCGGCTTGGGGAGGGAGATGTCAAACTCAGTTTTGGGCCAAGTGAGTCTGAAGTACTTGTCGGATGGACAGGAGAGATAATGAGTTGGTATCAGTAGTTAATGTAGGAGTCTGAAGCTAAAGAGAGAGAAATAAGGCTGCATATAGTTGTTAATTAAAATATTACTGTAGCTTTAGCTTTTATGTTGCTATTTGGAAGAGGAACTCAGTGCTACATATTGACTCACTTAGATAATTTCACACTAAGTTGTGACTAACAATAAGTTTTATAACCTCAAGTACCTTACAGTTCTGTGGGCTTCCTCTGTCCACAAATAGGCAATTTCTTGACTATATTCAAGTAAGTGTTTGGTTCATTGACTACTGGGTTATGAAGCATGATGCATTAAAAAAATATCCAAACACATGCAAAGAATGTGTAACATGGCTCTTTAAAAGGCAGCTTCTGTTGGGAAACTAACATGACTTTCTGTTTCACCAGATGATACAAGGAACAGAAATAATATGAGAGATTTTTCAGTTTAAAGTGTGCCTATATGAAGGAAAATTAGTAAATAGAGAAGAGGAACTATCTCCTAAATAAAGAGAAAATATTCTTTTCTGTTTGAGTTTTTTGAAATGTTTTGTGTCAGATTTGAATGTATTTTCATCTTTAAACATTGTTTCTGATTGCAAATGTAATAAAGGACTTTGCTAATAGTTCTCATGACCTTCTGTTTGAATTTATGCCCTCTTGGTTAAAATGATAAGGTTTTACGGTTTTTTTTTTTTTTGATGAGAAAGATTGACCCTGAGCTAATACCTGCTGCCAGTCTTCCTTTATTTTGCATGTGGGACGCTGCCACAGCATGGCTTGATGAGTGGTGTGTAGGTCTGCACCTGGATGTGAACCCGTGAACCCTGGGCCACTGAAGCATGTGTGAACTTAACTGCTATGCCACCAGGCTGGCCTAGGTTTTAGTTTTTGATGTGTGGATGCCTAGATATTTTTAGTTATTCATGAAGGAAATGCAGTGAGTTGAGACTCTCTTGCTGGAAAAGATGTTTTGTGGGCTATTTCAGTATTCTTATACTTCGATTTGCATTCCTCTTGGTCCAAGACAAAACCGTATAGGTGTACTTCTCACATCATTTTCTAATGTGAGGACTGTTTCACAAGTGTGTGCAGATAAGGACTTGTACCTGAGGTTTGCTTACACGTGTGGGGTGGGAAGGGAGTGAAAAGCTCTTCCTGAGAGTTGCCATAGTTTAAGGAATAGGAGACTCAACAAATGCTTCCCATCAAAAATGACTTTCTATTGTTCTCTGAGCAATATCAATTTCATTTGGTCTACTTCTAGATTTATAATAAGTAATTTAGCATGGATAGTCTCATGTAGACATTTGTTCTTAATGATATTGTCCAGTAGATGGTGATTTTTGAAACCCTGAATGAAATTTGAGTAGTTTTTGCATGTCGATAATCTTTGTTTGCCGTGCTAGAGAGAAAGAGGGTATAGGGGTGTGTAAAAGAAGTAGACAAAAATAGGATCCGATCTTGGCAATCAGCTGAAGTTGTCTGTGGTAATTACTGATGACAGTGTAATTCTCAAATTCTCAAGAATTTGGCAAGTCTTCATAGGCTGGGAACAGAGTTGATTTTGAATGAAGGAGATCAAGTAACCTAAACAGTACATGATCTTTGTTACACTTATGGTTGTATAAAACAAACATTACTTATTTAATCCAAACATTGTGGCAGGCTTTCTTAGAGAAAATTGTGTTAATATTTACGGAGAATTTTTCATGTTGCTGTCATGGAAATGAACATGTGTCATGGCTGCACTACTAATGCTGGCGGGCTAGCAGGTGATTGCTCAGAGATGCAGTAGGTTTTAGAGAGAGAGCTCCATGGACAGCAGTAACTATTGCTTATCTGTCTGTCCCATCAGCTTTCCCATGTGCCTTCTGGTAACAGACCCTGCTCTCTTGTCATCTTAGAAGGCACGTGACCTGGGGCTGGCACTTCCTGGTATCCCAACACCCGGCCCCGGGATTCAACCACAGCAAGGCTACTCGGAGCCCCTCCTCAGGCCTGTAGAAGACTCTGGAGAGTTCTCTTACTAACTGTGGTTGTTAAGCAGGGGTGGATGTGCTCTCAGTTATGTGAAGGAAGCCTGGGATTCAGTCATGACAGGCTAGGTTACAATGTAGTAACAAATGCCCTGAAAATCTCAGTGGCTTAGTGTAACAATAATGTATTTCTTTTTCACACACAGTTTGCCCAGGACCAGGTGAGAGCTTCATACTTTTTATTTGTTTGTTTGTTTGCTTAGCTCGTATGAATTGGGATTTTGTCTCACACAGTTGAAAGGGTCCTTTGAAAAACAAACATATTGGAATTTTATTCAGTGGAAGGGAACACCATTAGCAGAGAGATACAAGCAGGGCCAAGGGTTGGAAACAGTATTAGGATTTACTCTGACACTGATTTAGGCCCTCAGCTGCTTCCATTGGAAGACTCGTGTGTTAAAAAAGTTAGAGTAGTACTCATTTTAGGAAGGGCAAGCTGAGGTAAGGTGAGTTAGGCCTCTTGTTAAAGGTCAAATAGGAATCTCAGGACAGGGACTTAAACCCCAAAACGGTTTTCTGACTCCTCGTGCAGTATTTTTCTGTTACTTTGCAATCTCTCTCTCACAAATAAAAGCAGAAAAGTCATGAGGGCCACTTGCATATGAAGAAGCTAAAGGAAAGCAAGGTGTATATGAGCGCACACAGTGGGTGCATTGCCCACAGGTGGGAATTGTATTACAAAAGCCTGTAAGTATCATTTATGGCAGCAAAAGCAATAACTTGAATTAAAGGAACTCTTCATAGAATAACGGAGTGAATCTTTGACGGGATAGGCATTTTGGCATTATCTCATAACACGCACAAAGGTCATGTCGGGGTGGCTCCCTCTGTGTTATGTAAACTCATGTGACATCAGAGAGTCTGGAACTCAACTGGGGATCTGTTCCACATACATGAAACTCTTCACACCGCCCCTGGCCAGCCTTAGTCGTGGGGGCATGTCCGCCAAGTTGGTGTTTGAATCATTATGTTAAAGCTTTGTTGTCCATATTCAGTCAAGGACTGGGGTGTTGGTACAGACTTGGCCTCATCCTTTCAGTGAGAAGGAGAAGCTGCTGCTTGTGGAGATGGGTGCGCACATTAGCTCTTTTAGGTGCTATTGTCAATGGATTTCCACAGGTTAACTGTTTTTCTCCATCTAAGTGGGAAAAATATTTTGAAAAAATTATTTTGTTATTTCCAAATTGTGAAGCAAGAAAACAGATAAAACATGAATATAATTATGACAAGGTAACAGTGGAGTAACACTTCCTATTGGAATATAAATAGCCCTAGGCTGATCCTATTAAATTACAAATACTGTCCTGCCAGTCTGCTGGGTTCCTACCATTCATGCGGCCTCTGATGTAGAATCAAAGCCCTTAACAGTCTGACTTAACTTACCTTCCTCGGTCTAAGCTCCTGTAGAACCTCCACACCCTCCATGTTCTAGCCACAGCACACCTTTAGATGCTGCTTCCTAAACCTGGCTTAACTTTTGATCTATCTGTCTCCCACCTGCTGTACCTGGTACACTTACTCCCCTAGGAAATGCTCTTCTCTTCCCACTCTAGTCACTGATGAAGTGATATTTCTGGTTTTTCTCCTGGGTATGAGGTAAGATTGCATTTCTCCATCCCCTTCAAGCTTATGATCATGCGACTTGCTCTAACCGATAAAATGTAGGGGTAAGTGAGGTGTGTGGTTAACAGTGGATGTCTTTAATAGCCAGTGCACAATTCCCATGTTCCCTTCCCCTGACGTGGCGGGCAGTGATGTTCTAGATGAGGTTTCCTCTGGAGTTCCTGAGTGAGAACAAAGTGGAGGTGAATCCCCAGAACCTCAGGGGGCAAGTAGAGTGAGTGAAAAGAAATCCTTGGTGTTTAAAGTTACTAAGATTCTGGGATAGTTTGTTACTTCAGCAAAACTTAGCCCTTACTGACTGATGCCCTTAAGTATGATGAGCTTCTCTTTCCTCATTGTTATTCCAACTATTGATAGCATTTTTGAGAGTTTACTGTGCCCCAGGCTCTTTGCAAGGTGCTTTATTTGTGTTATTTCATTGAGTCTTCTCAGTAGCTCTATACAAAGTTCTTTTCATTGCTTTTGCACTTGTAGGGAAACTGAGGCTTGGAGATGTAATAACTTGTTCAAGGTCATGCTGGGTGTTTCCAAAGTCTGTGCCCCTAATGACTACTCTCCCTGACTCTCTTGGATGCATTGTCCAGCAAATATCCATGAGCCCCTGCTGTGTGCCCAGCTCTGTACTAGGTCTGAGGATCAGAAATAGTCCCTGTCCGTGAGAAGATTAGGATTTTACAGGCAGAAAGAGAAATTTAAGCAAATAAGTACAATGAAATGTTAATAAATGTAATGCAGCATAGTGGGTGCTAGAAAGATTTGATATCAAAACCCGTTTTTTTTACTGTGTGGTCTTGGACAGGTCCTCATGCCCCTCCCAACATTTCTGACTTCTATTTTCTCCTTCCTAAAATGGGGGAAGTTTCAAAATTTTGTAAGCTAGAAAACGCAGAGGCCTACCTACCTCAAAACAGCATTACGGAGGAATGGACAAAGCATTTAAAGTCCCTGGTGCTCGGCAGCCATGATACATGGTAGTTCCTGCTTGATTTTGTTGTTTCAGTAAAAGATTCAGTGAGAGCACAAAAGAAGGGACATTCCGTCTGAGGGAAAAGAGCAGAAGAGTTTTATGGAGCAGGTTACACCTGACTTCAGTTCTTAAACTGAAGTAATTTTACTGACAGAAGGTAAGAAAGGGAGACACATTCCAGGCTAAGGGAAATAGCATGAACAAGATTATGAAACATTTAGGGAACTACAAATTTTTTGTGAAAGAAATATGGAGCACAGTGAGGGAAATGGTGGGAGATAATGTTCTGGCAGGCATCCTGGGCAGACTAAGTTGAGAGAACTTTATGGCACAGGCCATAAGGAACCACTGGAAGGGTTCAATCTGTGCTGTGGCTTTGTTTGTTTGTTTGTTTAGCATGAGTTCTGGATCCTGGAAGCAATATCCAAGATAAAGATGAAGAGTGTCACAGAGGAAGGAAAGGAAACCAGTTAGTAGACTGCTGTAGAGAGAGATGATGACTGCTTCCATTAAGACAGAGGGGATGAAATGCAGAGACTAGATACAAACAACACTAATAAGTTAAAATTGGCGGACACATATTCCCTTAAAAGAGTTCAGGAGTGGGGGAAAGGGAGGGGCCCGGGAGAGCTCCCAGAGTTTTGGATTTGGTGACTTGACAGATGTTGTGATAAAGATTGGGAATATAGAAAGAGTTTTGTTTTTTTGGTTGTTTTTTAACTATCCAGTTTTCATTTCGTGTAGGGATTATTCACTTTAAAAACTCAAACAATATGAAAAATGTTCAAAGTAAAAGGAGACATTCCACTCCCATACACGACCCTGTTAGTTTTTCCCCATATGTTTAAAACTACATTTGTGTGTAATGATCATCTTAAAGAAAAATAATACCTTTTGCAACTCTCTTTTGTCATTTAACAACATAGCGTGAGCAGCTTTCCACTCAGCGCAGAGATGGATCAACTTTATTCATTAGTGTTACAGGATCAGTAACATCCCATTCCATTGAGAATGTTTCTGTTCATTTCTTTATATTTGCTTTCACAAGTGATGCTATAAAGGATACTCTGTGTATCTACCTAAAAATTGTGATAAAGGTTACAAAAGAGAAGAAATGGGTGCTGGGAGGAAGCCCAATTTTTAAATTTGGTGGTAGGGAAAAGGCCCCCTGTCTGTCATGCATTCTTCTTTGCTAATCCTAAATGATATTTTCTTTATGCACAAGTCTTTTTTTCTTTTTTTGCTAGAAAAGATTCACCCTGGGCTAACATCTGTTGCCAATCTTCCTCCCCTCCTTTTTTTTTCCCCTTCCCCAAAGCCCTAGTACATAGTTGTATATTCTAGTTGTAGGTGCTTCTAGTTCTTCTATGTGAGCTGCCACCACAGCATGGCTATTGACAGACGAGTGGTGTGGTTCCACGACCAGAAACAGAACCTGGGCCCTGAAGCTGGGGGTGCTGAACTTTAACCACTAGGCCACCAGGGCTGGCTCTCTTCATGTACAAGTCTTGATTGCTGTATTTCCATGTATCCTAGAAGGAGTATGCTATGTAAGAATTGGCTTAAACAAATAGAAACATTCTCAGTTTGGATGATAATTTGTTGGTTTAATTACCTGCTTCAGCTAACTGGGGGATAGTATTCCATTGTTTGCTTATATCATCTTTTATTTATCCAATCCCCAGTGGAGAAACATTTAAGTTATTACCAATTCTTTGTTATAAAACAAAAAGCTACTTCAGAAACAACACATACAACACATACAACATTGGACTCTTTCTCTACATTTCTAGTACTATTTCTGTTTTCAGGTGTCACTGTGCTGTGACTTCAACAAAGTTGCTCGTTGCTTGGAGGAGTGCTCCCCCCCGACCCCAGTCCTCACAGGTATCCTGCCCTCCCCAGACCCTCTGCAAATGCCATCCATCCGAACAGTGTGGGAGGGGCGTAGAGTACCTTCCTTAGGAGAGAACACTGTATCTTAAGGTCTGAGTGCTTACAGAAAGACTTCTGTCTCTTACTCCAAAGCCTTCCTGCTATGGGTGTTTCCTGTTTTCACTAGAATGCCTTTCAGCTACAACATGGGGTGTTAGAAGTGTCATTTTTGCTACTTAATATTACTTCTCTGATTTCATGTTTTAACTATTTCCTGCTAACAACATGCGGGTTACAGTTACCTTGGCCCTGAGGTCACTAAACTATGATGCTAAAATATAATAAATATCAGTGAGTTTTTAAGGAGTTGCCATGGGATATAATCCCATACACCTTTTGGTCCATTTATTTTTCCTCAACATGGCTGGAGAGCAGAATCCTGTGGGAAAGCTTCAAGGTCCCTGTCCTAGACATTCATGCAGACTCTTCAGATGATTTTTTTTTTTTGATGAGGAAGATTGGCCCTGAGCTAACATCCATGCCAGTCTTCCTCTATTTTGTATGTGGGATACTGCTGCAGCATGGCTTGATGAGTGGTGTGTAGGTCCAAGCCCAGGATCTGAACCTGTGAACCCCAGGCCACTGGAGTGGAGTACACAAACCTAACAATGATGCCACCGGGCCAGCCCCCTCTTCAGACAATATATATTTTTTAAAGATGTTCGTGGGGGCTGGCCCCATGGCCTAGTGGTTAAGTTTGGCACACTCTGCTTTGGCTGCCTGGGTTTGGTTCCTAGCTGCAGACCTACACCACTACTTGGTGGCCATGCTATGGTGGCGACCCACGTACAAAATAGAGGAAGATTGGCACAGATGTTAGCTCAGGGTGAATCTTCCTCACCAAAAAAAAAAAAAGGTGCCCTGTCGTTACCAAAGTTGGTTCAAGATACATCTGAAAAGGAGGCATATCATTAGTAACTGTCCTATTATGTAATTATTTTGTTCTTTTTAATGTGAAGCTTGTTTTTTACTTATCTCCCTCTTCTGAAAGTTAAGCTAATCTTGTTTTCGTATTGGAGGAAAAACAACTTCCAATGTCACATAAATATAATACAAACTAGTTTAGACTTCATGTAATTTACTTTTAGTCAGAGCCTTTCACCTGTGTAAGACATAATTTAGGAGCACTGGATTTTTGTGGGGTTGAACTTGTATAATATAGGTGCCTTCTTTATGAGAAAGAACACAAAAATATCTCACTTTTACAAATTTCACAAAAATATGTGATCATGTGAAGTTTTGCAAATTTCACAAAAACTCATCACTAGGGTCTTTCCCAGGACCTTGGAAGGGGGCTGTCAAGTGATAGGCCTTGAAACTTGGCTTCCCCAAGTTTACATCTTCCCCAAATATTGTTCCCGGTCCGTTTCTACAGTGACTGAAATTGCATGTTTGGAAGGACACTCCAGTGGTACATTTATTTTTCTGGAACTCTTCCATTACGATGGAAATCCTTGAGAGAGATTGAAACAATTAAGCCAGAGAGGCCAGTAGGTTTATTCTCCAGGGCCAACTCCCATGGGTTGGTAGCTGAATCGGGAGTGTTTTGTTGAGAAAGGGTGTGAGAGAGATTCTGGTGGTGGGTGGGGGAGGGGGAGTTGGATGTGGAGCAGGGGAGGTGGGGGGACAGTGGCGGGTCAAGGGGGACTTTACTATCTCTGCTGTTTGTTACCACTGCCTGACACCTTAGCACGAGTTACTTTATTGATTTATGGTATTACTTCCCTTTGTCCCTGTAATAGCCTATGGAGCATGCTGGGGCCCAGCAAGTGGTGAAGAGAGAAAGGGCAGTGGATTTGGAAGAGAAGGATGAAAAACGGAGTCAGACTCAAAGACAGACTTGTCTTATCAATCAGTTTTGCTCAGTATATCCTGATCTTAATGTCTGTTTTCAAAAATATTATTTTTCCCCTTTGTTTTCTGACATCTGTCATATAACAGTAATTACTGCAACCAGGGTAAAGTTGGATTAAACACTGTGGTGGTAGGTAAGGATCTTCGGTATGCGATTCTTTATATTCAGAGACTCTGAGGAGAGACAGTATAATCATAGACTACCATTAATAAGTTAGACATTCTTGAGAGCCTCTACTGATTATTTAATGCACCTAAAAGCAAATAAATAAAAACATCAGAAAACAGCCTTCCTGCCTAATCTATGTAAAATTTTAGGACTAAGAAGTTGTCTGTTAGCAAGTTCTTAATGTAAAAATGTCAGGGGGTGGGGCATCTAGAGACTAGGAAATCTTGCCAGTAATTACTCGCGTGAAGTGTGTTTGAAGGATACAGCTACTGCATCTTAAAGTGTTGGCATCTACCAATTTTTGTGCATTAGCTTCCTCATCTCTACCTCTGGGGGCAGTTGTAAGCATTATATGTTATAATGCCACTAATTCACCTAAAACACTGCAGAGTACACAGTAGGCACTCAATCAACGTGAGCAAATTGCGTGTAATACAGAACTGTTTGCAAAACAAAATGTTAACGTTACCGCATTTGAGTCACTAGAGAAAAAAATATTGAAATCATACTTAATATAAATTTTTGAGCACTAGATTTGGCTAATATCACTGTCAGCGTCAGATGTGTTTGAGGAATTAATTCCTTGTTTGTGAGGCAAGAGTGGAGGGAATCCAGTAGGAGCCACATTGAAACACCAGCTTGTGACCGTAGTTGATACAATCTTGATGGGGTGGTTAAAGGCAGCTAAGTGGGCCCTGCAGGTGCCTCTGTGGGCAGAGACTTTGTGCCCTCTATTAAAGAGTCTCAAGACCTTTACAGGGTACACACTGTGGGAGTGGAAGGTTTGATGAGGAAATATGTGGATGTAAATCTGCTGGCGGGAAGAGCAGTGGGATGCGGAGAGAAAAATATAGCGAGGAGGTGAATACACGGGGTGGCTGGCAGGATAGTGCTGGAGGGGAGGTGTGAGGAAAGGGAGCCCCAATTTATAATAATGGACCTGGGAAGAAGTATTTGTTTCACTGTCAATTGAAGGACACATCAAAACATTTATATGTACCTGTGTGTATAGGTACACACACAGACACACACGCAATTTGGTTTCTTGGAAAGAATCAAAGACCTTCAAAAGACAGCCCACTTTCTTATTGGATTGAGTTTTACTCTGATCTTAAAACCTCACTTTACAGGGGACCCATTCAGTGCCATTTTCATAGACAGTTGTCCTTTAGAACTGGGCGCTGGCCGGCCACTCCCTCTCTCTGAGAAGTGGTTAGCATCTTGGGAAGGCTGCTGGCCGTCTTGGCAATGTGTCCTCAGCATGTAGCGCTGAAAACCCAGTGGGTCTTCCCTGGAGTCTTCTCTGGAACCCCCGGAGGAGTGAAGGTGATGGATTGGGATGGGAAGTGTGGATTGAGAGAGGAAAGACTCTGTCTGGGGAGGGCTGTGTGAGGGGTGGTGAGGTGAAGATTCCAGAGTGATGTCATGGGTGCTGGAGGGAACAAGCTTGTATTCAGCCTTCGGCAGTTGGAATCTGTTGGAGGGCGGTTGGTCAATCCTTCACCTGAGAGAGTTGGGCACTAGAAAACCCCACCGTTGTGTCAGCTTTGACTCCAGGCGGAAAGGAAGTAATCTGAGGACTTGTGTGAGTCCCTGGTCCCAGGACAGTCTGCATGCCTGGTGTCAGCCTTAGGAGTCAGGCTGCCCCCGAGGCCAGGGAGACCTGCTTGGAGGCTCTGCTCTGTTGGCCAGAGAAGCTTTCCTGCTCCTGCCTGCGACCCCCGGCAGTTACCGGCTAACTGTGGTATGGCAAGATTCTATGGTGAGGAGGGTGCTTGTTCAAATGATGGAGCAACAAATGCTTATTAAGCTCTGACTGTGTACCAGGTGTTCTGCTAAGCCTGTTTAAAGACCCTGGGGTTCTCTAAGTATCTGTTTTCTGATACCATAACATAACGGAGGCACACCTAACATTTTCCTAATTAATGTGGGTTAAGTGATGAAGCAGTGGCTTCAAGGGTTCCTCTGACTTTTCATTGTTCCAAGAGGTCAGGAGAGAGACCGATGCGAAAACAAAAGCAAAAGCTGATTGTAATGCAGTTTATCAGAGAGGAGCTTGGAAAGAGGTAGCCCTGAGGAAGGAAAAGAGCAAACTGTGGAGGCGCCGAGCATTTGTGGAAGAGAGAAAATCCATCCCTTTGCCAGCGGGTGAGTTAAACTGAGCAAGGACCGCACAGAAAGATTCCTTTGCCTTACGAAGGGGAGGGCTCGCGTTTTGGGACGGCTTCTTTCTGTTTGCTCATTTTAGTATGCTTTTGTTTTCAGCAGGGCGTTTATTACTTGCCAGAAACACTGGCAGTCACGGTGGGGGAGGAGTTGGCATAAAATTCTTTATGATCGTTTGTATTCTTTAAAATTCATCCATAACTGTCCTGTAATGTGGCAATTCTAAGATTACCAAAGTGACATAGAGAGTGTGTTAGACTGTCTGGATCAGAGTTTAGTTTAATCCGGAAGTACTTAATGGTAGGGGTGTTTCTTGCCTCTTCTGAAGGGTTGGAGAGGCATCTCTAGGTAAGGGAGGAAATAGGAGAGCATTCCAGAAGAGACAGCTGGAGGTGTCTTCCAGAGATGCAAGAGGATGAAGCAATGCAAAGGTAATCATAATGTACTGACCGGATCACTATATTTACATGAGTTAAAGTCCCTAGCTGGTAGTAAAAGCAAGTCTTCTCACTCCCAGTCCAGGGTTAGTAGTTTAAACTTTTCCTAATTTATTTGAAAAAGGATAGGGATAATGGGATTTTTTTTTCTTTGAAAATTGGTTTGTGATTCTACTACCTATTGTGTGAGCTTAATAGAAAATAGAAGAACCAAAGGAATCATTTATTGTGCAATTGATCATGTTCTAGACAGTATATTAAGAATTTTACATTTGCATTATCTTTAAGAATCTTCCCCGTAATCCTTATAAGATTGGTACTATTATTATCACCATTTACAGATCTGAACTTTAGGATAAGTCCATTTTCCAAGGTCACACAGTAGGGGCCATGCCATTTGTACCCTGATTATGAGTGGAGGGAAGAACTTCCTTTTTCATGATATGGAACAACTTCTGTACCAATGTCTTAAGTGAGGAAAATTTTCAGCATAGTTTTACTAAGCAGTATTTTTTCATTTGTTTTTCCTGTTTCAAAAGATAACGTGACAATAATTTGCCAATGCATTTGCATGAAACTCTTAAAAGTCACATTTTTAAGATCTCTTTGATATTGTCAGTTTTGGGGGGCTATCTCTCTCCAGGATCTGGAAATAAGGAGAACAGAAATTAAATGTGAGTAGCAATGTTTGCTTTCAAACTTTTGCAACAATAAGTTTTACCATTCTCAGATGCAGTTCAATACTTGCTAAAATGTATACTGGTATTTTAAAGATCTAACCAGCAAATTGACAGGTTTGGGGTTTTTTCCTCAACAAAAAATAAGTGGGAATAAAGTTTTTTTAAATTAGACTTATCAGTGGTTTGTCGGTCTGACTCATGGCCTTGAGTAGGCCAGGAGACAGGGGACAAGATGTCACTTAGACTAGTATAGCTCTTGTTGCCATAAGAGTTTGGTTCATCAGGGAACATCTTTAGGAATTGGGAACAAACATATTAAAAAAATCTCTGTCCTCCTGGATACCTACATTAAGGGAGGAGGTAGACAGAAATAAACAGATAAGTGAAATATGTAGGGTGTCAGACTGGTGATAAATGCTATGGAGAAAAATCCAGCAGTGAAGGGAGATATGGAGTGTAGTTACAATTTTAATTGCTATTAGCAGAGTAGGCTGCATCGGGAAGGTAAAACTTGAGCAAAGATTTCAAGCAAGTGAGACATGCAGATCACTGGTGGTTTTCAAGCCAAGGCAACAAATAGCAAATGCAAAAACCTGATCTGAGAGTGTGGCTGGCATATTTGGAGGCATTGCAACGAGACCAGTGTGAGTAGGGGAGAAAAGCAATGATCGTGTAGGGTGTCCAAGGCTCCATTAAGGATTTTGTCTGTTCTCTAAGGGAGATAGGAAGCCATTAAAAGATTTTAAGCAGAGAAGTAACCTGATCTGACTTAAATCACCCTGGCTGCTGTGTTGAGAACAGACTGTAAGAAGAAGGGCAGCAAACAAGGAGACAAGTTGGGAGGCCAGTGACCAATCCAGGCAAGGGATGGTGGTGGCCTGGGCCGTGGTGGAGGCAGTAGACTGGATGAGAAATGGTGGGATTGTGGATATATTTTAAAGGTACAGCCAACAGGATTTCCCCGACAGATTGGATGTGGAGTGGGAGAGAAAGACGTGAATGATGGTGTCAGATTTTGGCCAAGTTTCTTTCCAAAGTTTGGAAGAATGGAGGATCAGGTTTGTGGGAAAATCAGGTGTGTGTTTGGTTTTGGACATGTTAAGTGGAGATACTGAATAAGCTTTTGACTATGCTATGATAGAAGTCTGGGTGTTAAAGGGTCATTAAAATGAGCACTGATCTTCATTTGAGGCTGTTAGAATGGAGTACAGGCAATCATTTCATGGATATATCTCATGGTTGATTTCATTCAGTCATTTAAATTGACTAGAACAATGAAATGATAATAATCTTCTAATTTTGGTTGTTCTACAGGGTTATCTTTATTAACTTTGCAGACGTCCATCCCTATGATAATTGAGCCAGTTTTCTTAACTCTGTAATATAGTCAAAGACTTCTAGCCGTCTTTACTATGACACTGCTGTTGCACAGCTTTGGTGTGTGTGCGGGGAGGGTATTCTAGTTTGAATCTCATAAGGACTAATGTAGAGACAAGTAAGTTAGGAAATGGAAGGACCGAGGCTAGGGCAGGTAAGCTGCAGGGCTGGCCCCTGCAGGAGTTGGCAGTGTTTAAGGGAGCAGTCTACACTTGGCTGGACCTAGACTTTATACCCAGTTGTGGTTGGGGTTGCTGGACTCCTGTAGTCAAAAGAATCTGGGTTTTAGAATCAGACAGACTTGCCAATCACTAGATACTTGACTTTGAGGAAGTTATCTAATTTCTCTGAATTTCAGTTTCTTCATCCATAGATTGGAGAGAATCCTGACTTCATGATCTGGGTCTCGTTTACTGTACCAGCCTTATCTCCTGCCATCCGCTTGTGTGCTACTTCTCTTTCAAATTATGCAGGAGAGTATATGATTTTCTGGCTTAGCACAAATTCTCACTGCATCACGTAACGTCAGTTCTATTTTTGGTGATGCTAAATTTGCTCACTAGGTTCAGATGGTGTCCGACAGATGTCTCTACTGTAAAGGTATCTTTTCTCCTTTGAAATAAGGAATCTGTGAAATGATACTTTGAGAGGGTGTGAATATCATACTTCTCAACACCCTTTCATTCAGTGGTCTTGGCATTCATTGATTATCTTTGCCTGAATTAATTATTGCTTTGGGACTTACAGAACGCTGATTTTTTAAAAATTCTCTGATTCCTTCTACATTTAAATTCTGAATTATCCTATATAAAGACTTCCCCTCACTTCCCCCCCCCCCACTCTCTTTTTTGTTTTGCTTTGCTGTGGGTATAGTTAGGGACTCAAGGATTCCTTTTATATTCAATGTTATAATAATACATTACCATATTTATTATTTTTCCATTGATATTTAATGTGTTACAATCCATTGCTATATTTATTATTTCTGATCCTCAAACTGCCCCAGATTTGGCCAGTTTGAATTCTTTCAAAACGTTTCCTTATTCCATTTCACATGTCACCATTAGCCTTAGACACTTACTTGCCCTTCTAGCACAAAATTTTCCATATTTAGTTTATACTTGCCTATTTCTGACCTGGAATCAGCCATTTCTCCAAGGAGCCCTGGTTCCGTTTAATGGGGAATGGTATCTAGTAGCCAAGACTCCAGCTCTAGGTGTGCTCACTTTCACTTGGGTCTTATTCCTTCTTGGTCTTTTCAGTGGATGATGCTGGGAAATATATATTTAAATAATAATTTTATAACGCTGTCTTCAATTCAAAGCTGATACCATAGGGTTCTTCCTCACCAGCAAAGGCAATTTAAAAATTATTATATAAAGTGACAGCATAGAAAGCAATTATTAGAAAGCTTATGTATTACAGGCTAGTATGACTCAATAGGCATCTCATCTTATGGTACAAGTATTAATATTGGTGATTTAGCTCATTTAGAGTAATTTCTTTTGTGGGCTGTGATAGAACAGGAAATCTGAGGAAAGTTTTTGTTGTCTTTGGAGTTTTGACTTGGTACTCTTTGCATCCTTAACTTGACCGGAATGACCTATGTGATTCATAATATTCGTGTCCTTAAAGATGGATAGTTTAGGAGTACATTTACCATTTTAAAATTTCTTAAGTTATAATAAAAATCTCTTTATTAAAACATAAATATGTACGAATAAGGCTTTAAAGAAATCAAAATATAACTAGTGTAATGTCTTAATATTAGATGTAGATTTTGCTGATATGATAGTCCATATATGAATTGTTTGATTTTTAAATTTTATTTTGTTGTTTTAAATTTTAAAATTTCTTAAGTTATAATAAAAATCTCTTTATTAAAACATAAATATGTACGAATAAGGCTTTAAAGAAATCAAAATATAACTAGTGTAATGTCTTAATATTAGATGTAGATTTTGCTGATATGATAGTCCATATATGAATTGTTTGATTTTTAAATTTTATTTTGTTGTAGTATCCCATACTTGTCCTGCTTTTGCTCATTTTAGAATATTGAATTATATCATCAAGTTTCCTAATTAGGACATTTTGAACTTTATCATATATATGTAAGGATTTGAATTAAAACGTTATGCTGCAACAAATGATTTTTTATGCTAGTATAGCATTTTTGTGTATTAAAATAGATATTTGACCTTTTTGTTATGAACGCATAATACAGTCAGCCCTCCCTATCTGTGGGTTTTGCATCTGGAGGGCTGACTAAGGGACTTGAGCATTCGTGGATTTTGCTATCTTCGGGAAATCCTGGAACCGGTCTCCAGTGAATACCAAGGGATGATTGTACAGTTTTTAAAATAAAAAGCGTTGATCAATGGATGGGTCAGCTTTGTGGATTAAGTTCCTTTTTTTCTTCTGGCAAACAGCGTGAAATTCATTAAAGGAAATCTCAGGTAAATTATATTCTTAATTTATGTCAGGCTGATATATATTCAGCAGCTACTTAAAAAAAATTTTTATGTCTTCTGAAGAGCTGGTTAAGCATTTCATTTGTGTGTCCCAAGTGTGAGGTGAACTTGACCTTGCCTTTTGGCCAAGATTGAAGAGCAGGGCAGGACCAGATGAGTAATACTTGTGGTGGTTCAAATGTCTGGCAACCATTCCATACAGCTGTGGTTCTTGTTGTTGGAAAACCTGGGCTTCGAATGAGCGACAGCAGCCGGGCCTGACGGGTTCACTGTAGTAGGGCAGGGCAGAGCAAAATGAAACAAAACAATAAACCAATAATTTCTATATTGACACCGACTACGGTTGCCCCAGCTTTATTTCAAGTGCAAAACTTAAACCTCATTCCAGGTTCTGCCTTCAAAGAATAACCAAGGCAGAGTGAACATACTTGTCAGGGAAAATGCTTGAAATCGATCCAGCTATTTTTTGGGCTATGAAAGAAAAGCCCCCTTTGTGCTGGCCATTAGGCCTTATAGACAGGAAGGTTGCAACGTGATTCTCTTTTTGACCATGCTGTCTCATTTACCGTGAGTTATGCACAATCTTTTAGTTTTCCCCTCCTTCACTCCACCCTCTGCTCCTCCTTCTCTTCCCAATAAAAATACCTCTGTTCTTGCTTTACCGCTTTTATAATCTATGTGACTAAGAGGATACCATGGGAAAGTATCTGGGCAAAGTAACTCTGTCCCATTTTCTAATTTTTTTTGATTTAAACACTTTGTTAATTGAGAGGAAATTACTCTACAAATCTGTGATTTCATCATGGTTATTGTAGCTGAGTTAAATGTCTACAATAGTGTTTTAAAATACTGTTTCTTTAACTTAAGTTGTTTTTGCGTGTCTACCCAAATACGTTGTAAACATATGCGTCACGAGAAGAAAAACGGAGGCTATGATTTTGCAACTGGCACAGCAAAAGAACTTAAAAAGTGTTTGGGTAAAAATTAAAAGCATCTAAAGCTCTTTATGTTGGGCATAAACTTGCATTACGGATCAGTTTGATTCAGTACGTATTTCTACTGTTGTGAGTGAGAGTGTGACTGTGGAGGCAGACACCTGGGTTTTAATCCCAGCTCTGCCACAGACTAGCTATGGGACCAACTATTTAACCTGCCTCTGCTTCACTTTCCTTCTCTGTAAAATGGGTGGAACAATAGCTCTTATCTTGTAGAATCGTTGTGAAGAATAAATGAGTTAATACATGTAAAACACTTAATACAGTGCTTAGTTCATGGTCAATACTCAACAAGTGTTAGTTATTATTATTATGGCCACTTTCCTGTAAATCAGTATTACCTGACTCTTAATTAGTAAAATTGTAGAAAAAGCCCAAGATTCAAGATTTTCTTGAAATGAAATTTTGTGGTTATTTTAAATAAAAACAATAATTAAAGATAATTAGTCAATATTCTTCTACTTCTGAACCTCTTCTCGTCTTTATGAACATCTCTGAAACATATTCATCAATAATGCACAAATTTATCTCATCTTTAGATGTATACAATTAAAATCCAATGCTTTAAGTAACTTTCAGAAGGGTCTACTGTCTTTTATACTTATACTTATACTATATAAAGGCCTGCAGTATTTTAATGACACTGCTCTGTATCTTTGCAATTGATTGAATTTTTATTTTTTGGACTTCAGCAATTTGTAGAGAAATGTACACATGAGTTCATAAATGTTGGCAATATATTAATCTGTGTATCTTAGTTTGTCATAAAAAGTGAAATAACAAAATACGCATATTTGACTTTTGAAGTGTTTTCCTTTTACTTTACAGTCTTAAGTTTTCTTAAAATTAGATTTATACTTTGAGGCAGAGTTTTAAATATAAATGAAATTTTTTAATGTACCTGGATGGTTGGGCTTTTTGTAAACCTATTCCTTCACTTTCTAGTTTGTTACTGAAACTGCAGTTCATACCATGTTGCAGATAAGTTAGTTAGCCTGAGCACACAGAGAACTCCAGTATAAGACTTTTTTTTTTTTTTTCAAATTTACAATTTTCCCCATCCATCCATTTGGCTTTCCATCCGTCCATCCATCCATCCATCCATCCATCCATCCATCCATCTATCCATCTATCTGTCTGTCCATCCAGTAACATTCTCTGTGCCAGGCACTGTTATGTGTCTTGGGATAAATGTCATTAGTTTAAAACATGAGAATAAAATGAATACCCATGTGCTCACAAACCAGTGTAAGAAATACTAACTTGATTTTCAAAGTTAAAAAAAAGATTGCAGAGTTCATTTTCTTTATTTTTTGATTGTCTTTATTTTACTTAAAGCTAAAATGAAATAAGAAAATAAAGCATTTTTCTTAATTTTTAACTAGTACATTTTTAAAATGTAAAGTAATAAAAACCTCAAGAGAATAATTGAAAATGGGAAAATGTAATATTATCTACTCACAAACATGTGGAAGTCATGTATACTGGGTGCTGTAAGAAATGGAGCCACATAAACAGAGCCCTTATTGACCTGAAATTTGTTGTCATTTTAAACCATTTTACCCAATTAACCTTTTTCCTGTGCCTTGTCCAGTAAACAGAATTAGAAACTATATAAAGGCCTGCAGTATTTTAATGACACTGCTCTGTATCTTTGCAAATGATTGAATTTTTATTTTTTGGACTTCAGCAATTTGTAGAGAAATGTACACATGAGTTCATAAATGTTGGCAATATATTAATCTGTGTTAAATATGTTAGTTTTGTGGGCATGGCTGATTTGAAAGGAGCGGTATAATTTATTAATGCTTTCTTAACGATTTCATTGCATAATAGAATATTTTTAAAAATACAAATATTTGCTGCATTTTTATGAATGTTTTAAATATTTGTTGAGTGCTTCCCATGTATTAGGGTTACACTAGAGTCTTTCTGTATATCTTGTCTCTTTTAGCATTCACGAGAACTGTAGCGTAGGTGGGATAATTGTGGGTAGAGAAGTTATGTGTTAGTGGCAGAATGGAGATTCAAGCTCTTATCTGTCTGAGCCTAGATTCCATGTTTTCTCCACTATGCTAGTAGTTCACTGACTTGTAGATTTCATAAACTGATAACATTTTTCTTAAAATGGAAGAATGATATAGGTTTGTCCTCCTTTTATTTTGCCAGCTAAGGATATTAAAAATAAAACTATTATTTCATTTCAAAAAGATAGTTTGATACCCAAATGTAGTAAGACATGATTTTAACATAGAGGTCAGTCCTTTAAATGGAATAAACTTAGTCTTATGAAAAACTCGTTACAATGAGCTGTACACTTCTCACATTGCAGGAACTACCACCCTGCGTGTTCCATCCTATGCTACTTTATCCCCCAAACCAAATTTTGTTCAGTTAGAGAAGGACCTCCTTGAGGTTGGTGGTAAAATGAAGAATGTAATGGATGCAGGGACAAACTTCAGAACCCAGAAACTAGAGTCTGTTTGATAAGCATCAGTGTCTGTATTCTTTGCTTAGTATATTTGTCCTCTTTATATTATGCCTGCCTCGGGAAGACACCACATGTGAGATTTTGCTTATTTCAATACATGGGTTTGTGTTATTGTTAGGAATTGCTGAACTGTTGTGAGTGAATATTAAAGGATTCTATTTTTTAATTTTCCATATTTCATATATTTTTCATGGACTAGTGACTGGGAACATGAACATATGGCATTATCTTTTTCTTAAAGATAGAAAAGGAGGAAGACTGGTTTTATTAGAGAAGTCATAGAGACTCATTTTCCTGTTTATGAAAGGATCATTTATATATTTTCTCCCAGACCTTTTTTAACAGATGAAAAAATGCTTAAATGAAGACATTTTACTTATACTCATCTTGGAATATTTTAGAAAGTACTCACTTGATGGCAGAGCATCCAGTGAAATCATAAAGTGAACTTTATTTCCCTCACTCCCTAATACCACCAAGGTGTTTCTCTAATATTAAGCCAGGGTAGGAGAGGAGGTATTTTCCCCTAGTGTCTATTATAATAAGAGTAACTTAGTTTGAAATGTATAGACATATAGTTTTAAAAAATTCATTCTTTTAGAGCAGTTTTTAGCAACTTTATAAATTACTTTAAGAATAGAGAATAAATTTCTGGTTGATAATAAGAAAAATATAAATACTAGTGAAACACTTGTTGATGGATTTAAAGGCAGTTTACCCAAGGTCGTACATGATCATCTACCAAACTGGGACCAGAAAGGCTTTTTGGAGGAAGCCTTTTAATGCTCCAGTAAATGTAGCATTCTGTTAAATGTATGCTATAAGATTGAGTAAATCTTGTTAGTTGTTATTTCTAAGAATTACTTGGCATTTTAGTAGATTTGATAATGCTGTTTGTAAAACCTATAAATTGTGGAGCAGTTTGCGTGTGTTAGAATCTGCTCTAACTTTGCTTTCAGCTGCCCTGTGAAAATCAGGTTCCCCTCTCCCGCACAGCCTGGGTATACAGTCTTTTCCCTCCTAAAGCTCTAGCCTGGAGTTGTCCTCATGTTTGGCCCTCAGTCGGTATGAGTTGGCCGGGATTTGCTGATTGCTAGGTTTCCTCCAATTTTCACTCGATGAAACAAGCAATGGTTAAATTTTCTATCAGTCCTGCTAGTGTTAATAAAGTGAAATGATGAATTAAATGAGAAATTTCTTCATCTTCTGAGGGAATAAATGCTAAACGTTTATAGCAAAACTAACTTCCCCCCATCGAAGACCTGAGAGCCTAAGGAAATTACCCATTTTGTTTTCCTTAAACTTCTGCTAAGGATGAGCCATTAAACTATTAAATTTAAATTTCAGAGCTGAGTTTTCGGCATGTAGCTTTTGCCCTGAATTGTTCTGATTGCTTTCTTCCCTTATATACGTTTTGAAGTTTGTGCTCGTCTCTCCCATCTCTTCCTCTACATTCTCCTGTGAAGTGAGTTACTTGATCAGAAGTAATGCCGTGTGGTCACCATCATGGTGACAACATTTAGGGCCCATCTGGACAATCCAGGCTAAGCTCTTTCTCTCAAAATCTTTAATTTCATCTTTTGTCATATAAAGTAACATTCACAGGTTCCAGGGGTTGGACATGGCCGTCTTTTGGGAGGTCATTTTTTTGGCCTACCGTAGTATCTGAGTCTTTCACCTATAAACTGTCGAGAGCCAGTGAGGTTAAGAGGTGGTAGAGAGAGTATGGAATGTGAAGGCACGCTGACTTGATCTGAAACAGGGCTGAGCTACTTATTTGCTGTGCAAACTTTGGCAGATTACTTAGTCTTAGTCTTCTTTTCCTGTTCTGTAAAATGGGGATAATAATAGCAAATGTGTCATAGGATTATGCTGAAGATTAAATGATTTAATAAATGGAAAACGATTAGAATAGTGCCTAGCACACAGCCGGCATTCAACAAATATTGACTATTATTATTACAAGCATTTGACTCCAAACAGCTTTGCATAAATCATGCAGCTGTGAAGGCTGGCACTTGGTGGCGGATGTACTTACTGTGCTTTGTGTTTATAAAAGTTCGTTATTTGCCAAATGAAGAAACAGTGGCAAGATAAACAGAAGAACACAGTTGTGTGTGTTTGGGGAGGAGGGGCTTGGTGGAGTGAGACTTCTCAATATAGACTTCTTTATCTTGTTTTAAGTTTTGAATGTATAACAATTTGAAAAGGACAAGTAAATAAAGGAAGTTGGAGAAATGAAATTTACTTGTCTTGATTACATAGCTAATAAAAATCCCCAAAGAGTAAAATTAGGGGATTTTTGGTGTATTTTCCAATGACTCATGAATCCATGTTGTTTCCTTTGGTATATGGTGGGTTTTGTCCTTTAAGTCCAGTTTTTATATTCAATATTCTTTCTCAATAACCTTTCGTTTAAATCTCATTTTTTTTCACTGTGCTTTTAAACTTAGGTAGATTTATTTTATTAAGACTTGATAATTAGATCATTTGATATGAACAAATTTACCTTAGAAAAAATGCACTTAATTTGAAATACAGTCCTTTAATTAACTTGTTATTAAATTGGCATGGAGAATTTAAAACATATGTTTCTGCACACTTAAGAAGCTCTCACCATATACTTTTTGTTTTTCCATTGGGTTTGCTTTTTAACCTTGCATTAACTTTAAAGGAACACTTTTGTTGGAGTTCACTGACTTTTTGTTGCACTGCACGTATTTCTAGAGAGCTTATTAAGCTCAGTGGTGACAAATCAAAACAACCCACATGAAGAAATCTGCTGTTTTAGTGAACATCTGCCTTAAAATATTAGCACCTTGCTTTCTGTGCAGCTTTACAGTTTTGAAAACATTTCCCTGTTGGTTTATTTAAGCTTCACACCATCCCCGGGAAGTGGGAGGGTCAGGTGTCACTAATGTCATCTATCTTCCTATGTCATTACTGTCCACCTGCTTGTCTTTTCAACTTGAGTAAGAGGCAAGGACCATGTTTTTGTCATCTCTAGATTTCTAGTATCTAGCATATTGTTGGTGCTCAGAAATAGTTGTTGAATGTACAGATAAATGTATAGTTGGATGGAGAGATAAGAAAAATCAGTCAAATTACCTTTAGTGATTTTTCTAAGCTTTTGTGTCAAGTAAATGCAACCACCGGAACAAAATCCACGTCCTTAGACTTCTAGTCAATGTTCCTCTCAGAACAACTGTCTGATTCCTTTTCTCCGCTTTAAATGTGAGATCAGTGTAGGGCGATCCAAATCCTTTGTGCCAAACAGAATAAATTAATCCCCAGCCCAAGTAGGATTCAGCACTTTTGTTCATCAGAATAATCAAAGCAAAATTCTCAAACCTTGAATGCACATTTTGAGAAATTCACTGTTTTGTTTATTCTGTTTATCCTAAGTTTTAAGTGATATGCTTATTTCTATCTGTCTTAGTTTGGGCTGCTGTAACAAATACTGTAGACTGGGTGGTTTAAACAACAAACATTTATTTTTACAGTTCTGGGGGTGCAGGCTGATTCAGTTCCTGGTGAGAACCCTCTTCCTGGTCTGTGGAGGGCCACCTTCTTCCTTTGTCCTCATGTGAAAGAGAGAGAGAGGGCCTCTCTCCTGTCTCCCCAGGGCACTAATCCCATCAGGAGGGCTCCACCCTCAGGACCTAATTACCTCCCAAAGGCCCACCTCCTAATACCAAAACACTGGGGATTAGGCTTCAACATATGAATTTTGGGGGAACACCAACATTCAATCCACAGCACTATCTCTCCATCAAAGTGTGGTGACAGTCCACTTAGTATTAAATGGCCCAAACTGTTCTTCTCAATTATAAGGTTTCAACTGACAACTGAATATTTTTATTTTTATGAGTGGCAAGAGATAGGGAGGTTAGACCTGAAAGAGTTGAAAGGTTTTCTCACCACACATTTCTCTCCTTAGTGTCACCCTAATGGATCTAAAAAGAAAATTAACACTTGTTTTCATCACCTATTTTTCTAATATAGTATACTAAAAGTTGTAAAATTTAACATGTTCTAATTTGAACTTACCATCTTTTCTCATTAGGTAGTTATGCCATTTACGTAGCCACTCAAGCGTGAAAACCGGGACTCGTCGTTATTCTCATTCACCAATGACCTACCACATTCAGTCAATTAATAAGTCCTGCGGATTATGTCTCTTAAATATATCTTAAATGCATCCCTACTGCCCTATATGACCATTATTTTCTCCCTAAAGTAATTATCCTCACTAAAGTGGGGTGGATGTTTCAAAAATGCACAGTAAATTTACTTGAGCTGGAATTTAAGGCATTCTGTAATCTGGCCTCAAATCCACAAGCACCAGCCTCGTTTCTGCCTCCCAGCCTTTTATTTAAGCTTCATCAACATCAAAGCACTTGTAGTTCCACGCATGCCCCATGTACTCCTTGCGTCCATGTCTTCATCCCTGTCTGGACATCCCCAAACCACCTTCTTGCTTGCTTAATTCCTTCTCTTTAAGACTCAGTTCAGGTATCATTTCCAAAAGACATGTCTCACCCATTCTTCCCCATGCCTCTCTCCTGACCCCCTGTATTGGGTTCATTTATTGAAACATTCATTGATTTAAATATTTCTTGAGCACCTGTTGTGGGCCAGGCACATGTCTAGGCATTCGGGATGCCTCAGTGAACAAAACGAAAGATTCCTGCCCTTGTGGCTCGTACTTTCCAGTAGGAGAGACAGACAAAAAGTATATAAAAAAATAAATTGTATCAGATATTAGAAAATGGTAGAGCATTCTGGGAAAATTGCATAAATAGAGAAGAGTGAGGAGGATCTGAAGTTGCGTCAGTGAGGGCTGGGAGACAGCAGTATTAAACACAGTGCTCCCTGAGGCCAAACTGGGAAGGTGAGGTTTTGAGCAGACTTGAAGGAGAGGAAGGACCAGTCTATGTAGATACCTGAGAGAAGAGCATTATTCCAGGCAGAGGCAACAGCCCAGGGCAAAGGCCCTGTTGCGGAAGCATGCCTGGTTTGTTCAAGAAGGTCAGAGAGGCTCGAGGATGACTCAGATCAGGTAGGGCCTTATAAACGGTTGTGAGGACTTTGACTTTTACTCTGTGTGAGCTTCGGGGGTACTGGAGGGTTTTGACAGGCTGCTGTATTGAGACCAGAGTATAGACAGACGCAGGTGACCCAGTTAGGAGGCTACTGCAGGATCCAGATGGAAATGGTGAAGGCTTGAAGGATAGTGTTGACTGTTGGGAAGGTGAAATGTGGTCAGATTGCAGATATATTTTGAAGTCTGAGACAACAGGATTGCCTGATGGTTTGGATGTAAGTCATGAGAGAAAGAGAGGAGGCAGGAACGACTCTGGAATTCTTACTGTCATTCTCCTTCCTCTCACGCACCTAGAAGGTTGATCCTTCGTGCCTTCCTCCAAGGGAATGTGCTGTTCCTGCAGTCTGGGATAGCCTTCTCGTCTTGTCTGCCTAGGGAATTGCAAGGCCCAACTTGGATGTCATTTGTCTGCATCTCACCTCGTCTGGTGCTTTTCTTCCTTTTCCCATAGGCCTCGTGCGCAGTTGCTAAAATGCTCCTCTGTCTGTGGTCTCTGGCATGACTGTGAACACTTTCAAGGCAGGAGTGGAACTAGTATCTTACCATTATCCAGCACAGTCCAGTGCCTACAGGGTTGACTTTTAGGCAGTTGGAGCTTTAAGGCAGAAATGGGTAGAATCACAGAGACCGTGGCTTATATCATGCATGTAAGAACAAGAGGAGAAAGTGGTCAGAGTTTCCTGATGTCGTGACGCCGTAGAAGAACGTCCTGAGTTACTGGAACAGTCTTGGTCCAGCTGCTGTGGGATCAGGGCAGGGAGTCGTCTAGGGGGAAGTGAAAGAATTGGCATGACTGTGCATTTTTCTCTAACAATTAGAAATGCCAGTGAAGGGAATTGGATGGTTGGGTTTACGTTGTGTTGGGGATAAGCGAGGGATTCTGGATGGTAGCTGAGGCATCCTTGAAATAATTGGGAAAGGTTTTCAAACTCAATAGGGAGGCAAAGTTAATTCAAATGGCAGAGAAACCAGATGAACAGGGACTGATGTGTACAGTTGAGGGCAAAGACCAGACTCAACAGGAATGAGAGGAAGAAGGAGGCATCATAAGGGTAGGAAAGGGTGTATTAGTCTGCTCGGGTTGCTACAACAAAATACTGTAGACTGTGGGCTTAAACAACAGACATTTATTTCTCAGTTCTGGAGGCTGGGAAGTCCAAGATCAAGGTGCTGGCTGATTCAGTTCCTGGTGAGAGCTCTTTTCCTGGCTCGCAGATGGCCCTCTTCTTTCTGTGTCCTCACAGAGCAGAGAGACATGGCGTCTCTCCTTTTAAGGGCATTCATCCCATCATGAAGGCCCCATTCCCATGACCTAATGACCCCCTAAAGGCCCCACCACATTGGCGGTTAGAGCCTCAACATAGCGTTTTGTGTGGACACATTTCAGTCCATAGCAGAAGGTGTGGTCAGAGAGGGCAATTTTGTCATGGGAGGGAGAGAACAATTTTTCTACTTATTCATGTTTTACAAGAGCATGACTTCCAACCCGTATAAAAGAGTATCTGGGTGCAGATTAATTATATTTATTCTAATTTAACAGGTAAGCTTGCAGGAATGAACACTGGATTTAGTGTAGTTTCATAAGTCTATTGTTTTATTAGCTGTATAATCAGGATGACCATGTAGTTTGTGAAGCGTAGCATTTTAAGATAGTTGTAAGTCATGGTATAAATGCACTATCATTTTTTTAATAGAGAACTATTTAATGTACAAGCTGAGTTGAGACTAGTACACAAAAATCTTTTCTTCTGGAGATTCGAAATATAAGTGTTTATCACGCTAGCGAAATTAATTTTTTGTTAGCAAGTGTGATGTTTCTCTGAAGATTTAAATTTTGTTTTAAAGTGCTTTTTAAATCAAGTACAGGTTTTTTTGTTTATTAATGAATTTTGGGGTGGTTTTATAAAGCAGTTTTTCCTCTTCAGGAAACTTTCTCAGTCTTGGTTGAGTGATGTGACTGTTGGAGCCCCATCCGGTCACTGAGCGTACCTCTCTCTGCCTCTCCTATCTTGCGTTAGGGTGGCGAACATTGGCAAACACTTGAAAGCAGTTTTAATCTTACTCCCAACCCCCGAACACCTGTTTTAATGGAGCTAATGTAAGAGCTCCATGAACATTTTCTAACAAATTGCTTTTTCTTTAACTCTTCTAAATGGAACATAATGGAATCACTCTTCTGGAACTATAACTTTGACATACATTTGCATAAGTAGGAGGAGAAGTGGTTGTCATAAATAGCTAGAGCACCTTTTTTAAAAAAACTCACTTTCTTTTAAGTTTGGGTTTGAGGGCAGAAACTTCCATTATAATTAATGTAATATGTTGGGCTGTTTGTTTTGTTAATAAGTGGCTAAGACCTGCTTAGCTCACAGCTTTATCCGACACTGTCACAATTGCACACCTTCCTTTCTCTCAGGTTCACACAGTAATGGTTTTAGTGCCAGACACTGTAAACTGATAAGATAAGACGCACATGGTCCGCTGCCATAAGCCAGGGGTCCCTACTGGCTCCGCTGACGCACGCAGTCCTCCCCTGATGTCAGAAGGCTGATAAGTCGCACTTGGCTGGTTTCCCACATTTTGTGCCAGAGCGGGAAAAGGCTCTTTGTCTGAAAAAGCAGCTCTATTGAAGTAGTTTTTTTTTAAACATATTATTGCTTTTCTTGACAGTAGGCCAGATTCCTGTCTGTTTAAACTGTTTAGTATTATTTCTGAATTGTTTGGCAGAAATAAATGTTTGTTGGCAAAAATACACATGGTATTCATTATGCATGATATCCTAAGATACGTTTGTTATCACATACAAGGCTTCACATTTGGTATTTTTTTGTGAAAAAAAAAAGTGTGGCAAATTTGATGAAGGGGATAGTTCAGTAGGTCTCATGTAAAAAAACTCTCCTATACTCTGTCATCAAAATGTGTGTATTCCCCCCATCTTAATAAACCTGTGAGGAGGGAAAAAAACTTATATGGGCTAGGATCAGTTCAGCAACACTTAACATCTGACAGACCATTTTCTCAACATTTTTATTGGCATTTATAGTGAAATATGGAGAAATATTAGATTCATGAGATTGAACTATTCAGCACTGGTGCTAACCTATCTACTGGTACATACGCCCAGCCTATTCTCTCTACCAATTAAAAATAAAAATCCAGGGGCCGGCCCGGTGGCGCAGCGGTTTAGTCCGCGCTTGGCAGCCCGGGGTTCGCTAGTTCGGATCCCAGGCTCCTGCCGCCACACTGACTGTCAGCCATGCTGTGGCGGCATCCCATATAAAGTAGAGGAAGATGGGCTCGGATGTTAGCCCAGGGCCAGTCTTCCTCAGCAAAAAGGGGAGAATTGGCAATGGATGTTAGCTCAGGGCTGGTCTTCCTCTCTCTCTCTCGCTCTCTCTCTCTCTCTCACACACACACACACACACACACACACACACACACAATCCAGACGTCAGAGCATGCTCTAGAGCCACATTGTCATGATAGCGAGAAAGTTTGCAGTCTATCATCTGGTGAAATGTCTGCTTAACTCTATGACTGACTCATTTGAAATCCTGAAGAATCAAGAGAACTGCAGACCCATCATTTCATGACTCTCTTGCTGAAGAGCGGAGCCCAAGGTGCCTATAGCAAAATGAAAGCTCTGGAAACCTGAACAGCCTAGTACATTCTCTATCAAAAATTATTAGGTACTAGTTCTGAGGTCAGCTCAGGTTAGTGAAATTCAAGTTTTGCATTATCATCTCAACTTGACATTTCAAAATACACAATTTTGAATGAACTTAGCAATGAGAACTGTAGATTACAGTAGTAAGCAGGTACAACCACTTAGACATGGAAAATGGTGAAATGCATATGCTGAAAATGAAAAAGTTGAGAATGCTTAACGTCTATATTTTCGTCACCAGGGAAGCTGAAAAAAAGGGTTTTGGGCATTTAGAAATGCCCCCGAATTCCTAAAGTTCCTTTTTTAAGCTATGATATTTTACTGAGACCACTTTTATAATAACATAGTGTTGTGTCTTTTGTTGACTGTTATAATAAACTAACGTTTTATATTTATGTGCTAGCAATAGCTAACATTTACTGAACACTGTTTTAAGCAATTTTCATCCATTATCCACATTTAATTCTTAAAACAATCCTATGAGGTATAGATACCATCATTATCTCCATTTTACAGATGAGCAAATTGAGGCATGGCAAGTTACATAACTTGCTCAGTAACTCCCATTATAACTGGTAGAGCCCGGAGAAGAATGACAAATGACAGATGACTGTGTTTATATTTAAATCTTTCTTTGATAGAAAGATCAATGAACACACTTCTACTGTGTTTTAGTGCTTCTGTGCAGTAAGTTTGCATTGGTGGTATGCAGAGTTTAGATGCTTATATTCCTAATCATGGCATTTCTTAGTCAACGGCAAATTCGGCTCACTAATTGTTAAGAAAGAATTAGCAGCTGTTATGTTGCGGGGGAGCAGTGGTGGAGATGTTTCAGAGCAAGGTAGCAAGTTGGGGGCTGTATAAATGATCTGGAGTGGTGGAAAAGCTATATTGGGAGCAAGAGGTTGAAACCTTGTGTTGTATTTGCTGCCAACTTGAAACAGTGTAGTAGGACTGGATTGTGAGGAAATAAACGTAGCAGGTAGATCAGCTGGTACCAAACACTTAAGAAGGGCAAGTTTTTCACAAAGCAAAATCCGTTTGCCTAAGAGGTGAAGCATGGTGCTTCCAAAGGATATCGCGATGTTTTTTAAATGGCTAAAGTCACAAATCAGACAACTGTCTTTCCAAGAACAAAGTGTGAAAAGAACTTATAGTCCGTCGGCATCTGGCCTTGCTTTCCCTCAGAGGGACCATTATCCATAGCAGTGATGTTCACTCATAAGCATAGCAATGATTTAATATCTCGGCGCTGATGCCTGCGTGGTGTGTTCTTGTTCCAGTCCATTGGCAAGACTTAATTCCTTAGGTTTTCCAAGAGAATTTCGCAGCATGTGCTGTTTCAGTATTTTCATATTTATCAGCAAAGAGCTGGTAGAATAAACAAAGAAAGTAACCTGTCTGTTAGGTAGGCGAGACAGAAGACTCAGTCCCTAAACACTCAGGTTGTTAGCTTGACTGCTAACAGCCGACTCAGGATGTATACAGCTTTCTGCCCTGGTAGATTCAGTGTAAGATGGGCGTGTCTTAGATGGGATCAAAATAATCAAATTACTGGAATTAAGGGGAACACCTCATTATGATCATCATTTCGTTCATTCAATTCCAAAACGTTCCTCAAATGCCTACTGTGTGAAAATAGAGTCGATCCTCATGATTTGCGGATTCTGTATTTGCAAATTCGTCTACTCACTGACATTTATTTGTAACCCCAGAATCAGTACTCATGGTGCTTTCCCTGTTGTTCCTGGACATGTGCATATGCAGAACAGCAGAAAATATGAGTCATCCCACACGCACGTTCCCAGCTGAGGTCAAACAATGAGACGCTCTGCCTTACTGTTTCAGCTCTCACACTGTAAACAAAAGTCCTTTTTGCTGAATATTTAGTGCCATGTTTTTCTCATTTTTGTGCTTTTTAGTGGTAATTTCACTGTTTAAAATGGCCCCCAGACTTAGTGTTGAAGTGCTGTCTAGTCTTCCTAAGCACAAGAAGGCTGCGATGTGCCTTATGCTGGAGAAGATACATACGTTAGATAAGGGCATTCAGGCAGGAGTTATGTGCTGTTGGCTGTGAGTTCAATGTTAATGAATCAACAATATATACTAAATAAGGTGTCTTTAGAAGAAACACATATCAAACAAGGTTATGTATTGATCGATTGATTAAAATGTTGTGAACCAGAAGTTCACAGGAATCTGTCTTTCCCCTAGGGCAGTGGTTCAGTATTCACTAGTTTAGTGTTTGTGTTGGTTTTATAGAACATGACTACTGCTACTCACAAGAATCGACAGTAATTACAGGCTCTGGGGATAAGAAGATGAATAAGATGTGGTTTCCGCCTTCAAAGATCGTGCTAATGGTGGAGAGAGACTTAAGTCAGTGTTCAGAAAACTGATGTAGCTTAGGTCTTCCAGCAAAGACTTCGAAGAGTCTTTTGTGCTGAGATGCCAGTTTATTAACTTTATTAAAGAAAATTGAGTTATTCCTATTTTAAAATTAAGTAGTACTTGAGAAGATTGGTGATGACGAAGATAATGAAAACATCCTTCATCTTAAACAAAATATGCTGTTTTCTTGATATTAATATAGTAAAGTAATGTGGATTGTTGTAATTTCAATTATATATTTTTTGAAAGTGTATGGTAAAACACATTCTTATATGCATTACATTCATTTTTGCTCAGGGACTCTCATTTTTCTTGATTGTTTCTCCTACTGGGTGCAACTAATTTTAAGCATTAGAAAGACGGTAGTCACACATTTGCATGTCTTAAATATCAGATTAGATTAATAGTCTGTTTTTGCATGTTTGTTATTTCTTGACATAGTATTTATGCAGTTATTAAAAAGATTCATTCTGCCTTTTTTTTTTTTTTTTTTGTGAGGAAGACCAGCCCTGAGCTAACATCCGTCCAATCCTCCTCTTTTTGCCGAGGAAGACTGGCCCTGGGCTAACATCCGTGCCCATCTTCCTCTACTTTATATGGGACGCCGCCACGGCATGGCTGACAGGCAGTGCATCGGCGGGCGCCCGGGATCCGAACCTGCGAACCCCGGGCTGCCAAGCGCGGACTAAACCGCTGCGCCACCGGGCGGCCCCTCATTCTGCCTTTTAAAATATTTTTAGAAATAAGTATAGTCGTGTGTCACTTAATGACGGACATATGTTCTGAGAAATATGTTAGGCGATTTCGTCATTGTGCGAACATCATAGAGTGTGCTTACTCAAACCTAGATGGTATAGCCTACTACACACCTAGGCTAGACTGTACTAATCTTATGGGACCACTGTCATATATGTGGTTCCTCATTGACTGAAACGTGGCGCTGTGGCACATGACTGTATAAGCTTCTCAGAAAGGAGACTTAGTTTGCAAGGGCTGCCATAAGGATGCCAGTCACTGCGGATTATATACCCTTTACATTATCTTCTGTTTCTTTCCGGTGGTTTTCAGCATGTCAACGCAGTCCTGAGTTGGTGACTGTTCATTTTACTTCTTGAGCCAATCTGCCTCTAAGAATATTCTCCTGCTGGCACTTCTCTCTGTCCTATTTAACATTAATAGTTTAAGGAAATGTGGGCCAAAAAATATCTGGAGACCAAGTCTCTCCAGAGTAATCGACATCAGCGCTGAAGATCACCCACAGTGAGGGAGGTCCACCTCAGCTCTCCGGGACGAAGACTACTCGCCCCCGTGTTGGAAGTCTGTGATTCCAGCTTAGCAAGTCTCACGGTGTTCTTTCTTATTTGTGGCAGAAATTGTAGTAGAAAACAAGGTTTTGATAAGGAAGAGACTGCAAATTTGCCTCCCTTTATGCAGGTGTGTTCTTTTTCACAAAACATTGATTAGGCATCGGCCGTAGGCAGAGCAGGCCAGTCTTGAACAGAGGTTTGCAGGTTTGATTTGTATTTAAGGTAAACCTAGATTACCTTTGTAAACCAGAGGAGCCTTTTGTAAAGTACATAATACTCATCTTTTTAGTAAATTCAGTGTTTTTACACCCTAGATTTACCTAAGGCTGTGCATAACCGATATGTGCTCAGCTTTCTAAAGATCATTCACTCTGTAAGGTAATCCCAGACACCATGTGATTGGAGGCCTAAATCTGCAGAAGAAGGTGGGGCCAGGGACCCAAGGTGACATTGCCCAGTGCTGGATGGTTTACTTTTGTTTTTTTTAATTTAATGATCATAAAACCCCATCAGGCAGGTGTTATTACTTCTGTCAAACAGAAGATAAAACTGAGGCCCAGGGCGATTACAGAATTTATCCAAAGTCACACAGTTACCAAATGTCAGGGCCATTTTGGGTCCAGGTCTGCCTGACTCCAAGCCCTTACTTATTTCCTAATCAGTCACCAGGGTGTTTTGTTTCTGTCATTCCCGGGAACAGAAGCTAGGACATATGAACTGGAGGACAGAGCCAAGCTCCTGTTTGTTCAGAGTGGTGGCTCTGGGGGCTAAAAGAGAGTGTAGTGGGTTGAAAGGTGTGTCCCCCCACCAGGACATGTCCCCGTCCTAAACCAGGCACCTGTGAATGCGACCTAATTTGGAAAGAGAGCCTTTGCAGATGTAATTAAGTTAAAGGTCTTGAGATGAGTTCATCCTGGATTACTTGGATGGGCGCTAAATCCAATGACAAGTGTCCTTATAAGAGAGAGGCAGAGGGAGATTACACAGCCAAAAGATGAGGAGGCAGTGTGACTGGGAGGGAGAGATTAAAGTGATGAGGCTACAGGTCAAGAGATGCCAACGGCTAAGAAATAGGTTCTCCCCTAGGTCCGGAGAGGGAGTGCAGCCCTGCCCAGTTTCCCTCTTCTGACTTCCAGAGCTATGAGAGAATGAATTTCTGTTGTTGTAAGCCCCCCAGTTTGTGGTGAATTGTTATGGCAGCCACAGGAAGTTAATACAGAGTAATCACTTATTCTGAAACACTGCTGAGATGGGTCTGCAAACCCGGCCTGAGTCTCCACTCTGCAATGACTAGCTATATATTCTTGGGCAATTCACTTATCTTTGTCTTGTGTGTTTTTTTTGTCATAAAAGGGAATGAGAATAACATCCCTACCTATCTCAAGGCTTGTGTTATAATTACATGAGATCATGAACTAGGTGAACTGTAAAGCTTTAAAGAAATAGTGTATTGATACACCTTAACTTTATAGATCAAGAGAGTGTTATTAGTTTTACTTGTGATGTTTACTTAAAAATAGTAAAGTCAAAATCAATTTTTAAGTAGGTTGGCAAAGTTGGAACATGTCCTTTGAATACTAACACAGTCTAATAATGCTCTTGCAAGAGAAGAAAAAACAATAAATTCACTGCTCCATGTGGAACCCAGGACAAAGGATGGAAGCTGATGGGATGTCAGTTTCCACAATGCATTTGAGTAGCCTAAATTAAGGGAAAAACAGAGATCTTGAATAAGCAGGAAAAGAAAAACAAAGTGGTCCTCAGAGCAGTGGTGTCCAATGGAAATATACTGTGAACCACATATCTAAGTTAAAATTTTCCAGCAGCTGCTTTGAAAAAAGTAAACAGTTGAAATTAATTTTAACACATTTTATTTAGCCCAATGTATCCAAAATATTACAATTTTAGCATGTGATCAATATAAAAATTACTTAATGAGATATTTTACATTGTTACATTCATACTGTTGTCTTTGAAATCCAGTGTATATTTTACACTGACAGCACATCTCAGTTTGGAGGAGCAGCTTTTCAAGAGTTCAGCAACTGCCTAGTGCTCATAGCTACTCTGTTGGACAAGCACAGCCCTAAAAACTTCGTGAGTAATGAAATAGTGTGTTTTTAGTTCTTTCCCCAGAAAATGTCAAAGTTTCTGGGGGCATAAGAGGCACTTGGTGAATATTTGTTGAGTGGTCTAATAAGCACCTATGCTTTCTAATAGAGATTTTATTTTTTATCTTTGGAGGAAATGATGCCTATTAATTACTTAGTTATTTTAAAAATCTTTATTGTGTGCCTGTTGTGTCCTGGGCACCCTACTTAGAGCAGATGATGCAAAGGTAAATGAGTGAGAGACTCGTGACTTTCAGACAAATTAGAATCTTGAGGTCAGCACAGACAAATGGACCACTCGCAATAAGATAAAGTCAACATGGAAATGCAATACAGTAGGTAGAGCTTTAGACCTGGATTCCGAAAGTCTTGGGTTTGGATCCTAGTGTTAGTACTTTTTAACCGTGTGACCTGAATTATTGATTTCTTGAACCCCCTCTATCTTTATTGAGAAAAGGCTGATAAAGTGTCTTGCACTTAGGAAGCCCTCAATACATGATCATTTTTTTTTGTTGTTGTTCTTTTTTTTTTTTTTTGGTGAGGAAGACCAGCCCTGAGCTAACATCCGTTGCTAATCCTCCCCTTTTTGCTGAGGAAGACTGGCCCTGGGCTAACATCCGTGCCCATCTTCCTCTACTTTATATGGGACGCCGCCACGGCATGGCTGACAGGCAGTGTGTCAGCGGGCGCCCGGGATCCGAACCAGCGAACCCCGGGCTGCCAAGCGCGGACTAAACCGCTGCGCCACCGGGCCGGCCCCCAATACATGATCATTTTGAAAAAAAATATTTTAAAACACGCTAGTGGCAGCGTCTGTTGAGGGTGTAGGGAGAGACTGGGGATGTTTCACAGAAGTGATGAGCAGGTGTTTACCTGGCAGTGAAAGGGAAGGAAAGGCTCCATTCAAGGTGGAGTCCATGTGCGTGAAGGCGGAGGGAAAACAATAAACATTGGTTAAAACGTGATGGTTTTTCTGAACAGCGTTTAACTCAGGTCTTTTAAATTTCGTAAGCCTGGGTTCGAATGCCATTTCCACCACTTCCTAGTTGTGATTAATTTAACCTCCCTGAATCTTAGCTTCCTTGACTGAAACATGGGCATAATAATAATAATACCAAAGCCCCTATGGGCCCCCTTCTAGACAATGCCCCTGAGGATGACCACTTTTCTGACCTCTTACAGATGGTAATTTAAGAAACTTCTTATAAATGAAATCCTGCGGCATCTACACTTCGGTCTCTCGTGTCTTTTGCTCAACATTCTGTTTGTGCACTTTGCCCATATTGTGGGTGCAGCTGTAATTAGTTGTTCTCATTGTTGTTTGGTATTCCATTGTGTGACTATACCGACCTATTTGTCCATTCTACTGTCGATGGACGTTTGATCGTTTCCAGGTTATGGCTATCAGAAATGGCGCTTCTTTGAATATTTGAGGACTGTGTGTGGCTTTGATGCACAGAAGTGTGCATTGCAGTGGGGTGGAATGGCTGGGTCACAGGGCATGCATATGTTCAGCTTCACGCAATGCTGCCAAACACTTTTCCACCGTGATTGTACCAATTTACCCTCCCACCAGCAGTAAAGGGGAATGAGGATGGGATTTTGACTTGCTCCTTTTGCCATATTTTGCCTACTAAAGCTGGGTTTGTTTTTTAAAAGTGTGATTACCATCATGTGATTCCCATGTCTTAGAAAAACCCTTTAGCAGCTGTCTTTGCCTTCAGGACAAAGCAACTCAGGCTTATCAGGGCCTTTCTTATCTGACCCTGGCTTTGCTCTACACTTTCATCTCTAGAAGCTTCTCGGAATGGTGTCTCTCAGCCTAATTGCATTACTTGGAGTTTTCTGTCACTCATTTCCAGACTTTGATCCATGCTGTTCCCTTTGCAGAAGGCCTTCCCTCTCCCTCTTGGCTCACTTTCATTAGTCCGTCAGTACCCCATTCAGACATCGCCTCCTCCTGGAAGCCATCCTTGACCTCCCTGTCAACCTACTTTTCACACAGATGTTTGTGACTCCCTCACTAGACCCGGAAATCTTGAGTGGGAAAAAAAGACTGTATTATTGTTTTATTTCAAGCAAAATTCACTGAGTTTTAATTCTGCCTTTGCTCTTTACTAGTTGTTTGACCTCGGACAAATCTCTTAATCTGTGTGACCCTCAATTTTCTGATCAGTAAAATGAAGGAGAAGGAGGGGGAAGAGGAAGATGAAGGAGGACAAGAAGGGGGAGGGGGAGGTAGGAAGGACAGAGGAGTGGAGGAGGATTACATGTAGGGAGGATTAATATATGGAACAGCACTTAGAACTTGGCATCTTGTAAGTGCTATATAAATGTTTGCTATTATAATTTGTTAGCACTGAAATGCTTGTGCACTTTTACTTGCTACTACAGAATTTAGCATTTAATGTTTTCTATTTTGTATTTTTGAACTTTAAAAAAAGTCTGTAAGATGGTGAGTTGAGAACAGAAGCCATGTCTTAAATCTCATGTGCAGTGCCTCGCGGAGTGCTGAACACGTAGAAGTCCTCGAATATTTGCTGATAGATCTTCTGCTCTTCTGCCTGTTTCAATGGACACACCCTTTCATTGATAGAAGGGCTGCTACGGTTTGAATTAACACTGCTTTTACCTTTCTCTTTCCTCCCTTCTAGTTCAGATCAACACACTTACACTTGTAGAACACCTGTAATGTAGCATCAAGAGGATCAGCGCAACCAGAAAGGGTTGGGGAAGTAGTTTGATAGCAGTGTGTGATTTTTTTCAGTTTAGTGATCAAATTACCATTCTTCTTCTAAGATGTAGGCTATTGAATTAAAAATAAGTAATAGTGTTTATTTAGCACTTCTGTGTGACTTTATTATAGTTATTATTTTATGACAAAATCATCATCTCTTTAGCTATGTGGCTTGGATTTTTGTTTTCCTTTGCAGAATATTTCTAGGAAAACATGGGCCTATTTTTATGATAGAAATGGTTAGGAAAATGAATTTGATTTGTAGTCACTCACTTTATAGGCAACTTTTCAGAACATTCTGTGAAGTGTGAAGCATTCTTCCTTTTATGAAATAAACCTAGTTTATTATGTCTCTTTCACTCATTCTGTTGTCCCTTTGTTGGTCTTTATATTTAGATTAGCTCAAGCTTTGGGGCACAACTGCCTAGCAGATTGGTGTCACAGGGTGGCAATGACTTGGTGGTGTTACTGGGTTTCTGATTCATCCTAATACTGTCCAGTTAAACAAGACTCCAATTCATTAATGATAATGCTAATTTACCAATGTGCCTTTGAAGATACTAGTTACTCAAGTGCTCATTTTACTAAACAGTAACCCTGCCTACTGTCAGACCAGCTGATCCAGTGGTGCTTGGTAAGCAGAAGTTAAGAACTAGGAGATGTGAGAGTTGGGAAGGATAGGTCATGTAGGCCTATCCAAATTCCAGTGAATATCTCCTGACCCACATCGGAATACCCTTCCAGAGAAGCCAGTGTATCCATCATATAGTCATTTCTCTTTCTAGGAATGCACTGATTATTGAATGCAAGTTACTCAAACTTTTTTTTTTTCTTGATCACAATGAAGACTAAGAGTACACTCTGATTTTTTGTGTGTGTGTGTACAGTTCTATGAATTTAACACACATAGATTCATGTAGCCACACCACAATCGTGACATACAGCAATTCCAACATTCTAAAGAAATCCCTTGGGTGCCCCTTCATAATGACACCTTTCTCTCATCCCTAACCCACAACAACTACCAGTCTGTTCTCCATCACTACTGTTTTGTCTTTTCCAGAATGTCATGGAATCACACGCCTTTTGAGACTGGCTGCTTTCCCTCAGCATAATGCCTGAGAGAGTCATCCCAGTTGTTGCATGTATCAGTAGCTCTTCTTTTTTTTTTTTTGACTTAAAAATGTTTTTATTGCTGAGTAGTATTCTGTTGTATGGCTATACCACAGTGTGTTCCCCCATTCACTGACTGAAGGACGTTTGAGTTGTTCCCAGTTTTTGGTAATTTTGCATAGAGCTGCTCTAAACATTCATGAACAGATTTTTTGCATGAAGATAAATTTTCCTTTCTTTAGGCTAAACTACTTTTCTTAACTATTATTTATCATGTGTGGTGTGTGAAGTCTCTGTTCCTTTGAATGGGATCAGCTGATGTGTTGATAGAAATCTCATTGAATATCTGGATCCAAAAATAAAAGAAAGAGAGATGAAAGAAAAGAAAGGAAAACTCCTCCTGTTTTTGCAGATTGGCTCTGTGTTGGGCACTCCTTCAGTGGTAGCCTTTATTCCTTCTTGCATGGAGCCTAACCATTCCCCAGAGGTCAGAATGTGAGAGTTTAGGGTCTTCTTGTGTCTTTTATGAGCAGGTGTTCTGCCCTGGGCTTGTGTGTCTCTCTAAATTCCCTTGCGTAAGTGGGAACTTGCATTGTCCTACTTCCTCAAAGAATCCCTCTCTCCAGCTCTTCCTCCCAGGCTTTCAGTGTGTCTATTGTTTGCTTCAACTGTAATCTTTTCCCCCCGTAGCAGCGGGCAATTCCTCTGCTTTTCAGTGTTTTCCAGGAATGCTTTTTGAGTAGCCACTCTTTCCCTGAGAGTGTTCTGAGTTGGGTGAAACAAAGTCATGTACCTCATGTCAGTCCTTCAGGTCAAAACAGACAACCAAAATTCTTTGAGAGCAAGGTCTGCTCTGCTGTCTCTAGAACCAGGGACCAGGGTCCAACACTGGGAATGTGCCTGGCATTTTTGCTGATGTCACTCTATTTGCAAAAAACCTATAGCTAACATCACAGTTAATGATGATAAAGTCAATATTTTCCCACTAAGATCAGGTAGAAGGCAAGGGTGTCCCCTCTCCCACTCTTTTTCAACATTGTACTGAAAGTTCTAGCTAATGCAATAAGGCAAGAAAAGGAAATGAAAGTACGCAGATTTGGAAGGAGGAAATAAAAGTCTTTTTTTGCAGATGTCGTGCTTGTCTATGTAGAAAATCTGAAAGAGTTGAAAAAAGCTCCTGGAACTAATAAGCAATTATATCAAGGTTGCAGGATATAAAGTTAATATACAAGAATCAATTGCTTTTCTATGTATCAGCATTGAACAAGGGAATTTGAAATTAAAAGTACAATACCATTTACATTAGCACCCACCCCCCCAAAAAGAAATACATAGATGTAAATGTAAGAAAATATATACAAAATCTATCTGAGGAAAACTACAAAACTCTGATGAATGAAATCAGAGAATTAAATAAATGGAAAGATAGTCCATGTTCATGCATAGGAAGAATAGGAAGACTCACTATTGTCAAGATGTCAGCTCTTTCCAACTTGATGTGTAGATTCAATACAATCCCAATCAAAATCCCAGCAAGTTATTTTGTAGATGTCAAAAAACTGATCTTAAAGTCTATATGGAGAGACATAAGACCCAGAATATCCAAGACAGTATTGAAGGAGAAGAGCAAAGTTGGAGGACTGACACTACCTGACATCTTGACTTAACTATAAAACTACAGTAATCAAGACAGTGAGGTATTGGTGAAAAAATAGACAAATAGATCAATGGAACAGAATGCAGAACCCAGAAATAGACCCACAAAAATATAACCAACTCATATTTGACAAAGAAACAAAGGCAATACAGTGGAGCAAAGATAATCTCTTCAACAAAGGATGCTTGAACAACTGGACATCTACATGCAAAAAAAAAAAAGAAGAATCTATACACAGACCTTACACCCTTCACCAGAAATTAACTCAAAATGGATCGTAGATCTAAATGTAAAATGCAAAACTATAAAACTCTCAGAAGATAACATAGGGGAAAACCTAGATGACCTTGGGTATGGGCGATGACTTTTTGTTACAACCCCAAAGGCATGATCCATGAAAGAAAAATTGATAAGCTGGACCACATGAAAAGTAAAAACTTTTGCTCTGCGAAAGGCTATGTCAAGAGAATGAGAAGACAAGCTACAGACTGGTAGAAAATATTTGCAAAAGACATCTGATCCAAAGTATACAAAAAGCTCCTAAAACTCAAAAATAAGAAAACAAACAACCTGATTAAAAGTGGGCCAAAGACCTGAATAGATACCTCACCAAAGAAGATATGTAGGTGGTACATAAGCATCTGAAAAGATGCTCCACACATGCATCATCAGGGAAAGGCACATTAAAACAACAGTGACATACCACCACACACCTATTAGAATCGCCAAAATCCAGAACCCTGACACCACCAAATGCGGGGGAGGACGTGAAGTGACAGGAACTCTGATTCATTGCTGGTGGGAATGCAAAATAGTATGGCCAATTTGGAAGAGAGTTTGGCGTTTTCTTAGAAAGCTAAACGTACTGTTACCGTACAATCCAGCAATGGTGCTCCATGGTATTTACCCAAATGAGCTGAAAACTTATGTCCACACAAAAACCTGCACACGGATGTTTATAGCAAGTTTATTTATACTTTCCAAATCTTGGAAGCAACCAAGATGTCCTTCAATCGGTGAATGGATAAATAAACTGTGGGACATCCAGGCAATGGAATATTATTCAGCACTTAAAAGAAATGAGCTATCAAGTCATGATAAGACAGGGAGGAACTTTAAATGCATATTACTAAGTGAAAGAAGCCAATCTGAAAAGGTTAGATACCTTATGATTCCAACTCAATGTATATCACATTATAAACTCTCCTCCTGTTTTAATACACTATGATGATAATAGAATTTTTGACATACTTTGGGAAAATTATTATAAGCCCAATTCTAGCTATCTCTACCCAGTCCCTTGCCTCACTTCTTTAGTTAAGGTTGTTGGGGGAGGAATAGTTAAGTTTTCTCTCCCATGAAGAGGCCCTGATTTATCTATTGTGTTTCTGTTTGATAAGTGGAGGATAAAATGTTTAAAGTAGAATAACGAGGTGTCAGGTAAACTCCTAGTCAAGCAATTATGAAGATAGATCAGAAAATGAGAGAGATTTGTGGAACTTCATCTTGCATTCATTAAATAAATAATTAGAAATAATGATAACAGATTAGAATTATGGAAAGTTCTATGAGGTGAAGGATAGAATGCTTTTTGGGGGCGATGGCTCACCTGATTTATCTCCTAGGCAAGGAGATAACCTGTCTACATTACAGTGGGCATATCTAGCTCACTTGGGCATGGAACATGCCAAGCCAGATGGCCATTGGTGGTATTTCCAACTATTAAGTCTGAAATAGTCTGAGGAAATATTTTTAAGATAAATTTATCTCCGAGTAACCTCTGTTTTATCAGGAAGATGTTTCTAGTCAAAACATTTCATTGTTGTCTAATCAGGAGTGTGTGTGGGGTGTCTTGTCCATCCTTGTTCTCACCCTTTCATTATGTAGCTTGAGGATGAGAAGCAGGACAAGAGAGCCTCGGCTGCCGCGCCTCCCTCAGCTGCCAGTCCTCTGTGTAATGGGAACAAATGCCAGCCCTCGAGTTTCTTGGCTCTCTCAACAGCCCTGCTTTGGAGAACAGTCTTGGACACTTCAGGAAACTTTTGCTTGGAAATCCACTATTTAAGTCTTGACTGTAAATACTTCTTCTGAAGGATAGGAGTTTGAGTTGAGGACTTTTTTTTCAAGGATTTTTAGGGGAGAAAGATTTCAGACAAGGGTGTTGTGGCTAAGAGATTTTTTTTTATTTTAATTTAATTTCTTTTACAAAATCACAAAGAATTATGCCTTTTGTTTGAATACTCTGAATTTCCAGGAAAGAGAGAGAGAGCTTGTATGGTTTGGGGGGGAGAGGAGAAGAGAGGAGACAGGGGTGTTTGTGTGTACATATGCATATGTGTCTTCATTTATATCATCATTATAGTTACTATTTTTTTGAGCCAAGATTTATGTCTTTTACATGTTGTTTTTAATTCTCATCAAAGCCATGAGATAGATATATAATTATCATTTTATAGATCAAAAAAAAAAGGATATCTAACTTGCCAAGTCATTCTGCCTGTTAGTGGCAGAACCAAGATTTGAAGTTATTTTTATCTAGCTGAAAAACACACGCATACACACCTTATTTTATATTTATGTATGTGTGTATGTGGATATACACACACAAACACATACATATATATGTATATAGACATAAAATTAGTGTACTCTACTGGCATAATTATTTAACTTTTTTTGGAATATGATAAGCACATCCCAGCAAATCCCCTTTTATTTTACTCTCCCCAAAGTAAGACATATTACTTGTTGTCAAAAATAGTTATGTATATTCTGTACATTTAAACTGTCTGGCTTATTGGCAGTGAGCTATAGATTTAGGATTGTGTTTCCTGTAATAACGGACTTGCACTGAACTTGTGACTCCTAGCAAGCATTCCTTCGCAAGATGGCTTGCAAATTTAGACTATATCCCAGGTTAAATTGAAGATAAACTGGGCACCTGGGGAAGAGACTTTGGTACAACTGAGAAGTGAGAACTACATAATAATCATCTAATTTATTCCAGACATAGAAGAACTATCGTCTCATTACTTTATAATCATATCTTTTATGTGGCCTGAATGGTTCTGGTGAGTGTTTCGTACAGGTTTCTACCCAAACACCCCTAATGTCAGAGGAAAGGTACAGGTGTACTTCCTTGGACTCTGCGTCTGTAGTCTGATTAATTCTTTACTTCCCAACCTCAGGTAAATGTTGGCATTCTAAGAATTCCTCATCTTTATCTTTTACTTTAACACCCTGCCCAGAACACTTCCTTGTGTCTCCCTGGAGGGCCTTGTACCCCATTTTGAGAATCACAGACCCTCCAGTTTCTAAATGTGAAACAAAACCAATTTACCTGTTAAAGATTGGGTTGGATTCTTGTCTCACTGCAGCTCTTTATTCTTAGTTACGAGAAAGTGAAATATAATCAGTCTGTAAGGTCTTTTTGCTGAAACGTGGCAAAATTCATTCATTCATCAGATATTTGAGCACCTCTTATGCACCTTGCACTGTCCAGGTGTTGCGTAAAGGACAGTCAAATCCACAAGATGCCCATCCTCATGAAGCTTCTTGTTGTAGTTGGGGTTGACAGAGAGCAGATAATTACATAAATAATTCAGACAATTTCCTGAGGTGGGAAAGCCCATAGAGAACATAAAACTAGGTATGGGACTGAGAATGACTGTGGAAGGTGGTGGGACCTGCTTCAGTGGGATGGTAAGGGCAGACTTCCTTCAGGAGGCCACATTTGAGCTGACAACGGAGAAAGGAGAGGAAGGAGCCTTGTTAAATCTAGAGGAAGAGCACGGAAGAAAAAGAGAACAGAAAGTTCCAAGGCTCTAAGGTGGAACTAAGCAGGCAGGAATGTGCTTGGGGAACTTGCAGAGCAGAAAGGGCAGGAGGAGATGAGGTGAGAGAGGCGGCAGGCTTACCAATTCAACAGAACTTGTAGGAATACACTGGAGTGAATAAATATGTCATAAAAGTACTTTTTAAAGCACTTTTTAGCTCTTCAGATTTAAAAGGAAATGTTTGATGCGTGTAGTGATCCTAAGTGAAGGTTATAATTTAAAATCAGCCTGGATAAGAAGAATGTGTATATGAATACATTATTGGTTCTTTGGTACAGAGACCCTATTTCATAATTATTTTTCCTCCTGTGAGGGTTCTGCATATATTAAGTACTGAACATTTAATCAGTTACGACATTTGGAACTGAGAATGCAAATTTTCCTATAGAAACCATAGTTTTTAGGTACGTAGGTAACACACAAGGATCTATAGTATTACAGCATAGTGATTAAGAACTGAACTTTGGAATCAGGCTGAACCACCTACTAGCTGTGGGACTTAACTTTTCTCTGCCTCAGTGTTCCCATGTATAGAATGGGAGTACGTAGAAGTGGCTATGTCTATAATAATTGCATCAAGTGCAGAGTACCGTGCCTGGCCCATGGGAACATTCAATGAAAGTTTGTCATTATCATTCTAGTGTACAGTGTGGCTGACACTAAAGTAATTTACACGTAGGGGGTGAGTGGTCTTGCTCATTCTCTCCTCCTCTTAGATTTTTGTCCTGTTCCTTATCTCTCTTTTAATTTTGCTTCTTCCTGCTCCTCCTCCTCCTTACTTGTTAAAACTTCATTAGGGATTAAATGAGCTTTGTTCAGTGTTGTTCAGCTTGGGATCCTAATGACTTACACTGTAATTCACTATAGCTTCTTTTTTTTCTATACAGCAGTACAATCTGAATTAGAGCCGGGGTGGCGGGGCACATTTTCTCTCCGTCTCTCTCTGCTGTGGTGGTTGGGCATTCCTTTCTCCGGAGGTGAACACGCCTTCTGGGTGTGGTGAGAGGGTTCTTTTCCTTTGGGGCTGGTGCTTCAAGGAGCCGTGGGGGTTTCTCTTGAGGAGTAGCAGATCCTGCCCGTTGTCACAGCAGGCATTTGCTGCTCAGCGAGATGCAAGTGGATGTCTGTACTCGCTTTTCCTTATTGATGCTGGACACCGGTACTTTTTGTGCCCCTTGTTTGTTGATATATTTGGGAATAGAAGCACATTGCTTGTGTTTATTTATCTACAAAGCCATAGGAAATTAACATCTAGCTTTCATTACTGAATACACGTGTATCTTGCGAATAAGCTTTCCTTGTATTTTGTCTTGGGATATTTAATTTCTGTACACTATGCTTTTCTAATAAGTACTGAAATTATTCTGACTGCAATATTTTATGCACTTGTCTTTTTAAAGTCCATACTATATGAGAAAAAAACACCATATTTGGTGAATTTAAAGTCAAGTCCTGGATTTCTGAAACGTACCTTAACATGCATTTCAGATTTACTTCTACTTCCAATGTGTAATTTACAGATGGAGATAGAGGGAGATAACGTCATACCACACCATTACTGTGAAAGATAATAGACAGCTTTCAAAGAACTTTCAGTTAATGCAATGTTTCAAAATTAAAGCAAAAAAAAAAAAAAGATAAATCCGTCTTCTGTGAGAATGTGGTTTAATTTACTTTTTCAAGTTTGCTGACTACATGGCACAGGAAATGGTTTCCTTGGTTAAAAAAGTCAACTCAAAATCTCAGTTCAGCAGAGCAACCAAATATGGTACTTATTTAGGATAGTATTCAGCTTTAGGACATTATAGAAACCTTTTGTCAGGTTCTAGTTTAGTTGAGGGGACCGTAGAACTCCTTGAGAATCTGATGGAAGTGTGTTCACCCTTCCTCAGGAAAATGTTCAAGGATGCAGAATTCCACAGACACCTTGGCGGGTTCCTGGGACCCATTGGAGCTCATGCATATGGGGTTGATGGACCCCAGGTTGAGAAACTGCATAGGTGTTGGGAGGACAATGGGAGCATTTCTCAATCTAGACCTCTTTGTGACCTTTTTCTTTATCTATAAAATTATAAATAATACGTTGTCTACTTGAAGTGAAAAATGCTCTCAGGAAAGCCTAATAGTGTCCAAATTATAATTTGAACTAGGATTTTTCGTATCTCTGTTTTAGGCAAATAATCATGAGTTCTTTGCCAGAGCATTAAAGGAATCAGTTCAGCAACAAATAAATCAGGATTAGACTTTTCGTGCCATTTATGTTCATGCTGTGAGGAGGAGGCACCTCCACTGCCGGGATTGATGGTTGGAGAGAGGACAGTTCAATAAAACCCCTGGACCGATCTACCCGTCTGGAGAGTGCTGAGATCTCAGAGGCCTTTCTTTAGAGAACAGGCGTGTGTTAGTTCTCTGGGGCTGCCATACAAAGTACCACACACCTCGAAACAGAAACGTACTGCCTCACAGTTCTGGAGGCTGCAAGTCTGAGACCAAGGTGTCCGCAGAGTAGGTTCCTACTGAGGGCCGGGAGGGAGAATCTGCAGGCCTCTCCGAGTTGCCGGGGGTTTGCTGGCATCTTTGATGTTCCTTGGCTTGGAGCACCATCACCCTGGTCCGTGCTTCCCTTTTCACGTGGTGTTCCCTGTATGTGTGCATCTGTCTCTTCATGTGGCATTCTTCTTATAAAGACACCTGTCATAGTGGATTAGGGCCCACTCACCTGCAGCAGGACCTCATCTCAACTAATTCCATCTCCCACGACCCTGTTTCCAACTAAGGTCACATTTTCAGGTGCTGGGAGTTAGGACTTGAATATATGAATTTTGGGGGATACAGTTCAACCTATACCATCCCCTAAGTGATTTTTTTTTTTTTTTTTTGGTGAGGAAGACCAGCCCTGAGCTAACATCCGTCGCCAATCCTCCCCTGTTTGCTGAGGAAGATTGACCCTGGGCTAATATCCGTGCCCATCTTCCTCTACTTTATATGGGACGCCGCCACGGCGTGGCTGACAGGCAGTGCGTCGGCGGGCGCCCGGGATCCGGGATCCGGGATCCGAACTCGCGAACCCTGGGCTGCCAAGCGCGGACTACTGCGCCCCACCGGGCCGGCCCCTCCCTAAGTGATTTTTAATTGCAGTAATTTCATCGGCCTTCTATTTGAGATGGTTACTAAAAGTCCTGAAGCACAGATGCCAAGACATTTAAATCATCTTTATATCAACACCTTCAGCTACGTTTGTTTCTGCATTTTCCATATGCATAAGGAGGCGACTCTTTTAAAATCCATTTTCCATTTTCTTTATTTTTTTCCCTCCTTTCTTTCCCTCCCTCCCTTCTTCCCTCCCTTTCTTCCTTCTAAACCTCCACACATGGAAAAGCTGTAGTATCACTTCTTTCAATCCTTATTGAAACCAGGATTTCTCATTCTCAACACTATTGGCACTTTGTGGAGGGAGTTCTCTGTTGTGGGGCTGTCCTGTGCAATGTAGGATGTTTAGCAGCATCCCGGACTTATACCCACTAGATGCCAGTACCCTCCTCTCCCTGCCACCCACTGCGACAACCCACAATATCTCCAGACATTGCCAAATGTTCTCCTGGAGACACCACCACCCCAGCTGAGAACGACTGAATTAATCTTCATTATGTGCCAGGCCAGGTAGTGGGGAATCCAAGGACTTGACTGTGACAAACTCCTGTCCTCAAGTGACTCGGATCACTGATGTGGGTGACAACTTGGCCGTGCAGGGCAGCAGGGAGCAGTGCACCAGGGAAATTCAGTCAGGATGTGGCAGAGCGAGAAGGGAGTGGGACAATCAGGAAGCTAGAGGCCAAAGCAAAATCAGCTGCTTTTTCACACGTATCCTGAAGAAACGTTAGCTGTCTTTCTAAATAGTTAGGTCTTTTTTTTGATAGTCTCTAGATTTTTTTGATCTTAAATTGTAGTTTGAAAAACATTTATCTGAAAGTTATCTTGAAGAATAGCTAATACTAGCATATGTGGTTTATTGTAAAGTAGCTGGAGAATTGATACCTTTCATTTAAGGTCAAATTCATTACTCTTCGTCATGCACGTAGATTGAGTAACAGACTATAATCTGTTTCTTCATGAAACCACACCCTGTGAAGGTACATTTGGTTTCTATCTTTTGAAATATTTTAAACGTTATAATTTTTGTTATTAAAGTAATAAACAGCTGAAGGGCGTCGAGTAAACTGATGCCCGCCATGCTGGTTTAGTCATTTAGTTCCTTTGCCAAGGAACAGCTTCGAGAGACTACAGTTGCTTTTCTTGACATCAGCCTCAAAGAGAGAGATCATGTCTGTGTTGGTTTATTTTATTTTTTAAAGCAATTACAGTAGGAAATACATCTTTTCGGCAGCCTTTTTATCTGCTATAATTAAATTGCATCATAATATTTAAATTGTTTGTTTACATGTCTAACATTGGAATTTTGAAACAATACACAGTAGAGCTGTAATGAAAATAACTTCATCCATGATTCATAAAAACTAATTTTAATACTCCATCAAACTTTGTATTTTGGGGAGGGATTTTCTGGGTTTAAATATATAACTGAAATCAATATGATTAATATTTTATGAGTTCATCTTGGTGATTATTGACCTAATTTCATTTATCAGTTGTTAACATAATGTTTTAGAGGAATTAAGACCTTATTATTCCTAAATATTAAAAACTCTTGAGCATTGTAAGTCAGAAGCAATTTGAGCTCAATTGCCCTAACTGGACCTATTGATTTTTGTTTTGGCATTCTACTGGATTGGCAGACATCGTAGTGTTATAGCTCATGGGCTGCTTGCTCTGTTCTTGCAAACAGGGAGGCACTGAAATATATAAACATCCTACAGAACAGAGGGACATAATGTCACTAGTGTTTGCAGATGGGCTCAAAGTTTTGTTATTTGGATAAATACTTGTTGAGCAACAAAGTCAAGATTTGGAGACATAGGATAAAGAAATAATCTTTTCAAAATTGTAGTTTTGGGTGAAATCCTTTGATGTATGATGCCTCTTTGATTTTTTACAGCCATCTTTCCAGAAGATAAAAACTGAGAACTTTTATTGCTTATAAAGTTTTTTTTCTTTTAACTTCCTGAAAGAATCATTGCTCACAATATCTCCCTCCATGGGGATGTGAATCTCTCCCTCTCTATTTTAAGAGACATTATAAAGACCATATTGTGCAGCTGCGTAAGGTTTATTTTTAGCATATTTTTCTCACAATGCATTTCTCTAATTTAATTGTCAAAGACCAACTTGTCAGTTTCTATTGGGTTTTATTTTTATCCCCAGTAATATTAGTTATTTGGAGGTCAAATTTATTTCTGAAGTAGAAATTCACTGACTTAAAAAATGGTTCTCTTATATCTCCAGTAGAATTTGGTAAATAATGGTTATAATTTGGCAGCTATTAAAAAAACATGCTAAAATTCTATGATTCCATAGTTCTTTAGATTTTGCAAAAATATAATGTAGTTTTCTTACAAATAAAATACATAAGTTAAATGAATTTTGACAGTCTGCAAGAACTGAAAGTTATTTCAATTTACCATTAAAGGTTAATGTCATAATTCTTCTCAAAGATTTACTTCTACAACAGCTGAAACGCATTAATTTGTTATGCCAGAAAAAACTGTAATGCTACTCTTTTATAGCAGTAAATGTTATAGTTTTGTCATCATTTTCCTTTTCTGATGTTTTCTTTCAGACTCTTCTGTCCAAATTCCAAAGTCTTATGTGATTTTAACCAAGTCTTACTTTGAACCATATGCTAATTTACATGAAAATGAGCTTACTGGTTTTTTTAAATTAGGAGTTGTCAAAAGACATAACATTCATTCATTCAACAGATAATTTGCTGGGAATTTACTAGATGCCAGGCGCTATTCTAGGTTGGGGATAAAGTAGTGAAGACAATAGAACTGGTATGTTAGCTATGTATACCCAAGGGAAAAATAAAGCAGAGCAGAAACTTTCTATGTGTGTGTTTGTTTAGAGTGGGATAATTGGCAGCTTCAAAAAGGCGGCCAGGGAGACCTCACTGAGGAAATGGCAACTGAGTGGGTTAAGAGCTGCAGGAGGTGAGAGAGTGGGCCAGTGGGACAGCTGCGCTAACAGCTGGCCAGGCGAGGACACCCACATGCACATGCCCTGAGGCAGCACTCCTGGTGCGTCTGACTATCCCAGTGTCTCTCTAAGTTGGCTGGAGTGAGGTGAGCAAGAGGAAAGTAGAGAAGTGAGGGCCAAGGAGGTCATTTGAGGGACCCGCTATTACTCTGATGACATGGGAAGCCATTTGAGCTGAGAGGTGACATGGTCTGACCTACGTTTTCACAGGATCACTCTGTTGCTGTGTAAAGAATAGAATGAAGGGAGCAAGGGTGGTAGCAGGGGAACCTTTTAAGGTTTGGGAAACTCTTGACATGCGTAGGTGAGCAAGGATGTGGACAGAACCCAGTCAGCAGGAGTAAAGGTATTGAGTGGTCAGATTCTAGTTTGAGAGCCAGTTGGACTTAGTGATTGAGAGAAGGGAGTCAAAGATGACTCGAGCTGAGAGACTGGAGTTTTCACTTGCAGAGATGACAGAGACTTAAGGAGAAGGCTTTGAAGAAATTTTATTTTGGAAATGCATGAATTAAACAATTTCAGGTAGGATAGCATGCAATAAGAGTGTATTATCAGTTTACTTGTTTGTAAGATGTACTTCCGTGGCTTTCTAGCAAGCGTCCAACTCAGATATGTAGATCTTCTCTTTCTCTTTTTCATTTTCAAGATTGCTCTGGTTATTCTAGGTCTTTTGAATCCATATCAAGTTTTGGATCAGATTATCAATCTCTTGTTAAAAGCTATAGATCAGTTTGGAAAGAACAAGTGTCTTAATGATCCTGAGTCCTCTAATCCATGTACATGGTATAGCTCTCTATTTAAGTGTTCTTTAATTTGGATTTGCAGTGTTTTTCGTTTCCAGTGTATGGATCTTAAACTTATTTTGTTCAAGTTATTTCCACATATTTTATTCTTTTTGATGCTGTAGTTTAAGTTCATGTTTTGATTATCTGTTACTAGTATTTAGGAAAACAATGGGTTTTTGTATATTTATTTGTATCCTGCAACCTTGCTAAATATGCTCATTTGTTGTGGTAGCTTTTTGTAGATTCTTTAGGATTTCCTACCTATAAGATTATGTATGCCGTTTGTGCATAAAGATAGCTTCACTTCTTTCTTTCTAATCTGTATGCTTTCACTTTTTCTTCCTTGCATTTTTTCTTTCACAGTTATACTGGCTAGAACCTTCAGTACCATGTTGAAGACAAGTGGTGAGAGCAGACATCTTTGCCTTGTTCCTAGTCTTAGGAAAGCATTCAGACTTTCACCATCTACTATGATATTTGCTATAGATTTTTCATAGATGCCTTTGATCTGGTTGAGGAAGTCTCCTGTTTCTGTTTTGTTGAGAGTTTGTGTCATGAAGGATGTTGGATTTTGTCATATTACTTTCTCTGTATTGATTTAGGTGACCACATGATTTTCATCCTTTATTTTATTAACTTGATGTATTATGTTAACTGATTTTTGGATGTTGAACAAAACCTTACATTCTTGGGATAAGACCCTCTTGATTGTGGTGTATATGCCTACTCATATGCTGTTGGATTTAATTTGCTGATATTTTGTTAAGGAATTTTGCTCGACATTTATGAGACATACTGGTCCTTGGTATCAGGGTAAAATGCCTTGTGACATTTTCCTCTTTCTTCATATTATTTTCTTCTTAAATATTTGAGATAATTCACTACTGAAACCATATGCTTTTCTTAAAAAATTAGATTCTCGGTAATATTACTGAGTCTGACCTCTCATAGGCTTATCCTCCCTTGGGCTATTACCAGTGTACCTGCTGTGTCTGCTAATTGAGCCTTTGATATTAATATCCTTTAGCCACTTACTCCCACTCGATTGGATATTTAACACCCTTTTAAACTTAAATTTATGATATCTGCCCACATTTTTGCATTCATTGCTATAATTTAGGCAAATTTAAAACAACTTTTTGAGAATATTATACCATCAATTGAAGTAATTTAAGGTGTTTGGGATTGGGAATCTCTGCAGCTATTGACTGAATTGTGTTCTCCCAAAATTCATAAGTTGAAGCCCTAACCTCCAGTGTGACTGTACTTGGAGTAGGAAAGTACTCAAGGTTAAAATGAAGTCATGAGTGGATTAATGTCCTTATAAGAAGAGTCATCAGAGAACTAGTGCTTTCTCTCCACCATGTGAGGCAGCCAGAAGGGAGGTCTCTCCCAGAGCCCAACCCTAGTGGAACCTTGATCTTGGACTTCCCAGGCTCCAGAATTGTGAGAAAATAAATTTGTGTTGTTTCAGCCACCCAGTCTATGGTATTTTGTTATGACAGCCCCAGCTGACTAATGCATCTGGTTTACGGTAGTGCCTTTGGAATGTGTTTTCCTGATTGTGGTGTCACATAACTGGATACCTAATAGGGTCTTCTGCATCTGCTTTTCGGGGCGTCCTGGACTCCGTGCTTGTTTCGGTCTGCTGGGAGTGTTACAGTAGCTAGTGTACTGAATCCTTGTTTCCCCAAACTATAACCTCTCAGGAATGTTTCACCACCAGTTGGTGTGTTCCCTCAGAATCATGCACATATTCCTTCAGAACCCTTGTGTTTCTCTCCCTCCACCTTTTGGTGCTAATATGAGATCGGGAAAGTAGTGAGGTACTCTTCTGAGTCTGTACTTCCATTAAATAAGAAAAATGTTTGCAACTTTGAGAACTGATGGCAGATATACTTTTTGTTAAACTGGCCATGGGTCACATGGTTTGGGAACTGTATGACACTCTTCTTTACTTAATTGGATTAATAATAAAAATAACTCAACTTTCAAAGATGTATTAATTTTCTATTTTTGCGTAACAAATTACCGCAAATATAGAGACTTAAAACAATGCCCATTTATTAGCTCACAGTTCTGTAGACTAGTAGTCTGGCATATATGATGGTTTTTTTTCTTTTTTTTTTGCTCTGGTTATCACAAGGCTAAAGTTAAGGTGTTCACCCTACTGAATTCTCATCTGGAGGCTCTGGGGAAAGCTCTGCTTCCAAACTCATTCTTGTCATTGGCAGAATTCACTTCCTTGTGGTTGTAGGACTGACTCCCCCATTTTCTTGCTGGCCGTCAGCTTGGGGCCTCTCTCAGCTTCCAGAGGTTGGCTGCGTTCCTTGACACATGGGTCTCCATCTGAAGCCAGCCGTGGCTCTTTGAACCTTTCTTGTGGTTTGAATCTTGGACTTCCTCTTCTGCCACCAGCAGGAGAAAGTTCTCTCCTCTTAAAGGGCTCATGTGATTAGGTCAGACCCAACTGGAAAATCTTCCTATTTTAAGGCCAACCTGCAATATAACACAACCTGATCATAAGAGTAAAATCCATCACATTCACCATCCTGCAGGTTATGCAGGAAGTGTACAGCAGGGAAAAATCTTGGGGGCATCTTAGAATTCTGCCTGTCACAAAAGTTTCTATAAGTGACTATGTTTGTGGTTTTGAATCTTGACGATTTGAATAAAGACGGGATTAATCAAAGGATTTACCATATAATCCAGTTGAAAAAACATACACATAAATGTTTTGCATTTTTCTAGAATGACAGTCTTTCTAACAAGACAGAGTATAATACAATTTTCTTCCACGATTTTAAAAAAATAGCATAGGGCAAAGATGAAAATTAACATTTTCTTTTGGCATATAGGATGCAGTGCAGTATTCCTGGGAAATCTAATCCACTGTAAATCTATTATCAATATGGATGACTTTCACGTACACACTTCTCAGCCTCTACTTTCCTCTTCTGAGCTGCAGATTTATATTTCCTACTGTTTACTAGAAATCACCAGAAGGATCACCCGATAGGCAACTGCAGTTCAACAGATCCCAAACCTAAACCATTTTCTTTTCCATGAATCCTTCACTACCTCCTATATTTCATATCACAGTCAGTTACTTGAGCTAGAAACAATGGAGTCACCTTTGAGGCATCCTTACTGCTTCACTGTCTTTTTAAATTTGTCACTAGTTCCTGTTGGCTAGCCTTACCCAGCATTAAAGAAAAATGTAAAACTCCATAAGGTTCAGGACATTGTTTTTTTATTGTATATCAACCACATAGATATGCCTGGTTCATAGTCAGCACTCAGTAAAACATTTTTTGTGTGTGAATAAATGAATCTCAAAATGTTTATAGTTAATTGTGTCAGCCACACCTTGTGTTCAGTTAATGCAACTTACCAACCTTTAAGCCTGGTTATCTGTGTGACTACTCATATTCTTACTATTTTTTGAGTTCCCTGATTCACCCTAAAACACAACATAATGCCTGACACAGTAAGACTTCAATAATATTTTTAGATGAATTACATTGAATGGAAAAGTATCAGTAGTAACATACTTTCATAAAGGAAGTCTAGAAAAATACCATTTCTGGACCAACTTATAATAATATTATTAAAGTTATGTTTTCTAGCAAAGAAAGAAAAAGTATGACTTTAAATCATTTTGAGAAAACTCTATTTTCTGATTTTTCTTTGTTTCAAATTTGTGTATGAATACATGATTTTTAAAAATCACTTTTGAGAAGTAAAAGGAATGGTTTATAGAAATCCCTAACATATGGGATTTGTGTACTTTCACTTTTAGGGTATAATTCTTTTAAACTTAGATAAATGAAAATGCTGATGTGAATACTTAAAAAAGTATTTCGCCAGGGTATTAAGTGGCCATAAGAAATTACAGTTATTCTGCTTGTCTTATCTAAATCTCAGTTTTAAAACAGTGAACACTGAGGTTGTTAGTTAAAAGTCTGTTTTTATTACATCGGTCTCTTTTTTGTGTTTCTCTTTTCTCCTTTTATCTATTTTATTTCACCAGATCAAGTTGCATCATGTAAAGTCTGTTTTCTTTCCTTTCTGAAGTATTTCAAAGCTTTCTTAAAACCTTGTATAACACTACAAGGTTTATTTCTCTGGGAGTCTTTATCATTAGTTTTTTTTTTTTAACATTTTATCAAATGCTTTTCTGAAAATCTCAGTATATAGTGATAGATTTTAAATTTTTCTTGCTATTGTTAGTTTCAATGTGCGGATTGCACTTGCCCTTTGGCATCGGGAATGTTTGTCCGCAGATTCATTATAAGTATTGTGGCTAAAGTGCAAAATGTATTTACTCAGTATCAGGCTTATCTGAATTTAGTGGCTATTGTCCAGCATTTGAGAAAACACTTTCACTTTCAGGCGACAGAGTTTGAGCTTCGTCATCTGGTTCATGTTACTATGGGGATCATGTTAATAAAATACTGATTCTACCTGCTACTTTCCCACGTCAGTGAATCCTCAGTCCTTGTGCCTTTAATCCAAATCCACTATCCCAACTCTCAAACCATTTGAACCATGTCACCATCATCCAAAAAAGGGGAGCTTTGTGCCTCCCAGCCGTCTTCAAGGCAAAAGCCTTGAACTTTCTTGGATTACTTCTGTCTTTACCTCTAAGCTGCTTACTTCTTGCCTGTTTTTACTCATCTCCTGATTCCTTGGCTACTTCCTCCAAGACAGCTCTCGAGTTCTTCAGCAAACTTCACCCTCTGCACTCTCTGGGGTGTCCTTTTATGCTTGCCCTTGGACTCCATATTCCTCTGGCTCTCTTGAGTAGATAAGTGGCTTAATCCAGCCTCTGGCACCCGTCCCTGTGTCGTCCTGCCAGGAAGCTCTCGCGTTAGACCTGCCTCGGTTCCTTTGAAGTAAATGTTCAGGTGCACAGTCTGGTAATGTGGTGGTCAGCTCGACAATTTCTGGACTTGATAATCCTCAATTTAAGCACTCACGGATATCTAAAATATTTCTATTCTGAATCACACCTACATGAAATGTTCCTCACATATAGGTAAACACAGGTTTTGTAAAGTCAAATTATGTTTAAACAGTAGCATGATTGAATTTCTGTCAAAATCTTAAATCTGTAATATTTCTCAATATGAATGCTCCCTATTTTGATGAAGGTGGATGTTATTAAATAATTACTCATTAACCACTTAGTGTGTGTGCAGATATTTGCATGTATTATACCCATGTGGAGCTGGTAATGTTACTGGCCCCATCTTTGGTTTCTGAGGACAGCGAGCCTTAGAGGGTTAAGTGCCTTTCATAAGGAATATAGCCTTATTTGAGCGCCCACCCAGTAACTCAGCACCCGAGAACCAGAATATGCTGTCTCCCACCAGGTTGCTTCGGATTTACAACTCAATTTGAGTTCAAGAGGTGAGAGTCTTAAATCTTTTTCACTGCACAACCTGTGACTGGATATCAGCGTCTATTTCAGATTTCACTTCGGAGCTGTAGTTTTCTGAGTCATGGAAAGTGTACATTTTGGTGTACGTAAGCTTACTCTTGGAGTTCTACTTGAAAATCGTTTTCATCTTTATCTTATCACTGGGAGCAGCTTAAGTTTTTATTTGGCTTTCCAAGTTAAAGAAACTTTCATTGATGTCCTCAGCCAAGGGAAAAAGCGTAGTTAATTTCATTTGGGTTGAGAAACACAGCGGTGTGGGATTTGCCTTCAGATAAATGCAAATTACGAACGTCAAATTGCGAACTTTGGAAACAACGTCTTCTCTGCAGGCCAGGATCCTCCCCTCAGGCTGTTAACTCACTTAGAATAAGTAATCAATTATGTAGGTCAGAATCCTGGCAGTATATTCAATCGAGGTTCATTAAATGACTGCTTTTGAGGTCATAGACAAATCTTCTTTCAGTAGGAATGTACTTGGATGGGAAGAAATTATTTAGGTGGTGTAGATAGATAGAAGGCAAGGATAATTATTATAAAGCATTTAAATTTTTTTCAGTTTTATTGAGATATTTTTGACATATGTAAGTGTAAGGTATACAACTTGATAATTTCATACACGTCTATACTGAGAAATGATTACGACAATAAGGTTAGTTAACACCTCCATCCTCACACATAATTATCTTTTTTTGTGTGGTGATAACCTTTAAGATCTACTCTCTTAACAACTTTAAAGTATATAATACAGTTTTGTTCATTACGGTCACCATGCTGTACATTAGATCCCCAGAACTTACTCATCTTATAGCTGGAAATCTGTGCCTGAGTAACACCTCACCATTTCCCCCACCCCCCAGTCCCTGGCAACCACCATTCTACCCTATTTCTTTGAGTTCGGCTTTTTTGGATTCCACGTATAAATGAGCTCACACAGTAATTGTCTTTCCCTGTCTGACTTATCTCACTTAGCATAATGCCCTCACGGTTCATCCATGTTGTTGCAAAAGGCAGGATTTTCTTCTTTTTTATGGCAGAATAGTATTCCGTTGTGTGTGTGTGTGTGTGTGTATACACCACATCTTTTTTATCCATTCATCTGTTTTTTTTTTTAAATATGAGTGTTTTATTTATTTATTTATTTATTTTGGGGGGAAGATTAGCTCTGAGCTAACACCTATTGCCAATCTTTCTCTTTTTCTTTTTTCTCCCCCAAAGTCCCAGTACATAGTTGCATATCCTAGTTGTAGGTCCTTCTAGTTCCTCTATGTGGGACGCCCCCTCAGCATGACTTGATGAGCGGTGAGTAGGTCTGCGCACAGGATCTGAACTGGCAAACTCCAGCCACCAAAGCAAAACATGCAAACTTAACCACAATGCCACGAGGCCGGCCGCTATCCATTCATCTGTTGATGGACACTTAGGTTGTTTCCATGTCTTGGCTATTGTGAATAATGCTGCAGAGAAGATGGGGGTGCAGATATCTCTTCAAGATAGTGATTTCATTTCCTTCAGATATATACACAGAGTAGGATTGATGGATCATGTTAGTTCTATTTTTAATTTTTGGAGGAACCTCCATAGTGTTTTCCTTAGTGTCTGCACCAATTTACATTCCCACCAACAGTGCACAAGTGTTCCTTTTTCTCCACATTATTGCCAACACTTATCTCTTGTCATTTTGATAATAGCCAATCTAACAGGTATGAGGTGATAGCTCATTGTGATTTTGATTTGCATTTTCCTGATGATTAGTTATGTTGAGTAACTTCTCATGTATCTATTAACCATTTGTATGTCTTTTTTTGGAAAGATGTCTATTCAAGTCCTTTTGATCATTTTTTCATTGGATTGTCTTTTGCTATTGAGTTATATGAATTTCTTACATATTTTGGATATTAACCCCTATCAGATAGATAGTTTGCAAATATTTTCTCCCATTCAGCAGGTTGCCTTTCTATTTTGCTGATCATTTCTTTTGCTGTGCACAAGCTTTTTAGTTTGATGTGTCTCACTTGTTCATTTTCACTTTTGTTCCTTGTGCTTTTGGTGTCATATCCAAAAAATCTTTACCAAAATCAATATCAAAGAGCTTTTCCCCCCGGTTTTCTTCTGGCAGTTTTATGGTTTCAGGTCTTCTGTTTAAGTCTTTATTCCATTTTGAGTTACTTTTTGTGAGTGGTGTAAAACAGGGGTCCAACTTCATTCTTCTGCATGTGGTCATCCAGTTTCCCAACACTATTTATTGAAGAGACTATCTTTTCCTCATTGAGTCTTCTAGGATCCCTTGTCCAATACTAGTTGACTATATATATGTGACGGTTTATTTCTGGGCTCTCAATTCTATTCCATTGGTCTGTGTATCTGTTTTGATGCCAGTACCATGCTGTTTTGATTTCTGTAGCTTTGTAATAAACTTTGAAATCAGGAATTGTGATGTCTCTGGCTTTGTTGTTCTTTCTCAGTATTGCTTTGGCTTGTTGGGGTCTTTTGTGGGTCCATATAAATTTTAGGATTTTTTTTTCTATTTTTGTGAAAAATGATAAGGCATTTGTGTTTACTTTGCTCTCTGTTTTTCTTCCTTGGTTAAAAAGAATGGTATCATTGGCTATGGGGTTTTACGGAATCCAAAGAAGCATCTCATCTACTTGTTTTTGTTATAACTTTGGAGCCATTTTAATGATTTTGAAAACATCTGTCATGTGATAACCTCTGTTCATTGCATATAAAAGACTGCCTTTTAATTAATTAATTTATTTTTTATTATTTTTTTTGTGAGGAAGACCAGCCCTGAGCTAACATCCGTCGCCAATCTTCCTCTTTTTGCCGAGGAAGACTGGCCCTGGGCTAACATCCGTGCCCATCTTCCTCTACTTTATATGGGACGCCGCCACGGCGTGGCTGATGAGCAGTGCATTGGCGGGTGCCCGGGATCCGAACCTGCAAACCCTGGGCTGCCAACCACGGACTAAACCGCTGCTCCACCAGGCGGCCCCAAAGGCTGCCTTTTTAAATAAAGAAGCCAAAAAGGAGATTAAGTTTAGAGCCCATTAATCTCTTCCCTTCTTTGGTAAATGGTTAGAAGGAACTGCTATATAAATCCTTATATTCATAAACTCATGTATCCCAGCACATTGTGGGGAAAAACTTTGTTATAAAGGGGTCCATATTATAGTATACACAGGGATATATTTCCAGAATTGGTGGATTGAAGGATGTCAGAATTAGGGAAGTGTATTCAAAATATAATGAAATTCTAAGTTTTTAGAAAACTTAATACAGACATTTAAACTCTTTGCATGGAAAAAAGAAACATGAAGGTAGTGTAGGAGATAGAAGTGAACCTCGTCTGGTCTCAGGAGGACTGGGAATTTGAGTCGGAGCAGTGGGCTCTGAGAGGAGGAGTCCCTTGCTGGGACACTTGGTTTCCAACTTGGGTGCATCTGGGATCTTGCAGAACTGGGCACAGTTTCCAGCAAACACATCTACACATCTGTGAAATCACGTAAGGCAAATAATGACTCACTGATTAATTCACTTAATCATGACAGTCCCTTGGAGTTCCTAAGACTACTCCTAAGTTCCGTGATTCACTAGGAGGCCTCCAGGGCACAGCATATGATCATACTCACAGTTAAGATTTCTCACAGTGAAAGAGGATACAATGTGAAATCAGCAAAGGGAAAAGGTTTACAAGGTGGTGACCAGGGAGACCTGGCACAAGCTTCCAAGAGTCCTCTCCTGTGGAGTCACAGAGCATGAGTTTAATTCCTCCAGTGACAATTGTGACAACATGCATGAAGTGCTATCTACCAGGGAAACTCATTAGAGACTCAGCACCCAGAGTTCTTATTGGGGGCTGGTCATATAGGCACCTTCTGCCTGTCCAACACTCCCAAAGCCAAGTTCCTAGGCGCCAGTGGCGGGCCAACCTTGCAAGTAGCCTGTCCAAGGAGAGTGGTCTCAGGCCTACTGTGTTAAGTCTTTTCTGCACAGAGCCAGGGGCTGTCGTACGTGGACAGTGAAAAAGGAGACAGATCAGTTATTGTCCTTATGGAGCTTGTTGTCTACTTGGAGAGGCTGAGGTTTAATGAGTTAACGGTGAATAAATAGGAGGTTTCAACTTGGGGTGAGTGGTTTGGAGTGTAAGAGCAGGTGGAACAGGGCAGTGAATGAGTGTGTGTGGTTAGTGACGGTGTCTCTGAGGAAGTTGCTTTTAAATTGGCTAAAGGTATCCCTTCCCCCGGTGAAGAGTGGAGAAGAGTCAGGGCAAACAGCAGCAAAGACCACGGATGGGAGGAGGGCTTGGCACAGCTGAGGAAATAAATGAAGGAAGCATCAGGACAGTGGGGTCTCCAAGGAGACTTCTCGGGGCTAGCCTGTGCCTCCTGGTGGTTTCTGCTCCAAAGCTTTCTTCCCACCTTCTTATCAAAGCCTGAGATTTAGTGGTCAGATTTTCCAGTTTATAATGTGAGGTCAAATGTGTAATGGAATTCCAAGTTGGGAGTTAACACTAGTCAGTAGCCATTCCATTCAAGTCTGATGAGCTCAGACAGGAGACAGTGTCCAACACAAGAGGCAACTGGGCTTTAAGAGGTAAGCTCTTGGGCCTGTATCTTTGTTCCAACCTTAATTATTGTTTCTGTGGCCAACAGAAAACGAATCCAAGTACTTCTGTGCTCGTTTCCCTTTTTTATACTCTGAGGATTATAATTCCTTTTTTCAATGAGTATTTATTGGGCATTTACTCTCTGCCAAATACATAAGACTCCGAGGTTTACTGAGCTGATGCAAGTCATCGTTATGGCACGGGATCGTATGTAGAGAGAACATTCAAGAGAGGCCAACTGTGATTAACAAAAGCTATTAGCTTTTTCATTCTTTGGCGGGGAAGGAAGTTAAGCAGTTGGAGTATAGGTGCAAGAGAGGTAATACCCAGTAGGGAGAAGGTGTATAAAGTTGAATTTGGGGATTCTGAAAGCATGCTTAACTGATTTTAAACTAATTCCTCTGCTAACCTTCATTTGTTTTTGGATAACCAAGAAGGGTTGTACATAGAAGCATATGCATGCTACCTGGGAGAACATTAACATGCAACTTGTGTGAATACACACACACACACAGACAACTTAACATTGCCACTGAGCAACATGACAGTCCAGCACTGCTTAGTATGTCACAAGATATTTTGTTTTGTTTTGTTTTAACTTGACAGATTTTTTTGTCATAAGGCACTAAAATGTTTCATTTATATTACTACACATTTAAAAAATTTACTATTTCTGACATGTATTTTGGAAGTGTCTTTTGAAACTAATAAGAATTTTTAGAATAAATTTGTATATACAGCTATCTCCTGGGTGGTTTGAAATATGGTCTATAAAGTCCCCTGGATTTTCCTCTCCTGAACCTCACAATTATGGGAGGATGTGCTGTCTGCTGAGGTAGCCTGGTCGAGCTATAGAAGCTTTTGTTGCCTAAAAGTTTCTGCCAGAAGTTGAAGTGTAATCCGGCTTCCTAAAGTGTTAATTCTGGTTTTGCCCCTGGGTTCATAGGTGGACAAAACAAAGCAGAAACACACAAAACCAATTTCTTAACCTTTTTTACTTAATAGCATTCAGATTAAGCTGTGATAATGTCCACCAAGAACCTTGTGTTCTCTCAAGTCGACATTTGTGGTCGTTCACCCACTGCTCAAGTGACACGCATTTCAGCCCCCTCACAGTTCACGCTGTTCTTTGACAATTCAACTATTATAGGATAATATTTAATAGCATGAAAGGTGTTTTTTTTGTTGTTTATTTTTAATGAAAATCTACCTTACAGTTGGACTAAGACTTTAAAAAGCTGAAAATTATTTACTTATTCTTCACACCTGGAGTAAACATACTGAAAATCATAAAATTGAGACCGTTATTGTGATAAGTCAGAGAAAAGATTATTAGTCATGTATACCTTGGAATTTTAAAATATGTGATTTCTTCTAATCTGAGATTAGCTACAGTGAGATAATGGGAATTTAGGGTTTTTTTCCCCCCACTTGTCTGTGAAGGGGTGGGAGCAGGGGATAAGACACCTAATTTGGGAGGGAAGAATTCTTTTAAGATCAAGAAGACCGGGGTTAGGGAGGGTAACCTTAGGGCATTCTGGGATGGGAGCTCAGGAACCAGAACTCTGGTGGGGGAGGGTGCTGGGCTCTCGTCATATGTTGTTGACTTTTTTTGTGTGTGTGAGGAAGACCAGCCCTGAGCTAACATCTGTTGCCAATCCTCCTCTTTTTGCTGAGAAAGATTGGCCCTGGGCTAACATCTGTGCCCACCTTCCTCTACTTTATATGGGGCGCGGCCACAGCGTGGCTTGATAAGTGGCGCATAGGTCTGCAGCTGGGATCCGAACCTGCAAATCCCGAGCCACCAAGGTGGAGCCCGTGAACTTAACCACTACGCCACCAGGCTGGCCCCCTGTTGACTGTTTTTTTAAAAGAATACAGACACATATTGGGGTTTTTCTCCATAAATTAAGATGTTAGAATTAATACTTGAAAAATTGTTCTTTTTCCTATTTCTCGCAATGGATCCTTTAGCACTTTTGATTAACATAAAAATATCCCTTTGAGTGAGAAAAACAATAGTTCTTTAGCCTCTGATTTTCCAAAATAATTTTCTATAATTCAGAAAAAGTAAATGCTTCAGCATATAGATACTCATTTTTAGAATAATAATTTGTCATAAAGACACATTTAAAAGATATATCTGAAGTGAACCTAAATGTGTGTCCAGTTGTTTCCATAATTAGAGAAAAGAATAATCCAAATGACTTTAAAATACAGTAATTTGTACATTTCTAGTAAGATATATCCTAAAGGACACACAAAAAAATCCACTTTATCTGTTTACAGCACTCATATACTATTGTGTGTGTATTGTATGATAAAACAAATGAATACTGGGGCCAGCCTGGTGGCGCAGCAGTTTAGTTCGCATTTGGCAGCCGAGTGTTCGTGAGTTCAGATCCCGGGCACCCGCCTACACACTGCTTGTCAGCCATGCCGTGGCGGCGTCCCATATAAAGTAGAGGAAGGTGGGCACGATGTTAGCCCAGGGCCAGTCTCCCTCACACACGCACACACAAGAGTACTTATGTAATCTAATTCCATCATCTGTGGAATTGAAATACCACTGCCCGCTAAAAGGAAACCGAGAGCTTAAGGAAAATTGTCAGGTCTGAGGCAGAAAATGTACAAGCTGAGCCTGAAACATCCTAGCCTAGCAGGTCATGAGGAGGCCATCAAGAACTACTAGATTCTTGTCACAGTGACTTGGGACCCAGCTTGAAGAGGCTCCTCCCACTGGCCGAAAGATGGACGATTTGAGTACCAGTAAGGATAGTCATTACAATGAAAGAAACAGATCAAATTTGCTCGAATATACGATTTTATAATAGTACTGACGTTTTTTAGTTGCTCACCTACAGGAAAACGCTACTGAACCAACTCATTGTAAAAACTGGTAAATAACAGGGAACAAATTAAGCATTTATCCTGTCTTCTCTCTATGAACTGACCAAATAGTAGAGGCGAAGTTTCTCTCTGTATTATTTCACCTAGTAAATGAAGGATTGTACAGTTAGGAAACCACCGCTTTCAAGCCCTCATGAATTATAACTCTTGGATCATCGATGATGCTAACGTCACAAACAGAGAGGCTGCCAGATGGCATGAACCTTTTGACAGAAGAACACAATACCACTTATAAAAATTGCCTACCTACCTCCAAACTGAACTTCAATCTGTTCAGGTCTCTAGATCGCGTCTCAGTTTTCAGGAAACACAGAGGGCAGACAAACATGCTCAACACTGCAGGGATACAGTCAGAAAAGTCTGGACTGTAGAAACTTTTGGACAAAAGATCTGTTTTCTTCAATTAGAAATTGTAATGCGGAAAACAAAAAAGATGGAGGGTAAACCTATAGAATAAAAGAAACCTGTGAAAAATTCAAAACAGTGGCAGCTGTAGACCTTTCCTGGGTCTGGGTTCATGCAAACAGCCTGTTAAAAAAGAGCTGGGAATTAGAAACTTCAACATTTAGATACTTGATGGTATTAAAAAGAATTATTAATTTCTCTGTACATGTGATAATAGTATGTGTGGTTAGAATAGTTCTTATCATATTGATATGTATGAATGCATTGAAATGATGCATGAGATTTGATTCAAAATTATGTGAGAGGAGAGTGGATGGGGTACAGAAGGAAAATGTTGGATATGTGTTGATAATTGTTGAAGCTGGGTGTTGAGTACATGGGAGGCCATTCTAGTGTTTTGTGTGGTTTTATAAAAGGTTTAAATTTACGTACATATATACATATGTACACACATAAAATATGTGTGTGTGTGTGTACACGCACACGTGCACACACAATCTCCATCTGGAAAAGCTGAATTTGGGTTGTAGACAGGAATAATCAAAAGGAGAGTATAATAATGTGTTACATTATTAGAAGCTTGTAAGATTTCTGGGGAGATGGGAGAAGGCCTCAATGTTACTAGGTTTAAAAAAAAGATGAAAAATGAATGGTCATTGATGTTAGGGTTTTGTTATTGATATTTTGCATTACCATGGATTGAAACCCAAATGGAGCTAATCTTTTTCATCATGACTGTATGATCTATGAATAAAACATTGAAGTAGGAGATATTGCTGTGCCTTTTATCTGTCTGTCTCTTTCTTGAAGAGAGTTACTCAGCACCAAAATGAAGCTATTCCTTATCTATCCCTCAGGTTATTGGTTGAATTACTAGCCACAGAAGCAATTGTCTTTACTAAAATATTTATCAGTCTTTATTTTGTCCTTTGTTATATGTCTTCAGGTTCAGTGTTAAATCTAATCATTACATATACTACTCTATTTTTAGCTTTTGTTTAGATTGTTATCCTTCATGACATTTTCAGAGGGTATTATGAAAACTAATGAAATCTGTCCAACTCTCCCTAACTTAGTCTGCCCATTCAATCTGTCAGTATCCTTGTTCTTTCCTGCTCTCACTTGAAACTTTAACCCAGCCCCTGCTCATTAGCATCCCTGCCAGAGGTTGAAAAATGAAAGAAAGATGAGAGTCAGTTGAATCTTGTTATCTATGTAATTAATCTTATAATCTGTTTGCACTTTCGTAAAATGTTGCATCGATGAGAGAATGTAGTTTATTAGTAGAAATGGAGTATTTTTAAATATATTGGTTCAGATATACGTGTTACTTTAGAATAAATGTCTATGTTGGTTTCTATCCATATGATTCATTGTGTGGATTATTGACTGCAAATTTTCAATCATTGGATGCTCCTGTGTGCTAATGACAACCTGGTCTGACCCCACTGCTCTCATTGGGTTTGTTCTCAAAGAAACACTAAGTCTTTTATTGACATAAAACAAAATGTACAGGCCATGGGAAGCTATGGAAACACAAAACCAAAGTCAGAGAAAAATAAGAATGATTTCGTCATCCACACATCTGCCATTTTCCAAGAGTGTCCAATGATGGTTATTTCAATGTCTTATTCTAGGTGGGTCCTGTGTGGACCCAAAGGCCCTTTGCAAAACTAGATGTTAATCCAGTAAAAAAAACTGGATAAAATGTTAGAAGAAAGTGGGATGGATTGCTTTTGATGGCTAAGGAAGGTGAGGAAACATTAAGTGCTAAAATAAAAATGGAAGTTTTCAAAAATTTGGAGGTTTAATGTTAAAGAAATAAAAAGTTATAAACCTGTGACTTGAGCCTCTGGACAAATGCAAGAGTTGGCTTCATACAGGTAAAAAAAATGGCTTTTTGGTAACATTAAATGTACCAGGCAAAAATGCTGTGTGTGGATTATCTCATTGAATGGTTATAATGACCTTGTGAGATAGATAACTATTATTATTCTCATTCCCATTTCAGTCCCATTCCCATATAAATAAGAAGCCAGTCTTAGAGAATTTATGAGCTTTGTCCAGGCTCACACACCCATGTGTGAAATGGGTGAGATGTGAAATGAGGAAACTAATCTTTCCCCGTACTTTCAATCATCATGACATAATGTCTCCCCCTACCATTCTCATATTGAAGGAAGTAGTTATTTTCATGAAATATGAGTGGTAATTTGGGGAGAAAATTATTCTTGGATCTTTTGACATTTGAAATGTAAAGCTATGTGATAATATTTGGAATTCGAAATGGAGTTTACAACCAAAATTGTCTATTTGCCATCTCATTCTCTTCTACATAGTTAAAATCCAGGATTTGATTAATTTGTTTAGTCTAGAAGTTTACTTAGACATCATAATTCATTTATGACTCAGTTGATCTTTAAAAACTTAGTTTTGAGTAATTTATACAAAATAAGTGTCACAGATTGAGGAGTTCTGCTTCACCTTCCTGGGGGTGGAGTATCTACATAAATTATTTGGAATTCTTCTGCATGGGAGATTCGTCTATTCTCCTGTTTATTTATTCAGTCATTTAGTTATGTCAGTATGGACTCATGGATTGTCTTAGTCCGTTCAGGCTGCTGTGACAAAATTCCACAGACAGGGTGGCTTATAAGCAACAGAAATTTATTTCTCACAGTTCTGGAGGCTGGGAAGTCTAAGGTCGTGGAGCCGACTTGGCTGGTTGAGGGCCCTCTTCAGGGTCACAGGCATTTGTATCCTCACATGCTGGAAAGAGGCTAGGGATGTCTCTGGAGCCTCTTTTATAAGGGAACTAATAATCCCATTCATGAGGATTCCACCCTCATGACTTAAGCATTTGTCAAAGGTTCTACCTGCTAATACCATCCATCACCTTTAGGGATTAGGATTTTAACATATGAATTTGGAGGGAGGGGGGCTCAAACATTCAGAGGATAGCATGGATATTTACTTTATTCTTTGGATTATAATCTAATACTACATTATTTTGTTACTCAAACTGTTCATTTTTGAACCATTGGGAGCTCTTTCGATCAGCTTCTCTTCCTTTTGACATACCCCATCATTTTGTGTGTTTGTGTGTATGTGTGTGTGCACGTGTGTGTGCATGCGTGTGCTTAGCACCTCCTTACTTTCTGGCAGTACAAGATGCTCCAAGCTCATCTCATGTATTTTCTGTACCTGTCCTAAAATCAGCTACTTCTCCAAGGAGCTGTGGTTCCCTTATTGGAGAATGATACTAGAAACCAAGATCTGGGTGCTCCATGTACTTTTGTTGTTGCTGGGATATTACTGCTTCTAGGCCATCTCAGCTAACACAGCAAGGAAATATGTGAGTGTATACTAACCTGAGTAGATACACAGTATATCTACCAGAATTTCTATGTACAATTGTATCTATATTGAGCTAGATACGAGTTCATACTGGTGTCTCAAACTCTAATCCATTACACATAGATCATTCTAGACTCCTCTTGCTTATCTGTAATGTCCCACTCTACCATTGAGAAACCTCATTCCCACCATGCACATATTTAGTTATTCAGTTCGGGTATACATAAATAATGGTGTCAGAATTGTTAAGCTCTACTCCCATGGGATAACTTTATCAGCTCGAGAACAGTGCTTATGTGCAGTTTCTTTGTCCTTTAGTCTTACAGACTCATTTCCAAAATTACATAGGTCAGCACCTTATCCTCCACCTCCTTCTGTGAGGTTGTTTCATACATTTGTGATACATTTAGATTCTTCTGTTTCATTCTGCCTTCCATCCTGGGGTAGCTCAACCTTCTAAATGATTTTTTTTTAATTTACGTACCTTAAAATTTAGTTTTTGTGCTGCAAAGTTCTATGGGTTTTGACAAATGCATCGTGTCATGTATTCACCATTATATTATCAGACAGAATAGTTTCATCACCCTAAAAGATGTCCTGTGCTTCACCCATTCAATCTTCCTCCCTTCCCCTCGAACACCTGCCAACCACTGACCTTTTTGTTATCTCACTATATAGTTTTGCCTTTTCCAAAATGTTGTATAATTATAATTACACAATATGCAGCCTTTCCAACTAGCTTTTTGCACTTAGCAATATGCATTTAAGACTAATCCATGTTTTTTCATGGCTTGTTAGCTCATTTCTCTTTATTGCTAAGTAGTATTTAATTGTATGGATATGCCACAACTTGTGTATCCACTTGCCTATTGTAGGGCATCTTTGGTACTTCTAGTTTTGGATGATTATGAATAAAGCTGCTATGAACATTCACATGCAGGTTTTTGTGTGGACATAAGTCTTCAAATCAGTTGGGTAAATACTTAGTAATGTGACTACTGGATCATATGGTGAAATTATATTTAACTTTATAAGAAACTGCCAAACAGTCTCCCAAGTAACTACCATTTTGGACTCCTACCGGCAATGAATGAGAATTTCTGTTGCTCTGCATCCTTGCCAAAATTGATAGTCAGTTTTTTGGGTTTTAGCCATTCTAGTAGGTATGTAGTAGAATCTCATTTTTGTTTCAACTTCAATTCACTAGTGGCAAATGAGCATCTTTTCATATGTTTATTTGCCATATCTGTATCCTCTTTGGTGAAGTGTCTGTTCAGATCTTTGACTTATTTTTATTTGGGTTGTTTGTTTTCTTCTTGTTGAGTTTTAAGTGCTCTTTGTATATTTCAGATACAAGTCCTTTATCTGATATGTAATTTGGCAAACAGGACTTGTGTAATAATGCACTAAGATGAAATGAGATGACAAGAAAGGGCGAGTCAATTATGACTGTATATTTTCAGCCTGGATTTCTGGGAAAATGGAGAGTAATAGTAACAGAAAAAGGAAAGTGGAGAGTTAAAATCACTTTGTGGATTTTAATGAATACATTAAATAGTAAGAATAAGTGGGAGGGGGATGACTCATTTAATTTTGAGTCAAGATGAAGCTTGAAGTGATGGAGGACTATCCAAGGACTGTAAATCAAAAATATATTAATAATGATTCCTGATTCAGATTTCGCTGTCATCAACATAGATTATTGGAGAGAAAGCAGAAGTCAAGAGCACATAGGAAGCTAGGATACAAACTGTGTAGGGTTGAATCACAAAAGTGATAGAAGGGAGTTTTAAGAAGGAATCAGATGTCAAATATGTACCACTATGGAAGATGTAATCAAAGAGATTGTAAAATTTGCATTGTCTGTCTTTTTAAAGGTCAAGTCAGCTATCAGCTTACTTCAACATCCTGTGCCTTTTGTGTCTGGGGGCTGTAACTTGTTCTGTCAGGAGAGCTCTCTCTCACTTTAATGAGTCTCTTATCTTGAGCTCCTTGTGGAACTTTTCAAATTGAATTTTACATCCTTGGGGCTCTTTGGAAGGGTGAACATAGAGACAGGGGTCTTTTTTTTCTTTTAGCTAGTACAACTATATAATTATATATCCATATCTATATGTATGGCTTAAGTGGACTGTTTAAGTACTGAATTCATTGAAAGAAATCATTTGCCTTCTCAATTCTACCATTCTGTTGTGGAATCAGAACAGTTGTGACTCTAGTCTGCAGCAGAATTAATTAACACATATGAATTCTGTGCCTTGTCTGGTGGTGAAAACATGCAGTGAATTCCCTGGAGTCATAAAGATATGCTTCCTTTTTTTCTCTTCTGTGTCTCCAAGTGCAATTTTCCATTGCCTTTTTCACCTAACTGTCCCTAAGGATGGTAATTTATTGAATAATTCGGAGAGGAGACAGTAGTAAAAATAATTACCATGATGGAGTTGTAGTTATGATCTCCTGTTTGTGATTTGGAAATGTTTAATGAAATGGCATACCAACATGAAGCATCAGTTTGAAAATGCGTAATTTTATATGTTCAACATGTAAAAATACTTTGTTTGAAAATCCTGTGTGTAGTCAACAGTTATTATTAGACCATGAAAATTATTTCAGTGAAACTGACTACATGCATAGAATATTAATGATCAAATGCCAAGATTATTCTGACCTGAGCATTAGTTATATCATTGGATATAATGCCCCTGAGAAAAAGGAGAATTTGTTCTGTAAACAATAAAATAAAAGAATTTAGTCATAAACATTTTTTAGCTCCTAAAATGTATGTTGTCCTATTTATTACTATTGTTAGAGCTTCACTTACCTTGAGTATTAAATCTATGATAACTATTAAAAAAAAAAGTACTTTGTAAGGCTTAACTGCATAATACTGGAACACAGCATCCATTCAAATATAACATTAAAATGTACTGTTGGAAAACAACTGTGTAACATGATGTAACGTCTGTAGTTTAAAATCGTTCAAGTTCTAACTTTATTTTTTTACTATTTTTTATAGTGGTAAAATATATGTAACAAAAAAATTGCCATTTTAACCATTTCAAGTGTATAATTTGGTGGCATTCCTTATACTCACCATTTGTGCAACCACCACAGCTGTCTATTTCCAAAACTTAGCCTTCACCCCAAACAGAAACTCTATACCCATTAAGCAGTAATTCCCCTTTCTTCCCCTACTCAGCCACTGGGAATCCCTAATCTACTTTGTCTCTATGAATTTGCCTATTCTAGATATTTCATATAAGTAGAATCATATAATATTTGTCCTTTGTGTCCAGCTTATTTTACTTACCATACCGTTTTCAAGGTTCCTCCATGTTATAACATGTATCAGAACTTCATTCTTTTTTTATGGATGAATACTGTTACATTGTATGTATATACATCTGTGTATTCTTTTTATATTTATGTCTTAAATCAGTCTAAGCATAACGTGTCATTTTTATATATCTTTGATGTATATGAAGATGTCATATAGGTTAATTTTACTCTTTTCAATTCTTTTACAGATTTGACAGATGAAAAAGTGAAGGCCTATCTTTCTCTTCACCCCCAGGTATTAGATGAATTTGTATCTGAAAGTGTTAGTGCAGAGACTGTAGAAAAATGGCTGAAGAGGAAAAACAACAAACCAGAAGGTAAGATCTCATTCAGATTGAGTATGGATTATTTTCTACTTTATAGTGACAAAAAGCAGTTGTTTAATACATGCTAGAAAGTAAAATGCAAAGTTGACAAATATAAGCATTTTAATACTGTAGGAGTTTTATTCTGTTTAAAAAGATAAAATAAGTTAGACTGAGGGGAAATAAATACAAAAGAAAGATCCTTGACTGAAAAAAAACTTGGCAAAATTTCTTGAAAATTTATTTATATATGACCACTTTAAAAATGCAGAGGTTAATATTAGACTTAATTTTATTTAATTATTATTGATTATAAAATTGTTCTTTATATACATTTCAAAAATATATTTATATTATTACATTTTGCAAAAAGAAGTCTTCAAACAATTTTTATATGTGCACAGTAGGAAAAGATCTCTTGACTTTGCCTTAGACATTTCATTCACACTCATAAACTTAAGACAGTTATATTTATGAAAAAAAGAGTTGTGGGCTTAAAAGTCTTGATGTGGGCTTGAAGTCAAAGAAATTTCCCCCCAAATTGAATGTGTATTGATATATTGGATTTGAATATTGTAGTATAATTTTAATTTTGGTTTTAAATGAATTTATATTTGACCAAATATGACTTTTCATTTCTATGAATGTTGTTTTTATAGTGGAAATCAATTTTACATTTGACTTTATTTGAAGAGCTTTCATATTAAAAACACAAAAATATGTAGGAAGGGGGACAGAGAAATATAAATAAATCAGAGACAGGCATATTCTTTTCAGAACAATCATAGCATTTAATATTAAGAACAAAGGTTGACATGGCACATTTCAGCTATTACAAACCTCAAACATTTGAAAACAGTTTGAGAAGTCTGACACTTTCAAAAGTGTGACTGAGTTGTTTTTAAGGCACATCACAGAAAGATGCAAATTTCAACTTGCTGTATACTGAGGGATAATAATATAGTGCAAGAATGTATGGTATCTGTGAGACATGAAGTTGAGTCTAGGTCTCAGAAAATGAAAAATTTTGCACACTGTTTTAGTATTGCAGTGATAGTTAACTCTTAAATTTTTATAAATATTCGATTGCATCATTCCATATCTCCCAAATCTGTTTTCTATATTAATTGGTCAAATACTACTTTAAACTGTTTAATACATATATTCAAGACTTAAATGAGTATTAAGAAAAGCAATGTGTGGGGCCGCCCGGTGGCGCAGCGGTTTAGTCCGCGCTTGGCAGCCCGGGGTTCGCGAGTTCGGATCCCAGGCGCCCGCGGACGCGCACTGCCTGTCAGCCATGCCGTGGCGGCGTCCCATATAAAGTGGAGGAAGATGGGCACAGATGTTAGCCCAGGGCCAGTCTTCCTCAGCAAAAAGGGGAAGATTGGCAACAGATGTTAGCTCAGGGCTGGTCTTCCCCACAAAAAAAAAAAAAAAAGAAAAGCAATGTGTAACAGAAACAGCACTCAGTTATACAGGAAGAAAAGCTTGTCCTTATAAGGAGATGGTTTTGACAGAGACCCTCCTGAGGGCTAGAGATGGTCCATGAGACCGAGAATGAAGAGAGGCAGGTGAGATGTTGACTTGAGGCTTACCATCTATAGTGGCGGGACAGGCAGAGAAGCCACCACATCACAGAGCGCTTCAGTAATAAACAAGGAGGCAAGCAGTTTGCAGTGCAAGTGTGTAAAAAGGAACCTTTAGTTCTACAGCTGCAGTCTGGTAAGACCTTTTTACCTCCTCCCCCGAGGGAGTTTATCACAAGAATGTCCCTCTTAACATCCACCTTGGGTTCAGCAAGATTGTGTGTCACTGCCCTTGCAGACTGTATAAAAAGGGGCTTTAGCACTAACCTTGTGTGAATGGCACGAAGAAAGCATTGCCCAGTTTTCTTTGCAGTAGAGAAAGTCAGTTAAATGTCTTTATTTCGTTTATATAGTTATGGATTAAGGTCATGATCAGTGGAAGCATTTCATTTCTTCCCTCGCTCCCTCATTATTTTTTAAAATTTCGTGTTCTCCTCAACTAGGCCTTATTCTCCTTCCAAATCCCTCCATTGAAACATCTTGAGGAAGAAAATCCTGAGGAGAGGATTTTCAGGGAGTGTTTCCATTTCTGTAGGAGGACTCAGGATCAGAAAGTGTGACAGACAGAAGGTCTTGGAGAGTAGTTTGTTGAAAATAAGACAAGCCTGTCCAGATTATTTCATTACCAGCTTCACATGGAAATGATCTATACTATGGGGACAGAAAATCATGTAAAGGTATATTCTGCTTAGAGAAGTTCATATATGAAAATTCAAATTTTTAATAAATGAATAAAGGGATGATTATTTAAATTATTAAATTATATTTGCCTTTAAAATGGTCACATTGCTTGCAAGTGTTTTTTAATGGTGACGTCGTGTTGTCAAAAAAGCTAGTTGTTCATTCATCTAGTATTTTACTGAGCACCTACTCTTTGCTTGGTGCTCATAGGCAAAATGCTTACAAAATAGAGAATGCATGGCATATTTCAGTTAAACTACGGTAGTGTTTATGATGCATCGATATTGTGTGGCCATCGAGGAGTTGTAATTTCCAAAGCATTTCACATGTATTCACCCTTTCCGTCTTGTTACAATTAGGGGGGGTCAGGTAGAGTCGTGTTCATCTAGCAGATGTTGAAACTGCACCAAGGGAAGCTAAGGGAATACCATAGGTCCAGCATCTGGTTCTTGATGGAATCACTGGACAGTAACTCTCTGATTAACATGAGGGCTTGGACCATGTGTGTTGTCGTTATTTTTGTATCTCTCACCTAACAGCACCTGACACATAGTGGGGGGTTCTTTAAACATTTTTGAATGAATGAATGAATAAATTAAGGAGGTTTGGATTTTCAACCTCCAAAGGAACTGTTATGATGCTTTTCACGACACTTGGAAATCATATTATGCCTGACACCAGAATACTTCTATGCTCTTGTCTCCCCTACACTCACTTAAAAAGCTTCTTAAGGGAAAGGATTATATAATGTGTATTTTTAAATCCTCAAGGTACCTTGTCTTTTTATTTATTCAGCAAACTGTGTAAAGCACTGTACAGGTACTGGGGTTATTAAGTTGCTAAAGAGTTCACAGTCAAAAAATGGGAGAGAATTACAAGTTTCTACTTTCTTCTAAGTAGTCTGGCAGTGAGGTTGAGCGTAGTCAAGGCTTGAAGTCTCTGAATAAGAGTGATCTTGTGGAGGCACCTGGACCACAATGAATCATGGTCTGTTTTGTGTTGACAGAGAGGGGTGTTGGGGAAAGATGGACCAACGTATGTCCTCAGATTTAAATTTCAAAAGTCTTTACTGTTATTGTTTTCAGTTTAATTTTATTGCTTTCATACCATTTTCATTTCAAATGCACAAAGTTCTATCCATAGTTGCAAGGCAAATTGCCTTTTGGAGGTTGACCTCTGATCCTAAATGTTTGGAAATTGGAGCTAGCATTTATTTCTTCTATAACCTGATGTGCCCATTTAGAGAATGTATAAAAATTTCCTCAGAAAGCGTTGAGGCCTGTTCACCCTCACAACCATACTTCCACTCAGGAAAAACTTAGGAAAGAAAGAAAACTATCTCAGACATGAATTGTTTCACTAAATGTTATATTTTATGTTAATTTTTATGCAAAGTAAGTTTGACAGGCCCAGCTGGTACTCATCAAGACTCTGATTACTAAACTATTTAATATCTACACAAATATCAAAGTATAAATAGAAAATTAATAAACAGACATTAGTATATGATGAAGATCCAACCTTTTGCATTCCTTGTAAGAGCATTCTAAGATGGAACACAATTTCACAACCCTAATGCCATTCCACTATTTCAGTTTTGCACAGGCAGAGTCATACTAGACTATCAGCAATGTCCCCTTTTGGCTTCTAGTGTAAGAAATTATTAGTTGACTGTGTTGGTGGTATTGGAAAGGATGCATAAAGAAGTGAGAACATTGGAAGTTGGCATGACTTTATTTGGCACTTTCTGGTATTAGAATAATATTTAAAATACATGGATTTTGTTTAAAACTCCCAAAATGTAACTACAATATTCATTTTCCAAGGGGAAGCTATTTGGTACTCAAGAGGGTGATTGATTAAACCCAAATCAGTTAAGAATTATGAGTAGCAATATTCAGTAGTAACTATATCACTAATGCCTTAAATACTTTTCAACAATTACGTGAGTGGTTTCTTTTTTTTTTACTCAAATAATATAGTTACTATGTATTTTTCACCTCTCCATGAATCAGGAGATGAGATTTAATTTTCATTCAAATAATACTGTTAGATATTCCATACTTAGAATTGATGAGATATAAATTATGCCCCCAAACCTACTCTATGCAGCCTATAATGCAGATTAAATAACATTTCTCCTGCTTAGTATATGACAGATGGTTTCTATGGTAGTATATATAATGTAGTGGGATATTCAATTAATGGGGCATGAATTACTTGGCAAAACCATGCAATGTTAGAAGGTTTTAGTAAGTAGGACACTAATAAATGATGTGTTAAGTATTAGTACATATCAAAAATAAGAAAATAACCACATAGTTGAAGTGGTTTACTGGGAACTTCATTTTGGGCACTTTGTCTCTTTTCCTTGAAATTTCTTTGACTCAAGTTTTGAAGTTACATTTTCATATAGAACTTTCTTTTTTTTTTGTAATAGAAAACAAAAAATGTGTTGAGTGCCTTGATCTGAATTGTAAATAAACATGAGTTCACCATCTGGTAACTAGAAGGGGGATAAAGTTGATATTAATTCATTTGCAAAGAGGTACTTGATGTATTCCATTAATTCTGTTAATTGCTTTATTATTATAAGGATGTATCTTTAATTTATTCTTTTTGAGAGTGTTTGGGCTCCATAGCAATTGAATCAAATTGATTGGGGGTTTGATAATTTTAAAGATTAAGTCAGATCATTACAAATATTGTTAGTGGTTGTGAAACTAATTCAAATAAATTTGATACCTTTGTTACAAACTAGATTGATTTCTGAAGCTATTTTTTTAGTATCTATGAAGTTCCTATCTGTGGTAGCTATTATTTGTGCATTCAACATCATTACTACATTTCCTAAGTAAAAATTTTGTTTGCAAAGGATTCTAACTAATGAAAATGTTATGAGCTAATGGATTTTTGAGAATACTTTGTTTTCATTGGTGTCTCTTTTTATAAAAATTGTATTTGCTAATTGCACATATTAAAGAAAAAGATGTTTAGTAAAACTCATTGCATCTATTTAATAGAATTCTTTTCAGCATTTAAAATTTCATTTCACACAGCACAGATTTTTAAAAATAAAATAAAGACCTGTAAAAGATAAGTGATAATAACTATTTCTCTGTGTTTTGTTGTCATTGTTTTTTAATCTACTCCTTAAAAGTTTCCTGAAGATTTAACAATGATCTGGAGTATTTGACCAAAGGTTGAATAATCGTTTCTAGAAACATCCATTGAGTGGCAAGGTAGCTGTAAACGTGACCAGTTACTGGTCATTTCTCTGTCTAGTCATTCAGTATCTCAGTTGACAAATAATTATTGAATTCCTACCCTGGGAGGGTAATTGGAGAACAAGAAATATAAACTTGCTTCCCTTAAGGTCACTTTCTAATAGGGGAAGACAGATAATAAACACATAATCAAAGAATAAGATTATTTCAGTATTTGTTGACTGTGCATATTTGAAAACATCTAGCATAATGTCCAGCAAATAGAAATTTTTAGTAGAATTAACTTTTCTTGAGACTTTAAGATCCACATTGTTTGCTTTTAGCCAGTCAGGAGGGGGCCTATGTACTAAGCACGTGCCTCTGTCTGTCTGCCGTGTCCTGGGCTCTTTGTGTGTCACAGGAGCAATATTTCTTCTGTTTGCGGCCCTGGAGGGATTTATAATCTTGTGGTGTGGAAGGAAGATATGTATAAAGCACAGCAACTGAGAATATCTATCAAATGTTCAATGATGTGCTATAGGTTGTCCAGCACTTGTGAGGATCCAAGTCATTAAGAGGTATGAAGATGGAGAGGGATTTTTGTAGGAATTGGATCTTGATGTAGGCCACTGGTTCTCCAAGGGTAATCCCCAGATCAGCGTGAACATCCCTCAGGACTAGGTAGAAACACCTCAAGTCGGGTCTCCCCCCAGACCTGCTGAATCAGAAACTCCTGTGGTGGGGCCTGCAATTGTGTTTTGACGAGCCTTCCAGGGAACTCTAGTGCAAACTGAGGTTTGAGAACCACTGTCCTGGGCTTTTAGGGGCCCGTGGAAGAGCAAATGTGGTGCTGCTGTTGGCTGAGGGAGCAACAGAAGCAAAGGCAGGGACACAGGGCTTGGAGTGATTTACTTCTGGGAAAGCCAGAAGAGGAAGGATATGGCATAGAAAATTCTGGATGGAAGCAGTTTGATAGAAAGCAGTAGAGTGGTTGAAAGCACGTTGGCTAACACAATAGTTCAAACAAGAATTTGGTTAAAATGAATACAGTCAGCCCTCTGTATCCACGGGTTCCACATCCACGGATTCAACTACCCAGTGGTGGAAAGAAAGACATAGGATGGTTCTGTCTGTGATGTGCAAACTTTTTTCTTGTCATTATTTCCTAAACAATACCATATAACCACTATTTACATACTATTTACATTGTATTAGGTATTATAAATAATCTAGAGATGATTTAAAGTATACAGGAGGAAGTGTGTACATTATATGCAAATACTATGGCATTTTATATAAGGGACTTGAGCATCCTTGGATTTTGGTGTCTTTGGGGGTCCTGGAACCAATCCCCCATGGATACTGAGGGACGACTGTATGGTCAGTTGCTCCTCTTTATTTTGTTTTTAAGTTTTTGGATTTTCTTGTTTGCTTTTGTAGTACAGGCAATTTTGATGTGCTGTGGAGTGGTTCCACTACAGATTTCACATCTTGAAAATATTTTTTCTTGTCTTAAGATGGGAGAAGATGGTGTTGAACTTTTGTCTTTCTACCCTCATTTTATTTTAGTTATTTATTCATGTTCTGCATTGACTATAATAGGAAAAGTGGAAACAACGTAAATATCCAAAATAGGTGTTTACTTGATAGCTTCAGTCAAGTATGGTGGGTTGTCGAACAGTATATATTACCACCTTGTTGCAAGATAATAATTACAATAAATGCATAGACAAAGAGCTGATAAAATATATGTCATTGTGGTTGTTTTTGGATTTGGGGGATATATAGATGTGTTTATATTCTTCTTGTCTATGTTGTTTTTTTAATAGGAAAGAAATAGAAGAAACATTAAAAGATAGCTTCTGGGATTTTTCATGTATGGAGTGTTTTGCCCCAACTTTCAATAATTCTGATTCAGTTTAAACCAATATCCTCTGCTTGTTAGGCTATTTTTCTGTTGCAAGGGTAATAAACATTTAGTCTATATTCACTAATCCCTTATTATTGGCTTTTTTCTGCCCCCCCCCAATATGTTATTATTGATCATTTAGATGGTCACATAGGAATTTGGGGGCTGAAATGGGGACTGGAAAAGCACACAGCTCAATTTTTGTCTTAGAGTTGTCATTTTAGGTTTACAAATTAGTTCATTTTACTCAGATTACCAAATGTCAACTATGTGTTTAGCATTTCCTAATAAGCACTGGACATGAATTCAGTTGTAATGGAACTTACTGTCTAAAGGGGGCACAAAATAGTAAGCAATTTGACCATAATTATTTAAATCAATTATTTAAAGAACTTTTTTTCTTGTGATAAGAACTTTTAGGATTTACTCTCTTAGCAACTTTCAAATATACCATAAAGCAGTGTTAACTATAGTCATCATGTTGTACTTTACATCCTCAGTACTTATTTATCTTATTACTGGAAATTTGTACCTTTTGACCACCTTCATCCAATCCCCCACCCTAAGTCAATGATAAAACGTGCTGAGATTGAAAGCTTTTCTTCTAAGATCAGGAACAAGACAAGGGAGCCCACTTTCACTGCTCCTATTCAACATAGTACTGGAAGTCCTAGCCAGAGCAGTCAGGCAAAAAAAAAAGAAATAAAAGGCATCAGAATTGGAAAGGAAGAAGTAAAATTGTCTCTATTTGCAGATGATGTGATTTTAAATATAGAAAATCCTAAAGACTCCACCAAAAAATTGTTAGATCTAATCAACGAATTCAGTAAAATTGCAGGATATGAAAGTAACATACAAAAATCAGTAGTGTTTCTACACACTAAGAACAAATTATCTGAAAAAGAAATAAAGAAAACAATCCCATTTTCAATAGCAGCAAAAATAATTAAATACATAGGAATAAACTTAACCAAGGGGGTGAAAGGTCTCTACTCTGAAAACTACACGACATTGAGAAAAGGAATCAAACAAAACACAAATAAATGGAAAAGTATCCTGTGCTCATGGATTGGAAAAATTAATATTGTTAAAACATCAATACTACCAAAAGCCATCTATAGATTCAATGCAATCTCTATCAAGATTCCAATGGCATTTTTTTTACAGAAGTAGAAAAAATAATTCTAAAATTTATATGGAACTACAGAAGACCCGGAATAGCCAAAGCAATTCTGAGAAAGAAGAACAAGGTGGGAGGTATCACTCTTTCTGATTTCAAGTTATAGTGTTCAAAACATTATGGTACTGGCCTCAATCCAGACAAATAGATCAATGGAACAGAATTGAGAGCTCAGAAATAAACCCAAGCATACATGGTCAACTAATATTTGACAATGGAGCCAAGAATACTCAATGGAGAAAAAGCAGTCTCTTCAATAAATGGTGCTGGGAAAATTGGATATTCACATGAAAGAGAATGAAAGTAGACTCCTGTCTTATACCACTCACAAAAATAACTGGAAATGGATTAAAGACTTAAATGTAAGACCTGAAACCATAAACATCCTGGGACTGCATCAAACAGAATCTGCACAGCCAAAGAAACCATCAACAAAGTGAAAAGACAATTTACGGAATGGGAAAAAATATTTGCAAACCATCTATTTTATAAGGGGCTAACATCCAAAATATTTAAGGAACTCATACAATTCAATAGCAAAAACACAAATAATCCCCCCCAAAAAATGGGAGAAGGACCTGAAAATTTTTCCGAAGAAGATATAGGAGTAGCCAACAGGTACATGAATCATTAGGGACATGCCAATCAAAACCACAATGAGATATCACCCCTCACCTGTTAGAAGGGCTATTATCAAAAAGATGAGATAAATGCTGGCAAGGATGTGGAGAAAAGGGAACCCTGTGCACGGTTGATGGGATTATAAATTGGTGCAGCCACTATGGAAAACAGTAAGGAGATTCCTCAAAAAATTAAAAGTACAACTACCATATGATCCAGCAATTCCACTGCTGGGAATCTAGCTGAAGGAAACGAAAACGCTATGTCAAAGAGATATCTTCACCCCCACGTTCATAGCAGCATTATTTACAATAACCAAGACGTGGAAACAAACTTTGTCCATTGACAGATGAATCGATAAAGAATATGTGGTATATGTATAAACAGTGAAATATTCAGCCACAAAGAACAAATCCTGCCATTTGCGACAACATGAATGGACCTTGAGGGCATTTTGTAAGTGAAATAAGTCAGACAGAGAAAGACAAATACTGTATGATCTCACTTTTATGTGGAATCTAAAAAAACCCCAAAGTCATAGAAAAAGAGAGAATATTTGTGGTTATCAGAGACAGGAGATGGCAGGAGGGGGAATTGGATGAAGGTAGTCAAAAGGTGTAGACTTCAGTTATGAGATAAATAAGTACTAGGAATGTAATGTACAAGGTTAACACTGCTGTGTGATATATAGGAAAACTGTTTAACAGAGTAGATCCTAAGAGTTCTCATTACTAGGAAAATTTTTTTCTTTTTCTTTTTGTACCTATTGAGATGATGGATGTTAACTAAACTTATCCGTAATCATTTCATGATATATGGAAGTCAAATCATTATGCTGTACATCCTAAACTTATACAGTGCTGTATGGCAATTATATTTGAATAAAACTGGGAAAAATCCAAAAAAAGTGCTAAAATGAAAGGTCAGTGTTTAATGAATGCATGTAACAAGAGGATCTTATTTTGTCTGGGGCTGGGAAAGGGTTCTCTGAGAGAGTAGAATTGAAGCTGAGGCCTGAAGGATGAGTTCGATGGCTAGAAGAGAGGGAGAGACATGGGAAGACTCCATAGGTGGAAGGGGCTTTGTTGGAGCATTATGGAGGAAGAGAATATGGATGTGAGCAGAGAGCAATCGTGCAGGACCTTGTAGGTCATATTAAGGGCTTTGGACTGATCTTAAGAGTAACGTGAAGTTATTGAAAAGTTTGAGATTTGATATGATATATTTTGAATGATTTTCACAATCTATAGTGTCTTGTTCAGTATGAAAAAAAATGCAGTGAAGTTTCAATCTCTGGCTAATTGTCACCTCCCCAGAACTCATCAGTGCACTTCTTTAATGGTTTGTCGTGTCAGTAATTGATAACTGATGTGCATATCTCTTAATGCAGTAGCTCAATCTTTTGAAATTGAAGCAGAAGGTGTGTATCTCTATAATGTTTGTGAAACATTAAGGAATAAAGTTTTTCTGGGAACTTTTTATAGAACCTGTATCACTTTAATATTTTCAAGTGGAGTAAGTAAATGTTCCTTTTGGTTTTGGCACAATTTAAAACCTAATGGTAAAACGTTGAATGTATTTGAGGAAAAGTGCACACTGAATGAAAAGATTCAGAAGAATGAAAGCACGCATATCTCTGATCTGTGTAAATCATGAAAAGTTATCAAGAATGACTCATAAAGCACAGAATGTGGAGCAGAGACACAACAAAATAAGGACGGTTCTCGAACTTCCAAAACAATTGAACAGGAAATGATAAAAATGATGAAAGGAATGATTTATCTTAGAGAAATTATAAACACCAAGAACTTATAATCAACAAGGGAACCATTAATTCTAGGGATGTATTAGAAATTGATCTCAGGCTAAGGGTTTTAAAAATCAAGGTTCCTTAGATCAATCATAGTCAAAACTCCTTACTTTGGAATTTATATGTTTTTCAGTTGAACAGTTTACCTAAAACATATATAAACAATTATATTTCTTTTACCAGTTACTTATGTATGAGAATTACGTGAGATGGACTTAATAATACTTCTCACAGCCCTGAAGTATTTTTTTAGATGTCAGTGGAGACACTCAGATTTCAATTTGGCCCATAATCATCCTCATACTGTTGTGACTGTTCAGGTTTCTAGATGTTTTACTGTGGGGCTAAGAAAATTAACTTCTAGAGTAAGTCCTATTAGAACTTTCTTCATAACTGTTTATATAAAATTCTAATACAAGGAATGGAAACATGTTAAATTACTAAGATATATGACCAGTTCTAAGTTAGAGAAGTGATTTTAGATGCAAAATATTTTTCTTATAACATTTTTCAGACTTATTTTTTATATTTTCCCCATACACATTTCAAAATGTAACATGCACCTAAATTATTATTTTTTTTAAATTGCAAGTCCGTTGCCTAGAACGGTATCCTATTAGGTAGGATTCTTGCCCTAAGTATTTATTGAATGAAGGAATACACTTAAGTTAAATATGGACACACAGAGTATCAGTAAAACTGGGGAATACTAATATACATCGATCAAAGCTTTCTGAAAGGAAATTAATGCCTAGCTAGTAAACATTTATAGAAAGAATGGATGAGGGCCAATAACATCTCATTCACACAACTAGGCAATACTGATATCAAAATACTGAAATAATCTTGAAAAACGGTGGCTGCTCTGCATTCCCTGAAGGCAGCCCCGCCACCTCAGCCCCGAGACACAGCCGGATCTCCTGTCACAGGGTGGATTTCTTGGGAAGCTGACTCTGAAATGGAGATTAGTGTGGGGGAGGTTTGCCAGGGAATTCTCATGGGATTAACACCTGTGGAAGGGAAGGATGCGGAAGGGAATGAAAATGGGAAGGAAAGGAAACTATTTGGCAGAGGGAGAAGTTAAGCGCTGGCTAAGTGTAGTTCTGAGGCTGGGGTGGCCCTTCAGGATTGTCCTGAGGGGCTGAGGAGGCTGGACCAGAGGCACTGGATAGGTGCCCCTGGAAGTGGGCGTGACCTTGAGTGAGGTGGCTTCCTTCCAGTGAGGTGATCCTGGTAGAGAGCTGGGCTTTGTGCCAGCAGTATTCCCCGGGGGAATAAATGCATTACCCAGAGGGATCTGGATGATCCATCACAGCATCCACCACAGAAACCAAGTACAAAAAGGTCAGAATGGTTCAGAATTCACATTTCAACCAATCTTTAAGAACTGTCGCTTGCTAAGTTTTGGTTTCACTTCAAAGAAGAATATTTACCATTATCTGAAAAGTCTTTAAAAATACTCCTCCCATCTCCAACTACATATCTTTGTGAGGTCAGATTTTCTTCATATACTTCAACCAAAATAACATATCACAAAAAATTAAATGCAGAAGCAGATTAGAGGATCTATCTTTTTCAATTAAGCCAGGCTTTTAAAAGATTTATAAAAATGTAAACCAATGCCCCTCTTTCCAGTAAATTTTTTTTGTTTTGGAAAATAGTTGTTTTTCATGAAAATATGTGTGCATGTTATGTATAATGGGATTATTATTCTTATTATTTTAAAATTAATAAATACATGTTTAAAATGCCTCAGTTTTTATTTCTATTATAGCAAATATCAATACTTATAACACACATAAATAAAAACTTTCTGGGTTCCTTATTAATTTTTAAGAGTGTAAAGGAGTATGAGATTAAAAAATTTGAGAACTACTTCAATGTAAGAATCTTCCAGGTCTCCCATGGCTGGCTTTTAATGGAAGACTAAAATCTTTTAAGAAATTGTGGTCTAAAAAGAGACTTCTGAATAATCTGTGTAAGAACTTTATGCAGTAGAGCTGTTCCTAATGTATACATTCATCTAATTTCTCAATTCTATAATGGCTTACTCGTATAAATGACCTGCCTCTCATGCAGTCTCTTTTGTTCCAATTTTTTAAATAGAGGTAAAATATATATAATATGAAATTTGCCACTTTAATGATTTTGAAGTGTACAGTTCATTGGTATTAAATGCGTTCATAATGTAGTGCTACCATCACCACCATCCATCTCCAGAACTCTTTATTTTGTTAAACTGTAACTCTATACCCGTTAAACAATAACCATATTTCCCCTTCCTCTTCATCCTAGAGACCCCCATTCTACTTTCTAGCTTTACCACTTTGAATACTCTGAGTACCTCACATAAGTAGAATCATATAGTATTTGTCCTTTTGTGACTGGCTTATTTAGCTGAGCATAATGTCCTCAAGGTTCATCCATGTTGTAACACATGTCAAAATTACCTTCCTTTTTAAGGCTGAATAATATTCCATTGTAAGCATAGACCGCATTTTTTTTATCCATTCGTCCATCAATGAACACTTGGATAGCTTCCATGTTTTAGTTATTGTAAATAAGGCTACTGTGAACATGAGTATACAAATGCATTTCTAGTTTGAAAAGCTATAACAATTTGGGGCTTTTAAAGAGTGCATCATGTCTATAATTTAAAATATTCAGTTCCTTTTTCTTCATACACTGAATGATTGGTCTCAAAATAACCTTGCAGCTTAACTGGTACCACAGTATTATTTGAAAATGTTCTGTTTGTCTACCCTGCTCTGACAGGGTAAGGTGAATTATTAAAGCCAAGCGAGTGATACTTTATCGTATTTTTGTTTCTTATTTACAGTTTCACCGTTTCTTTGGAGGAGATTCCTCCCTTCCATGAGTCAGAGAATCTTCTGATAGGTCAGCTTCACCTTTTTCAGTATCTTTAGACATAAATAGTGTAGCTGTAGGTCGAGAGAAGGAGTTTACTAAGCTCCCCTTTTTAAAGCCAATGATATATCCTTAAATATACAAAAATATACTATAAATAAATTCTATTTTAGAATAAAATATTAACTTCTGAATAATAACAGTTTTAGATAAAGCATACTTTTTATGTTTCTTATGTAGGTGCAAAGAAAACTTGGGGTTTCAAAATAACTATTTGTTGGATGTTAATGTAGTCGCAGATGCTAAAATAGGTATGTATAACCAAAGAGAGCAACTCAAAGCAATGTGGAAGTATTGAGAACATGAGTTAACTTCTGAAAATGCAAATATTTATAACCTAAACCTAGGACCTTAAAAGGTCTTAGAAAATATTAGAATACAAGGGATGCATTCTATGAGTTATGAGAGCATTGTGTAGCCTCTGAAACATGCAGTGCGCACTCATGAGAAACAGGCGGATCACATTTTAGTATTATTATGAAAGCAGTTTTTACCCATGAGCCCTCTGAAATGGTCTCTGAGAGCCCAGAGTTCTCTGAACCACATGTTGGTAATTGCCTCTACGGAGTAGAAAATGATGAGTTTGAATGCAAGTTTGGATTTCCAGCTGAATGAAGAAAGTGACATATCCTCTCCCCACAAAGCAATTATAAAGTGGACAAGGATGGACAAAAACAGTCATGTTAGTCTCTGAATATCAGTCAAAGGCGTACAACAATCTGAGAGGGATTTATGATCCAAAAGCTGTGACCTTCAGGTAAGAACTGTGGGCATTTGTGGTGTTATGGCCTGGAGCTGCTTCCATTAGCCCCTGTCCCCTCGTTGGTTGGTGCAGAGGTTCTGACAACTTCTCTGCTGCAGTTGAAGGGGCTCACTCAACTTGGAGTGGTGGGCAACCCTGTCTCCCCCCATCCAATGGCATTTTGGGAGCCACTGAATGGAGAGAGTTGGCCAGTAGCCCAGCTGTATCAGCCTGAGATTTCATTCAAGATTGAAGCAAACCTGTTCCTGGCGGATGACATGCACACGCGCAGTGGAGACTGGAGAAGCTGATTGTAAAATGCAAAGGACTGAAAAGAACCATAATGATTTTGAAAATGAAGTTCAATATTGAGGACTTGCATTACTTGATTTCAAAACTTTCTATCCAAATACAGTATTTCAGACCCTTTGTGTTACTGCCACAAGGATAGGCATGTAGATCAATGCAACAGAATTCAGAGTCCAGAAACAAATCCCCACATGTGGTCAATTGATTTTCAACAAAGATGGCAAAACATTTCATTGGGAGGAAGGATAGCTGTTATGAAACAATTGGATATCCGTGTGCAAAAAAAAAATGACTATATACCCTTTCCTTACATCATAAACTAAGATTAATTTAATATGGATCATATACCTAACTGTAAGAGCTAAAACTCTGAAATTTCTAGAAAAAGATAGAAAAAAAATTCATGATTTTGGGTGGGGCAAAGAGTTATTTCATATAACACCTAAAGCACAATCCATAAAAATGTTTTAAAATTAGTAAATTGGACTTTATTAAAGACTTCTATTGAGAATATATTAAGAATTCGTAAGCTCAGTAAGAAAATATACAACCCAATTTAAAAATGGGCAACAGATTTGAATCTGCATTATTCCAAAGAAGATATACAAATGACCAATAAAGGCTGCTCAGCATCATTAATTGCTAAGGAAATGCAGTAAGATACTCTTCTACACTCACTGAAAAAAGTACAATAAAGCAGACAGACAAGTCTACAAATCTCATCAAATCTACTCCTAAGAATCTATCCAAGAGAAAGGAAAACATGTCCACACAAAAGACATGTGTACAAGTGTTCATAGGAGGGGTATTTGGAGTAGCTCCAAACTGGAAACAATTAAAATGTCCATGAGCTGATAAATGGATAAAAAAAGTCATATAATTCATATAATGGAACAATAAGCTTGACAATAAAAAGGAATGAAGTACTGATACGTGTTCCAACATGCATGGACCTCAGTAACACTGTGCTAAGTGAAAGAAGCCAGATGTGATCAACTACATATTGTATGATTCCATTTATATGAAATGTCCAGAAAAGGCAAATGTGTGAAGACAGAAAGCCCATCACTGATGTGGCTGGGCTATAGGTGGGAGCAGGGATTGAATGTCAGTGGACATAAGAGAACTTTCTGGGGTGATGGAAGCGTTCTAAACTGCGTTGTGTTGGTTTCACACATCTATACATTTACTGAAATCATTGAACTGTATACTTACCATGGTTGAATTTTATGGTATGTAAATTAGACTTCGGTAAAGCTGCTAATGAAAAAAAATATCATTGTATACCTTAGAGTGGCTAAAATTAAACACACTGGCCGTACCAGGTATTGTGGAGGATGTGGAGGAACTGGACCTTTCCCACAGGGCCTGAGGGAATGTAGAACAGTATAACCGCTTTGGAGAACAGCTTGGCAGTTTCTTAAAAGTTAAACATACACCTGCCATATGACCCAGCCCTTCTCCTCCTAGGTATTTACCAAAGACAAATGAAAGTCTATATCCATGCAAAACCTCGTACACGGATGTTCATACCATCTTTGTTTATAATACCCCAAATTGGAAACAACTAATGAGTATCAAGTAGTGAATGGATAGGGCTGGCCCGGTGGTGTAGTGGTTAAGTTTGCATGCTCCGCTTTGGTGGCCTGGGGGTTGCAGGCCCGTATCCCGGGCGTGGACTGATGCACCACTTATCAAGCCATGCTGTGGTGGCGTCCCATATAAAGTAGAGGAAGAAGGGTACGGATGTTAGCCCAGGGCCAATCTTCCTCAGCAAAAAGAGGAGGATTGGCAACAGATGTTAGCTCAGGGCTAATCTTCCTCACACAAAAAAAAGAAAAGAATAAAATTGTTTAAAAAAAAGAAGTGACTGGGGGCTGGCCCGGTGGCGCAGCGGTTTAGTCCGCGCTTGGCAGCCCGGGGTTCGCCGGTTCGGATCCCGGGCGCCCGCCGACGCACTGCCTGTCAGCCATGCCGTGGCGGCGTCCCATATAAAGTGGAGGAAGATGGGCACGATGTTAGCCCAGGGCCAGTCTTCCTCAGCAAAAAGGGGAAGATTGGCGACGGATGTTAGCTCAGGGCTGGTCTTCCCCACAACAAAAAAAAAAAAAAAAAAAAAAGAAGTGACTGGATAAACAAATCATGGTAATAATTTTTCTGCAATGAAAAGAATAAGTTATAGACACAGGTAATGATGGAGATAAATCATAAAATGATTATGCTTAGTTAAACAGGCTAGACCAAAAAAACAGGACTGTACATGATATTATTCTATTTATATAAAACTCTAGAAAATGCCAAGTTATCTTCAGTGACAACAGCAGATCAGTGGTTGCTTGGAGATGGGGGTTTGGAGGGATTACAAAAGGTCTGTGGGAACTTTTGGGGTGATTTGTGTTTTAATTATTTAATTGTGGCAATGGCTTCATGTGTATTTATATATGTCCAAATTATCTATTTGTTCACTGTAAATATGTGCAGTTTATTGTATGTCAATTATACATTAATAAAACTTTTTAAAAATAGAAGTAATGACCTTTTTTAATACTACTGTCCAATGTGAGAAAAGTCTTTTTCTTCTGGGCTTTATGTAGATGTAGTCTTTGAAATAAGTATTCTAGTGGTTTGTTTTAATATATATATATTCTTTTTTGAGGTGGTTTATTTAAACTAAAGGAAACATTGTTTCATCTTACATGACATTTTGTACATAGCCCAGAATTTGTTGATAAGATAATTTTAAAATTTGTGTGGGGCCGGCCCCATGGCGTAGTGGTTAACTTTGGTGTGCTCCACTTCAGCAGCCCGGGTTCATGGGTTTGGATCCCGGGTGCAGACCTACACCACTCATCAGCCGTGCTGTGGTGACGACCCACATACAAGATGGAGGAAGACTGGCACAAATGTTGGCTCAGGGTGAATCTTCCTCAGAAAAAAAAAGGTGTAAGATTTTCAAAGCATTTTTAATGGGACCAAAAGAATTTAAAATATTTGTAGTACCCTAGAAGACCCCAAAATAATAGGACCTATTAGTAGAGTGTGCAAGTTCCCAAGAGGTATGTAGCTAAATGTTTAATTGGAAAGAGAAATAGGAAGGAAAAAGAAAAAAGCAACTAAAAATCATTCAACAGTCATTATGTACTTCTTGAGCATCATTTTCTTCTTTCTCATGGTGTTACATCTTAATCCAAAATTTCCTCAAGGATGACAGTTTCCCACAGGAATTTTGTTCCATGAACAGTGTTGGCTATTTTTGTATTTTGCTTTCATCATAGGATTGGAAGACTAGTCGTCAGAAATCCACTTAACCAATGAGATGGCCCAACACAGGGAATGAATGGGGGGCGTTCCTCCTCCATGTCGGCCAGGTTGAAAACACATCTTCTGGGGCCTCAGCAGTTCAGTCAGCGATAGGGATCAGGGCACATCTGGCAGGATATTGGTGAAACCCTGCTAAATGCAGAATGTCCTGAGAAGACTTGCTGAAGGTGGGCTAGGGGTAGGTGGGCACCGATGACTGTAGTGTCTGTCTGCCAGTGGATCATAATAGTAGGAGTCTAAGGACTTGTGCGTTTAAGAGGAAAATGAACGTTAATTTACAAGTACCGTGCCATCTATTTAATCCTCACTACATTTGTACAGAGTCTAAAGTCAGGAAACTTTGTCTATCGGTTTCTGGCATCCTTCCTCTTCCCACTGTACTGCGGTGCCTTCTCAGTGAAGGAGGCTGGGGCATTGGAGTCCCGGGAAGTCGGTCTCTTCAAGGAGAGCTACAGCTCACCTCGGCTGTAGGAACTCCATGAGCAGGATCCAGTCCTCACCACAAACCTCCTGCCCAGATTGGGAGCTTGTGAGAGTTACTGCTCTGCCTGCCTGGGCTCTAGCCAAGCACTTGGAGATGTAGGACAAAATTTCAACCCTAGCATGAGACAGAAATGCTAGGTAGGGAAAGAAAGAGAAAGTTGTAAGGCAGCAGGGATGGCAGATGGTTTCAGCCAACCAGAACTCATCTCAGGAGCGCCAAATGGTGATTGTCAGCAGCATGAATTCTAGATCTCAACTCAAAGTAGAGAGAATGTTGAATGTACATGCCAGAATATTTATCACAGCATCGCATGTAGAGGCAAAATACTGAAATCAACCTAAATGTCCATCAATAGGAACTATTGAGTAAATTGTGGTACAGTTATTTGTGGAATGCTGTGCATGTATTGAAAAGATGGAGTTAAGTCTCTTGTCTAGAGAATATCCATGAAATTCTAAGTGACAGAAGTAAGCTGCAGTGTAATGTGTATAGTTGAATGCCATTTTAGTGGGAAAAAACAAAAATACTTACATTGTATGGTTATGTTTATGTGAGAATAGAAAAAGGTAGGAGAGGATACCTCCCAGAGAGGTAGCATTGGCTACCTAAGGGAGGCAGTGTAGAACTGGAAAGTGGGAGCTATAAGATTATTCCTGTTTTCACCGTAGAGTTTGGTATTTGTTTTATTGGTTGTGACCATACCACGTGAATGCATGTTATTTTTAGAATATTTGAAGAACTTTATAAAGCATTTTTTTTAGAGTTAAGATTTTAAAATGGTTTTTATACCAGCCAACTTTTGAACACAACCGATTTATAGCTAGACAATTGCAAAATGAAACTGGAGTGTGCGTAACCCCTCTGAAATCATATGCAGAACTTGCGAATGTACGATCATTTTTCTGAGAGAAGGTCCTTGCTTTTCCTTAAAGGAGTTTAGGCCTCCCAAATAGTTACAAACATTTCTTAGAGAAAATGTGAGCTAAATCCTCTCACAAACCTACATGTTAAGACTTGGGTTTAGAGCATGACCGCCATAGGTGTGATGGGGAGGAAAGGTGAGGTCCGCTGTGCCATCCGTAGGTCAGAGTCTCACCAGGTGTTCACAGCCTGGCTCCCATCCAGCTCCGTCCTCGGTTTTCCAGAGGACCCACCTCGTTCTCTCAGTGTGTCTCTACCTGTCCCCAGTCCATATGAATAGATTCACTGTGGGGTACATACCTGTGCTTGTCCTGAGGGGAGAGCAAAATGTTTGGATCCCTTTGGAGGCTCCCTCTAATGGCAGCAGCCTCAGGGGACTATGTTCTTGCACAGGGTGGTTTTATCCTACTGTCATTCGAATGGCTGCTTCTCTGATTCCTTTAAAGACATGAGATCCCTGGCTCCCCAGTCTTGTGCTTCCCAGCTGAACCACCTGTGGCTCCAGCCCTGCCAGAACCCACATCCCTTTGCTTCTTCAAATCCTGGAAAGGACATTGCCTTTCATCTGGAACTGCCACCATCTTTGCCCTTTAACACTTGAGCCCCCTCCAGAAATCTCTTTGGGTATGGACCTCTTTTGATTCCTGAATACTGTCTGTAAACTGGACTATATCTGGCGTTATTATGGATAGACTGGATTTGGGAAGGGCAGCTGCAGTCTTGCCCAGGTGTCTCTGTAGCCTGGGGAAATTGCTTTTTGCCACTGCTCTGCACTTTGTTCCCACGCACCAAGGGGTAAGTGCAGATGCCTGGAATATCCTAGTCCCTTGCCAGGAGCAAGCCTTTATGCGGCAGCGAGAACACACAGCCAAGGAGTATGGTGACCCAGGCGACAGTCCGGACCAGCAGTAATAGGAGAGACTCTGGTATTGATTGAGTAATTTTATTCAACAAATAGGCAAGGAGCAACTAGCCCATGTCCAGTTAGGAAGCCAGGCACAGGAGGTGGAGCACTGAGCAATAGATGCAGCTATTTGTCACAGGGAACTTAGCTTATTTTAGCCAAGAAAGAGATTCTTTAACATGTAGACAGATGGAGTAATGGCGAGTGAGGAGGGACGTCATGTGGAAATCTGGGTGGGCACTGGACTCAGGGTAGTCTTTCAGTGGATTGTAAGACTCTGATTGGATGATGTGCTCTCTGACGTATCATTTAGCCCTAAAATTTTACATTTTGTGGATTAAAATTTTTAAATGGGAAATTTCTAGCTAGGTATTAAACTTCCTAGAGAGAAAAGACTGTGCTTTTAAAACATTTAAAAAAGCAACAGTGATGTCAATTAAAACCAATTATCTAGGACTTAAATTTATTACCGTGAAAAATATACACGCATACACGTAGGCATGCATGCAAGATTTTTTTTTTTAGCACTGTGTATGACGCTGGAACCTTCCCAAGTGTGCTTATGTGTGTGTGTTTGTGTGTGTGATTATTTAAATCAAATAATATAATTTGGTCAATGGAATATTACATAGTATATGTACAGTGTAGCATAATTTATGTAGTGTAACTATGTAGGATAATCATAAAACACTTAGGTTATACCTGTATTTACTTACATATAAAGATGTTAATAAATTTTTAGTTTATAAAAAGCAACTTAAATATAGTTTGTATATAATGACACTATTTTATGAAATGAGTACTATGTTTACATGCATATTTAGTCATAGAAAAAATACAGGAGACACCTAAAATTTCACTGATGTTTAACACTGATTTTTGTATAGTATTGAGTGATTTAAATTTTGTCTTCATTTATTTGGATTTCCTAGTTTTTCTAACCTATACATATTTATATATTAAAAACAAAATAAAATTTTACGTTTATGAACTGACTGAAAGCATTAGAATGTTATGATTTGATTTCTTCAGATATTTGCAATGTGTTCATCACAATTTTATAGAAATAAAAATCATGTTTACTTGCCCAGGAAAGGTTGTTTGAACCATTCCAAGTAGATGTTGAACTTACTGGACTATAGAAACATAATTTTCCCCATTAACTTTCTCTTTTACTTTGTTTAATTTGTTATGTTTTCTTTTGTTGTATGTCTTATTTTCAGAAATAATTTATGTACGTGGACCTTTTTGCTATGAACATTCAGGGCACTGAATCTCAGCATTATTATGACAGATCTATAAGGAGATATAATTTGTGTTTACAAGGATTGTGAAAGTAAAAATAGTTGGAACAATTTTTGAAGATTTTTACCCAACACATATTAGTTAGGTAAGTCAGAAATGATAAAAGAAAGGATGTGTCTGGGGGAGGAGTGTATTTGTTACTCTGGACAGCACTTGAAAGAACTGGGGTATATAAGGGCAGGAACGATTGGGTTGGGAAAATTCCTGGTTTCTTACCTTAAATGTGTTTGAAGGGTGCATCTTGGCCTTGCTAACGATCGTTCATGGATTTTCCACTGCCATGGCCTTCGTGATGATAGTCTATATTCAGAAGACTCTGCGCTTCCGTGGTCTAGTAACCAGGTATTTCTCCATTGTCCTTTTGTTCTCCAAACCACTGCAGGCCATAGAGTTATTTTCCTGCATTCATTTGGTAGTCATTTTTAAGCATCTACCTGGGAGATGGGGTGATACACAGGGACAGTCATGTCCCACCTTATCTTTTTTTTAAATGATGTCATAATAGTTTATAACATTGTGAAATTTTAGTTGTACATTACTGTTTGTCAGTCACCATGTAAATGCATCCCTTCACCCCTTGTACCCACCTCCCATCCCCCTTCCCCCTGGTAATTACCAAACTGTTCTCTCTGTCCCTGTGTTAGTTTATCTTCCACTTATGAGTGAAATCATATGGTGTTTGTCTTTCTCTGTCTGACTTATTTCGCTTAACATAATACCCTCCAGGTCCACCCATGTTGTTGCAAATGGGACGATTTTGTCTTTTTTTTACGGCTGAGTAGTATTCCCATATATGTGTGTGTACACACCACATCTTCTTTATCCAATCATCAGTCAAGGGACGCTTGGGTTGCTTCCACTTCTTGGCTGTAGTGAATAATGCTGCAATGAACATAGGGGTGCATAAACCTCTTTGGATTGTTGATTTCGGTTTCTTTGGATAAATACCCAGTAGTGGGATAGGTGGATCATAAGCTATTTCTATTTTTAATTTTTTGAAGAATATCCATACTGTTTTCCATTGAGGCTGCATCAGTTTTCATTCCCTCCTGTTTCGCCACAACCTCTCCAGCATTTGTTGTTTTTTGTCTTGGTGATTATAGCCATTCTAACAGGTGTAAGGTGATATCTTAGTGTGGTTTGGATTTGCATTTCCCTGATGATTAGTGATGTTGAACATCTTTTCATGTGCCTATTGGCCATCTGTATATCTCCCTTGGAAAAATGTCTGTTCATATTCTCTGCCCATTTTTTGATCAGGTTGTTTGTTTATTTGTTGTTCCGTTGTGTGAGTTCTTTATATATTATGGAGATTAACCCCTTGTCGGATATATGAGTTGCAAATATTTTCTCCCAGCTGGTGGATTGTCTTTTCATTTTGATCCTGGTTTCATTTGCCTTGAAGAAGCTCTTTAGTCTGATGAAGTCCCACTTGTTTATTTTTTCTTTTGTTTCCCTTGTCTGAGTAGATGTGGAACTCGAAAAGACCCCTCTATGACCGATGTCAAAGAGTGTACTGCTTATGTTTTCTTCCAGGAGTTTTATAGTTTCAGGTCTTACCTTCAAGTCTTTGATCCATTTGAGTTAATTTTTCTGTATGGCAAAAGAAAATGGTCTACTTTCATTCTTTTGCATGTGGCTGTCCAGTTTTCCCAGCACCATTTATTGAAGAGACTTTCCTTTCTCCGTTGTATGTTCTTAGCTCCTTTGTCAAAGATTAGCTGTCTGTAGATGTGTGGTTTTATTTCTGGGCTTTCAATTCTGTTCCATTGATCTGTGTGTCTGTTTTTGTACCATTACCATGCTGTTTTAATTATTATAGCTTTGTAGTATATTTTGAAATCAGGGATTGTGATGCCTCCAGCTTTGTTCTTTTTTCTCAGGATTGCTTTAGCTATCTGGGGTCTTTTGTTGCCTCATGTGAATTTTAGGGTTCTTTGTTCTATTTCCGTGAAGAATGTCATTGGATTCTGATTGAGATTGCATTGAATCTGTAGGTGGCTTTAGGTAGTATGGACATTTTAACTGTGTTTATTCTTCCAATCCATGTGCATGGAATGTCTTTCCATTTCTTTATGTCATCATCAATTTCTTTCAATAATGTCTTATGGTTTTCATTGTATAGATCTTTCATGTCCTTGGTTAAATTTATTCCTAGATATTTTATTCTTTTTGTTGCGATTTTAAATGGAATTGTCTTCTTGAGTTCTCTTTCTGTTAGTTCATCATTAGAGTATAGAAATGCAACTGAATTTTGTAAGTTGATTTTGTACTCTGCAACTTTGCGGTAGTTGATTATTTCTAGTAGTTTTCCAGTGGATTCTTTAGGGTTTTCTATATGTAAAATCATGTCCTCTGCAAACAGCAAGAGTTTCACTTCTTCATTGCCTATTTGGATTCCTTTTATTCTTTTTTCTTGCCTAATTGCTCTGGCCAAAACCTCCAGTACTACATTGAATAAGAGTGGGCACCCTTGTCTTGTTCCTGTTCTCAGAGGAATGGCTTTCAGCCCCATTGAGTATGATGTTGGCTCTGGGTTTGTCATATATGGCCTTTATTATGTTGAGGTACTTTCCTTCTATACCCATTTTGTTGAGAGCTTTTATCATAAATGGATGTTGGATCTTGTCAAATGCTTTCTCTGCATCTATTGAGATGATCATGTGGTTTTTATTCCTCATTCTATTAATGTGGTGTATCACATTGATTGACTTGCGGATGTTGAACCATCCCTGTGTCCCTGGTATAAATCCCACTTGATCGTGGTGTATGATCTTTTTAATATATTGCTGTATTCGGTTTGCCAATATTTTGTTGAGGATTTTTGAATCCATGTTCATCAGCAATATTGGCCTGTAATTTTCCTTCTTTGTATTGTCCTTGTCTGGCTTTGGTATCAGGGTGATGTTGGCCTTGTAGAATGTGTTAGGATTCCATCTTCCTCTATTTTTTGGAATAGTTTGAGAAGGATAGGTATTAAGTCTTCTTTGAATGTTTGGGAGAATTCTCCAGAGAAGCCATCTGGTCCTGGACTTTTATTTTTTGGGAGGTTTTTGATTACTGTTTCAATCTCTTTACTTGTGATAGGTGTATTCAGATTCTCTTATTTCTTCTTGATTCAGTTTTGGGAGGTTGTATGAGTCTAGGAATTTATCCATTTCTTCTAGATTGTCCAATTTGTTGGCATATAGTTTTTCATAGTATTCTCTTATAATCCTTTGTATTTCTGTGGTATCCACTGTAATTTCTCCTCTTTCATTTCTAATTTTATTTATTTGAGCTTTCTCTCTTTTTTTCTTGGTGAGTCTTGCTAGGGGTTTGTCAATTTTATCCTCTCAAAGAACCAGATTTTTGTTTCATTGATCCTTTCTCCTGTTTTTCTTTTGTTTCAATTTCATTTATTTCTGCTCTAATTTTTAATATTTCCCTCCTTTTGCTGACTTTGGGCTTTGTTTGTTCTTCTTTTTCTAATTCTGTTAGGTGTAGTTAAAGGATGCTTATTTGGGATTTTTCTTGTTTGTTAAGTGGGCCTGTATTAGTATGAGTTTCCCTCTAAGGACCACTTTTGCTGCATCCCATATGAGTTGGTATGGTGTATTTTCATTTTCATTGGTCTCCAGATATTTTTTTATTTCTCCTGTAATTTCTTCAGTGATCTGTTGGTTGTTCAGTAGCATGTTGTTTAGTCTCCACATCTTTGTCAATTTCCCAGTTTTTTTCTTGTAGTGTCTTCTTGGTGGAGTGTCCCTTTTATCATTATATATTTCCCCTCTTTGTCTCTCATTACCTGTTTTATCTTGAAGTCTACTTTGTCTGATATAAGTATGGCAACACCTGCTTTCTTTTGTTTGCCATTAGCTTGGAGTATTGTCTTCCACCCTTTCATTCTGAGTCTGTGTTTGTATTTAGAGCTGAGATGTGTTTCCTGGAGGCAGCATATTGTTGGATCATGTTTTTTAATCCATCCCAACACTCTATGTCTTTTGATTGGAGAAGTCAATCCATTTACACACAGAGTGATTATTGATATATGAGGGCTTAATGTTGCTATTCTATCACTCATTTTCCAGTTCTTTTGCATTTCCTTTGTTTCTCATCCCATGTCTTTTGGACTATCAATTCAGTTGGCAGTTCTGTATGATGGTTTTATTAGTTTCCTTTTTATCTATGGTATGTGTCTCTGTTCTGATTATTTGTTTAGTGGTTACTATGAGGTTTGTATAAAAAATCTCATAGATGAGATGGTCCATTTTCTGATGGCCTCCTATTTCCTTAGACTAAATCGATTCCATCCCTTTCATCTTCCCCTTCTAAGTTATTATCATCACAACTTATTCCATCTTGTGTTGTGAGTTTGTGTTTAAAATGATGAGGTTATATTTATTTTTGGTGTTTTGCTTCCCTTAATCTTTGATGATATAATTAAGTCTTTGCTAACCTATTCTGATAGACAGCTGCAGTTTTTCTGATTTTGTCTACCTGTTTTTCTCCTTGCTCAAAGCTGTGTGTCCCATCTTTCTTTTCAGGCATGAGAGCCTTCTTGAGCATTTCTTTGACTGGGGGTCTTGTGGCAATGAACTCCCTTAGCTTTTGTTTGTCTGGGATAGTTATTATTTCTCCATCATAGCTGAAGGATATTTTTGCTGGATAGAGTATTCTTTGCTGAATGTTTTTGTCCTTCAGAATTTTGAGTATATCATTCCACCCTCTCCTAGCCTGTAAAGTTTCTGCCAAGAAATCAGCTGAGAGCCTGTATGTCATTTTGTTTTTTTGTCCTGCTGCCCTTAATATTTTTTATTATTGACTTTTGCTAGCTTTTGCCTTGGAGAGGGTCTTTTCATGTTGATATATTTAGGAGATCTATTGACTTCATTCACTTAAAAGTTCAAGATCCTTCCCCTGGTTTGGGAAGTTCTCAGCTATTATTTCTTTGAACAAGCTCTCTGCTCCTTCTTCCCTCTCTTCTCCCTCTGGAATACCTATAATCCTTATGTTGCATTTCCTAATTGAGTCAGATATTTCTTGGAGAATTTCTTTATTTCTTTTTAGTCTTATTCTCTCTCCTCCTCCATCTTGAGCATTTCTGCATTCCTATCCTCAATATTGCTAATTCTTTCCTCCATATTGCTATCTGTGTTCTTTAAAGATTCCAGATTTTTCTTTATCTCCTCCATTGTGTTTTTATCTCCAACATTTCTGATTGGTTTTTCTTTATAGTTTCAATTGCTTTTGTGAAGAAGTTCCTGATTTCATTGATTTGTCTATCTGTATTTTCTTATAACTCGTTGAGCTTTTTTATGTTAGCTATTTTGAATTCTCTGTCATTTGGTTATAAATTTCCGTGCCTTCAGGCGTGATTTCTGGGTGCTTGTCATTTTCCTTTTGGTCTGGAGATTTAATATACTTTTGCATACTGCTTAAAGGCATGGGCTTATTTTTCCTCATTCTGTAAATATCTGGTTGCAGCTTCCACCTGCCACCACTGGGTGTGGGTGAAGAGCTGTGTATTCTGAGCCCACCACGGTCTGTGGGTGCTCTGGCCAACTGGCTGTGCTGGTGCTCCGAGCAGGGGGAGAGGCTCTTTCCTTTGCCTACCCCATCCCAGAGGCTTCTCACTCTTCCCTCGCTATCTGCTCTCCTGAGGTGCTAGCTTGATGAAGACACCCCCACAGCAGTTCAGTCCCCTGCATATGGGAATTTCCCACAGGCTGTGAGAGAACTTGGAGAGCAATGGTTTTCCCATGAAAGATGGCCCTTCCCTGCCCTCAGCTGTGCAGTCCCAGCCCCAGGGCCACTGTCAATGGGGAAGTAGAGGAGTTCTCCTTACCTCCTTCCACTTCCTCTGGGAGTACCAGCACCTCCACCCTCTGATGTAAGGCTGTGTGGGTCTCTCACATGTCTTTGGTGTTGCGTGCATGTCCTCTGTTGGTATTTGAATGTCCTTTTTGTTGTATCTTGGCAGGGAGAGTCTAAGGGGGAAGCTCACTCCACCATGATGTTGAAGTCACTCCCCACCTTATCTTTCAAGAAGCCTTAGTTGCTATAGATCACTCTAAAGTAAAATAAGATATACTGAGACTGTCTAAATTGCCATTTCAAGTAAATTTAGACATATGAGATATTTTTCTTTTGTTAAAAGCATAGTTTGGTCCACTGATCTATGTTTAATTTCTCCTATGTGCCTAAGGACTTAATTATTGAAGATGACTAGAAGACTTAAAAGAAATAGTGAGTAAATGTTCATAATTATCATCAGTAAATTTATTTTGCCTATTTATACCCATGGATAGATATGATCAAGTAGTTATTATGTATCCGATCATTCATTTAACAGACATTTACTTAATTGTCTACTTTGCATCAGACACAGTTCTAAGCACTGAAGATATAGAATTCTACAAGGGACATTTTTGCCCTCCTTGGACTTTCACAGTAGCATGGGTGGAGGGAAGACAGACAAAAAATAATAAATTAGCACATTATATATTGTGTTTGAGGTCATAAATAGTATGGAGAAAATAAAAGCCAGGGTAAAGGACAGATGAGAAGTGGGGAGAGGATGCTGTGATTTTTGATGGTGATTCACAGGCGTAGAGCTCACTTTGTTGGCTGAGTAAGATGGAACTGCTCAGGCAGATGATAATTCCGTATGAAGGGAAATCCCAGTGAACATTATTTTAGAACTAAAATAGAAACACATGTAAAGTATGTGCAATAAGAAATGAATGAGATAAAATGCTAAAATTTTAACCCGAGGGAAATATTTGGGGAGTTGAAGACTCCCAGAATTTATGTAAATTGTGTTGTAAATCCAACCTGAAATTGGATTTAAAACATGGTTATCTAGGCCAAGTGCCTCACACCTGAACCCCCTGCAGTTACTATATTTGAATATATTTCATCTTAAAGATCATCTTAAAGATCATTCTCAGACCTATGATTGGGAATCTTCTCTTTTCTTTTTAATTGTGGCATAAAATGAAAAGAAAAGTAACAGGAAATAGAATCACATAAACAGTGGTTTTTGTGCTGTATTCCAGAAATATTTGATTTAAATTTATTTTAACTATTTAAATCTATAATAAAATAGCAGGAAAACTTAAATGTTCCAAATTTTAATCAGCTGGAGACCACCAAGAAATTAACTTTGTGCAGTTGGTTCAACTCATTTTTATGCAGAACTGAGATAAAATTTACAGTGACCAATCTGTATATTTCCAGGATCTTCCTATAAATGTGTTGTATTAGTAAAGTTTTGGCTCTGTTCTCATCTTTTTCAAAAAAGTTAGTTCAGTGCATGTTTAACCACAAGAACATATGCAAGAGTTGGCTTACTATGTGTTTGGGTGTTTCTTGTTATAATAAATTTGTATTTGTTATGTATCTAATGATTCAACTTTGAAAGGAAAATTTGTAAATATATCTCTTTTAAGCTTCTGAGTCGTTTTAATCAAGAGTCTTTTGAATTTGTAAGGCAGTCTATAAAACAAACAAATGATAAACCTCCCAAAGCAGTATTTTATCTTTTGTATTTTATCTATGTGAACCATTATGGGTCCCCAAAAGGAACATCCAGAAATAAATCTGATTCTGAGACTGATGTAAGACTACACATGTCCTCCATAACATCTGTTTCAAAATTTTACGTTAATCAAATGGCTTCTTTGTTCTCATCTTTTGACTTTATATAATGAGATATGTAATAATGTTTAACTTTGATAGTAAATTTTTACTAATAAAACACATATCAGTTAGGATTTGGTTATAGATAATAGAAACCAATCTAAGCTAGTTTAAGCAGAAAGAAGTGTATTGGGTGACTTACAAATCATCGGACAGGCTGGAACAGTCAGCTCTAGGTGGTGACCAAAAAGACTTTCAGGCCCCAGAATTTCCGTTTCACGGCCGGGACTGGTCAAGCTTCTCCCTTGGCTCCAGGAAGCCCAGGGAGGCAGGAATCTGGCGGCTGTAGACCGTGCTGTCTCTGCTTTGATGCTCTCCAGTAAAAGGAGAACCTCACACCCTACCTCTCCTCCCACTTAACTCAGTTCTGAACTCAGTCCCACATTAGTAGTACATCTGATTAGGTGCAAGGAAATCTGACAATGTAGTTTTTAGTTTCCAGCTGGTGCAGAACTGGAAGGAGGCCTTAAAAGAGGTTGGAAATGGTGTTGAGTGAATTATGATATCTGCCGGTATATTTCTTTTAATCTATTTAATATATTGGGTTATTCCATATAAGATTTTATTTGGAAATAAAAAAATACCTGCCCTGTTAGAAAAAGTTTGCGAACTACTGATAGAGGGTCCAAAATTTAGATCTTCATATTCAGTACCCAAAACTGTGGATCTTCTGATAACAAAGTGAATGGCTCTGCCTGTCTGTAAGCATGTTGATTTGAAGCCCCAAGAGCCTGTTGTTGTGGCTCCATCTGTGTTCCAGAACCAGAACCAGTTTGTTTAGAGACCTCAAGTTTATTGGCCCAGGATCTTGGTAGAGATGAAGAATATTCAATCATTTATCTCAGATATATAATGCTGTAATTATTTTAAAGTCCTAGATATTTAATACTATAGCTATGCTTGGTTAGTTTTTTATAGTGTTAAAAGAAACACATAATAATGTTGGTGTCTACTGCACTTTAGTTTAAGAATATGACCTCTTGTCTCTGTTTAGTGGTTATCTTCTCAAATTTTTCAAAATAATATTCCAAAAAAATGTTTTTCCTTGGGCTATACCTGTTCTACTAGTCTCTACTTGGTAGGATTCTGGAATTATTCTATCATCAGTTCTTTTATCAATTTCCACAGAACGGCAATCACACTGTTTTTGAATTCAACAGTCTTTCCTGCAAATAAATGTTTAATTCACTTTTATAATTGATTATAATGAATGGATACTAAAGAATAGTGAATACCATGACAATATTTTAGCCTTTTTTGTTGTTGGTGGTGAAAGTATAGCAGCAAAATTGGCTTGGATATGCCAAAGAATATATAATTTTTTTTCTTTATCTGATCTCATCCTGCTCATGGATTACATTTCATGCTGATAGAAAACATAGAAGCTTAGCAATTAAAGATCTCACTTCCTTCTACTTTAAAATTAACTTTTTTGGCATTAGCTTGGTCTCTTTTGGACACTTGGTGTTTTGCACACTTAGTCTTAGAGAAATACCTGGACCAGGATTTCAGAAGGTGCCAAACTGTTTTCCAAAGTGGCTGTGTAAGAGTTCCAGTCTTGGAAAGCTTCTTCCTGGCTCCCCTTTCTTCCATCGGACAATCGGGCACAGAGGGATGGTGAGCAGCCTTTGGCCTTTTACCACCATCCTCCGGGTTTCTTTGTTTTAAACCTATGGGTGGTACCAATAATAAGTAAAACATATGTTCAATAAAAATGTACGTATTCCGAGATAATAAGCAATTCTCTGACTTAAGCATACTCCACGCAGGGCCATCCTCACTCCCCTGTGGTCAGCTGTCCCCTCGCCTGCTAAGACCTCCTTGCTCCTTGCTCCCATTGGCCTGAGCAGACTCTGTCCCTGAGGCTGTTTCCTTTGTTGGCCTGATAGCTGGGCTGAAGCACAAAGAGAACCACTCACAATCTTTACCTTTCTGCAGACTTTGAGGTTTTTTTTTTTTTTTAAATAAAGTGAGACTTTTAAAAAGTCTCATTGTTTCAGTATACACAGAAATGGAATAGAGAGCCTGTATTCTAAACATCCTCTGTCTACTGCACACTTGACATACTGCAGAATAAGTGGAGTGAACATAAAGCAACTTCATAAAAACATAATAAAGCCTTTAATTTTTCTGTTGAACAGTTTTGGAGCAGAAGTTCAAAGATGTACAAATTAAGTTAGTGGTAATTCGGCTATAACAGACCCAACAGGAACAAAAACACATTTTCAAAAGAAAAGTGAAAGATTTGCAGACAACTAGAAACTCGTGTAATACATTTTCCAACTTATTTGTTATTAGTACTGTGAATGCGATTTAAAATGATATGATTGAGGCAGTGAAATTTAAGCCTTTTTCTGAGTTCTTAATATTTATAATCTGTTTGGTGCCAGGATCTTCTGCTGTTTTCAGTTTTCAATTAGGATCTCTGCTGACATGGTACTGTGGTAGCTAAATTGCAGGGAATCTTGTATGCTCCAGAGAATCTTGGAAATCTGGAGGTGAACAATACATTCTGGAATTTGTTTTTTCCGTCCTCAGAAGACTCCCAGACCATATGGACTTTGATGCTAAACCCTTCTCTGTTTATCATTTTTATAAATATAATAGGAAAGCTGTGGAGTTCATTTCTCTACATCCTAAATATTAAAGCAACATAATAAAGATATTATTTAAAAGGCATAGGGAGCCGCCCGGTGGCGCAGCGGTTTCGTCTGCGCTTGGCAGCCAGGGGTTCGCGGGTTCGGATCCCGGGCGCCCGCCGACGCACTGCCTGTGAGCCATGCCGTGGCGGCGTCCCATATAAAGTGGAGGAAGATGGGCACAGATGTTAGCCCAGGTCCAGTCTTCCTCAGCAAAAAGAGGAGGATTAGCAACGGATGTTAGCTCAGGGCTGGTCTTCCTCACAAAAAAAAAAAAAAAAAAAAAAAAAAAGGCATAAAGCATTGTAAGAGTTCTTAAGAAGGCTCAGTAATTTTTTATTCATAATAAATTCTAAAATTTCTCAGCTGTTTCTAAATGGCCACTTGAAACTATGAATTTTGGAAGACGTTGAATATATAATTTCCCATGTTAAGACGGTGACTAATTCCTCAAATGTTGACAGAGTTTACATTTAATTACTTCAATTTCTTCTGTCAGAATGATAGGATTGTTTATGTATTTCAATAGCTCATTTAGTATCAATTGAGAAATCAAGATCAACTTAACAAAATGATTCTATTTATTAGCCTGTCTGGGATGGATGTTGCTCAGGTTTCTGAAGGTGAAGTTGAAAGTTAGTTACATTTGCTCATGAGCATGATGCCAGTCCAGAAAATGATTAGGACGTGCAGAGTTTACAGTCACAGAATCAACACAGTTCTAGGTCATTTAGAGATTACTAAGTTTTATAATGTAACACATGGAAAAGAAGAAAAACGTATCAAGTGATTGTATTGCGATATTTCTCGAACTTTGCTTCTATGGCCTTGATAAGTGAAAGTCACTTAAATGTAATATTTTCTGTTAACTACAAGAGAGAAACTGTATTGTCTTATATATACAGTACTTATCTATCATATATATTCATAATTCTTGTGTCTGCAAAATAAAATATAAGGAAGGTACTTTGTAAATTATTACATTTTGTATGTATAGAAGAACACCTGCAGTTCACATTGTGTCCTTTTTTTTTTTGGTGAGGAAGATTAGCTCTGAGCTAACATCCGTTGCCAATCTTCCTCTTTTTGCTGAGGAAGACTGGCCCTGGGCTAACATCCATGCCCATCTTCCTCTACTTTAGATGTGGGATGCCTGCCACAGCATGGCTGGATAAGCTGTGTGTAGGTCCATGCTTGGGGTCTGAATCAGGGAACCCCAGGCTGCCAAAGTGGAGCACATGAACTTAACCACACATCACCAGGGGGGACCCCCACATTGTGTCTTTTTAAGCCATCACTTTTCATTTATAGAATTGGAAAGCTTCATGGACTACCTCTCACTAGAAATGGTTAAAATACAAAGGAATGGACTACAATAGTATGTGCTAGAAAATGAGATTCTACAAGTTATTGAAAAATCATTATAATCTTTCAGGGAAAAAATAATAGCTTTTCCTGTTTTCTGACATAGCTTGTGAATGTATATATATATGTACCCCCCCCCCGCTTTTTTTTCTGACTAAGCATGTCACAAGTATATAGTTCTTTATACCTTCCAGTTACTGAGTGATTTATAGTTTATTTCGTGTTTCCTCATCAGTAACTCTGCGAAGTAGAGGGTGTATTGGCAGAAACCAATTAACTTGGTACTTCCATTCTTGATTACATGGCTCACATTCCTCCATAAACGCCTGCCTTTTAATGTTAGAAAATTAAAGTAAGAAAGAAAACAAAAACAAAGTGATTTGGGACCTGTATTTAATAGTTAGGCTAACAGATTTTAAAGCAATGGCAGAAGTAATAATCTAGTGTTTTACCACTCTGTTGCTGTCTGAAGAAAAATACTCTGTGTGCAAAGGCAGCAGCATCTATTTTTAATCATTCAAGAATCATTTTTTGGAAGCCTTTTTTCTTCAGTACTGTAACTGAGATATTAGATGCGGTCTCTTGTCTCCAAGAACTTCTATTCGGTTAAGAAGTCATTCACATGTATCTAGTTATCAACAGAAGGCAGAGTGTAACTCATGCCCAGTTGAATGGGGAGAAACAAGATTGAAATTTATTGAGACCACTCTGTGCAAGAACTTTATATGTACATTATCTCACTTAATCCCAACGCCGTCTGAAGTGACCTCATTTTGAAAATATGAGATTACCAAGTTTGGAAAGGTCAAGGAACTCATGTATGGTTTGTAAGTGAAGCTGAGATTTGAAAACAGATCTGGTCGGACTCTAAGCCTTTCTTCTTTCTTTCTGTAGCACTCTGCTTTTCTAACAGGAAAAGAGTGTAGAAGAATTCTGAGAAAAGAGAGATAGTGGGCCTGTTGCTTTTCTGAGGGCCTCATGAACAAAATACAAATGGAGCTGAGTCTTGAAAGACTTCAATATTTGGAGAGAAGGAGGAATCAACTTTGGCAAGAACAGCAGGCATCCTTGTGTCTCGGGGTCTTAGCTCAGGCTGATCCCTCTGCTGGAATGCTCTTCCCTTAGGTAGCTGCTTTTACAGCACACCTGCTCAAGGAGGCTTCCAGTAACCACACTTTAACCTGCAGCCTGTCCCCATCCGCTTCTCCACTGGTTTCTGATCCTTCTTAACCTGCTCTACTTTTTTTTTACCTTCTTAAAGCATTTCCCACTTCAATTTGCTGTATAGCTTAGTTATTTATCATGTTATGGACCATCTCCTGTCTTTAGAATAAGGCCTCATGAGGGCAGGGGTTATTGTCTTTTTTTGTTCTCTGATATATTGTAAGCACCTAGAATAGTTCCTGGCACTTAGCGCTCAATAAATATTTGTTGTTTGGAGGTATGACAATTTTGAGTCAAGAGTGAGCAAAACATATTGGGGGCTCTGCTGTTGTGAACATTTTTGTTGCTAATTTGATGCTCGTGAATGATTCGAAATCTGGTATCCATGGCAATTTCCTTCTTTTCCACGATCCCTTCTCCTTTCGTTTTAAAGCGAGTCTCATTGCTGAGCCACATGAAATGCCGTTCCAACGGTTCAGTCATGAGTGGGTGTTGGGAGTGTACAGACACGTTCCAGAGCCATGGGTCCTTAGAAGGAGGGCTTCTAAGTCATGGTTCTTAACCTGGAATTCCTAGATGATCTTCGAGGAGTCCTGAACTGCCTGAGGGGGCGGGGTGATATTTCCTCTCTGTTACTTTGAAAATGTCTTGGTGAAAAAAATTACTTTTCAGAGTCAAATTATATTGTCAGGATGTTGTTTCAGTTCAGACTTTTAAGGTGGCAAAAGAAGTCAGACACTTTGCCCAAAGTAATACAGCAAGTGCCTGCAGGGCTGGGCTTTAAACCACAGTCCAGTTTGCCTCTCGTATGCCCTCCTATAGTGCCATTCCACTGCAGAAGAGGAATTAACTGAACTGTCTTCAGCATGCTTAAATTTCCCTTGTGCAGGAGAGTTCAAATAAATGAAAGTTCCAAATATAGGAAATAGGAAGCAGAGTTCCCTTCTCCTAGCAAATTTCACTGTGTTCGTTAATTTCCTCAGCTGAAATAGCATGTTGCCTAAATATAATAGATGACATTCATTTAACAAAAATTGTTTGACTTCTACATTTGAGGAAGAGATAGAGGATACATTTCGAAGTCAGCATGCATGGTAAAAAATCCAGAAATCAGCTCTAGGTAAATTTTTCTTTCAAATCCGTTAAACTGCCCATAAAGCAAAAAATAGTTGGTTTTTATAAATATGTACTGTAGAGCATCCTATGCACATTCAAGTTTGAGAAGCACCAAGCAAAACTAAAGTGACATTTATTTACAGATGTCTGGACTTTCCACCTAGTCTTCTCTTGAACTGACTTTCAGATCTTAGTGATGATTGGTGGAGAGGGGAAGGTTCCACAATGTTTCAGCGTGGTAACTGTCCTGGTAGAAAACCTGTTCCTGCTGCTTTTTGTCATGTGCCTTTTAATCCACTTCGACTTTTGCAACCATGCCCATTGAATGTCTTAGATAAAAACTTAAAAAAGTATAACCCTCTATAACTTCAGAATCAGTTAATAAATTTTTTGGGATGATTATATCAGAGTCCCATCTTCAGAGAAGTTCAGGAGAAGGCAAGGGGTCAGGAATCGAAGAGCAGATGAAATATTTCTGTGATGTGACTTCAGTGTAGAAGATAATATAAATGTTTTTCCTATAACATGCCTGCATTCTTAGGGAAGTCAGATGTAATACTCAAACCATTATGGAACAATTACAAGAAAATATATAAGCAAGTGTGTATTAATACAAGAATCCAAAAACGAGGTACTGTTTATTGAGTACCTGCTGTCTGATTGTCCCGAGCTTTGTAAGTTTTAAAAGGTTCCCGAGTAAAGTCAGTGTGCAACCAGTGTTGAAATCTAGTTTTCTTTAGGTTGTGAAGCATCTGAGAGGCATGACAGATGGACTATTTTTGAAAGACGAACTGAGTGTGTGTGTGTGTGTGTGTGTAGGTATGATGGGCAGACACTGGATTCAGGGACCAGCTTGGAGGCTACTAGTTGATAAATGATTTGGGACTAGACTTGGTGTTATCTGTGGAAATGGGTAGTAAGCAGTAAATCAGAGCAAAAAAGAGAAAGCAGCAAAACTCAGTGGTTGAGTTAATGAGGATATTGAAGGAGAACAGAGAGCCACAACGCCGTCTGAACCTATGGGACGTGTTTTTGTCAGTGTCAAGATAAATTAGGCTGTGCTGTGAAGGAAGACAGAATACATTAGATTGGGAGCATGTTAAGTGTGCACCGATGGTGGTAACTACACATGGTTTGATTGCTAAACGAGACACAAGAGAGTGACAGTACTAAATTAAAGGCTGTCTCCCAGTGAGGGGTCTGGAGAGGCTGATTCCAGTTGCCTTTCCTCTGTAAGGCCCGCATAAATGCATTTCTCTGGGTCAGAACCAGTGACCTGGGCATGGGACACTCAGAACCAGTGGACCTAAAGTGGAGTCTTGGCCAGTTTGTTCCTTATACCCTGTCAGTCACACAGGTATATTCTTGCCATGTAGCCAGCCCCAAGGGGAGAGCCCTTCAGAGGGTCTCACCTAGACCAGGTGCATTCCATCAGTCTCACCTTACCAATGAATAATGCTGACAAGCTGGTCCACACTGCCTCCCCGCTCCTGGGACTGCAGTACAAAGCAGCACTGCTGATAGATGTATTTCACACCTCGACCAGGGTGCCACGCAGGTACATGTCTTATTTCAGCCAATAAGAAATGCTGAAATTAACCCACACAGCACAAGCGGTAACGGTCATTTGAGATATTCCTGTGGGTTGTCATTTAGAACATTGCAAATGGTACAAACCCTTTTTTAAGTACATATATTTGAATAAACCACAGTGTAGTCATAATTGCAGGCACTACCCTTTTAGAACCTCTCAGAAAGTAATCTTGAAAATGACTAGTGAGTTGTTGTGGTATTTCATTTCCCTTCCCAAATTAATATGTAGGTCTAACTCTAAATTTATGTTTAACCTTTATAGATTTTTAAAACCAAATTCTTAGATTTTGTAAGAGGAAGCACTGCAAAGAGCCTTCTATTTTATTGAGAGTGAATGAATGGTCTACATCTCAGAACCTACTCGGAGTTTCTAATTGTGTTTTCTTCCTCCTTCCTTCTCTATCCCCCAGAGGAATCGGCTCCTAAGGAAGTCAGCAGGGTAAGTAACGTGAATATAATTTCTACTACCACAATAGAGGGAAACAAATCCTTTTGTACGTTTTCTCAGGGCTCTAACATGTTCAAGTGTTAGAAAAACGATGACAAAAACTGAGTGCTTTCTCCAAAGTATCACTCGCTGATGTGGAATAAAGTCACTAGGGAGAGAGGTTGCAAATTGGAGGCCTTGAGACCAAATACAGCTAACAGATGCACTGTGTTTGGCCTGCGTGTGCTTCTGGTGTTTTCTGAATGAGTTGCCAACATTCAAATTTGGAGACATGTTAAGATTGGATTTCTGGCTTCTCTTGAAAAACAGTAAGATAAGGGAGCACCGACACAGCGCCCCCACATGGCGGCTGTGTGCCCAGGCCAAGTCACAGAAGCCACCTTCATCAACTCCTCCACTTGGTGGCTTTACTCCTGTGTGTTACCTGGCTGATTCCTGCCTTTGAGTTCATGCACCTTCATTTTGGGAGAACCAAAGGTGACTACTCGTGTATTGAAGACATGGCATTCCTCAGTAATCTTAGAAATATTAAATGTGCTGTTTTCATGTCCATGAGACATACTTAGCATCAACTTTAAGAGACTTGGCAAACTTAAAAGCTTATGGAAGACGAGCAATGAAAGCATTTAGCCTGTTTAGTACTACAAAATTATAATTAATTATGTACAAAAAAATACCTTAATTATATATCTTGCATATAAAGATCTTAAATGTGGATTAAATATTGAAAAGAATCAGTTTGAATTGCATCTGATGCAACCTTTTGTAAAAGATCACTCTTTATCATAAGATGTAAACCAAAGTACTGTTAATAGGATCACATATACTGATATATTCCTTTATTTTTGATCTTCTGAAGAAAGGAACCTCTAAAATGACCAGGGCCATTGCTGGAGATTGGGAAGAATTCCCTCTGACCATAGGAACCTAACAGACTCTTCAGGCACCTGTAAATCTAAGGGTTTTCCTGGGTCCCTTTACGATTATCTTGACATTTACAGGGCTCACAGTTAGAAAGTCCTCAAGTCTGGCTTCAAGGTGTGCAAGGGGTGGAAGGGTCAGCCTGGAATTTTTGCAACTGCTAGAAGCAGCAGACGAGGCTACAAAGTGATGCTTGTGGGTAGAAAGGGAACTGTCACAAGTGAACCTGGCAGAGTCATAAGATATCGGGGTGTTGTATCAGCAAAGCTGGGATCTCAAATCTCTGAAGTAGCACCATGCATTTTATAAATCAAGGACAGTGGGAAGGAAACTACAATTTTCTCATCAATATTCCTTTTTTTTTTTTAACCCAGCCCAATTTTGGTTTATAGGGAATGCGTAACCTCAATTTAACCTTTACAACCCTGAAAAGATTTTAGACTTTGTAGTTGTTTTTGAGGGGGTGGAAAAAGGATGCCCAAAAGAGGTGGTTTCAACCAATCCACATGTATTCCTTACATCCTATTCTGTTGACAACAAGGGTTAGAATTGTACTTCTGATACCTTGCTTACGTCAGCATATTAACTCTGTTCACCTGTTTGCTGGGACACTCTCCCTTCGCCTCCAGTGTCCCCAAATATAAAGATTTTGTACCATAGTGTCACAACTGGTTTTGCTATTGCATCCCACTCCTTCAAATATAAACTGGATTATATTTGGGGAGAATAATCGTGTAGACAAAGAGTAGACTTTTTTATTGAATACATTTCTGTATATTTTAATTGTGCAAAATATGGCCACAAGACATCTTGGGTTCAGATAATGACATTGCCACATAGTTCCTACTGAGCCAGTGCCTTCCGTCCCTGAGAAGAGAGGTGTGTGTTTAGACAATCGCACATGCTAGCTTTAAGGCCATTAGAAATGATGGTACAACAACACATAGTGAGTTTTCTTTGCTATTATTTTATAAGCTTCTCTTATTTTATGCCAAATTTGAAGAAAGGGCATCTCTAGTTGAGAAATACTAAATTTGTGAGCTGATAACCTAGAATAGCATCAGTTGCTAGGATCTTTTCAAGTTTTTTTTTTTCTGAATATACCCCATATCTTGATTAATGTATATTTGGCTGATAGATGCTGCCCGTAAACCATGCCTTCCTTACTCCTATAAAGTACTTTGAAACAGCTCTAGTGTAGCGTCCCGTCCGCACTCAGACACATGGCAAGACCAGTGAAGGCAGCTGCTTTTTCTTTTATTTCTCGTGGTGTTAGGATGGGGTCAGGATGAATATCTACTAATCCCTTGGTTGCTGTTTAGGGTTTTAAAACTTTTTAAAATAAGCATTTGCAAAAGGCTCGGTGGCATCATCTACCCCCATTCTCTTAATACCGCTGTGCCTTTGAAGTGCACAGGTCTCCTTAAGGGTCCGTTGTGATTGCTCATTCTTAGAGTACAGTCGTGCGTCTCGTAACGATGTTTCGGTCAACAATGGCCTGCACGTATGGCGATGGTCTCATAAGATTAGTACCATATAGACTAGGTGTGTAGTAGGCTATACCATCTAGGCTTGTGTAAGTACACCCTATGATGTTCGCACAACAGAATTGCCTAACATTTCTCAGAACGTATCCCCGTTGTTAAGCAATGAGTGACTCTAGTTAGAATTTTTCTGCCTGTGGTGTTTGTGTGAAATAAATGACCTTTATCCATAATTTATTTGCATCTAAAAATTCCTAAATCATTTTGATAACTTTATCCTTAATCTATAGCATTAAAAAAGGTTTGACAGTTTCTTGTAAAGTCAAATATACATTTACTTTCTGACCCAGGAATTTCACTCTTACGTATTTGCTTAAGACAATTGAAAACCTATGTTCACAAAAAGGCTTCTACAAGAATGTTCATAACAGCTTTATTCTTAATAGCCCAAAGCTGGAAATATAAACATCCCAAATGTCCCACAATAGTAGAACAGGTAAATAATTTATAGTATTTTCATACAGCAGATACTACCAGCAATAGAAAGGAAGAAACTATGGAAACACACAGGAACATGCATGAATCTCAGTGATATTATGTTGAGCAAATAAAGCTGGGTTCCAAACATGTTGTATGGTTCCATGTACATAAAATTCTTAAAATAGGCAAAACTAATCTATAGGGGGAGAAAGTCAAAAACAGTGATTTCTTGGGGGCAGGGATTGATTAAGAAGGACCGTGGGCGGGACTTTATAACGGGGTGAAATGCTTCATGTCTTTCATTATTATTATTATTGCTGAGATATTTATTATTTATTTTAAGAATTACATTTAAAAATATATGTCTCTATTTCTTTGGCTAATAGTTGTATGTATTTAAGGTGGAAATTTGATGATTTATGTGTACATGGTGAAATGATTACCACAATTAAGTTAATTAACACATCCATCACCTCATAGTTAGTTTGTATGTGTGGTGAAAATGCTGAAGATCTACTGTCTTTGCAAATTTCAAGTATACAATACAGTATTTTTAATTATAGGTGCCATCCTGTACATTAGATCCCCAGAAACTTTGCCTCTTATAACTGAAAGTTTGTAACCTTTGACCAGTATCTCTCCATTTCCGCCTCTCCACAGCCCCTGGCAGCTGCCAGTCTACTTTCTACTTCTATGAGTTTGACTTTTTTTATATTCTACACATAAGTGAGACCATACAGTATTTGTCTTTCTGTGTCTAGTGTATTTTACTTAGCATAATGCCCTCCAGGTTCATCCATGTTGCCACAAATAGCAGGATTTCCTCCTTTTTTAGAGTTGAATAATATTCCAGCGTGTGTGTGTGTCACATTTTCTTTATCCATCTTTCTGTTGACAGACACTTAAGTGGTTTCCATGTCTTGGCTGTTGTAAATAATGCTGCAGTGAATATGGGATTGCAGATATCTCTTCGAGATAGTGATTCCATTTCCTTTGGATATATGCCTGGAAATGGGATTGCTGAATCATATGGTAGTTCTATTTTAAATTTTTTGAAGAATCTCCATGCTGTTTACTACAGAGGCTGCACCAATTTACATTCTTACCAACAGTGCACAAGGGTTCCCAGTTTTCCCACATCCTAACACTTATCTCTTGTCTTTTTGATCCTAGCCATTCTAGCAGGTATGAGGTGATATTTTGTTGTGGTTTGATTTGCATTTCCCTGATGATGAGTGATGTTGAGCACCTTTTCATATACCTGTTGGCCATCTGTATGTCTTCTTTGGAAGAATCTTCAGAACCTTTGCCCATTTTTTAATCGGGTTCTTTACTTTTTTTGCTATTAAGTTGTAGTTCTTTATGTATTTTGTATATTAACCCTTTATTGGATACGTGGTTTGCAAATATTTTTTCCCATTCTGTGGGTTGCCTTTTCATTTTGTTGATGGTTTCCTTTGCTCCACAGAAACTTTTAGTTTGAGAAAGTCTCTGCTGGCCAGATCATTCTGGTTGCAGCTTCAGTTGTGTGCATTATGCTAACAACTCCCATCTTGTCTCCGGATATTACGTGTTGCCACTTGGGCCCTGCCATGCCAGGATCCCATCTTCTCAGTGAATTCAGGAAACCCTATTGGATAGCAGCAGTTCCCACAGTCATTCCTGGCCCACACTACAGAGCTCTTCACGCAGGCCAGTTCACCCTTGGGAACATATTTCTCATGACCTTGGTGAAGGGAGTGCCTGTAGGACATAGTTAGGGAATGGGTAAACAGGTCTTACAGAATAAATCCACTCTAGCATTCCAGTCTTGCTAAGATTGGAATATATAGCAGGAAAGTTCTGGCATTTCAACTGCATTTAGTGTTGGCCATTTTGGGGAACAGATTTCAGCCAACTCAGCACTTGCACACTGAACCCAGTATCTCTCCTTAATGGACCCACATCAAGTATTTGCCCCGATCCAATATTATGTTTCTTCTACACTACTGCAGCATCCTTGAGATCCACTCTCATTTGTTTCCAAGGTTTCTCTACATTGACTAAATCTCATCATTTTGGGGGGGGGTGTATTGCACTCTGGACAAGTCGGACTTGAGTCCATTTATAGATCAGGAGCTAAGAGAGGTGGTGAATGACCAGCAGCCCCTGTGAAGCAACTAGAAGAGGCTAGGCAAGCTTCAGGCATTAAAGCTACCAGTCTCCATTGGAGTCTGCCCCTATGTCCCATGTCACTGACCATCCAATTTACAAAGGTAACCTTCCCCTCCTAAGGTATTCGCTGTCAGCCTTCCCTGCCCCCTTTCTGCATGGCACCTGTCGCCTGCCATCACACTATATGGTGTACCTATATATTCTTTTCCAACTGGGATGTGAGTTCCTTGAGGACCGGAATTTTATTTTGTTCATCTCTAGTGTCCTTTTGTCTAGAAGAGTGCCTAGGTGTAGTAGATTGTCAGGATTGTTGGTACATATCTGTGGAATGATTGATTGGCTCATCCATTCTTTCATCGATTTATTCCTCCCACAGATGTTTATTGAGTACAGTGCTCAAGAATAACAGCAGGTCATAGGCCTTGGGAGTGAAAGAGGTCTGAGTGGTCAAGAGAGAGAAAGGTGGCTCGAGACAGTTTCTGAGACAGACAGTCACCACATTTTGTAAAGTGTGGGAGCCCGCCCTGTGAGGAGCTTATCTGCTATTCTAGGTGCAGTGGGAAGCCCCAGGAGTATTTTAAGCCAGGGAGTGACAGAGTTTTATTTTATTATTAAAGTTTACCCTGGCTGTTGTTTGGAGAAGAGGCAAGCTCTGGAGCAGGGAAGCTTGTTAGAAGACTGTTTTTCAGTACTTCGAGAAGACACAGTGGTAGCTTGTGCTGGGAGTAGCTAAGATTTAGCGTCCACCTTCTTCCCAGACCTCTGTCCACCTGCTGTTGTGCCTGGTACCTCGATGAAGTGTACGAACTTGGCTGTGGGACAGCTGCTCCTGCAGGGGCGGCTACAGTGTGAGCCTCTTGCTCCTGTTCTAGAGGCGGAGATAAGATCCGACTAGGGTGGTGGCCACGTCCATGCAAATGAGTGGAGAGTAATAACAAACTTTGTTTCACTCAGTGCAATGCATACAGGTGACTTTTCTAGCCTCTTACAATATTTCATTCAGTTGGCAAAATTTGTACTATTTTTACTGATCGAATTGCGTGATACATTATATACAAAACTTCAGAAACAAAGTTGTAATTGGTAACATTTGATATTTTAATATAAATAAGCATACATAGAGTCTATAGATAATTCTTAGGAAGTCATAGCAATTTGGATTTTCAATCTATTTTTATAGTAGATTATAATATTTAAATCATGCTCTATAAAAGCATAATGAACAGCTAGTATATAACGTCATATATATTAATACTATGTTTTACAAACTGTGGAAATTTTGTTTTATTGCATTTAATCATGCCCTTTCTTTTAATTTTTTTATTCAAAGTACCAAGATACGAATATGCAGGGAGTTGTGTATGAACTAAACAGCTACATAGAACAACGGTTGGATACTGGAGGGGACAACCAGCTGCTCCTCTATGAACTGAGCAGCATCATTAAAATAGGTAAGGAATGTTTTGTAGTTCTCTTACTAGAAAAAAAATGAACCAAAGATTCTTTTATTCCATTGCAAAAAGCGGCAAAAATAATTCAGTTACTAAGAGGCAAATGCAAGTCATTTATTTACGTCTATTCTCGCGCTAAGTTTGAAGTGAAAATATTTTATTATGAAACTACCAGAATGAGTCAAACCTAAAAATTGCTAAGTCATGTGATCCCCAAAAAGTATCTGCCTGATGTATAAATGGAATATACTATGTCATTAAAACCTAGTGTTCTTTGGAAAGTATAGTTTTATTGAGTTAAATCACATCTTTATAAAATAGATCATTAATCTTTAAGGAAGAAAAAGCATTCTAAATTTATTTGGAGATGACAACCTTATATGCCATTATCACCATTTTACTGATGAGGAAGCTGTGGCAAAGACAGGCCAAATATCTTTCCCAGGGCCACCCAGGTAGAATGACTTAAGCAGGGGTTTACATTCAGGAGATGCCTCCAAGACTTACCTATACCTGCTGTGATCACTGCCTTCAGATGACCCCGAAGCAGTTTTAGAAAAGTTAAATTATGATATGTAGGCTTTACATAATCCTTGTTGATGCTTATATTGATTATTCAATATTATGAATATCACTTCTGGTATTTTTTAATACTTAAAAATTAAACACAATTCTCAAATTTCAAAAATATTTTCCCGTAATTCTGCTATCTAAAGTTTGACAAATATATTATTACATAGTCCTTTGACTGCCGTATACATTTGAGGATGTCACATCTTAAAATTTGCAATAGTTGATGAAAAATAAATGAAAGTGTTCTACTTAATTGAGTAAAGCCATAGATTATTTTGTTCAGTTTACTGCACGACCATTAATTATGTTAACAAATCCTTTCAAAAGACTCATGTCTGAGGTCTCGCCTTAGAGAATTCATACATGTTATGTTCTTCCATTGAGATTAGTTTCTTCCTTTTTTATTACTTTGGCAGCCACAAAAGCTGATGGATTTGCACTGTATTTCCTTGGAGAATGCAATAATGTAAGTATCTAAATTTAGCTTTTGGTGCTCTAGATAAGAAAATGTCATAAGCTTTTCTAAAAAGATAAAGTGTTATGTTGCAAACAACTTGACAGATGAATCATAATTAAGTTCTTTTAACTCATTTTGTATTTTATTTTTATATACAAAATATTACAATACAAAATATTTTATATACAAAACATGTATACACATATTTTTATATGTGGTTATTACCCGCTGAGAGTTTTACCAACATGGCAACATTTAGGCATAACACTTTGTAATGTATTTATTGTTTGGTTTTGGTTCATGGTCTCCTCTCTTATGAATGGCATTTCTAAACTCACTGTTTTGTAAGGAGGTTCTTTCAGTGCTCTGGGCCCGGCGGCGTCGTGGACGGTCTGTGCCCATTTCTACACACAATCCACAGGAGGATCAAATGAGAACAAAAGTTTAGCATTTTAAATGTGATTTTTAATGTTTTTTTTAAGAAGACTCTAAAAATGCTGTGATGAAATTACTAAGTCTCATTCCCTGAGCTCCGTGGCCATGGTTCACACTGTTTCATGGTCACTGCTTCTCAGGTCTGCCCGTTCCTGTCTTCCAGGGCTGGGCTCTGTGCTTCTGGTTTAACCTAAAGCACAGCCCACTGTCAAATGCAGCGCGTATAAGCACTTTCAAACGTATTTCAAGGCTTTCAGTTACTGACATTTGATTTTGCTATGGTATTAAAACACATCCATAACACATTTTAGAATAATATTCTGAACCGATAATACTTATAGCTTAAATATAGAAAACCCACCTATAAATTTATTTGGCAAATTTTTACTGCGTATTTGTGTGTTAGACATTGTTATTTGAGATTTGGGATGTATTTTCACAATGTGATACTTGTATTCCTGAGTATTCAAAATGTGTGCTATTTATATTGTATACAATGTTAATAGGAATAGAGACACAGGTACTCCAAGATTTTTAACAGTACTCTTGAATAATATGGTAGTGCAAAGCATGGAAGTAGTTGCACAAAATATATTTATCGGTTGATTTACTCAGTTCATAATTGATCCTCTTCATTTCCACAGCCTTTGTTTTCCCTTGTATTGTAATAATTTATGTTACAAGATTGAAAGCTCTTTAGGGCAAGGACCATTTCTTTATTTTTGTATTCACTCAGTACCTCTCCTAGTGCCTTTCATATAAACAGTCAGACGAGTGTTTATTAAATTGAATTCTTCAGATATTACTACTACTTCTCAATAACTTAACAATATTTCAGACACTGGTAGTATTTTTAAATGGCTAAGCTACTACAATAACAAGTAGATCTCAATTTCACCTGTTCATTCTAAAAATTTATTTCTAAAATCTTGGGATTTTTTAATTTAAAAAATTAAGAATTCCTTTTAGAACATTTTTGTATAATTTGCAATTATTTTTATAATTTATTGATATGTATATTAGCTCAGTGTAATCGTGGTAGTCACATCTCATTACTCCTTCCCTGAGATCTCTGAACAACCACAGTGGTTGGGCACGGGCAGCCACATTTGTATCATGTGACCCTTTCCCTTCAGTCACAGCTACTGGGACCAATCAGGTTATCTGCTGAAACCTGGATCTTGGACTCAGCATTTCTAGCTGCTTCCCTGACAGGAAGTGATGTGAACCTTGGAACTGAGGCTGCCACTACTGGATGCGCCTCTCCTGCTGTGTGTGAAGGAGGATGGGGAGAACTCATCTGCAGAGGTGGAAAGGGGTAGCAACAAGAGGTCATGGGCCTGCAGGGTGCGAGAGCCTCGGAAAGTGCTGGACTCTCAGAGCTTGGATCTAGATTTCCAATCTCATATTCCTAATCACTTGGCTATGTGTTTCACTTCGTTGTTTGCAGACTTCTTTATTCATTGACCTCAGTGAAGTAGCTTCCTTGAGTATATGATTTAGAGAAAACTCTTGTATCTACAATATCTAAACTGTAATTCTACATACATCACTTCTAATTCTTTCACTTTTTTCTTCTCATTCAAGTAAAAAATAACTTACTTTGTAACTTAATGGAGGGGAAAATATATTCTCTCAGGCTTTCCTCGCTCCTTAGTCAAACTCCTAATGTCACTGGCACTGGTCGGATCGGTGGGGTGAGGTCCCAGGTTCTTGGTCCACAGACACAAAAGAATTTGAGAGTGCACACACAGGAAGTTTTAAAAGAGGAGGATTTATTAGTAAAGAGAAAATATACCCCCAAGGGGAGGGGCGGGCAGGCTCGAGGTGAACAACTGCCTCGAAGTTGTGGTGGTCAGTGTTTTTGGAAAATTGGGGGTCCCAGAGTGGGTGAGGGTCTTGGAACGTGGACCAATCGGGGCATTGTCTCCACCCCCATGTCGGGAGGGGGAGATTTTTTCCTTACATTGGCATCTCCAGAACTATCATGGCGGTGATCCCCTGCAAGAGAGGGTCAAAACCGCAATGCAAATGAGGGTATAATGAGGCTGGGGCTACTCTCGGTCAGGGTCTGGGGGAGTGTTGCACGCCAAAGAGCCGCTGCCCGGTAGTTAGGACGCTGCAGCTGGTGGGGTGACCTTGCTCCCAGCTCATATCTAGCTTCCTGCCTATCTCACTAAGGTCAATGAATTTACTCCACCAGGGTTCTCTCCAGGGTCATGGTTTCTTGCTTCATTCTTTCTCACATCTCCGGGATGACTCTGTCTTGGTCAACAGTGTATCCCTAGGAACAGCAAGATACATAGCAAAATTGTAGCTTTTTCTGACCTTCATAAGTCAGATCCCCGTCTGTTATGCTTTCTTGATATCATATACTTCTCCTTCATAGAATTTAGGCAGATCTGTAATTACGTGTTTATCCCTGATTTGTGTGATTATTTGCTTATCTGGCTTTCTCACTAGAATATAAGCTTCATGAAGGCAGAGAGCTTGTCTCCCTGGGAGGATAATTTTAGGGGATAATTACTGCGTTTTGTCCTCCATATTTTTCCTATTCTGTAGCTGGGCCCTTATTTCTCAACCCTGGGATTTCTGTGGGTAGGAGGAAGACATATTGTCTGAAGTCTTAAGTTCACTCAAGTGTTTCTTTAGACGTATCTATATAATCACCACTTTCTTTGCTCTTCATTTCTTCTTGCATCTTGGGTCTTCCATTGGAAATCATTTTTCTTCTATCCTGTAGAATTTCCCTTAGTGAGAATCTGCTGATGGGAAACTCACTTTTTGTCTGTTTGCTTTCTTGAAAGATATTTTTTGCTGGACAGAGAATTCAGATTGATAAATATTATCTCTCTGTAGATTGACTATAATATAGTTACTTTTTGGCTGTTTTTTTGATTGGTCTCAATACTTCATTATAGTTTTTTATTCTCTGGACATATTTTCAAGCTTATGTTTTATTTCTTGAAATATGTTATCCATACCTCTTTTCTATTGCTTTATATTCCTTCTGAATTTACAGTTCATGGTGACTTATTTGCGCATGTGTTTTATGTTTGGTTGTTTGTTTTAAATGTGAATCATATTCTTCCTTGGGCCCTTTTAAGTGGATATTCTTGAGGCTTGTGTTGAAGTTCCTTTCCTAGGGATACGATATATATTTGCTTTTGCCAATGACCTAGAGCACCATCAATCCAGGACTATTTTAATTAACTTATCTAATTGAGGTTTTTTTCCAGACTAAAACATGGTGTGGATTCAAGCCTCAAATCCACATGATGCACAGTTAAGATTTCTCAGAGGAGATTTTTATTTCCCTCCAGCAGTAAATTCAAGATAATCTAGTTTCCTTGTAATCCTCTTGCTGCTGTAAGTGTGTTTATTCTCCAGCCTAAGATGAGGGCATAGCCCTTTGCAGGTCCTGACTCGATGCAGGGTTACCCATTAGACTTCCCATGTAGAGAGGTTCCAGGTTTTATCTCCTGTCTCCTATTAGCCTTCCGGCTTTCCCAAGGAAAGGTCATTATTTCTAGGCTTGGTTGATGCTCTCAAGAAAAAACCAGCTTGAGATTTGCTGACCTTTCTCAGTTCCTTTATTTACTTCCTTTTAGATTTCTGTGCATTCCTTCCATTCTTCTCAGCCCAGCAAAAAAGATTTGTAAAATATACTTTATCCAGGGGGCCGACCTGGTGGTGTAGTGGTTAAGTTCTCACGCTCTGCTTTGGTGGTCTGGGGTTCACAGATTTGCATCCCGGGTGCAGACAGACACACCGCTTGTCAAGCCATGCTATGGCAGTGTCCCATATAAAGTAGAGGAAGATGGGCATGGATGTTAGCCCAGGGCCAGTCTTCCTCAGCAAAAAGGAGGAGGATTGGCAACGGATGTTAGCTCAAGGCTAGTCTTCCTTACACACACACACAAAAACACTTTATCCAGACTTTAGTTTTAAAATTGCTTTTTTCAGGCATATCAAATTGTCTAATCTGCCATATTGGTTGCAACAGATGTTGACATACTTCTAAAATGTAAGCCAACCATAATAAATAAAACATTTTTTTTGCACAGATGAGCAGATACATGTGTATTTTCTTATATTCCTTCCTTTGTCCATGAAAGTTAGCTTAGTATAGATACTTATCAATGTTTTTAAACACTGCCTCTGGATTTTGACACATAGTTAGAAAGCTTTTCTTAAGTAACTCATTTTCAAAACAAGATGTATGTACTTTAGTGACAAAGTTATAATAATGCAACCCAAATAGACTGAGATAAAATTTTTAGTCCATATCGATAAATACCAAGGATTCAGATAGAGATGGGAGGAATTATAAAATTCTTATACTTGTAAAAGTACTAATTTCTTTTTTTCATGAATGAGAATCAGTAGACATCATTTAATTTCTGAAATGGATGCATTGAAAAATATAATTTAAATTATACATAAATATATCAAAATTTCCACTAATAGAATTAAAAACCCACATTAGTATGACCAGAGAGGAGAAGTTTAAAGAAAACATTGAAAGTTAAGGAGAAGAGAGAAAAGAAACTAAACAGTATTTAGTGAAAAATAAAACATAAAATACAATTGTGGAACTCATTATGAAAATATGTCATAACAAAGTTACGAGTAGAGTAGGCCCCAGCTATTAAAAGAAAAATAGTCTTAAATCAGGTTAAAAAAACCCTGCGACTCTCTTCTCTTTTGTAGAGGCACGTGTGAACCAAGTGAGTTAGCAGTGATTGGCGATACAAAGGGAGTGTTAGATGGAGCAAAGCTGCTCCAGGAACATGCAGACTTCAGAAGAGCAGGTGCCACGTATCAGTAACGAAGTTGAATTCAAGGAATAAAGGCATTAAATTGGAAAATGTGGTCACTTGATTTGTGAAGGGTTTAGTCTACAATGAAGGGAGAGCTGTTAGGAATTTCATATGATAAATATTTGGTGCTTTGAAATTTATAAAGCTGAACAGTCATACCAAAAAATGAACAGAAAGATCCAATTTAAAGGATGTTAATAATATTGTTAGTTAGGTTTATCGAAATATATATATATAGTGTGTGTATATGTATATATATATACAAATACTGTATATATGTGTATGTATGTGCTAAACTCAGTATATTATCTTAGGATTTATCAACTTGGGGTTCCCTTTCTTCTTTGGTTAGACCCTACTTTGATTCACTTAGCTCCCATTTAAGAATTTGGATCTCCCTAATGGCTAAAAACAAGGAAATTAAACTTAAATAATATGCTAAATAACTCTTTGGGCAAAGAAAACCATTTAAATGCAGTTAATGGAATATCTGGAGAATAATATTTATGAAAATGAATTACAACATTGCTGACGGTTGGACAAAGTTATTCACTGTGGAAAATTCACATCGTTTAAGTATTAAACATTCTATATACATTTTTGAAGCGTTAATAAATAAGACAACAAAATAATGTATTGATTTAACACATTTTCATTGGGCCTGACCACTTGGTAGTGTTGTAGGTACTAGAGACACTGTAGTAAATTAAAATCTCTGCCCTCTTGGGATTTACCAATTTAACCTATGGATATAGAAAAAGGAAATTTATATAAACAAGGAAATCTAAGGACTATACAGATAAATTTGCTCACCTAATTAATGAAAAAGAGAAAATGCAATTATATATTTTTAATGATTTAAAAGTTAGTAAAAGAATAGATATAGTGGAAATGACAAATTATGAGAGGATACTTGTACTAATAAATGTGAAAATCTAGATAAAATGGACAGTTTTCAAGGAAAATATAAATTGCTCCATTTAATGCAAATGATGATAGAAAACCTAATAGATCAGTAAATGGAAGTAATTGAAAACAGTGTTAAAATAATGCTTTTATGAAAGCCAGTAGGACGTTTATTCACCAGAATGTTTTCTGAGCAAATCCTTGTTGAGGCAGTTGTAAACCTGGGCTACAGTGATGAACCAGAATAGGTTCCTGTACCTTCCTTCTTCACTTCCCACTAGGGACAACCATTCAGGAGAGAGGATTCCTGTGCTATCTACACTGTTTCAGAGTTTGGAAAAAGAAGGCAAGCTTCCTAGTAAGTAGTTTAGCTTTCCAAAGAATTTTGATTCTGGAGTTGGACTGTGTGAGTTCCAGTTCACTACTTCATGACTTTGATAAGATTTTTAAACTTTCTAAACCTTAATGCAACCTCCCTTGGTTAAATGTTGTGTCATGAATGTTATTTAGTTGACAAACCATTTTAAACACCTGCTGTGTACCAAAACTGTGCTAAATTGCTGAGCATATGAAGGTAAATAAAAAGTGATTCCAGTCATCAAAGAATGTACAACAAGTAGGGGAAATCAAGAAATGCTTAGTTATTATAGCACATGGTCTTCAGTGCGAGCAATGAGAAACCCGAGGTGCTCTGGGATCCTGAGTTTGACGAGGGTGGTGGGGTGGGGGGTGGGCCACATTAGAGACAGTTTGGATGATCAGACCTCTCACTTAGTAGATAAGAAGGGAAAATAAAGGACTTTTTTAGGGAGAAGAAGCAATTTGTGAGAAATCTGGAGCTAGGAAAGGAAGCAGTGTATTTTTGTGTCCTGACCCTTAGCAGTGTCTGACGCATACATATACAAGATGCTCTTGAAATGTTTGTTGGAAAAACTGATTTATCCATGATTAAGATTTTGCTTAATTCAACTTTTAATGTTTCTACAGTTTTGCTCTTTCATACCTAGTCATATAGTCCAACTGGTATGTAACATGCTGTATCATGTCATCATTATAGCTTTTCTTGTGTTAGCCGTAAGAGTTGTCTGTAAAAGCTGAAAACCTTGTGAACTCTAATTGTACTTTAAATTTTTAATCTATAAAGTAAGTTCATGGATAGCTTTTCCTATATGAGTAGAATTTAGAGCCGGTAGTTTAGAATAATTGTGTGACGTTTTTCAATTGCACACTGAACTTTAGTGGGTTTATTTTTAAGAATTATACAAACAAAGTTGGTGACCTATTTCAAGTTCCAGGTGAGTGTGGGGCTAGTTGCTTATGGCCATCTGCATAGATCTGAATTCATTTACTATCCAGTGCCATCTAGCGTCTTATAAGAAAAATAACTCAATGGTAAACCTGTGTACTTTTTTCTTCTTAAAAAGTATTTCTAAAATTTAACAGGTTGCAAGTGGAAGCTTTAACCGAAAAATGGAGTTTCATGAATAAAGTGATCTTTGAACTGTGTATGGAAAGATGAGAAAAGTGTTTACCAGTGAAGTAGACTTATCTATTTAGTTGATGTCAATGAGTCAGATTTTTCCATTTCATCAAAAAATCATGTTTTTTAAAAAAATAAATTGTGATAGTCTATTCTATTGTTCATCTGCCACCAAATCTATTTCTCCAAATTTGCTTTTTTATAATTTGAATGCTTTTTTATTCCTTCATTGAGCCAACCTACTGATTATGACAACTGTTACCAATCTTCTCTAGTTTAAATTATCTAACTTTGGAAATATCCAAAGTTTTTATCTCTAGCCTCTAAAAAAATGTTTGTGCTAATCAAAAGTTTTATAAATTCATACAACATTACAGCAGGAATTTTAGAGACTCAGTTCAACACCGGATTTTATAGATAAACTAGACATTGTAAATGTATGCAGAAAAGTCTTAATATATTCCAAAATATTGTGTAGTAATGTTTGACAAAGAGCAGTTGTCATTCATCCTCCTATGAAAGGAGTAGTGTATTTTTTATCTTATTAATTTGAACATCCTGGTGAGATCCTTATGTCAAAAATCATAATGATTGATTTTGAAAAATAAAGTCTCTATTTCCTTTGTAAGTGTCTTTAGAACTTATTTATACCCATCGTTTGTTAATGCAGTAATGCAGGCCCTTCACCCATGAAAAATGTAAAATACGTCTTATAAAATGTTATGATTATTTTGAAACATTAAGAACCAAAGCACGATTTGCCTTGCCAGATCACAAAATGTACCATAAACTTGATGATTAAAATGGTGTGATAGACAAATAAACCAAATGGTACAGAATTGGTGGGTCAGAAACAGACCCCTGTGTTCTTGGGGATTTAGTATATGATGAAGGTGGCAGTTCAACCAGTGGGGAAAAGAAGACTTTTCAATATATCACTGTATATTTGAGAATTTCTGTGGAATAAATAAAGGTGGATTTAATAAACTTCCCCCATTGTTGAATACATGTAAAAGTCAGCCTCTGATTTAGGGGTTTGTTACTGACTTTTTCTGTTTGCGATTAATAGCTGCTTATCACTCCATTCAGCTACAAAGATCATAAAGAAGGTGCTGTTATGAAACACACAGTTCAAACCAGTGACTGGTCTTCAGTCAGAAATGGATGTTACGAAGGGTGAATTGTATGGAGTAAAAAAAAAAAAAGCCACCCCCAAAAGAGTGGGAAACCACTAATACAGAGGAGAGAAAGTGAGGCTGTGAAAGCATCAGGAACAGGTGTCTGTGTGTCTTATGTTGGTCTTCATTGTTCCTTCCTGCCTGAGCTTTTGGCCTTCACATGACAGCTTCTTCAATATTGTCTCAGCACTTGTCCTCAGCTCTCATTTGGAAACATTTCTATTTGATAAATAGGAATAAAAATCGTGAGCTAATTAGTAAAACAAGTATAAAAGTTCCTACTTAAAGAATTATTTGATTTTTTGATAATTATTTATTATCCACAGGGAGAAGTTTTTCAGATTCAATCAAGTGATTGAAAGATTTCTAAGCCGTTTATTTTATATATCAGCAAGCCTAATATATATAATAGCTTATTCTGGGTGCATGATGCTTATCCGTCTCTTGTGCATCATATAGAAACCCTATACAGAGGTAATAAGTGTTTTATAATATTAAATAAACGATCTTCTAATAATAGAGGAATGTATAAGCTATTCTGTCATTATCTAATTATGAAGCTAAGTATAACTTGAATATATTATTAAACCCAGCCTTAATGGGCATATGACAAAGTCATCCCAAAAAGATGTCTGTGGTGTATCTTCAAACAACAAATTAATAAAATTAACAATTACAAGGGAAAAAAAATCCAAAGCTACTGTTGAGAGCTTCCTCCAGAGTTTACCTTCTCTTACTGTCCTGGGAAGTTCTTTTTTCAGAGTTATCTAAACCACTCAGTTCAATTTAAGTTCATTTCCTGTGATTCTGACTTTGGTAGAGAAGTGGAACATTACTCAGCATCCTTCTTGTGGTTAACTTTCTCATCGTTTGAGAAAAGCATTGTCAATTCTGATTTTCTTCAGGCTAAATATACCATAGCCTTTAACTTTTTTTCTTGCAGTCATCTCTCTTCCTGTTCTTGAATCCTTTTTCTACTCTTCTGTCAATCTGAAGACAGAGTAACACACTGAATTGTATTGCGACAATGATAGATACTAAATCTAATGAGAGTCTTACTTTATCTGTGCCATAGATATATTGGTGCATAATAGAAGGTAACTTCAGAACCAGTGACTCTGATTTCTTGCCTCTTTAATATAAATGAGGCAAAATTGTCATTTATCATCTTATATGTAGTTAAAATTTTAGTCTTTTTAAAGTGTATAACTTGTATTTAAACATTTTAAGCTTCATCATTTTTAAAAGAAACACTTAATATATATTTTTAACATTGTGCTTATTAGCAAATACTACTTAAGCACAGTCCTAACTGATGTAGATATATGTGTGAGTAAAAATATTTTGAACTTCGCTTCTAGTCTTTAAACAATATGATGACTTATTTAAATCAGCCAGGGGTGAGTCAACATTCTACCTTTCCCTCCCTGTGCCCAGTCAATTGAAGGAGCTCAAGTTTATAGGGTTCATTCTCTTGTGATTATAAGTGAGATTTTATTTGAAGAAAGGGTTCTCTGACATTACAAAGCTTGAAAGCCACTTATCTAATAAGTGAACAAATACATCCAACTCAGTGTCTCCACTAGAACCACCTTATAGCTTAGTAAGAGCAAGGATTAATAGAACCTGTTTAGATTAAGAGGATTGTCTAATATTTAGTCCTCAACCTTTAAGTGACAGCAATCCAATTTAACATAAGAGTAAAGTGAAGTACTGGGAAAATTTACCTGAACCTTAATATTTTTCAAATTGAGTAGATAATCATAATACAATTATGTCAAAATATTGCTCCCTATCCCTAGATGATTTGTTTTGGTTAGCAATTCTTATTTAGTAGAAATTTATTTAAAAATGTGACTGGATTTAGTCAAAATAACTGATCCTATTTTTAAAAAACATTTATTTTAAAATAGTTTCAGAACTTTACCCTCTTACCCAGTCATTTGAAGGAAAAAGATACGCCCAGATTTGTCCAGATTTTTTTGTTCAGAGAAGAGCAGAGTTTTTATCAGGAGTATTCTGAATCTGTAATTTTATGGGCAGGCCAGTTTAAGGAATGTAGTGATTGAGTATTAAGAAAAGAAATAATGTTCTGAGAAAGAGAGATTTTTAAGGAAAATGAAAAATATCACCAAATCACTTTGACTTGTAGTTACTGATCCTGTTTTCAGATCCAGGTGCCAACTCTATAGGAAGATTTGGCCCAATGTGGGTCTGTTTTTGTATGATAGTATCTTGAGCCCAAGGACAGCTTACTTTTAAAAAAATTTTTATTATTTTCTATGTATCAAAATAGGAGGCTATTTTAAGAGTTTTTCTGTGCCTAGACATTCAGGTGCTAAATCTGCATGTATTTTGTATGTACTGGAAATATGAGAGAGAATTTCAACTCAGATACTCCAGTTTGATCACTGCAAAGCCCCTTTCTCATTTTATGTCTCTTCTTTTCCTTGGCTCACAGATTTCTTGTGACTATTAAATAATATCTAGGAGTCTTTTTGTATTGTGTCAATATACAGGAAAGTCCATAAAAATGCTCTCTTCTTCTTCTTAGAGCCTATGTGTGTTCACCCCACCCGGAATCAAGGAAGGAAAACCCCAGCTCATCCCTGCTGGGCCCATTGCCCAGGGCACGACCATCTCTGCTTATGTGGCCAAGTCCAGAAAAACGTTGCTAGTAGAAGACATCCTTGGGGTAAATGGCTTTTTACTCTTTGCAACATTTGTACCTGAAGTATTAATTAAGAAAGATGATGTATCATTTTGATGTCATAATTCAGGCTGTTTTATGAAAGCATTAAAGCAAGATACAGATCAGTAAATGAATTTGTATGTAAAGTAATTGTTTGTACTTAGAAAATCATGTCTTATATACCTACTAAGAGCTAGATATGAATAGTTCTTATTTCAATACATGCCAGTATAGTTAAGCATAAAAATGTGTGTTTATATTCACGTAAACTCAATGATTCCTGTTTTGTGTTTCATATCATAGCAGGATATATGTGATGAGTTAGCTATTGCTGTGTGACAGACTACCCCAGGTTTTAGTGGCATCATATAACCACCACTTGCTATTTCTTGTGAGTCTGTGGATTGGGCTGTTCTGCTGATGTGGGCTACATTCAGCTGAGCTTGCTTATGTGTCTGGGCTCAACTGGCCATCACTTAGGAGCTGGCTAGTCTCTGATAGCCTCAGCTCTTCGTGTGTCTCCCCCCACCCCTTTAGTAAGGCTGCTTGGCATATTCTTATGATGGTGGCAGGGGACCAAGAGAAGAAGTGGAAGCATGCAAGTGAGTTCTCAAGCCTCTACTTGCATCAAATTTACTACCCTTGCCTTAGCCAGAGCAAATCATGTATGTGGGTGGGTCCAGACTCAGTGTTGGAGGGTACTGACAAAGGACACAGGTACAGAGAACATGACAGATGGAGCCCTTAGTGCAGTCTTCCACAGTGCATGTGAGCACTCTGATGAAATGTCACTCATGAGCTGGGACTTTAAAAGTGACAAGTATACAAACAAGTAGTCAGGTACAATCAATTTGCTCTGAGGAAGTGCTAAATTGGAGTCATGAAATCTGGGTTTTAATTTTGATCTTGCCACTAATTATCTGTATGACCTTGAGCAAATCAGGCAGCTAGTTACTTGATTGAAAAAGAAAGTGGTTAAAAGTAAATGTGGCACAGTGTAGTGAATATACACAACAATATTGTCTTATAATCATCAAACTTGCTAAGGTCTTAATTATTCCCACCACAAAACAGGAAATTATATGTTATAATAAGAGGTGCTAACTAATGATACAATGGCAAAAATATTACAATATAGAAATGTATCAAATCAACATGTCATCACCTTAAACTTACACAATGTTATATGTTAAATATAGTTCAACTGAAAAAGTAAATGTTAAAAGTCAATACTGTATAAGTTATTTGAAAATGTCCTATTGTATATGCAAGCTTTCAAAAGATCTGTAAGTTATAAGTATAGATTTGTATTATTCTTGATTCATAAAAAGCTTCCTACAGAAGGCAGAAATTGAGTAAATAGAATTGGTGTGTTGATATTAATTCATTCGATTACCATATATTTCATTGAGTGATTTTGCTAAGCTAGAAAATTATTAAAGAACCAATTTCATTTCTTATGATAAGTAATTGATAATTATTGGATTATTTGCATACTTAATATGAGCCTTTGAGGTTCAATGACAATGACTATCATTAACATACGCTTTTGTATTATTCTAACTGTAAAAAGAGAGGAGAAAGAAATTGTATATATAATTTCCTTCCTATGGTATTTACATTTGGGTTATTTTCACTTGTGACATTATACCTCTAGAGCCCTCAGAAGATTTCTGGCACATAGAAGGTGATGAATAAATGAATGTTAGCCATCCTAATCACTTTTATTATTGAATGAAATTAATATATATTCATTCATTAATTAAATCCTACTGTACAAAGATAGACATTAAAGCAGTGTTTGGGTATAGATTCCATGTTGCTAAAGATGAGAATTTTCTTAGACAAGGCATATAGTGACCGTCATCATTTGGTTTTCCTTTGGAAAGGACTGCTTATTATCGGTGACAAGTATTAGGCAATTTCTGATAGAAATAAGAATCATAACTTAATGATTCCATTTCCTTCACTGAATTTATAACTTTTCCCCTTTTGTTTCTCAGGATGAACGATTTCCAAGAGGTACTGGACTGGAATCAGGGACTCGTATCCAGTCTGTTCTTTGCTTACCAATTGTCACTGCAATTGGTGATTTAATTGGTATCCTTGAGCTGTATCGGCACTGGGGCAAAGAAGCCTTCTGTCTCAGTCATCAGGAGGTGAGGCCTGAATGCTGCTTGTTAGGACTTTAGTTGTACCTAGGCCAGTGAAGGTGCTCATTAATACTGTTCAGTGAATAAATGAATGAATATTTAAATCCACAATTTGCTTAACAATGTTTCCATACTAATACTCATGATTTTTAAATGCCTTTTTTTTGTTGTTTTGCAGTTTTTTAGAGAAGAAACTGAATAAATTAGAAATACAGTCATTGACTTTAGCAAGAATCCATTTTAACAATAAAAATAAAAGTCTAACATATTGTGGGGCCGCCCAGTGGCGCAGCGGTTTAGTTCGCGCTTGGCAGCCTGGGGTTCACCGGTTTGGATCCCGGGCGCCTGCCGAAGCACTGCTTGTCAGCCATGCTGTGGCGGCGTCCCATATAAAGTAGAGGAAGATGGGCACGGATGTTAGCCCAGGGCCAGTCTTCCTCAGCAAAAAAAAGGAGGATTGGCAAAGGATGTTAGCTCAGGGCTGGTCTTCCTCACCAAAAAAAAAGTATACCATACTATGAATCAAATATGGTAGTAGGATGACTTCTGAGAGTTCTCACGTTCTGGTTGACTTTATGTCTTCTTAAACATTTCTAGAGTGTGTCCTGAATGAAGGTTCCAGCATCAAATCCATTTGAAAAACAATGGGTTCCATTCACTATTCACTGAATCACAATTGGCTCATTAATACAAAAACCAAATACTACAATGATCTATCTGTCACACCCAGTATAAGCCCAAGTCCCTCAGCAGCCTGCACTCTGTCCACTTACCAGGGTGACCCATCTCCTGCTCCTCCAGCCACCTCACTTACTCCAGTCATTCTAGACCCTTTAGCAAGACTGACAGCCTCCTAGTCCAAGCCTGTTCATCTGTTCTCCCTCTGCTTGGACTGTGCTGTCTTCATCATCCCCACGCCCAAGCATCTCCTTCAGGAAAGTCCTCAAATGTCACCCTCTCAGCGAGGCCTTCCCTGAACCCTGCATGTAGACTTGAGCAGCTCCTGTCTAGCATTCCTTTTCTCTCTGTTGTGCCTCTTTGTCTCTCCAGCCCCTGTCACCAGCTCACATGCTGTGCACTTCACTTATTTTCTTTCTTGTCTTTCTCTCTCCTCCCCGTGAGCTGTAAGCTGTTCTGTTGTTTTTGTTGTTGATACTGTGTCTCCAGCATCTAGACTAGGCCTGGTACCCAGTAGGCGCCCAGTAAATATTTGTTAAATGAATGAAGAATAAAAGAAGAATAGCTAGTAATTTGAGAACTTGTCAGCAAAGTTTTGGAAACATTTCATCATTGACCTCAGAAAATTCTTCGTATCCATTTATGCTGGAGTCCGTTGTTGGGGTGTCTGCATGTGATTAATAAAAACCTGTTTCATACTTCTTTTAGGTTGCAACAGCAAATCTCGCCTGGGCTTCAGTAGCAATACATCAGGTGCAGGTGTGTCTTTGAGCTGTTTTCCAAGAGCTTCCTAAGAGACAAGAGTGCTCAAAGAGCAGCACTGGGGAGTGGAGTGGAGGCCAATAACGAACTGATGCCTATCCTTGGATATTATTTTGTTATTTCTAAAATTTTTTATCTATTCACTTATGTTTACTTACTCCCTGCCTTAAATATCTTGCAAGTATTTTTATATACTTATATATAATTGTAAATCATTTGTGTGCTAAATGGTATGTGTCCTATTATGGTTTTTGTTTTCCACTGAAAGCCCAGGAACTATCTCCTACTGGCACTAACACTGATATTTTTATGACTCCCTTTCCTAAAGTAAAGCATCCTCTAAACTCAATAGTGTATGAAAACATTTATCTTACATTTAAGACACCTGGTTCTCTTGGAAATATGAGCTAATTTAAAAGATCACAAACTATGTGTAACTCGACTTGAAAAGTTCAGGAACATGGTAATGATACGCTTCTGCTTTGTATCTTCCACTTCTTCTTTTTGTTACTGTTTTGATTTTTTAAATCCATTTCAGCAAACTCAGGTTGATGAGGAACTGTGTGATAGAAAGAGAAAAAATTATAAAATATATAATTAGAGGATAATAGTATGAGGAGCAAGGACTCCTCAAATCTGACAACATCAAGCATAGGTGGAATATGTGCCCAAGGGTAATTTTTTTAAGTATAAAGTAGTTTTAAAGAGCAACTCTGGAGGTAGAATGCCTGGATCCTAACACTGGCTCCGTCACTGAGCAACTCTGGAACCTAGCAGGGTTCTAAACTTCCTTATGCCTCAATTAGAAAAATAAATCCCAAATCTGTAGTGTTTTGTGGTGATTAAATGAGATAAACATCAAGTGCTTAGAACAGTGCTTAAGCACATATAAGCATTCGATAAATATGAGTGGTCACTGATATTATTACATTTTATACAGAGTGATTGTGTTATACCTTTTACGATAAAATAAGTTAACCAGTATTCTGGAGTTTTGATTTTTAAATAAGCAGAAATCTCTTATAATTAATAGCCATTATTTTATATGGCAGGTGTGCAGAGGCCTTGCCAAACAGACGGAACTGAATGACTTTCTACTCGACGTATCAAAGTAAGTGTTTGTTTCTAGGGATGTGGCAGCTCCCATTGATCAATGGTTTAAATTAAGTGCAGGCCCTAAAAGTAATGCACTGCTCTCTACTGCAGTCAATAGTGGAAACTCAGTCTCCACTGTGCAAGTAGTCTGGTTAGAATGTTTGATCATGTTTTGGACTATAGAGCTGCCTTCTCATCCACGTTCCCTTTACAAGTGAAGGACTGCAAATGTATGTGTAATGATTTTAATTTGCAGTTTGGTGTATATTTTCTAAACAGAGTCACCAGAACATGTTAAAGTCACTAAGTATTTCTATTTTTTGTGGGAGAGGACAGACAGCAACAGAAGCAAAGGAGAGGAAATGTTCTAGTTTATTATTTTCCAAAAAGTCCTCTCCGGCATTTCTACAAATGTCAGTAAGTCAAACCATAGTGTTAATATTATTATTTTTAATTTTCCCATGTATAGTAGCTCAGATCTCATTTTAGGGAAAATGTTCCCTTTCCCTGAAGTTTGACCTAGAAAAACTCCCTTGGGCTGGCAGTGGAAACAATTACAGATATTTATTAAATTCTAAGTTCATATTGATTTTGCTTGCTAGAGAGAAGATCTTCTATATGTCTGACCCAGCTACTTAATAGTTGGAATCTGAAAAATGCCCCGAGATGTGGTAACGTCAGGGTCATGTCCTCCGACAAGTTTACTAAAGAAATAATGTATCTGTTCTTCCATGGCTGCCAGCAGCAGCCACTTAGCACTTTGGCAGCACTTAATAACTTACTTATCCAGAAGTATTGTGATCTCCATGACCAATTAGTCTGAAGTTGCTGCTTCATGTTACACTTATTTTCTGAAATATAAAATTAGAGCAATATGGGACTAAAAGAGCTCTCTTTTGATTCCCTAGGTCAACTATCTTCTTTGGAACAGAATTAGACGATAGCTCTGGGACACATGATATTACTACATCAAAACACGTAGAAAGGGAAGCTGGGCACCTTCTTTTGCTTATGTGTTTGAATATGTTGCAAATCTTCCAAACTCTAATTAAATCCCTCATGTGACACTTTAAATCGATCCCCCAGCAGGAAATCCGTTTACTTTACCATCTTCCTTGCAGTACATTCTTCACTGTACAGGGTAATTAAGCACATTCTAAATCTTAGTGGCTTCAAGGTAAATAATTTGTCTTTTAAATGAAAGGCATTGTATATTACTATAAGTTCTGTTAATTCTGAGTGCGTTGCACAAACCTAGGCTGAAAGCAATACCTTGCCAACAGATGCTGTATTAAGAGCACTTCTTTACATATTCCCTATAATACATGCCTACTGATTCATCTGTTATCAGGTTTACATTTTAATATATGTACCATACACCCCCAAAATATTTACTTGCTGTTCATAAAAATGAATATGTATTTTACTTGTATGAAGTGATTAAGTCCTTAGTCATTACTTGTATTTTGATATTTCTTCTCAAATGAATTATGTTGCTTTCTCTGTGCAATTAAACTACATTTTAACATTTCAGTTTTCCAGTGATAATTTACATTTTAACCATATTAGTGAGATGTAGCAAATTTAAATATTTTTAGTTCAGATCAAAGTTATTAATGAAAATATTAAATATGGTGAACCCAGTTTTATTACTTCATAGTTTTACTTGAATGCTACAAACTTTCTCTCTACATTGGTACTTACCAATAAAACAGTTGCTTAATACATCCTCTGGAATTAAGAGTCTTCATACTAAAATCAATGATAAAGTTTCATTTATTTCTTAGAGATAATATTACTGGTTGTTTCTACAAAAGGACAAAAATCAAACAACATGTATCCTTATGTTTTTTATTTAAATGTAGACAAAACTGGGAAATGTATTCAAAGTTTAATATGTTCTGTGTTCTAAATAAGATACTTACAGGTTTTATATTTCTTTTTTTCAGAACATATTTTGATAACATAGTCGCAATAGATTCTCTACTTGAACACATAATGGTAGGTTGCCTTTTGTTTTGAAAATGATTTTATTTAACCCTTAGATTTATGTCCTAATTTATGGTGAAATATTTTAATGTATTAGACATACAAGCTGTTTTAAATATGATGAAAAGGGGGGTGCTTAATGATCTGGAGGCGTTGCCTTGATTTATTTGTCACTTCTGTTAATTTTGGAGGTTTTTGAATAAGGTTTTGAAAACTGAGTTTTTCATTATTTAGTGGAAAGCTATACTTTTGAAAAGACATTTAGTTTCTTTTTATATTCTCTGTAATACCTGTTGCATATAGGCTGTGTTAGGAATTCCCATCTGATTCTTCCTGATCTTGAGGTTCATTCTACTCAGTTTTAGTCATAATTATTCCTCTCTTCTGGAAGGCTAGTAGGCACCTGGAGCCGAAAGTCATACAAGCAGAGCTTTATCCATGTTTCTCTGTGCTGCTGCTTTAGTGCTGTGGTGAGACTTCATTAAAGTGGCTTCTAGTGGTCAAAGTGATGTGTATGTGTACCCCGTGGTGGCCAGGCTTGCTTAGTACCATTCATGCCCTGCTGTATACTTTGATGAATATTCTTTCTCCTTCCCTGGTCTTTCTCAGTATATAGTAGTCCTCCCAGCAAGGGTGTCCTCATCTCGAGGTTTCATGATGTGCACTGATCTATTTCTCTTTGATATCATGGCAGGTGAGTGTGGAGTGTGATATGCTAAGTGTCTTGTAGACACAGAAAGTTTACTGAGGGTAATTAGAGAGTAACATTAGGATTTATTACTTTATATTAGGGGTTATTACTTTCAGCACATTCTTTATGTAATTAGTTATATTGACGGTTTTATTTGGACAAAAAAAGAGGACACTTGATTGCACCATAAAAAAATAACTTCTTTGCTCATGACAAAATTTAAGGAATTTGTAAAGCATTGAGAAGAATACCAAAATATAAAGATATAATATGAACTGAGGTAGAGCTTGTACTAGGAGTACAAGAAACATTTATTGACTTGTATTATATATATATTTTTTGTGTGTGAGGAAGACCAGCCCTGAGCTAACATCCGTCGCCAATCTTCCTCTTTTTGCTGAGGAAGACTGGCCCTGGGCTAACATCTGTGCCCAGCTTCCTCTACTTTATATGGGACACCGCCACGTCAGGGCTGACAGGCAGTGCGTCGGCGGGCGCCCGGGATCCGAACCTGCGAACCGCGGGCTGCCAAGCGCGGACTAAACCGCTGCGCCACCAGGCGGCCCCTATATTATTTTTTTAAAAGAGCTTTACTGAGATATAATTCACATGCCATACTATTCTCCATTTAAAGTGTTGAATTCAGTGGTTTTTAGTACATTCACAGACATATGTGCAACCATTACCAGTCAGAAACTCCCTACCATGTTAGCCATCAGTTCTTGACACTCCTGTCCCTTCCACCCCCTGGTCCTAAGCAACCACCACTCTACTTTCTTTTTCTATGAATCTACCTATTCAAGACATCTCACATAAAAGGAATCATGTACTTTGCGGGCTCTCATGCCTCGTTTCTTTCACTTAGCATGATGTTTTCGGAGTTCATCCATGTCATAGCATGTATCAGTTCTTCATTCCTGTTTATGGCCGAATAATATTCTGTTGTATGGATATACATACCACATATTTTTTTTTATCCATTCATCAGCTGATAGACATTTGGGTTGTTTCCATGATTTGGCTAATGTGAACAGTGCTGCTTTGAACATTCATGTACAATTTTTTGTTTTCAGTTATTTTGGGTATATACTTAGGAGTGGAATTGCTGGGTCACCTGGGAATTCTATGTTTAACTTTTTGAGGACCTGCCAAACTGTTTTCCAAGGCAGTTGCACCATTTTGCATTCCCACCAGCAATGCAAATGGGTTCCAATTTCTTCCCATTCTCACCAACACTGGTTATTATCTGACTTTTTGGTATTGCCATCGTAGTGGATGTGAAGTGCTATTTCAGTGTGGTTTTGATTGGCATTTCTCCAGTGGCTAATGATATGAAACATCTTTTCTTGGGCTTATCAGCCATTTGTATATCTTTGGAGAAATGTATCTTCAGATCCATTGGCTGATTTTTAATTGAGTTCTTTGTCTTTTTATTATTGAGATGTAAGAGTTCTGTATATATTCTAGATACAGCTCTCTTATCTGATTTATGATTGGCAAATATTTTCTTCCATCTGTGGGTTTTTTCATTTTCTTGATAGTATCTTTTGAAGCACAAAAGGTTTTAATTTTGGCGAAGTCCAGTTTATCTATTTTTTTTCTTTTGTTGCTCATGCTTGTGGTGTTGTATTTAAGAATCCATTGCTAAATCATAGATGATAAAAACTTACTCCAAAATTTTCTTCTACGAGTTTTATAGCTTTAGCTTTTACATTTAGATTTTTGATCTGTGTTAGTTAATTTTTGTTTATGGTATAAGGGTCCAAATTTATTCTTTAGCATGTGGCTATCCGGTTTTACCAGCACCATTTGTTGAAAAGACTATTCTTTTGCCTTTAAATGGTCTTGTCAAAAATCAATTGAGCATGGACATATAGTTTTATTTCTAGACTCTCAATTCTATTCCATTGATCTGTATGTCTACTTTATAGACAGTACCACACTGTCTTCATTACTGTTGCTTTGTAGAAAGTTTTGAAATCAAGAAGTGTGAGTTCTCCATATTTATTCTTCTTTTTCAATATTTTTTGGCTGTTTTGGGTCACTTGCAATTCCATATAAATTTTAGAAATCTGCTTGTGAATTTCTACAAAGAATTCAGATGGGATTCCAATAGGGATTGTGTTGAATCCACAGATCAATTTGGGGAATATTGCCATCTTAGCAATATTAAGTCTTCCAATACATGAACATGGGGTGTCTTTCCATTTATTTATATTATCTTACTTTTTTGCAACAATGTTTTGTAATTTTCAGAGTATATTACTTTTATTTTGATAAAGTTATTTCTAAGTATTCTATTCTTTAATGCTATTATATAGAATTGGCTTTTTATTTTATTTTCAGATTTTTCATTGAAAACATCTTGAAATAAAATTTGTTTTTGTATTTTGGTCTTGCATCCTCCACAACTCATTATCCATCCAAATAATGAGTTGATGAACTCATTATTTCCAATAGTTTCTTGGTAGATTCTTGAGGGTTTTCTGTATGCAGGATCACGTCATCTATAATTAGTGATAGTTTTACTTTCTCTTTCCAATCTGGATGCCTTTTATTTATTTTTTTTTTCTTGCATAATTGTCCTGGCTGGGACCTCTAGTACAATGTTGAATAGAGTTCACGAGTGTGGACATCCTTGTCTTTTTCCTGATCTTAGAGGAACATCCAGTCTTTCACCACTAAGTATGATGTTCACTGGATTTTTCATAGATGGCCTTTATCAGATTGAGGAAGTTCCCTTCTATTTCTAGTTTTTTGAATGTTTTAGATCATAATTGGATGTTGGATTTTGTCAACATCCATTTTCTCTGCATTTGTTGAAATGAACTTGTGGTTTTTGATTTTTATTATGTTGATATGGTGTATTATATAGAGTGATTTTCGCATGTTAAACTAACCTTGCATTCCTGTGATGAATCCCGCTTTACCATGGCAAATGATTTATATTGGAATTCCCTTAAATTTAATAAAAACTTAAGTAGAGTTGATATCTTTAGCATATATAGAGTCTTTTCATATAAAAACATTGTCTTATTTTCAATTTTCAAAAAATCTCTGTTAATTGAATGCATTGACTTCTGTCCTCCATATTTAAGTTGTTTATTCAGTTTATAGTCCTGGATTTTCAGGAAAAAAACAATAATTTATAATGCATAAAATGATAGCAGTGGTTCTACTTTTCCAGTGTTTACACTACTTCTTTCTTTCTTTTTTTTTTTTTAATGTATTTGCTGGAACCTAAGGAACACTGTTGAATGGAAGCAGTTAGAGTGGGTATATTTTCTTAATGTGAGTGCTTCTCATATTTCAGTGCTATGTGTATTTGTTGTAGGTCCCCAGCAGATACTATTTATCAGCTTAAAGACTTTTCCTTCTATTCCCAATTTTCTGTGAGTTTGCATCTGATTGGGTGTTGAATATTATCAAATTTTTGTAAGCCATTATTAAAATGATGTAATTTTTCTATCTTTAATCAATTAGAATAGGGAATTATATTAATTTGTTACTTAATGTTGAGCTACTCTTCCATTCCTGGGGTGAACCATATTTACTTGCAATGCAATCTGTACTCCTGGATTGGTTGTTATTATTCTTTCTGACTTTTGCATCTACATTCACAAGTAAGATTGCTCAATGGTTTGCCTTTTTTCTGTCTGTGGGTTGTATTGGTCTTGGGGTTATGCGACACTTACAAAATGCATTAAGAAATGTTCCATTCTTTTCTATGGACTAAAATGGCTTAAATAATAAATGAATTATTTGTTCCTTCAATGTTTGATATAAATCAGCTGTAAAACCATGTGGGTCTTATTAGTGGATATATCTCTGATTCTCTTTTCAATTTCTTCTATATTAATCCCTTCAGGTTTCCATTCATTCATTTTTGCTATAATATTTCTTGAGTATCTATTATATTCCTGTAGTAGATAGAAGCCAGAGTTCTAAAATGGTGAACCAAAACTTTCACAGTCCCTGTCCTCATGCAGCTTATAGTCTAGTTGGGGAGCCAGACATTAATCAAATATCATCTTAAATGTAAACTTGCAGTCATATTAAGGACTGTGAAGGAACAGAACACAGTGCTCTGAAAGCTCATAATGAGGAGATTTGACCTTGTTGGGGAGGCCATGCAACGGTTCCCTAAGGACCTGACCCCGAACCTGAGGGATAAGTAGGAGGTAAGCAGGCAAAGAGGGGAGATGGGTGTACTTTAGGCAAGGAAGGAACAGAATGCTCCTGTGTAGAAATGCCCTTGGAAGGGCCAAGTCATACACGCCTTGTAGGGAGTTTTGATTTTTAACCTAGAGAGTGCAAGATCAGATTTGTGTTTTGAAAAGATAACCCTGGATTAGAGGAGACAAGAGGAGAATGAGGTTAGATTTTGAAAGACTTTTTGATAATATGGATGAGAGTTCTTATTTCCAGATGAGCTGATTTGGGTAATCTTTAAGTTCCTAGGTTATCAGTTCATCTAATTCGGTGTTTCTCAGAGGGGTAGATATTGCCATTTAGAGAGAACTATTTCTCCTTACACAGGATTAGCCTGAGCATTGCAGATGGTGAGCATCTTGAACCTCTGAGAGCTAAATACCAGGAACAACCTATCACCACTAGGTCCCGTAACAAACAGAAATGCCTCCACTTGTTTCCAAATGCTCCGTGGCAAGGTGGCTCTGCTGCTAGTTGAGAGTTAGTGAAGGGGACTTTCAAATTAATTTTTATAAATTTGTAGGTACTTCACATGTCTTCCTGCTCTGTATTTATATTTCCTTACTCTGCAGTTATGCAGTTAATGAAGATTATCTCTCTCTCTCTCTCTCTCTCATCAGACTTGCCTTGAGCTTGTTTGTTAATCAGGACTCATGTAAGCCAGAAAATCCAAATGGTAGTTAGTCAACTACCTAACTCAAATTAGCTTGAGAGAATAAAAGGGGAAATTGCCTGGCTCAAATATCATGGTGACGAGCCCTTGAATATATAGACTCTATAATTGCTGGACCCGGGGGCTCAAATTATATTGTCAAGAATATGTCATTCTCTGTCCAGCTCACCTCTGTGTGGTCCTTGTCCTCTGAGGTGGTCTCTTCCTATAAAATAGCAAAGTTGGTCCTGCCAGCTCTAAGCTTAATTAATAAATAGTCAGTGTCTCTGTCATCACCCACTTTACTAACAAGATAAAAACAAATAGCATACTTTTGCTTCCTCCTTTTTTACCTGCTAACCTTATATGTTTTCTCACACAATCAGATATGTGAAGTCTGTTTTTTTCAATTATGTCTGTAATTTCTTAGATATAATTTACTAACAAATTTTACAGTTTCATTATAGTTTTAGAGGTTTCTTTGCTCATCACTCTTTCTTGTCCCCCAAATCTTACCATGCTTTCTTGAATTTATCTATTTGTTTATTTTTCCTTGGGCACGTTTGCCTTTCCAAAATAGTTTGAAGGTCGTAATTTTCTGAGTACTGTGGACTTATGAAATATCTTTATTTTGCCTTATGATTGAATGCTAGTTTGACTTGGTAACAAATTTTGGGTTTAAAGTAAGTTTTCCTCGGCAATGTGAAGCTATATTTCCACTGAATTTTAAATCCACTGTTGCTATCAAGATTTTTTTTTTTTTTTGGTGAGGAAGATTAGGCCTGAGCTCACATCTGGAGTCAATCTTCCTTTTTTTTGCTTGAAGATTGTCACTGAGCTAACATCTGTGCCAATTTTCCTCTATTTTGTATATGAGATGCCACCACAGCATGGCTTGATGAGCAGTATGTAGGTCCACCATGCCTGGGATCCAAACCTGCTAACCCCAGGCCACCGAAGCAGAGCATGCAAACTTAACCACTGTGCTACCAGGCCGGCCCCAAGAATTGTTTTTTACTTATAGGTAGAAATGTTGATGAGTTTGTAAGTGTGTGAGTGTGTATAGGAGAGGGAGGTGGCTTTAAAAATGACCTGATGCTTGGAGTTTATAAATATTACCAAAATATGTCTAGGAGATCTCTGTTAATTCCTTTTCAGCATGTGAGTGTCATTTCAAACTGAAAGCTTAATATCTGGGGAGAACGAAAAGGTAAACGTATGTTTAGAGTCACTCATTTTAAAACACAAGCCTGAGGCTGGCCGGAGGTGTAGCGGTTATGTTCCCGCGCTCCACTTCAACGGCCCGCGTTTGCCGGTTCGGATCCTGGGATCCTGGGCATGGACCGACGCGCTGCTCATCAAGCCGTGCTGGGGTGGCGTCCCACATAGAGAAACTAGAAGGACGCACGACTATGACATACAACTATCTACTGGGGCCTTGGGGAGAAAAAAAGCAATAAAGGAGGAAGATTGGCAGTAGATGTTAGCTCAGGACCAATCTTCAAAAAAAAAAAAGAAAGAAAGAAGCCTTTCTTAACTACCTGTAATTGTTTTTCAGTTGATCTTTTTTTCAGTTTTTCAACATATTCAATAACATTATCACCAAACAGTAAAACTTTTGTCTCTTCAAATATGTATACTCTCACCTTTTTCTTACCTAATCGTGTGTTATTAATTATGATAACATGTCTTTGTCTTGTTCTTAACTTTAATGTCTTAACCTAAATGGGACGATTCTGAAATGTTAACATTTGCTGTGATGTAGACTGTTGTTTTCAGGAAAATATCGTTAGGGTCTCTCTCTCTATTCTTCTATTCCATTTTGCTAAAGTTTTCATCATGAATGATTGCTGAAATTCATCACATGTGTTATTTGACAATCATAAAGATAATCATATAATTTTTCTTTTTTGTCTCATTGCTATTATGAATTATAATAGTCTTTATGATACTGAACAGTTCTGAATAAATTGTAATTTTTAAATATTGTAATGTTTGCTTATTCCTAAGTTTGACTTGCTAATATTTTTATTTATGATTTTCCTTCTGTTTCCAGGGTAAATTGGTCTATGATTTTCTTTTTTATAGTATCTTTGCGAATTTTCAGTATCAGTGACATAGCAGGGGTTGTAAAAATAATTGGAGAAGTTTTATTCTTTCTGAACTTAGAACAGTTTAAACTGGATGGGAATTTATTTGTTGAAGATTCTTAAATAATTCACATTTGAAATCATTTGGGCCTGATGCCTTTTATGGGGGAACTCTGACAATATTTCAGTTGTCTTTATGATTCTGGTTCTACTCAGATTTTTCAACTCCTTCTAAATTCACATCATTTTTTCTAGAAAATTGTCCATTTCATCTAGATTTTTAAAATTATTAACCTAAATTTGTGTCAAAGTATTAAGCAACTAAAATAACCCTAGGCACTAGGGATGTAGATTTCACTGTATATAATTAATCTTTAATAGTGCAGTATCATTATTACTATTTAATAATTTAAGATCTCATGAGTTTGCAAAAGAAATGAGTGATTCTTCTGTATTTGCCAACAACACAGTCCCATCACTCTCTTCCTACCTGTATGTCATTCATCCTTTCTCAAATAGTTATTGAGAATTTTTAGGTTATGTAGATCTTATATGTTCTAAGCTGAAAGTTGGCAAACTTTTTTGTAATGGGTCACATAGTAAGGTTCTGTGCTTCATGAACCATAGTCTATTGCAACTACTCAACTGTGCCGTTGTAGCGGCCATAAGCAATACATAAAGGAAGGAACATGGCTATGTCCCAATACTACTAGGATTTGCAAGAACAGGCAGTGGGCTAGATTTGGCTCATGGACTGTAGTTAGCTGACCTCTACTCTAGGCCTTGTTCTGGGCATTTGGAATACCGTGGGGAAAAAGAAGCAGTTTGTGCTATCACAGAACTCACAGGCTAATGGAGTAGACAAATTAACTGGAAGTTCTGATACTCACACTATCCAGTATACTTAGTCCTTGGCATGTTAGGCATAGTCAGTATTTGTTGAGTGAATGAGTACAGTTTATAATAGCAGTAAAGAGAAGGATGTAATATGAGGATGAACCAGTTTTACATGAGATTATACATTTTCCTCTGGCCACAAGGTGGCCCGTGTCCCTCTTGCATAGACTCTATGTTGCCTGTTTTCCTCTGAGAATTAATTCTTTGTCTCTAAGGAATAATTTCCTGTCTGTCATCTGAGTGGTTGGGTTTGCCAGAATTCTCAATATAAGCAAATATGGTATTTGCAACATAACTGTAGCCTCAACCCACTGGGGACAGTGGGGTGTGTTAGGCAGTAAAGAAATACTCATTGAAGGAAGTTGATGAAGAAATGAATGATGAAATGAATACATAGTTTTCCATTCAGAAATGGAAAAGCATATTTGTTATAAGAGCGCAGGCCATGGCAACAGCCAGTGTGAGTTCAGGTACCTGATCCATCATTTACTGGCCAAGTGACAGCAGACAAGTTAAGTTACCTCTCTGTGCCTCAATTTCCCTAATGTGTAAAGTGGAGATAAATGTTCCCTGAGTTCATATTGTCATTGTGAGGATTAAGTGAACTGATGCACAGAAAGTATGTAAAAAGTGTCTGGCACATGGTAAACACTTCGTAATTGTTACCCATTATTAGACAGTGCAGCAAATAAAATGTACCTAATGTAAATATGAATACTATGTGTCTCATTAGAAGTTATATTTCAAACTTTTTTACAACTGGTATGTCACAAACACCAACCAATCAGGACGCTTGCTGGCCTTAGAACTCACAGAGGCTCAGACCAGGGCATCAAGGAGGTCTGAGAGGTTCTGGCGGAGGGACAGGGTGGCAGAGAGGTTCTTAGGGAGTGAGGCCAGTAGCTGTTTCCCAACCCGTGTGCAAGTGTGGTATTTCAGCATCCAGCACCAGGATGTGGATGCATAGCCACTGCTTATTGATTCATGTTGGTATCTGCAATTGTTAGCACATTGACAGTGACATACATTTTTTGTGTGTTTATACACCTATGTTTATTTAGTTACAATGCTAATTTCCCACCAATGAGAGTATAGGATAGCTGAAATTAGTATTTATTTCTGATGAAGTTTACCCGTGAACTCTTTGAATTTCTCATTGGCTTACCCTTGTTTTATTATTTGTCTTTAGATATATGCAAAAAACCTGGTGAATGCCGATCGTTGTGCACTTTTCCAGGTGGACCATAAGAACAAGGAGTTATACTCAGACCTTTTTGATATCGGGGAGGAAAAGGAAGGAAAGCCCATCTTCAAGAAGACCAAAGAAATAAGGTACAGGCGGAAGTGGACTGTCGGTTTGCTGTGTTTACCACTGTGCAGGTGTTCTGTCACCCACTTTTCTGTGCCTGTTCACAGGTGTGCTGACAGTACTTGTCATACTGTGATATCATTCCCACCAGGACCCGCCTCCTGAAGGTAGTGCTTCTGGGAATGACATGGCAGTGCCAGCGAAACCGCGCCTAGAAGCTTTAGCGTCACTCCTGGAAATGCCGTCTTCCGGAGGCGGTCCTTTTGGAAATCATGTTGGAAAAACTTACTAGTGCTCCCAGGTAGGTAAAGGTGCACCCCGCCTGGAGTCAGCAGGTTTTCCCGTGGTTAGGAGCAAGGGTGTGCTTACACAGTTTGGCCCCCACCCCTTCCCAACCTCTGGGGCTGTCTCCAAGTCCAGACCCTGGTGGAGATTGACCTGGTATATTTGATGACTTCAGCACATTATTCTATCATAGAACCGTTGGTTGAATGGATCAGAGAGCATGCTTCTGTTGCATCTCAAAACTAAAGCCTTCTTTGTTCTTTAAGTGGCAGCTGTTGTCACTCAAATGAACAGAATGAAGTTTGTGTGGCTGGTCCAGGCATAGTGGCTCAGTCCTGTCACAATCTGAACACCTACAAGGAGCACTGTCACAAAACTTTTAAGAATCAAGCTGAACATTCAAAAATTGAATTTTAGACATTTGCGTTTCTTTTGCTTTCTGTGTCTTTACTACTTTTCCACATAATACTCTAAAGTGCTTTGGTAATTACAATATTCCAGGACAACACTGTTCCTTATGAATTGAGAATTGCTCCTCGTTCGGGCCGTCTGTCATATAAGGGAACTAAGCAGGTGTGAAGGAGACACAGAGTGTGGTCCCCCACCAGCTCTCACCGCTGCCCGCCACCCCTCTGCAGTCCTAGGGAGATGGCTCCTGTCTGCCGTACCCATGTCACTCTGACTCACAGGCACTAGTTAGGTTTTTTAAAAAAATTATTTTATTTTTGGTTTGTTCGTGTTTTAGGTCTCAGTGAATCAGTCTGAATATAGTCATTTAGGTAAAGTCATTTCTCTTGCTGAAGGCTCAAGTAGTCCCTCATGGTGCTGGGGTTGATCTCTTTTGAAGGTAGCAACTTGAAGCCTGTGTTTCCACGCATGGGAGAAACAGTGGGGGCAGCGTGGTTGGCTGTCACTCTCTCGGCTGACCCTTAATGTAAGGGCGTCCCTCTGAATTTTGGCTTTCACTCACCCGAGATAGCAGACCACAGAGAGCCGGCATCAAGGGTACGGTCCAGTCTACCCTCAGACCAAGAAAATCAAGCCTAAATCATGAAATGGATTCTGACACTCTGCTCACAGCAGTCTCATGTGTTGAGTTCATGTTGTTCAAAGCACAAGAAAACCTGGGCGGAAACAACCTTGCATTTTACGCAGCGTTGGATTCACTTATTGGCGTTTTAAGAAAGTTAATTCTCTTTTGAATTTTCCTTCAGGAAAATCCTTAGGGTGGAGCTTTATCTCAATAATGATTATTTTCTATAATAGTGAAAACATAGTATTATGAAAGTTATTTTCAGGCTGTTGAAATACGTGATAATGTGGACTGTAGACGTCTTTTGTAACTAAATTTCCAAAGGAGTGCGTGTATGCTGTAAAGAGAACTATAAATATGAGAATGTATTTATACAAGAAAATGCTGATGTTAGATATCAAAACATAGTTAAGTGTAACCACATAATGCTTGTATTTTGACTGTTCTTAAATTTAACAAATTGGAGAAGTAAAAATACTAGAAATTGTGAATTGTGTTTTTTTACATACTACTTGTGTTACAAATGCTTTCAAATTCCAGTCCTGCATAGTGTTTCAAAATCAGACGTAACCTGTGAGTTTGTTTATATGTATGATGGAAAGTACGCTGGTGTCAACCTACATTCTTGTTTTTATTGTGCCACTGATATTTTAGGAATGTTGTCAAGTTACTGAACCCATATCATCCTCAGTTCTCACCCCAGTGAGAATTACAAAAATTTATGTTGAAGCACCTTGTAAATTACAAGGTACTTGCCAAATATTGAGGATTATCATTAGTCAGTGCAGGAGAATGCTAGTTAATTTCTCAATTTCAATCTGTAGTCCAGTATAATTTAATATATTGTGAATTATATCTTAAAACAAGATTCTCAAGTGATTACAATGCAGTGTTTTTCTGCTTTACTTTTATGTATTTTATAACAATAAGATGATTTAGAATATGTAAATGTAAAATTAATGCAAGCATTTAAAATAAAACAGTGCATTTTTATGTAATATTTGGTGATAGTAAAATGTTTCAGATTATTTTACAACATCTCTATTTTAATTAGCATGTCCCTCTCTTTTATATGTGCAGATTTTCAATTGAGAAAGGGATTGCTGGCCAAGTAGCAAGAACGGGGGAAGTCCTGAACATTCCAGATGCCTATGCAGACCCACGCTTTAACAGGTAAGAAGTAGTTTGTGTCCTCCAGCAGTTTCTCCTTTCATGTCCCGCGGGCTGAAAACTCTGCGGTGGAGCCAAGTTCTCCACATCCCAACTCAGCTAGTTCTTTCCTCCTTGCTGCTCTGCAATACTTTCTTTGAACCAGCGGTGTTACCAGTAGTCAGTGTTTTCAGAGATTTATACAATGATGGATTCTCAACCACTAATGATACCCAGCTATAGGAGTTTAAAATGTTATAAAAGCAACTGAAAAACAAGAGTTTAAATTTATAAAGCTCCTTTTCAAATTAAAGTGTCTTTGTTTTGTCCTGAGCATTTTCTCTATCAAACCTTACCCTAAAAGGCTATGACAACTGGTGATATAAGTACCAACTTTTAAATGCTGGTTCTGTCATTTATTATAAGTTACTTAATCTTTCTGAGCCTCAATTTCCTCATCTTTAAAATGGGTATGATAATACTTATTTTGTAGTTTTTTTTTTCTTAATTAGAGAAAAATATTTATAAAATCTCTGGCAACTTTACCTGACACAAAGTAGGAACTCAATAAGTTATAGCTTTTATCAGATATTATTAAGTTGAAATGTTAGGATGGCTTATAAAGATTTTTTGTTTTGTTTTGAATTTCCAAATTATATAATCCGATTATAGTAAATCTCTAGAAATTGAAAGTCTCAAGTTGATTCTGTGACTGTTACGCTTCGGGTATTTTGACAGCAGTGTTCAGTTAATTCAAATATTTGGTTTACATTAAAAGACAATTAGATAACATAAGCAATAAAGAGGTTTTATCAGGTATTTGAATGATTAATGTCAAATATGCAACTCGTATATAAACACAGCTATATCCTAGTAATGTGTTTTATCAGTAAATTAAGAGTATGTTAAAAATGTTTTTTTCGAAAAAAAACAAACTTGTTATTTTAGTGCTTAAATATTAAAAATATTTATATATCCTTATATAAAACCTTTATGTAAACATTTATGGGTCAACTATTAGGAGCGTGAAAAGGCAAGCAACAGACTGTGAGAAAATATTTGTAAAATATATATCTGACAAAATACTTGTATCCAGAATATATAAACAACTCTTCCAAAATAATAATAAGATAACCCAATTTAGTAAATAGGACACAGGATTTTAACAGACACTTCACCAAAGAAGATGTATGAGTGGCCACGAAGCACATGAAAAGATGTTTGACATGAGGGAAATGTAAATTTAATTGATGATGAGATCCCACTATGCCCCAATTTGAATGGTTAAAATGTTAAAAGATTGTCATTAGCAAGGGTTGGCGAGGATGTGGAGAAGCTGGGACCCTCATATTTTGCTGATGTGGATGTATAATGGTACAACGACTTTGGAAAACAGTTTCGCAGTTTCTTGTAAAGTTAATCACACTCTTAGTGTACTCAGTCAACTCTACTCCTAGGTATATCTCCAAGAAAAATGATAACATCTGCCCACACAAAGATGTGTATGCAGGTCTGCAAAGCAGCATTTTTCGTAATTGCAAAAAACTGTCTGTTACCAAATAATAATGTCCATAAACTGGTGAGTGGATAAATAAAATGTGATATATCCATAGCATAGACTACTACTCAGCCATAAAAAGGGCTGAACTGCTGATAGGTGCAGCAACATGGATGAATCTCAAAAACATTACTCTCAGTGAAAGAGGCCAGGCACACAAGATTAGCGTCTAAGTAGCTGCCTTTAGTTGTATGGTTGCTTCCGTGGAACTGAGTCCTATTTTCAAAAAGAATTTCCTCTAAATCAGGAGTCAGCAAACCTTTTCTATTAAGGATCAGATAGAAAGTAGTTTGGGCTTCATAGGCCATAACGTCTCTGTCACAAGTCCTCAGTCCTGTTGTAGGATGATGGCCCTCCGTTAAAGAGCAGTGTGGTTAGCTTCCATTAAAACACTGGGTACAAGACAGGAGAGGGCTGGTTTGACCCATAGGGTATAGTTTGCTGAACCCTGCTCTGAACTTTTAAGGTGATAACTCCCATTTAAGTTTGTTTAACAAGTTACATCTCTCATAAATATGACCAAGTTCAAAGGAACATGTTATTTCACCAAACTGATGATATGTTTCTCTGAATCTCCAGTTTGTCTCTGTTTACTTAGCGATGCTGGATACTTAAAACGGAATGATAAGCTGACAACCTTCCGGAGACTGTTCTGAAATATTCTCTTGAAAACAAAAGACCACGTTGGTTAGAATATTTTTGAAAAGGGTTTAATAAAACACTTTCGAATGTCACATTGCCCTTAAATTTAGAAGCTAACAGTTGCATTATAGTCATTTGTAGTAGAGGCATGTCAGTTGCAAAACTGGGCTGAGATTTGTGATAGAATGCATCGTTTATTTCCTTGTGCCTTGTTGTTTTGTTCCTCAACATGCCTGCAGAGAAGTCGACTTGTACACGGGCTACACCACGCGGAACATTCTGTGCATGCCCATTGTGAGTCGGGGCAGCGTGATCGGGGTGGTGCAGATGGTGAACAAAATAAGCGGCAGTGCCTTCTCCAAAACGGATGAAAACAACTTCAAAATGTTTGCCGTCTTTTGTGCTTTAGCCTTACACTGTGCCAATGTAAGTAATCTTTTTTTAAATGGCTTTTTAACTGCTCAATATTAGTTTAAAAACCTTTTAAATAAAGTAGTTTCCTTGAAAGTTTCCTTTATAAGCCAGAGAGAGTGATTCCTGGTTGTACATATTTTAGGAAATGCCTTAAAATGCCTTGGAAATAAAAAATATCTCCTAAAACTTTGCATTTATTTGAAGGTATAGATTTGTTAAAAAGAAGTTAATCTAAAGGTAAAATGTTGAAGCATAAGGTTTATATTTCACAATATCTACTGAAATGAATAAGGAAAATGTTATTTAAATCCTTATTGTTTGTCATATGTACTGCCTTTGAGATTCTTGTACAAAAGGTAGTAGTGAGGCATGTTTTAACACCAACCAGGAAAGTGTCGTTTGAGGAAAAGTGAAGCAACTCAGCATGTTTGTCAGGTGCTATAGGTATAAACTCAGTTTGTGTGTGTGTGTGAGGAAGACCAGCGCTGAGCTAACATCTGCTGCCAGTCCTCCTCTTTTTGCTGAGGAAGACTGGCCCTGGGCTAACATCCGTGCCCATCTTCCTCTACTTTATATGGGACGCTGCCACAGCATGGCTTGATAAGCGGTGCATCTGTCCGAGTCTGGGATCTGAACCTGCGAACCCCGTGCCACCGAAGCTGAGCGCACAAACTTAACCGCTATACCACCAGGCCGGCCCCAGTATAAACTCATTTCATCCTCACAAGAGGCCCACCCTGTTACTGAATAATAAATGAGGTTTCATTTATTTTGTGAAGTCTTACTTTAAAATAGTTGAATTTATCATCTTTCTTTTACATTTTTGTATTTTAAATGAGTTAAATATTTAGTATATTCTGTAAACTCTAGTAATCCTTTAGAGACGTCACTGAAATTTGAAGTTAAGGAAAATTTTATTAACTTTTTTATAAAGCTAAATCAATATAAATGGGAGTAACCACCTTACGAATTTAGAGAAATTGTCTTTTTGGAAATAGAACTGAATTCTATAGGAGTAACCTTATAACTAATGGAAAAAACTGAGAGATGATTAGGAATAAAAATGGCAAAAAATAATACTCTGGTGACTAGGGATCACCGTTTGCAATTCAGTTTGTGCTATTTAGTAGGGGCACCCATCCTCTGTTTGCATCACCATGGGGCCCTCTTATGGGGACATTTATCGTTACTTAGCTCATTGGAAATAAAATAGTACAGTTGTCAAATATTTTTTGCTTCAAACACTTTCGGTACCTATGACTCTTTCTCATAAATAAAAATATTGACAGCTTACTTTTGTTTAGTTTAAGGTTGTAGAGAATGTAATTTCCAGTATATTCTGAAGATTGATTTTCATCAATTTTTAAATGAATCCAATGGAATCTAAGTACTGTAGCAACTTAATACCTATATAGTCCATCTTAAAAGTACAAACTCTTATGATTGGAAAATTCAGCATCATTCTTTTCTCTCTTTGAACGTGTATTTCTATTACCCCACAAAAATTTATTCTAATATATTTTATACTTTAAAATATATTATTAATTACCCTAAGATAATATTCTAAGACAAACATGTATAATAAGTGTTAAAAATTAATTTGGGGTTTGGTAACATTATATGTCATTATTAGTATTATGTAATCGAAGCAATCATGTTATGAAATTTTGATAAATAATTGTCAAAAATACAATGCACAAATTATTGGAAATATTACTTATTAATGAGATGGCTGTGGCTTAAAACAAAAATAGTATATTAACTATCCGCAAATTTTACCTATTGTTAGAATGAAACTAGGTTTGACATAAGTTTTTTACACTTTTTGTTTTGAAATAATTTCAGACAGAAGACAAAGTTGCAAAAATAGTACAAAGACTTCCCTTATACTTTACCCGTGCTGCCCAAAGGTTAATCTATTACCCTTTTTGCTTTGCTGTTCTTACTTTCTCTTTTTTCTCTCTCTCTCACTCTAGATTTCATCTCTCTCTGATATATTCGCCAGTATGATTCAGACAAACGGCCTCATAACCCCTAATACAGCTTGTATTTTCTGAAAGCAAGGACATCATCTTATTTTTCCACTGCATTATTAAAAGTCTGAAATTCACGTTGGTACTGCATTCGTTTGTTAGGGTTGCCATAACAAATACCACAGACCAGGTGGCTTAAACAACAGAAAGTTATTTTTCCACAGTTCTGGTGACTGGAAATACAAGATTAAGGTGGCTGTAGGTTTGGTTTCTTCCAAGGCCTCTCCTTGACTTGTGGATGCCTCCTCCCTGTGTCTCCACATGGTGTTTCCCCTGTGCATGTCTGTGTTCTAATCTCCTCTTCTTCTAAGGACTCTAGTCACATTGGGTTAGAGCCCACCCTATTGACCTCATTTTACCTTAATTACCTCTTTCAAAGCCCCATCTCCAAATATGGTCAGATTCTAAGGTACTGTGGGTTAGGATTTCACCACACGCATTTTTGGGGACACAATTCAGCTCCTAACAGGTACTAGGTGCTGTTATCTAATCTACAGACCTCTTTAGTTTTCTTTAATCTGGAACCATCCTTACTCTTTGTCTTTCAGAGCCTGGGTATTTGTGTAGCGTATAGTCCAGTTATTTTGTAGAGTGTTTCTTAATTTGGTTTTGCCTTGTGTTTCCTCATGATTATGTTAAGGTGATAATTTGGACAGGAATATCACAGAATGGTGCGGTCTGATGGCATCCACTACGAGCAGACACATGTCCCATTACCTATGATGATAACTTTCATCAGTCAGTTAAGGTGGCGTCTGCCAGGTTTCTCCCCTGAAACTTTTCTTCCCCCTCTTTCTCACTATTTTAAAACAGAGTTTACAGGTCAGCCTCTATATCCATTTTCTCTTCCTCAGTCTCTCTGAGGTACAGAATGATACCTCCAGTAAACACCACAGAATTCCTTCTTGCCATCTCATTTCCATCTTTGAAACTTTGTCCTTGACATTGAGAAACTTGGCTTCCACTATTTAGCATCAATTTTATTCGTACTTCTCCCTTTTATGTTTAAGGAAGCCGTAAGAATTGCTTTCATTAATGAGTAGATTGGATCAGAAAGACTTTTATTACAGCAATTTCTTTTAATTTGAACTCCTCCTGAGCTAAGATGCCAAAAAGTACTGATAGTTCTATCATCAAAAATTATTTTTAATGATCTGTCAGCTGAAAATTTATTTAGGTCCACTTTTAATATTTTGTGAAAGCTTTAGAAACCACTATTAGACCTCATTAACACCAATATTTTAAATTGTCTCTTTAGTTTAAGAGGTTTTTGTATTAGAGCAATTTGAGAAAGGGGTTATTTTGAAATGGGAGATGGGAAAAGTCATTTTTAGTTATGAGTGTGTGAAAGTTGAGGAGGTGGAAACTGATCCTCTTAAAATCTATCCATGCTTCCTTGTATCCTTTGAAGAATTACTGTGTTGTTTCAAGAACACATAAGTATCAGTTTAAAGGCTACCTAGTTAATTCAACTGTGTTATTAGAGGCGCTAGCCCAGTGGGTTTAAAGCTTTTCTAACACACTGATTGTTGCATCATAAAACGTGGATTCAATCATGATTAAATGATTATACCAAACTAAATACCAAATTAAAACAAACTGATACCAAACTAAAACAAGAAAAATAAAAGTCCTTCTGAAAAGTCACCGCTAACTTAACAGGCATTCTAATTTTACATTGATTATTTAGGATAAAATTACTGGAGTTAGTTTATATTGGAAATGGCTTGTAATTTTTCTGAATACTTCAAAATTCACCCAAACTAGTTCTGCTGTCCCACAGCGACAGGTAGTGTATGTGCCAGCAGCCATGTCACGTAGTCACCTGGCTGACCAGCTCTGGAGGGAAAGCTCTCCTATGGTCGGGTTGAGTAGTCCCAGGGCTGGGTACCTTGAAGGTGCCTGTTGAAATCTACGTAATGAAGCTTCGACTCTCTGTGAAGTTCATTACCTTTTTTTTTCACTGCATTATTTCTTCTCACTAAAGCTTATACAGAATTATATTGTTTTGACAGTTTCTCCAACTCCAAAAGAGTAACAGCCTTCTGAACCTGCCATTCAGGGTGGCACATCTTCTCCACTTCCATTCCCCTCCTTCCAGTCCGTGAAGACTTGGTGCTAGGTTTATTTCAAAACTGTTCCAATTCAGAAAAAAGACCAATTTCTCACATCTTTGAAGTAATACTTCTTGCTTTGTGGAAGCAAGCATCCTTCTAAATGTAAAAGAGCACAGCTCCCGGTTTATGTCATTTTCAACAAGACAGCAGCTTTACAAGGGGCTTCTCAGAGCCTTCCTCATTTGGAAATATTGGTTCATAGGCCACTAGAGTGGAAGCCAAGACCTGAACTCCAGTCCTCACTCTGGAACTTACATGACATTTTTCTGAGCATATTTATTTTGAGCATTTTTCCCCAAACATCATCTGAAAAGGAGAAAAAACACCTTGTAGTGAGCATTGTCCCAAGCGGTTAGTCAAATCTGCAGGCTCCTGCCTTTCCCTCAGTGTTCCACTTGGTTCTAGAGAATGTACATAAATATTTATTAAGAGCATAAATATGAAAAAGCTTTGTGCAGTATGAAGTGCCTTTTAATTGCCAGCTATTATTAAGTCAGATTAAGCATGTTAATCCTGGGGAATTTATTATTTTTATTATTGCATTATTATTATTTTATTATTGCATCCTTAATGGGAGCGTGTTTCCTACATGAGAATTGCTTCTACTACTGAACCATGATAATGTAACAGCATATTTTGTTGTTCGGCTCAGTGGTCCTGTTTGATCAAGAGGCCTGTCCAAGAGGCAGGGCACATGGAGCACATAAACCCTCATGATATGTCTTTATTCTTCTTTAGTTCCTCTGTAGTTCTATTAGATTACACCGCTTTTATTGGATTAAAGGGCCATGTCTCTGGCAACATCTTTTCATTTTTAACAGATAATTGATAGTACTGTCAATTTAAATATAACCATTTAAAAAGACTGAGAATCTTTTAAAACTAAGTCAATTAATCTACTCTTACATATTATGATTTGTGTGTGTGTGAGAGAGAGAGAGGGAGACTGGCCCTGAGCTGACATCCATGCCCATCTTCCTCTGTTTTATATGTGGGACGCCGCCACAGCATGGCTTGATGAGTGGTGTGTAGGTCCACACCTGGGATCTGAACCCATGAACCCCGGGCTGCCGAAGCGGAGCACATGAACTTAACCGTTATGCCACTGGGCCCGCCCATACCTATTATGATTTTAAAGAAACAATTTGGTATCATGCTAAAAATCAACAGGATAGTAATGCCTGTTATATCTTTTGCCTGGAAAAAGGAGTCCTTTCAAGCAGATCAGCTCTGTACACTTTGGATCAGAAGACATTTAACATTGGAGAAGTATGGAAAAAATCATTGTTAAGATGAAACCAGTTGCCTAGGGACACATTTAATAAATGGTTCAAACCTTTATTCATTTCTGAATTCAGCAACCAAATAGTGTCTTTTTTGTACCAGATAGTGGATGTAACATGACTATACTAAGGACTGCTGTTATTTGATGTAACACTTATTCTGGGACAGGCACTGTTCTGGACACTTTATGTATAAAAACTCATTTTTAGTTAGTCCCACAACAATCCTGAGCAAGGTGATTATTATCTCCTTTTGACATAAGAAAAAATGTGCACCTGTAGTGTGACAGAGTCAGGGGTCTGAATGCATGGCAATTTTCTCCAGCCCCTGGCCATGCTGTCTTTCACTTGACACCATCCTTCTCTGAGGTTGCTTATAGGAGAGACAGACATTAGGTAGTGTTTTTAAGTTTTATATATAAGATATAGAGTAGGTGGTACTTAGGATATGATTAATTTTGCCGGAAATGGGAAAAAAGTTCAGAAAAACCTTCACGGATGAGGTAATATAGACGACAGGACAAAGATAAGGTTAATAAAATAGTTTGGAATAGATTGATAGAAAGTTTAACAATTCTTGATACACTTTGAAGGAGAATTATGTAAATTAAATTTGTATTAGATGATGAACTGACTATTGGGTAGAACACTTGAGTTTTTTATATCCCCAAGAAAACTTTTTTTAGGAATATTTAAAATGCATATTATTTGGAAATGGATTGTATGACAAAGCTATCTCCTAAAATTCACCTGTCTCCTTGTTTGCCGGAATGTGGCAAAACACACACACACACACACACACTTTTCTGTCCATAATAGCTTTAATTTGAATACTCTTAGAAGAAATTACTGCATAACAATTCGTAGACTGCATCTTTTGGGCAACAAGAAAAATAAAAAGTTTAATCCTTCTCCAAGTCTATAAGTGTATAGATAACAAATTTTAACTGAATTAAATTTTTTTGGGCCCTAAGGCTACAAAGTTTATAAAGACATGATCATTTATTCATTCTACAAATAAGAACTGAACACTTGTATATGTTAGGTACTATGCTAGGTACAGATTAAGAATGAACTGACCCTAAAACCTAGGTGGTTTCATGTCCCAGGTTTATATGTATATATGTACATACATAGAAATATATATGTATATATATTTTATAAGTGTATATGTATATATATATTTTATGAATATATGCATATATATTTAAGTCTTTAGGCACTGAGTACAGGCCAATTTTCCATTCTCTAGTTGATTTTAAAAGCATCCTTTCCAAGACGGCTTGCTCTGCAGTGGATGTAGCTTTTCCTTCAGGTATTACACTTTCATCCCTCTCCTTAAAGGATTCTCTAACCACTTTTTGAGTTAAAACCTGCTGAGTATCATTCAAAACTCAAACTTGAAATCGGGTAGATGTGCATTTTAATACTAGCTTTATCACGTTCCAACTTTTGGACCTTGGGCAAGTTAGCTTATTTCCTTGAGCCTCTATTTCCTCAGCTGATGAGTGGGAATAACCCATCCCACAGGATTGCTGTCAGGACTGCATGAAATAATCTGAGGAAAATTCTTGGTACAGTGCCTTCTCCATAGTAGATATTCAACCTCACTCTCTTTGTTTTTTACTCTGTTTCATCATGATATTTGTATTTTATGAATGATCATTATAGCCAATTTCCTAAAATCCCAATTCATTGTTATATATACCTATAAGCAAAGCATTTGGAGATACTGTTGTCACATTTGCAAATCTCAGCATGAGAAGAATTCTCTCTGGTGTTGTATACAGTAGCTTGCTTAGACCTGTCTTTAAGAAAGACAGCATTTTAAACACTTCTACTTAGGATTTGGTCAAGGAAAAAAAAATCAGTCCTTTGCATTTTGGTACTGTGGTTTCCATACACTGGAATAGCTGTGCAGGCATACGAAGTTACAGTTATGTGTCAAATGCTACATTTTTGCAACAGTATATTTTTAATCTCAATTATTTTTCATCAACTCAGTTCTTAGGAGGTGCTAATCTGTCAGTTCTTCCTTGTGTTAGTCTCTTCTTTCTTGGCTTTATTCATTCATCCATTCATTTACTTATTTATTTGATATTTAGTTGCTTAAATTCATCTGGAATTACTTCCCCTGTGGGAGACCTACGTGCCCAGGATTGTGTAACTGTTTCTCCATATACCTCAAGTGTTCATTGTTCTGGGCCCACGTTTTTTGGTTGTTGTTAGTTAATTTTTTAGCTTGAAATTCTTACAGTATGTCAGCAGTATAAATTTGGAAACTATAGCGACATAAGGTACAGGAGGGGTTTTCATTTCCTCAGTGGATGGAGACTGTTTATTTTCCACCCACAGCCCCGAGCAGAGACAGGCTCCTTTTGTCTTGACAGAGTTCTCAATCCAGCTAATCCTCTCACACAGTCACGGCCAAGTCTTTCGTTCCACACAGGACTTCAAATCCCAGAACCATGAGCCACAGTCTCTGCTGGGTCTGATGTCCCTTTGGTCCACTGCAACATTCTTTTATGCTGCTAAATAAAGAGCACAGGATTTCTTGTTCAATACTTTCCATACCTGTGTGGAGTGTCCTTGATTTTAAGACAAAATTAATTTTATTAATTACTTTTAATTTTATTAGTGTTATTATTATTTTATTAATGATATCATTTAATGCTGTTGACAAACATTATATTGAAAATGTGTTTTAACCAATATTTTGTCAATTAGAATTGACATGTGAATTAAGTTGACAGGAGAAAAGAGTATACAACTTATAACAGCAGGACAGCTATCATTATATCTCAGACTTGTCCAGTAGGTAGGCCACTTGTCTCTTGTGGATTACCTATACCCAGTGGTGTGCTGGCAAAACCAGCTCTCTAAAAAAGAGAGTCCTTATGTGCAGTGTTTTCCGATTTCTGTGGTGTATACACTCCCACCATGGACAGTTTCAAGCTCCCATGTCACTTACTGAATGCTGAGTTGGGAAGTGATGTGCATAATTGGCTCTTGCAAGACAGTACAGCACACCACTGCTGCTCAAGAACAGTTCACCAAGGTAAACTGTTTTGGGGGGACCTGCGACACTGAGAATTAAGTAATTTGCCTGAATGCATATAGTTAGTAAATGCCAGAGAGAAGAGTCAACCTAGGCGGATGATCCAGAGTCTGGTTCTTAATTGCTTTCCCTTGAAGTGACTGCAGGCCTACTGTGAACATTAATAATATTAGGGTGTTTGCTAAACACCACAAGTTCTAAACGTAGTGAGGGTGATTGTAGAAATAGGCCACAAGAAAATCATTCTAAGGAATCACTAACTAAATATTCTTGTAGGGCAAGAAGTAGGGATGCCATGTTATGAAATTATAAATGGTTGGTTTTTTCCACCATGTGGTAGAAATACACTGTGTTACACTCCTGTTTCTGGGTCATCTTTCTTCTGTCTTCTGTGCCTTTGTCATTCCTAGTGCCTAAGATTGAAATGCCATCAAAATAAATGGCAGTGCCTCTCCTAGCAATCTCTTCCTGGACAGCGAGTCCCAGATTAACTACTCAGTTGTCATAGACAATTAATTTATGCAAAATCAACTTAAAAAGACAACACGGTTTTCTACCTTCATTAATAATTGCAGTAGGATGAATAAGGTGAAATCATTTCTAATAATTCTAGGTTAATATTCTTTTCTATTCATATTGAAGGTCGTTTTTTTTTTTTACTAAAATATCTGTAAAATTTGCCAAAACTAATTGTTTTTCACAGTAAAGTTAAAACGCACATGTTGTTTACCTACACTAATTACAAAATACAATTGTAAAAATAAATAAAATTTTAAATTAAAAAAATTTATATTTACAGACTAATTTATAAACAAATTTATAACTTTATAAATAAAAATAATAGAAATCAAATTCCTTCTAATTGGAGGTCATCAGCTTGTAAAATGGTGATAAAAGGAATAACTACTTTACAGGATTTTTGTGAGACTTACATGAAATAATGTATGCAAAGCAGTTAGTATATTGCCTGATTGCATGATAAGTGCTCAATAATATTAATGATTACAATAGCAATACTATTTTGCTACCTAATGTAGTTACTTTTACTAGCAACTTTCCATAGAATTACACTGAATTACAGTAAATACTGAGTAATCCTGTAGAGTATTCACCCTCCTGCCAGAATGAGTGGAAGATGAGTGACATTCCATTGAGGTGCAGGAGGAAAATGTGAGAACTTCTATCTGGATGTGTTTTTAGGTAAATGATGTTAAAGAAGCTGCATTTTCCTGATTGTCCACACATGGCTGGAACTTTCATCAGGTTCATGCATCCAATGGGTGTGTCTTGTCCAGAATGCAGAATAACCTGTGACAGAGTGGGCCTTCTACAATGGGGAAAAGGTGACAGTGGTGTCCAGCCTATACTTTCAAACCTGATCCAGACTCTTCCTCATCTGCATTAGGAGGGGGATTATTAACAGGCCCAAAGAATTCACAACTATGAAGACAGTGTTGAAATGTACGTCCACTTCCATTTTGCTACCTGAGGATTTGCTGCTTGTGGCGTAGTACTTGGAATAGTTGTTGAATTCAAAGATCATTTACACATGCTTCTTTCAAAAAAAGATAAACATTCCAAATTTGCTGAACTTCCCTGATGACAGATGCAGTCAATATTTTGTTACTTAGCAGATATGTTCAAAGAAATAAACAACATTTAATCTGAACTTGCAAATTGCAAGTGACATTAACATTGAATAAGAAAATAATTACTTTTCCAAATAAACTCATGCTGTGAAGAGAGCACTTTGAAAACAGATGTTTGCAAGTATTTTCATTGTCATGTGACTTTTTTGCTGAACTTTGTGCGTCACGCATACAAATTATCACATACCTTTAAAAAAGCCTGGGAGCAGACATTTTTAAATAGCTTTACTGAAGTTTGTCAGTATATGGTAAACTGCAAATGTTTTATAGAGTGTACAGTTACAGAAGTGTATACACACACACCCCCCCCATGAAAACATCACCACAATCAAGATAATGGATGTATCCACCACCCCGACAAGTTTCCATGTGTCCCTTTATAATCCTCCATGGTAACCCTCCCCATCTTCATCCCCTCAGATTGAGGTAACCACTGATCTGCTTTCTGTCACTATAAATTACTTTGCATTTTGTAGAATTATTTTATATGAATGGAATCGTAAAATCTGTATTCTTTTTTGTCTGGCTTCGTTCACTCAGCATAATTATTTTGAGATTCATCTGCGGCATTACATGTATAAATAGTTCATTCCTTTTTATTGCTGAGTAGTATTCCATTGTATGGATAGACTATAAGCTGTTTATTTAGTCACCTGTTGGTGGACATTTGAGCTATTTCTAGGTTGTGGCTGTTACAAGGAAAGCTACAGTGAACATCTGTGCACCAGTCTTTGTATGGACACAAGCTTTCACTTTTTTGTGTGAGGAAGATTGGTCCAGAGCTAACATCTGTTGCCAATCCTCTTGTTTTTGTTGAGCAAGATTGGCCCTGAGCTAACATCTGGGCCCATGGGATTTTTGTACATGGGATGCAGCCACAGCATGGCTTGACGAGCAGTGCATTGGTCCACACCCGGGATCCAAACCCGTGAACCCTGGGCCACCAAAGTGGAGCATGCGGACTTCACCACTATACCACTGGGCCAGCCCCAATGCTTTCACTTCTTTTGAGTCAACACCTAGGTGTGGAGTGGCTGGGTCATAATGTAGGGGAGTGTTTATCTGTTTAAGAAACTGCCAAACTGTTTTCCAAAGTGGTTGCACCCTCGTACATCCCCATCATTGTACGTGTTGCTGTTCCTCCACATTTGCCATCTCTGTGTCTTCTTCGGTCAAGTGTCTTCTCTACTCGTTTGCCCGTTTTTTGTTTGTAATTGCTTGTTTTCTTATTATTGAGTTTTGATGGTTCTTTACATATTCTAGATACAAGTCATTTATCAGATAGGTTACTTGCAAATATTTGCTCCCAGTGTTTCACTTGTCTTGTCATCTTCTTAAATAGTTTCTTTCTAAGAACAGTTTTGAATTTTGATAAAGTCCAATTTATCAGTTCTTCCTTTTATGATGATGCTGCCAGCATTGTACCAAAGAAATATTTGCCTAACCTAAGGTCACAAAAATTTTGTCCTGTGTTTTCTTCAAGAGGTTTTATAGTTTTAGGGTTTACATCTAGTTCTGTGATCCATTTTGAGTAAATTTTTATATATGGTGCAAGGTAAGGATTGGAATTTATTTATTGATTTATCTATCTATTTATTGACTTATTTTACGTATGGCTGTCCAGTTGTTCCAGCACCATTTGTGGCGTAGACTCTCCTTTCTCCACTGTCTTGCCTTTGCATCCTTGTTGAAAATTAACTGACCATATACATTTAGGACTATTGTGTCCTCTTGACGAACTGACCCCTTTATCATTTGAAATTATCTTCTTTATCTCTGATCATAGTCTTTGCTCTGAAATCTACTTTGTCTGATATTAATACAAACACCCTAACTTTCTTTTGACTGGTGTTAAATGGTATATCTTTTCCATCCTTTCACTTTTACTGTTTCTGTCTTCATATTTATAGTAGGATTCCTGTAAACAGCATAAGTTAGGTGCTGTTTTATTCAGCCTGACAATCTTCACCTTTTAATTGGGATATTTAGACCAGGCACATTTTATGTTCAGGTGTAAATCCACCACCTTGTTATTTCTTTTCTATTTGTTCCATCTGTCCTTTATTCCCTTTACCTCTCTTTCTTCCTTTGAAATTGAGTGCTTTTTATGATTTTGTTTTGTGAAACAACTTTTAATGGATTACAATCTTCCCCATGAGGAGTTTCATTGGTTTTGAACCTGTTTGATAATATATAAAGATGCAACAGATTACTTTGCAGGATTGACTGATTGACATTGGGGAAAAATCTGAACTTCAACTGAAAATATTAGTGATTAGGAAACAAAACTTTATGTTAGGAACAGCTACCTTTATTCCCTTTGGATCCACATACTTTTGGCATATCTTTCTCAAATAGTATAACTGAAAATCTAAATATTGAAGTAAATTAAACTGAACTAGACATTAACATCACTATCTTACAAAATATTAAAGAAAAAACTTGACAATTGATAACATACATTTAATTACTGTGCTTTCATTTTAAAATATATAATTGGGGGTCGGCCCGGAGGCGTAGCGGTTTAGTCCGCGCTTTGGCAGCCCGGGGTTCGCGGGTTCGGATCCTGGGCGCTGTCTGACACACTGCTTGTCAGCCATGCTGTGGCGGCGTCCCATATAAAGTAGAGGAAGATGGGCACGGATGTTAGCCCAGGGTCAGTCTTCCTCATCAAAAGGAGGAAGATTGGGAACGGATGTTAGCTCAGGGCTGGTCTTCCTCACAAAAAAAATAAAATATATAATTGTTTAATAAGAACAAAGAGTCTTATTCAGTAAGTAAACAAAATGTTTTAAAAATGTATACTTTTTATTTTTATCTTTCCTAGATTTCTATTTTAGTTTGTGTTTTATAATATAAATAACATATGAGCACAGTGCATGTGCATAGAATTGCTAGAGGAGTCTACATTTAGGGGGAGTGCATCTCCAAAATTCTTTTCCTGACCAAGGACTTCACAGAAATTTTAGAGACCCCCTGTGCTAGAGGACTTTGAGATCACCAAAATTAGGCTAAATATTTTTTAAAGGAGACATGGAAGAAATATCTTAACCCCTGACTCGTTTAGTCTCTGTCGTAGTCCATTCAGGTTGCTATAACAAAATACCGTAAACTGAGTGGCTTATAAACAACAGACATTTATTTCTCACAGTTCCTGTTGCTAGGAGTCCAAGAATAAGGCATTGGCAGATAAATACCCAGTAATCTCACTACAAAGAGATAACGTCTGGTAAAGACACTTGTTACAGAATCTAATAAGTCTTTTAAAACGGAAATAATGTTTTTTCAAAAACTCTTTGTTTTGTATCTTCAAAGTCACATGTGGGGTATCTTCAGTGTATGTGGAAATGGGTGGTAAAGGATAGAAATAGTAGTTAATGGGTAGTAACAGTCGTTAATGGATGCTAATAGGATTTTCATTTATAGTTCTGATTCTTTTATGCCAAATTCTGAACTTTAGTGACATAACTATTTTAGACATTCTTTTAACTTATTTTGTGTTTACTGGATTTGCTTTCCAGATGTATCACAGGATTCGTCATTCAGAGTGCATTTACCGGGTCACGATGGAAAAGCTGTCCTATCATAGCATTTGTACCGCAGAGGAGTGGCAAGGGCTCATGCGCTTCAACCTCCCAGTGCCTCTCTGCAAAGAAATTGAGTTGTGAGTGTTCCGCCTCATCAGTTTCTTCAGGAACAGATTTTTAGCTTGGTTGAACTCAGAGTGACATGGGTTATAGAATTAGAATCACAAATACCGTCTTACATGTGTCGTTTCCTGTTGCCATTTTCCTCTTCTGAGGTGATTCCAAATCTTAGGATAGAACTTGGAGGGCCAGATCGCTTTATCTTAAAAAAAAAAAAACCTGAACACCATTTTGAAATGAATTCACCTAAATGCTAGCTTTTCTCATTAGTCTTTTGCACACTTGACACCATATATTTAATATTCAAAATGGCGTTTAATATCAGATATTTAAAAGTTTTCATTTCAGTATGAATTTAAATTTACCAATTAAATTTAAGGATTTGGTAATAATTAGTTCAACTTTCACACTTTGTTTTCTAATCTTGTGCTGGTATATGTAATTATTGGTGGTTGGACCTGTGATAATTTGTATGTCCATCTTAAGTGCATGCCAACACTATTTAATGACATAGAACATCTTCAAAAGTGACCCAGAGCTGATCATTGCCTTATAAGTGAAACTATAATATTGTTAAATTAATTAAACAAGGAGGCCATTGGACTGAGGTGGCTCTAATGCCCTGGTTGACTATGGAATCAAACCAAAATCTAAGCCTATAATCGCCCCAGGATTACGAAATCAAAAGACTAAGGACAACCCGTCACAAACAGCCAACTAGGCTTTAAGCTGCCGCCAATCAAATAATGTCCTTTCTCTGCTTCTGCACCTTCTCTAAGTCCTTCCCCAGGCTCCTGTCTGCAGAGCCCTCGTAACCACTTCCGGTTTAGCGCTGCCCTATTTGAGTTGATTTTTGCTCAAATAAACTCTTAAAATGTTTAATGTGCCTCAGTTTATGTTTTAGCTGTATATATATATATAGTGTATATTGTGATGTAATAAAAAATATATATATGTTTGGTCTTTTAGCCAGCTTCTGGCTTGGAGCTCCTAAAACCCTTATTTTCTGAGTGATATGGGTGAGGGAGAGTCTTTTGTTATTCATAATAAACCCCTTTGAACCACACATGAGCTTATGCTAATGAACGACTCTTGGTGGATGGGGGCTGGTTGCCAGAGGAACCAACCCTGTGATTAGAAGCTTGGCATTTTCAGCTCCACCCAGGACCTTCAGGGAGGGCAGAGAGGCTGGGGATTGAGTTAATCACCAATGGCCAATGATTTAATCAATCATGCCTATGTAATGGAACCTCATTGAAAACCTGAAACAAGGGGTTCAGAGAGCTTTGAGGTTGGTGAGCACATCAAGGCACTAGGAAGGCAATGTGCCCTGAGAGGGCATGGAAGCTCTGGGACCCTTCCCACGTACCTTGTCCTATGCATCTCTGCTCTTTGGCTGTTCCTGAATTGTATCTTTTATAATAAACTGGTAATAGTAAGTGTTTGCCTGAGTTCTGGGAGCTGTTCTAGCACAGTATCCAATCTGCAGAGGGGGTTGTGGGAACCTCTGATTTATAGCTGGTGGTCAGAAGCAAGGGTGTCCTAGACTTACAGTTGGCATCCAAAGTGGGAGTGAGCCCTTAGCCTGTGGAGTCTGTGCCAACCCCAGGTAGTGTCAGAATTGAATTATAGAACATCAACTGGTGTCTGCAAAGGACTGGAGAATTGCTTGGTGTGGAAAACTCACACATTTGGTGCCAGAAGTGTTGTTAACTTGAGGAAAGTGGTTTCTTTTAATACTTGACCATTCTGTTTATTCAATTTAAATGTTAGTCACTAAATTAACAAATGAAAAATAGGGAATAACTTTGGATGTTTATATTTATGAAATTTTTCTCTGGATTTAAATAGGAGAGAGAATAATTTTCAACTCTAAAAACATATTTCCGCCCGGTGGTGCAGCGGTTTAGTCCACGCTTTGGCAGCCCGGGGCTGGCAGGTTCGATCCCGGGAGCCAGCAGACACACTGCTTGTCAGCCGTGCCGTGGCGGCGTCCCACATAAAGTGGAGGAAGATGGGCACAGATGTTAGCCCAGGGCCAGTCTTCCTCAGCAAAAAGAGGAGGATTGGTAACGGATGTTAGCTCAGGGCTGGTCTTCCTCGCCAAAAAAAAAACAAACATATTTCCGATAAAGTTTTTTTCACCCTTATCTATGCGTTGTGTAACATATGTGTAATATTCATAGTATAATTTTTCTTTGTACTTTTTCATTGCTCTGGTAACAGCCACAATAACCTTTTTTACATATTGTTTAATAGAAAATTAAGCAATGGCTTAAATATTGGACCAGGTTCCTAAGGGAATGTGTGGAATTTCCTCCTGGAGACCTTTAAATACAACAGGGATGTGACAAGGAGGCAGGAAAGGAGATGGCTGAACTCGTAGTTTTTTTTTTTAGTTTCTTGATAGACAAAAAAGTTAAATTACTTCCTTGTTATTATGTTTATCCTAATTATATTTAGGAATAAACTGCGCCTTCCTTTCATTTCAGATTCCACTTTGACATCGGTCCTTTTGAAAACATGTGGCCTGGAATTTTTGTCTATATGGTCCATCAGTCCTGCGGGGCATCCTGGTATGAATGACCTAAAAACTTCCTTTTTAAACTAGTGAGTGCTAGGACCTCTTCCTCCCCCTTCCTATATGCCTTGCCACTTCCTTGATTGATAATTACCTTAAAATATGCCATATATAAATTATTATTTTTTCTAAAAGGCTAAGTTTGTTGGACAAATCCACAGCCTTTTCAGATTTCCCATAGAGGCTGTCGAGCTGTCTGGCAATATGGCTGTCCCTTGGCTAACAAGCAGGTGTCTAACCACGTGATCATAAAAATACAGGTTAACATGACTCTAGGCTATTTAACTGAAAGAGATAGAGGTTACTACTCAACATAATTACATACTATTTTAAAGTGTGCTTTGGAATATACTTATAAATTTTGCATCAACTTGCAACTTACATTATGGAATAGGTGTAAAAGAAACAAGTCTTTTAATTCAAAGCCCCTTCCACTTTATTAATAATTTAATTATGGCACTCTTTCGTTGCAAACACTTCCTCTCACACTCTGGCCTGTCCTAGAGGCCTTTCATGACTTTATGTCTGATCTTTTACAGCCTAAATGCTCATACTTAGACTGCAAGGAATAATTTTCTTTTTCTCTTTTTCACTCATTGAGTCATTAAGTGGCTCACGGAGACTCTTAGTTTCTCCAGAACTAAATTGTCGCTCCTTTTCTGTTGAATTCTGTGTCTCCTCTTATTTCTCTCAGTGACATTTGTAAATTGCTGTTTTAAAACACAGAAAAACTAACTCCAGTTATTTCTTAGATATCAACTGAGAGTTTGACCCATTGAAACTCTTAAAATGACATACTATATACTTCAAGGACATTTGAAAAATTTCAGTAGAGAAAATACAGGTTATATATTTTTAGAAGTTTTATGAACTCTCACCTCTTGGATATTTCAAAAAGCCCTGTTTTATATTGATGTGCTTTTGTTCTAAGCTGCCTTAAATCCATTGAGAGAGTCGGTAGGGCCTTTAGTATAAATACGTGATAATAACATAAAGTAAAATACAATAATATAGTACAATAAAAATATATGTCATATTCTCTCATGTCTGTGTCAGGATTTGGATGTGGTCATTTGCCACTTAATAATTTGAGTGTACCGTAATAAATTAGATTCATTTCGAAGAGATAATCATTCATCTAGAAAATCCTTATGGTGGACATATTTGCAGTTCGTGAATCTGAATATGCTTTGTGGAAAATATTAGCTCAAAATACTGTGGAGCAGGAGGATAGTCTGTCGTCCGTGGAGCACTGTGGGATGCAGGGAATGCTTGAACAGTAGGGAAGATGGGAGTAATGATGGCAACAGCCTGCTGGTTCTGGTATTTGCTCCCTGGTGGGCTGGTTAATAGATCAGGACAGACATTGTTAAGGAATCTTCCTCCCTTCACTGGCTAGAGAAATAGAAGGGAAGGGTGAGGCTCCAGTGCTCTGGGATTCAGTCTCTGGGAAGTCTTCATGGCTGCAAGTGCGGAAGGGTACAGACACATGTGTATCTAGACCAGAGGTCTCTCCTAGAATCTATTGATTCTCCACCAGTTTCTCTCCTAACAGTTTCTTTTCCACGCAGCTTTGAGCTTGAAAAGTTGTGTCGTTTTATTATGTCTGTGAAGAAAAACTACCGGCGGGTTCCTTATCACAATTGGAAGCATGCGGTCACAGTGGCCCACTGCATGTACGCCATACTCCAGAACAACCACGGGCTCTTCACCGACCTGGAGGTGGGTGTGCACACACTTTCTCCTTCCGTTTCAGATAACCTGAATGGACTTCATACTCCGTGTCTGGAGCACATTTATGACAATGGATATGTGACATGTTGTTCCAGGGCAAATTATGGTTCAATAAATTAATAGAAGGACATTTTAAAGATGCTATACCCAAGCATTTATCATATTATTTTGTATAAAGAATGTAGATACAGAAATTCCAACTTCACTAAAATATCCCCAAGGAAACACTAATTTTTATAGTCTTTCTTCCCTGTTACAGCTGTCGACGCAAAATAACCAATGACCACTCTATAAATAAGAGAAATAAGGTGAGTTTACTTGAGCCAAAGTGAGGATTATAATCCAGGAAGGTCTTAGAAAGCATTCTGGAGAAGCATGGTTTTCAGCACAGTATTAAAACTTTTTAGAGCAAAGAACGTACATTAAACACACCCAGGATACATTTTCATCAAAAATCTCAAAGAGGTATTCAGTTGCAAATTAGTTGGTCAAGGTGACTGTGATGCCCGGAAAGGGACTAATTCAGGCCTTACCAATAGGGTGTTACCAATAGGGCGTAGAAGGGGATGTATTCTTTACTTTAAAGGTTAAGCAGATGTGCAATGTAGGTTTGATAGGCCATAAGTCAGGCTTTTTAGTTCAAGCCGGATCAGTTTCAAACCTGAATAGTCGCCCCATATACCTCAGTATGCGAGAATCTCTTGTCAAAGCTTAAGTCTTCTGAAAGGATGTAAACAAAGTGAATTTCTGTCATCGCCCTCACGCCCTGGATAATGTAGACATGTCCTACTGATTTGAGAACCCAGAGCATTAAATACTATTAGGACAAAAGTGCTTATTTGATCTCCTCTAGCATAAGGAAATGGGTATTCTCTGATGTTCCACTGATTTACCTGACTCTATGTACCCAGAGTTGGCTACCTATTGAAAGCTCTCCAGATCTCAGAGTTAGAAGGCTTGGGGACTGCCTAGTTCATTCACGCACCCCTGTGGAACCCCTTCCACAGGCACCCGGCCCAGTGCTTGGTGATCAGAGCGCCTTAGCCCCAGCCATGCTGATCGCAGGTCTAGACCATCTCTCCACAGGGTCCCGGTGGTGCCTGTGAAAGCTCTAAGTACCCCCTTCTCTCTTCCATAAAACTGGTGTCATGCTTCAGGAGATGTCTAACCATGAGAGGAGGGAGCCGTCGTCTCTGTTCATAAAGAAATTGTGCTTCTCCCAAGGTCACCTTCACACTAGAACCCGGTGCTCTTGAACTCCAGTTCTGCCTTTTTTCCGTGCCGTCAGACCACATTCACAAATGGGCAGGCAATTTGGAAGATGCACTTTAGAAAAAAATACTGAGTCAAAATTTTTCTTTCTTTCTTTCTTTTTAATAGTCTGTAGTTGGGGCTTAGTTTAACCTAATAAATAACTTATTATTTGTCTCCAAAAAAAAAAAAAAACAGATGAAATCTGTTCTTTTTTCATATAAATTTTTCTAAACAATTTTCCATTCCACTGAACCCTATATTTTTGAGACTTTCAGCATTTTCTCCATATAAGAAAGCAACTTCATTCTCCTCTTTGCCATAGGATGGCCCATGATTTTGAGAACTACAGAAATTATACTTCCAAATTGCATTGAAATTTATGTTCCAAAATGGTAAATTTTAAGATGTGAGAAAAATTTTGTTTTTATATATTGACTCTCATTTAAGTTCCTAATTCATTTCCAGAATTATATCATTATGTTTTTCCAAAAACTCAGGTCTTTGTTGGTTAAAAATAATCTCCAAAGGGCATATGTAAATATTTAAAATATATTTTATAAAGAAGATATTTTATCTCTATTAGAGCTGTTAGAAATTATGATTTGATCTTGTTAAAGGAGGATGTTTACCAAAAGTAATTCTTTACTTTGTAAATTATTTTCAGATGCTTAATTCTGGCATACTTTTAACAAAACTATTGACCGTTATGTCAATAAAAATAAAATAGGTAAAAAAATTGGAAAGGTGTTCATAACAGCTTTTATTTGTTGTGCAAGATTTTAAAACCTTGAAATTTCTTACCAGATTCATCATGGTTGACACAGCAGCGTAAGATATGAAAACAACCCCCAAACAAAATGATACTCAGAACACAACTAATTCACTTATCTCACGAGCACTGAGCACGTAGAATTGATAACGTACAAATGTGGTCAGTTTAGGGAGGTGTGTGGTCTGGAAGACCTCCCGCCCCCTTAGGTTCCAGGAGAAACTAATTCTGCTCAATGAGGGTAACAGAAGAGCAGGTTGAATAGATACAGATGAACTTGGGATTTCTGCAGACTCCCCAGCAGCCCCCATCAGCATCTGCCCTCAGGGGACTCTGCCTTCACACACTCACCAGAAGGATTTCCCAGGCTCCTGTCCAGAACTGACCCTTCCACTTGACCTTGTCCACCACCTCCACTCTTGGAGGGCACTGCGCTAGCATTCTTCCCTCTCTCTCCTGCATTAGCATGTCAGATCATGTCGTCTACGTGGAGCATGCTGTGGTTACCTCCGTCTTAACATATGCTCTCGAGCTGCCTCCTGATTTGTTAGCTCTTCTTTGCTGCAAACCCATGGAAGAGTTGCTGTACTGGCTGGTTCCAATTCCTCTCCTCTTTTCCCCTGAAACCAACTCTGATCAGGCTTCTGCCCTCCACACCCCAGAAAAAGCTGTGGTCCAGGTCCCCAGTGCCCTGCATCTTGCCAGGTCTGAGGGTCAGTGAGCAGTGTCTCCTCTGTGAGACACTGTCTTCACTTGGCTCCCAGGACACCCAGTACTCCTGGTTTCCTCTGACTGCACTGGCTGCTCCTCCTTAGTTTTTGCTGGGTTTGGGTTTTGTGGTTTTTTTTTTAATTTTTTTGCTGACTCTTTCTCTTCCCTCAGACTTCTTAAAGTTGGAATTTTGAGGGCTAGACCTTTGACCTCCTCCGCCCTCACACTACAGCCTTGGTGAGCTCATCTAGTCCTGTGGCCCTAAATGCCATATGTACACTGACCATTTCCTTTCTCCAACGGAGACCCACCCCCAGAAGGTTAGACTTCAATAGCCAGCTGTCAACTCACAGTCTGCCCTGACTGTCAGTTACACATCTCACCTCAATCCAGAACCGAACTCCTGCCCCCTCTCCTCCAGCCTGCTCCACCTGCAACCTTCCCCATCTCAGTTGATGACAATCCTACAGTTTCTAAGGCCGAAAACCTTGGAGTCATGCTTGACTCCTCCCCTTCCCTTCCTGTTGTCCTGCCCTACATTCCTTTCACACCCAGGCTGCTAGAAAATCCTGTTGATTCTGCCTGCAGAAATCATCCAGAATTTAATCACATCTCATAACCCTCCATTGCTAGCATCCTGGTCCAATCTTCTATTATCTTTTGCCTGAATTACTGCAAAAACCTTCTCACTGGTCTCTCTTACCCTCCTGGAGTCTGTACTTAGTACAATTTCCAGCATGGTGATCTGCTAAAATGTAAGTTAGGAGCCAGCCCTGATGGCCTAGTGGTTAAGTTCTGCACTCTCTGCTTCAGTGGCCCCGGGGTTCGCTTCCCGGTTGGAGAACCACACCACCCGACTGTCAGTTGGCATGCTGTGATGGTGGCTCACATAGAAGAACTAAAAGGACTTACTACTATGATACACAACCATGCTCAGGGCTTTGGGGAGAAGGAAAAAAAAAAATGTAAGTTAGGTGATGTCACCACTCCGCTGAAAATCCTGTAATCGTTCCCTGGTTCACGCAGCGTAGAAGGCCTACAAGATTTTCAGCCTCCCCTCCCCTGACTTTCTTCTCTCCCCCCCTCTCCTGCAGCCCCTGGGCCACTTTCCTGATGCCCTGACTCTCAGGGCAGGCTCACATGCAAGTATGTGCTCTGACTGCCTCCTGGCCTGCCCGCAGGCTCTTTTCCCAGAACTCCTGCTTTTCTCCTTCATCTTCAGGTCTCTGCTCGCCTCTGACTTTGCGTGACCCGCCCTGTCTGCTTTATTTGGGATCCCATCTGTCTCCTGCTAATCCCCTCCAGCTTTCTCTACTTTTTCTCCTTTTCTAAATAATTTGCCATTTTCTCACAGGCCTATTTATGATGACAGTAACATTGTTGGAATCTGACATTGAACAGATTTTTGAATGAGGAACTGAAACTGTTCTCTCCTTGTGCAGATTTGCTTCACCTGTAACTCTTTGAAACATTTGCTTTAATTTGATGCCACCTGCCCTTTTCCCCAGAGTTGAGCAGGAAAACTCAAGACTAATTTGACTGTCAAGTTCCTAAGCAGAAAAGCAAAGAAGGAGGTTAAGAGAGAAGTTAGATTATCTGGAATTTCAAAGATTCGTAAGGATATTGGCAATGGGAGTGGCAGATGTCAGTGTGATAGGAATGGTAAGCTGCGTCTCCGCATGTCCCGTTCCTTTGTTTTGAACATCTGTGCGCTGCATTGTTTTCTCAAGCGCAAAGGACTGCTCATCGCCTGTCTGTGCCACGACCTGGACCACAGGGGCTTCAGTAACAGCTACCTGCAGAAATTCGATCACCCCCTCGCAGCTCTCTATTCCACCTCGACGATGGAGCAGCATCACTTCTCCCAGACGGTGTCCATCCTCCAGGTGAGATGGCCCAGGGCCACGGGCGTGCCTGCCACCTCTGCCGCGTCGGAATGATCGCTGGAGAGATGTTAACGCTTTACAAGTAAAAGAGGGATGTTGTCATGGCTTCGTTTAAAGCCGGTAGCTACATTTTATTGTAGAACCTTCTATTTATAGTCATCATTAGATAGTTTTGGTTTTTGGATAAATAAGTCTTTGTGAAGATTTTGAATATATATATATTTTATAGTCACATTTAACTTTTAAATGCATGATCTCCTAAGGCAAATTTTGTTTCACATAGTTTAGTTTAATTTATATGGATTGTCATATTCTTGAACCAGGTTGTATTGAACAATCAATATTGAAAGTTAGGTGAATTCAAGGTTTTAACCCTTGCATTGAAGTCCATTTATTTTTTCTTTGGTGTGTTTTGTTTTTTATTGTATTGCTTTTAAGATATTCGTGGTGATTGATCTGGACGACAGATCTCACCTCACTGTAAGATACATATGCTCCTTCTTCACTTTAAACCTTTTTCTCAAACTCACCTTAACGAGGTAGCTATTGCCTTGTGATGGTTTGATTCTTCTCACAGTTTAAAAAAATATGATCTGTGGGGCCGCCCAGTGGCGCAGCGGTTTAGTCCGCGCTTGGCAGCCCGGGGTTCGCAAGTTCGGATCCCAGGCGCCCGCCGACGCACTGCTCGTCAGCCATGCCGTGGCGGCGTCCCATATAAAGTAGAGGAAGATGGGCACGGATGTTAGCCCAGGGCCAGTCTTCCTCAGCAAAAAGAGGAGGATTGGTGACGGATGTTAGCTCAGGGCTGGTCTTCCTCACAAAAAAAAATATATATATATATGATCTGTGTCTGACTCGAGAATAGTGGACCCTCTTGCTTCCTCTCACTGTCAGTACCTCAGAGGAGGAAGAGGAATCCTCATTAGGTCTTTTGATTGTGTGTCTAAGGGAAGGATTTTGAATTTTCAGGACTGCATAACAAAACCCTGGCAGCGCCTTTAGCGGTGACTGGCTGAAGGCAAGTTGCGAAGCAGAAAGGTGCTGGCCACTTGGCACACTTTCTGTGCAGCCCAGGCCTCCCTTTGGACGCACAGGGTTTTCTTTTTCCTCCCATCAGCTTCTGGCGGCTCCTCACTTGTCCTCACTGCACAAGTGATTGCTAGTAGTGCATGCTCAGACCTTTGCAAAACCCAGCAAAATTTACCTGTCCAGGTCCCATTTCCTCAGGGCTGAGATGGTAAATTAGGAACTTGCGAAGTGCAAGTGCTGTGCTGATTACATGCTGGGGAAAAGTGAGAGGTGTTTTAGATATGGAGCTGTTTTAGTCATTTTCCAGCCATATCCCGCAGGAAGCTGAATGTTCCACTTGCTCATGGGCTGCTTCTCTCCCTAAAAGCAATTAATCACCATTTCTGATTTTCCCTTGACACCAATCATTTTTTAATTTTTTTAACTATATATGGATGGGTGGATGGATAGATACATACAGACATAACCTAGAAATTTAAGCTGGATAAAAGATGTGTGTGAGTATATATATATGTGTGTGTGTATATATGTATGTACACATATATACACATACACACTCATATACACATATGTAAAGCATGCTTTTTGTAAATAGACAAATGTTATAGAACTTCATGACAGTTTATAATTACTTTGACCTTACTCATCATATGAGACTATTTATTTGTACAGGAAAAAGGGTAAATTCAAGAAATGATATCAGGATGCCTCCATTTGGAAATAATTAGGACTCACTGAATTAACGCCCCGTGTCCTAATGAATTCATGCATTTGACTATGACAACATTTCTAGCAATTTAATCTGCAAATGAACTTTCATAGCCTTTATACCATTTCTTTGGAAAACTTATTTTAAACATAATAGAATTAGTTTTGAAATAGGCCAGGATTGCAAAGTACATTGCCGCTGGGTGGAAAAGTACATTAAACCACGTAATCTAGCAGTGATACAAAGCAGATGGGCATGGAGAGGATCTGGATTCCCCCCGAACCCCGAGGAAGACTTGCCCCATTTGCTGCCATCACTTATGAAGGTTCAGAGTGGTTTGTGTCATTTTCAGCAAACCCTTGGCAATGTGGGGATTCCAGATTACATAATGCAGTTTTCCTAGAATGATCAGAACACATTAACTGCAACCCATGGCAGTAGGTTAAGTTCAAGGCAAGCTGTTGGCATCCAGAAAGTTGTTGGAGCATAGTTAGGTTCCGTGTATGAGGGATGGGATTTCCGTCACTGATAAGGCAATGATAAGGACAAGCTTGTTCTCCTGTCTTTAGAGAAGAGAATGTACTAAATAGATTACAGGAGCAGGAAGCTGGGAAGAAGAACTGGGCATTGTCATAGATTCAGGTGAAGAGCCCATCATTTAAAAGCTGAATCCATATTCTGGATTGACCAAAACCTCCTGTATGTGAGCTGTGACAGGGAGAAGTGGTATATTGGGGCCATAAACAGATGGCCCCATCTCCATGGGCAGGGCGATTCAGGAATGGTTTCCTTCCTTTGCTGAAAATTTCTGTACTCTCTGCTGATTTTACATTTTTGCTCATGATACTTCTCTGAGTATTTCTTCTCAGATCCATCTAACTGCCCCTTGAAATTCAGTTCAATAGCAAATATCTTTATTGAGTGCCTCCCAGCTGCTGGCACCCCTTTAGGCCCAGGGGGTAGTGAATGAGGAAAGTCCACATCAGGAGCTCTGCCCTCACCCTGCTCTTCCCACAGCTCCACCCGGCCTGCCGTCTTGGGTCCTTGCCATCTTTAATAGGCTGGGGCTCTCACATCTGTCTCTCAGCCTAGGGCGTGGTAAGACTTCTGCTTCCAAACATTTGAACTTGGCCTTCAGTGTGGCCTAAATTGTGCTTATGACTTTACATCTCCAGTGTAGGCGGCCTCATTCACCCAACCACATGGGTGGGTGACCTCAGGGTTGTCATTTCCCCTCTCACCACCCCCCACAGCCAGTCATCTGGTCCTGTCAATTTTATGCTTTGTCAAGACACCTCCAGACTTGACCAATGAAGATGATATCCTTGGATGACAGTAAAAATTCCAACTTACAGTCACTAAACTATGAGACAGAATAATATATTGTTACATCACATGGACACCTGTGATATCTCTGTTTATCCAGTGTTTACTGTCTCTGCAGATATTCTTTATCAGAATTGCTACACAGATGGTCATGGGTCTGGAACTGTCTGTCCTCAGGCACCATGACTGGATAGAAGATAAACAACTCAGCGTGTAAGGTTGGAAATCAGGCCCCATTAGGCCTTCTCAAAGCTGTGTGTGCCTGGCTGCGTGTCATAGTTTTGTTAACCCGAGTGGCTGCCACTGTTACCTATTGGATAATCGGGGAACCAGAGGGAGCATGGAGTCAAGTCCCCTGGCTGACCATAGCAACATCAACAAACACAGAGAATGAGAAAATATGTTCAAAAGCTAACCTCAGGCTAACACACACAAACACATAAATGTTCACGATGCAGAAAGGCAGGAAGAGTGTATATTTGGTCAAAGCGTGCCCTCACTTCTGTCACAGTGAGAAAGATGCAGTGGACAGTCCTTATTAAGTGGGCACTGGGAGGAGGTTAAGTCATGAATGAAGTAAGGAGAAATATCAGAGCATCTAGAGAAAAGATGTCTGCATTCTTATCTTTTGCTGAGCTACCCGTTGTCTCCTAATTCTGGGCATCAGGACTGTTTTCCTGGTGACCGGGGCCCATCACTGGGTCTAGGTCGTGCTGGGCATTCAGGAGAGAGGAAGTTCCCACCTGGCCTCTGTAGTAAATGCTAAGCTGGCCTCTCTCATGTCCAGTGCAGCCTCCTCATGTCCATCAAGGGCCCTTCCTATTTCACATCCTAAATTCGGCTTTCATCATATTTTGTCTGATTGCCTTTTCTTCTTCACTGATCACCATTTCTCCAAGCTCATGTCTCTCAAATCCATCTTCCAAATATTTATTTGAACATATTGTTCTTTTGTTGAGAAGTCATCAGTGGCTCCCATTGCCTCAAGAATAAATTCCATTTGTTAGTTGATATACAAGTCTTTTATGAGTGTCCTCTGTCTGTTCCCGGACTACTGTACCTGCTGTACTTTTGTAGTTCCAGACTGTTTCTTTGCTCTGTGCCATTGTGTAGATTCCCTCTACATGTAATTCCCCCACTGCCTTTCAGTGGCCAACCTCTCCTTATTTAAGGCTCAGGTCAGGCATTACCTCCTCCAGTGAAATTATTTTATGACATCCCCACAGAGCTGGGGCAGCCATATGCCCCTTTTACATGGCCCCTGAGCCCCTCGAACATACACATATCTTAGTTTTTTTCACATTGTGTTGAGATTTTCTGTTTGTGAATTAGCTTTCCTCTCCTCTGAAATATAAGCCCAATGAGGACAGTCACCACCCCTCGTTCATTCCTGGAATTGTGGGCCTACCACTGGGTCTGTTGATGTGGGTGGAGGTGGTCACATGAAGGTAGAAATGTGGATATGATAGAATTCAGAGTAGGCAAAACAGTGTATGCAAAATTTGGAGACTGGAAACTGGAAGTTTTATTTAGGGGAACGTGAATAGCTATGTCTCCTTGGGACAAAGTGTTTAGGTGGCTCAAAGGTGGAACATAAGTGGAAAGCCTTCAGCTCAGGAGATTATTTTGTGTGGAAAGTGACATTTAATAAAGTAGGTAAGCTATGTTTTCTTACCTAAAACTTATCCACATATTTTTAGCAATTGTGATAGAACCATTAGTGTTGGAATATTAAATCCATTTGTTCTCTTTTCTAATGAGATGTTAATGATTATTTTGAATATTGAAGGTGCCCTTTATCTATCTTTTGCCTTCTGTGAACATCCCATGTTAAGTACTCCAAAGTCAAAATTTTAGAAAACAGACCAATTAGGAATGTTAATTCTTATTATTAAGATAATTTGCTGGATATTCCATTAATCTTGGATTATCTAGTGCTTTTGAAACATGTTCAGATTTTAAGAAAGTTATCTTTAAACCCAACATTTTGGGATCTTATGACATTTTCATTACTTTTTATAGCAGTAACATTTCAGTAACACAGCGTTCTTCCAATTTGTCTGCACTAGGTAGAATTTAGTGTTGTCTGTTGCAATTATAGCAAAATTGTTGTAATTATATTCAACACTGCCTTTACTAACAATCTAAAATTTATGGCACAGAGACTAGCTTAAATCTATCCTGTTCTACAGACATATTCTGAATAGAAATGGTCTTTGGCCACCAAATTCATTTCTAGGCATATCTGTTTGTTTGTTTCTTCTTCTCTCTCTCCCTTCACTCTAACTGCAGAAGTTATACTGGTAGATTTTGTCATCATCATCATAATTATTTAATCATCTGTTGGGTACTTACTATACACCAGAAAGTTAAAAACTTTGCACATATTAATACATTTGATTTTTATGGTATCTTATAAGTATTATTATTCCTTTCTGCTTCACAAATAAGAGTATTGAGCATCAAAAAGGTTAAGTAGCTTGTCCGTTGTCACGTAGCTAGTCAGTGGCAGAACAGGATTAAAAACCAGAATTGCTTGACTCCAAAACTTGGGTTCCTAATTACAGTATTATCATACTTCCTTGTATGTGTCTTGATGTAGTAGGTGATTCAGTATCAAAATCAGTATTATATATCTTTTAAAGGCATTGTTGTTGTGAACGCTCGATGCGGTTAGTTGCATCATTGACTTTTTTCATTGCAAAGCCCCTGAGTGATTCAGCCTCTGCCTGTGGCTTCCTGTAGTTGTGGTTTACAGCCCAACTGGGGCAGGATTGCTGGGGCGTGAGGTCTGGCTGGATTGGTTGGCACACAGGTATTGAAATCTGAACTCCAAGGCCCTGCCATAAGAATCTCTTTTATGGAGCTAGGCAGCATAGGGTTTGGGGGAATTACTTGTGATTAATAATAATTGAAAAGCTTACTGAGGAAAGATTGGTCAATCTGCCCTTCTGCCTCTGCTCGGATCTACCTGTAATCCACCTTGTTGCCAGAGCGATGGTTCTGAAACCCAACCTCATCCTGTCACCACCTTACCTAACATCATCAATGGCTCCTCATCACCTTGCAGATAGTCCTTCAGTTCTGTCATGAGGCCTTTTTTTTTAACTCTTTTACTTTATTTCTCACCATTTTTCTATTCAAACAATATGCTTGAGCAGTACTGAAGTTTAGTAGTTTCCACCAAATGCATGTGGTCTCCTGCTGCTCCATGTACACGTTCTCCTGCTCCTGCTTCTCCTGCGGGCCCTTCAGAATTCATGTCCCCACCCAGGAAAAGGCTCCCATGTTCTTTCATTGTCCTCCACTTAGCTCAATCACAGACATCATTCCACTCTGTTTTATTGTGCTTACATGCTTGTCTCTCCCACTAAACTGCCAACTCCTTTAAAAATGAACGTATGTTGTTTAGAGCTTTGGCAATAGTCGCTACTAAACTACTAATATCCTTACACAAACACTACAGACTAAATATCTGCTAAATAAAGACACACGTTCTTCACCTTGTGATGGGAAAAATACAGCTGTGGCAAGAAAGAAATGCTCCAAGCATGAATGAGGGTGCTAAGAATCCTTAGAATCATCTTGTCTGACAGCTGGGAGGGGCCGTAAAGCTCATCCACTCGGAGCAAGTCCCCTAGGAGTCTTTCAGCCCCAGGGCCAAGTTCAGCCTCGATTACATTCTCTAATATCTCGCAAATCTCAGGACTTACGCATCTACAAATAGAGCCCATTCATATGCTTCCACAGAGATAAAAATTATATGCTGCTCACCCATTGTTGGGTTTTAGGAACATTCCTGGATATACAATGCTTATTATTTTGTGCTTGATTGATGCAAAGTGAGATCACCTGCCTTGAATTATTATAAACTTCAAACCTGGGATATTAACTATAATACATTTATCAATTGGGATATTAAAGTATTATATTACTTTGTGAGGTTTTCCTGTGTTGTTAACTTGTGTGAAATTGGTGCTTTAAAAAGATTTTAAGCTGTTTATCTGGTGAGTTTGGTTGTTTGTATCTCCCTTATTTTCTTGTGTTTTGGTAGGAGCAGAATGCTGATAAATATATACTAGGTTCTCTTGAAGAAAAAAGGATGGTTTCTTGTTCGTTTGTTCATTCATCCCCTCTACTCTTGTGAAATATTGAAGGAGGCAGTAAAAGCGTCCTGCTTACAACTTTTCATTATAAAGGTCCTCCCCTGAACTTTTTCCACCACGTTTCCTCTAATATTGAAAAGTAATGAAAGAAATCACAAATCTGAAATAGCCAGCAGAATATGCAGGTCGTCTAAAATGAGTTTTAGTTTGTCTTAGTTATGGATATTTTTCAGAATCTGATGAAAACATGTACTTGTGGGTGACATATCAAAGTATTATAGATAGTTACATTGAGTTCATAATTCTGTGGTCCCCAAGAGAACTTATAGAACCCAGGCTAAGAAGTCCCCATTTTAGAGAGATTTACAAAAAAATTTCAACAGCATGCTAGAATATGTTTTATACATTATTATTTAAAGGTTTGTTGGTGACAGAGGATTAAGCATGTAGATATGTATTACATGTGAATATCTTCAGGCAACCTACCAATAGCAGATGTGTGCATGGATTCCAACAAAACACACTCCAGTTTGAAACATGTTTATGAGGTGGGAGCATAGGTCACAAGGCATTGAGTGTTAAAGCAGAGGCCAGCTGCTTCACTTGAGTTATAATCAAATCAAAGCAAAGCAGATTTCATAGTAGAAGTCAGAAAAAAGACTTCCTTCTTGTAACTTTGTACAATAAAATTGTAGGTTGAGGTTGGAAGGAGCTTAAAAAGTCCAACCCCCCGCCCAGTGCTTGAATCCTCTCCCCTGCTCCCCATTGGTTACTAACCAGTTGTGCTTGGACATCTCCACCCACAGCATCTCGTGCATATTCCACATGGTAAACTCTGAACATTTAGATGGCTCTGCCTCGTGTTGAGTTGAAGTCCATCCTTATCACGTCCAACTCTTTGGCCCTACTGTCTTCATGAAAGCTGCTTCAAGTGAGACTGCATTACTAAAAAGTACTGAAAGTAAAAATGAGCAGTGTATAGAAGCACTACAGTTTTTCTTTAGTCAAAGAAAAATCATACTGTTTCAGCAAATACTTCATTTCAGATAGCTATCAAAGACTTATCTAAATTTTATAATTTCGAAGTGAAATCATGTGTTTGAAAGTGCATTGTAAACTTAGAGAATTCTACAAATGTAAGACCTTACTATTGTTATTGTCAGGAAAATAACCAACTAAAACTAACTCCATTTGCTGCATTTATCATAGGATAATTTAACTATTTGTAAAACCTTAAGAGTAAATAATACAGAAAGATTCTGATGATTGAAAACAAATGGTTCACGTACGGCCTATTTCTGAGTAATAGGAAGCAGACAATGTGTTAGTGAGGTGTCTGATTTTGTAAAGAAATATACCTTAAAATTTTCAAGTTGTTAATGTATTTTGTCAGCCAATAAATGTAGCTTAAAAGTGAAAATTATTAAAAATCAAGTTATATTAGGACTACATTGACTAATAAGGAAATCATTAAAAATCATTGGCGAACCCACAAATTGAATGCGTTTTAATTATCTCAGCCTTTTTTGTTTGAACAAAAATGACCCATTTTTATCTCAATTACAAATAAAAACTTAAAATTGTCAAAGGAATAAATTACTGTAAAGTTTTTAAGAGAGTCATAGACAGAAGAATAATTCTGAGATATTAGTATCCAAATGACCAACGTTTAGTTCTTGCTTCGGGTGATGATCTGCTAGGTATGCCCCATGTCCCGTGAGGACAGAAGAAGAGAGGATGGCCCTACGGGTTTTGCACCTCAGTGATTTGTGTTTTAGGTAAAGGTGTTCTTGCCTATAGGGAGAGTTTTTAATATGCCTAAATAAACTTTATTTTGAGGTTGTGGACCATTTTCTTCCAGGATACAGAAAAAGTAGGTTATTATTCATTAGACTTGCTGAAATGAACCAGCATATAGACGACTTTTTAATCCCATTAATATAAAAACTGTTAAAGTTTTTAATTCGTTTAAGAGGAAAAGTCTTTTCTTTTTTACATTTTCCAGTCCTTTAATCACTTACTAGATATACCAAAAACTAGGTATATATTTAAATCCCTGGGATTTTGTGGTAGCAAATACTGTTACTGTAGTTTAGATAGTTCATTTAACTGTAGCTTCGTTGTTGTAGCTGAAAGAGAAACTAAAACGTTAATTTCATTAGTCAGTCCAAACTATTGTTTTGTACCCTCAAAACCTGTCATTTGTGTGCCAAATGCAATTGACTATGTTGTTTCGATTAACTGAAAATGTCATGAGATTAGAGCTTGTGCTTATTATTAGTGGTGTTTATTTGTATTTTTTCCGTAGTTGGAAGGGCACAATATCTTCTCCACCCTGAGCTCCAGTGAATATGAACAGGTGCTTGAAATCATCCGCAAAGCCATCATTGCCACAGACCTGGCTTTATACTTTGGAAACAGGAAACAGTTGGAAGAGATGTACCAGACCGGATCGCTAAATCTTAATAATCAATCACATAGGTAAAATGATTTTTAAACATTTAAAAGCCCAGGGAGTGTTATCTGGAATAAATTTATGTTTAATGACAAACGTAATTTATATTTGAAAGAAGAAATGTAACAAAAAAAGGAATGTGTTTTTTTGTTTTATGCACACTTTATATGTACTTTGGTTGTTTTATTTGACAAACTTGCTGACGTGTATTGTGAGGATAATTAAAATATGAGTTAGAATTTAAACTGGTCACACAGGAGTGGATACTTTTAAAGGGAAGTTATTTTCCAAGAGGCCTCTCCTTGAGTTTTTCACAGTCCAGAGTTTGGTCATTGGCCTCCCAGACTCAAAAGCAAAGGAAAATCGATTCATTTTTTCAGAATCCAAATCCTGTTAACCAAACGCAGGTGATTGATGCATGAAACTGGAATTCCGTTTTATTGATCTACAAATGTATGTTCTAGTTACACGCATCAGAATATTGGTATTCGTGTGGTCAGAATCATATGGGGAGTCAAGTGGCAATTAAAAGTTGGTTCCATGAACATCGAGTCAGAACAAGGGGAACTAGATTACTTAACAGTTCTAATGGCATCAGTCTACCTTAGTCTGATTCCTTCTTTCCTGAGCAGGCATGTCTTGCAAGTGGATTCAGAAATATGTCAGATGTGTTCCTTGTGAACCCATCCACCCATCTATATACTAGATCTCAGTCCATTGGCTAACCCGCCTCTCCTTGTCAGTATGTAGGTGGTTACCACCAGCTTTTATTGTTAGGACTTTCCTTTTGCTGTTTTCATGTCTGATCAAGTCCATCATGAGTGATGCCGTCTTTATCTTTAGATGTGTGGACATTCGTTTCCTGGTTCTGTTCTAGTCTTGCTGAACTTGGGTCTGCTCTCTTTGTTCAGGGGCTTTGCATTCATCCTCTGTGATCCATTAAGTTCTGATCGTAACATCTCTTTTAGAGGAGCCTCTGTTTTCAAGTTCCTAGAAGCAATTCACTCAGGTACCCCAAACACAAAACATTAGATTTACAGATCAATATTGATATGTAATGAAGTTTACCTCTTCAAGAATAGGATACCCATATGATATAATGGTATCCATGCCTTTGATTAAGCAGCAATTGTTGATGATTCAGTTTACCTTCTAACAGGGGCACATCCAGATTCTGTGGAGCTGGAAACTTACACAATTTGGGGGACCTTCTTTAAGGAAAACAATAGAAAGACATCTTATTTTCCCATAGGGCAGTCTAAACACTGAATAAGTTAGGAAGTGTTTCCTCTCCTTTTATCCTCTGGAAGAGACTGTGGAGAATTAGGATAATTTCTTCTTTAAATGTTTGGTAGACTTCACCAGTGAACCATACTGGGCCTAGTTCTTTCCATTTTGGAAGGTTACTAATTATTGATTCAATTTCTTTAATAGATATAGGCCTTTTTCGATTGTCTATTTCTTCTTGTGTGAGTTTTGGCAAATTGTATCCTTCAAGAAATTTGTCCATTTCATCGCAGTTTATCAAACTTGTGGGCACAGGGTTGTTCATAGTATTCTTTGATCATCCTTTAATGTCCATGGGATTTATAGTGCTGTCCCCTTTTTCATTTCTGATATTGGTAATATGTGTCCTTTCTCTCTCTTCTTTTTTTTTACTTAAACTGGTGAGGGGCTTATTGATTTTATTGGTCTTTTCAAAGAACCAGCTTTTGGTTTAGTTGATTTTCTCTGCTGATTTCCTGTTTTCACTTTCATTCATTTCTGCTCTAATTCTTCTTATTATTTCTTTCCTTCTGCTTACTTTGGATTTAATTTGCTCTTCTTTTTCTAGTTTCCTAAAGAGGAAGCTTAGATTATTGATTTTAGACCTTTCTTCTTTTCTAGTATATGCATTTTAATGCTATAAATTTCCCTGTAAACACTGCTTTTGCTTCATCCCACAAATTTTAAGTTATGTTTTTATTTGCATTTAGTTCTAAATATTTTTTCTCTTGATTTTTTTCTGGGACCTGTGTGTTATTTAGCAGTGTGGTGTTTAACCTCCAAGTATTTGAGAAAGATTTTCCAGCTATTTTTCTTTTGCTGGTATCTAGTTAATTCCATTGTTGTCTAAGAGCATACATTGTATGCTTTCTATTCTTTTACATTTGTTAAGGTGTAATTTTATGGCCCCAAACATGGTCTGTCTTGGTGAATGTTCCATGTGAGCTTGAAAATAATGTGTTTTCTGCTGTTACTGGATGAAGTCATCTACAGATGTCAACTACATCCAGTTATTTGATGAAGTTATTGAGTTCAATTATGTCTTTACAGATTTTCTGCCTACTAGATCTGTTCATTTCTGACAGGGGGTGGTGTTGAAATCTCTAGCTGTAATAGTGAATTCATCTATTTCTTTTTGCAGTTCTTTCAGTTTTTGCCTCACATGTTTTTATGCTCTGTTGTTAGGTGCATACATGTTGAGGATTGTTATGTTGTCTTGGCATATTGACCCCTTTATTATTCTGCAAGGCTTCTCTTTATCCCTGATAACTTTCCTTGCTCTGAAATCTGCTCTGTGTAAAATTAATGTAGCTACTCCCATTTTCTTTTGATTAGTGTCAGCATGGTGTATCTTTCTCTGTCAATTTACTTTTAATCTATATGTGTCTTTATATTTAAAGTGGGTATCTTGTAGACAACATATAGTTGGGTCTTGTTTTTTGATCCACTCGGACATCTCTGTCTTTTAATTGGTGTGTTTGGACCATTGACATTTAAAGTGATTATTTATATAGTTGGGATAATATCTGCCATAGTTGTTATTGTTTTCTATTCTTTGGCCTTGTGCTTTGTTCCTATTTTTGTCTTCCACTCTTTTTCTGCCTTTTGTGGTTTTAATTGGTCATTTTATATGATTCCATTTTCTCTCCTTTCTTAACATATCAGCTGTGCTAATTTTTTTTAGTGGTTGCCCTCGAGTGAAAGATTTTTTCCAGAACTTGAAGCCAATAAGAACATGAAATTTTGCTCAATATCTTTAGACATAAGGAAAAAACAAATTAAAACCACAGTGATAAACCACTACACATTCACTACAATGGCCAAAAATTAAAAAGAGCAACAATACCAAGTGTTGACAAGGATGTGGAGCTACTGAAAATACTAATATTTTGCTGGTGGCAGTGTGAAGTATACAACTGCTTTGGAAGATAATTTGGAAGTTTCTTATAAAGCTAAACAAAATATGTGCTTAATCTGTGACCTAGCAATTCCCCTCTTTTGTTACTCCAGAGAAGTGAAAGTGTACTGTGTTCACACAAAGACTTAGACACAAGTGTTCACAGCATCATTAACCATAATATGTCCAGAGAGGAGACAACCCAAATGTCCACCAACAGGTGAATGGATGGACAGATTCTGGCATTTATACAATGCATTACTGGACTATTCAGCAAGAAAAAAAAATTAGGAAGTGCTGACTCATGCCACAACATGGACGAATCACACAGACATTGCGTTGAGCAAAATAGTGCATCCCATAGGAAAACATTTTTACAAATCTCTAACAGGCCAAACAAATCAATAGTGCTCGTGATTGCGATAGAATTCAAACTGGCAGTTGTCAGGGTTGGGTGAGGGACATTGACTGGGAAAGGGCAAAGGGGTTTCTGGGTGATGCAAACGCTCCTTGTGTTCATCGGTGCGGTAGTTATGGACTGTATCCATTTTCACATTCACTGAACCATACACTTAAAATTTATGCATTTCATTCTATATCACTTACACCTAAATTAAAATATGAGAGAGAAAAACATACAATCCAGAAATCTGATTGTGTGCTAAAATGTGAAACATTTTTGTTTCAAGTAGTTTTTTCCTTAAATAAGATAAAGTATGTGAATTATAGCAGTGTGTCTTTAAATTAAATCATTAAAAAATAAATAGAATGGCCCTTATTTCACCAAGTGAGACCACATCTCATTTCTGTGAAGTGATTAGGAGTTGATAAGCTGATAGAAGCAGTCCACAGAATTCTGCATGGTCATGGGTAACCTTTTCATCGATTTTAGAATCATCAATGAGTGTGGTATCCACACATTTGACATGGCCCTGGTAGCCTTTCATAGATCTCTCTGTGGGGATTCTGGAATGATGTTTGTCAGGAATCGCCTAATTTGAGCCCTGCTGTGTTGTCTTAGGAGACGGAAGGCATAGAGTTCACACAGGAGGCTTTTCCCACAGGCTCTGAACTGCCCTCGTGGCTATTGAAAACTCTTCTTTTCTTTTCCTCTCCATTTTCTAGAGCCACTATCACACCTGAGTTTATCCAGACATCATTGGTGCTATGACTCGGATGTATATTCCCCCACCTGTCCTTTTCATAGACCCAGGTCTGCTCCAAACATTCCACACGTGACATCATCTGTATCTTGACAGCCGTTTCTCCAGCGGGAGCTGCAGTTGCAGACAGATATTTTACCAGAGGGGTAGAAATAGCACAATTGGGCACTGTACAGAATGGACAGGTATCATCTCCAAATTTTGCTAGTTTTTATATCTGACTCTTCATTTTCTGGCTTGAGCAATTCCTTTTCAAAGAAACACGAACAGGTGCTCTCTTCCCTGATTCCACTGGCCTTAAGCATGGGTGTCGTCCAAGGGGTAGGTGCCTGCAGTGCCAGCTGTTCCATAGTCCTGACAGCCAGGGGTCCTGTGCATGCTGTTTAAAAAGGATGCTTCACCGAAGCTGTTTTTTCTCTGTTGGTTAAGTTGTGGTCTACAGGCTAGAAATATATTTTTATTCTGTTTCTATTATTTTGCTGTTTACCTCTGCTTATCAGTGTGGTGTCTTGCTTTGATTCTTGTTCTCTTTTGGGACTCAGTTCCAGCTGCTCTTTCTCGTGTGGGCATTTACTTCAGCCCACTAATTTTTTTGTCCTCTTATGTGGAACTATAATTTTTAAAAAATGTATGTGTTTTTTAGTAGGTTGGTAAATAAATTTAGTCTGGTTTGTTTTATACCTTGAATAAATTAATTTATCTGATATTTGTTGGAATGTTTGTGGTTAAATACATGATAATATTTCTGGGGTAATTTTTAAAGATATTAATTGTAATTACTCCTGTGAATAGTTGGTCGATGACAGACAGTGGCCTCTCCCTTTATACTAGAACACGAAAAGATGACATCATTCATCTGAGGAAATCAATGGCAGACTTTGGCCAAGAACTGAAGTTACCTAATATCTAGAGCAGTGCATCCTTTATTTAAGTTAAGAATCCTTGTTTTTTAAACCATAAATAGACAAAGAAATTAAAGTAGTAATTATAAAAGCCTTGTATTTAGTTACATGTACAAATGCACTTTAAGCTTAAAATTGTTTCAACAGATATCTTTTCTTCACTGTCAATTATTTTGTGAAAAGTTAATATTTAATATTAATATTTTCCAGAACAATTCTCAAACTATTGACATTCTCTTTGTTTTGTGTTCAAATCAAGGTAACCACATTCCCCAGTTGGTCTGGATCATTCTCAACTAACACCTGTTGTCCTGATGTAATTAGTTACATCAGTGCTCTTTTTCACTCTCAAAACTTTATCAGTTTGGACATAAATCATATGGTATAATGTCCTTGTTGTGTGTAATCAGAGGATGGAATGTCATATGATGGACGCCATCACATTCTAGACTTTGGTCCATCAGTGGGACCCAGAGTGATGGATAACTGTGACGTATCTGGCACATAGTAGGTATTCAGTAAGTATGTGTCAAGTAAACAAATAATCCAAGATGGCAGATAGTCAAGAGTGTAGGTTTTATCACGCGATCTTATATTCATATTCTTGATTAAGAGCATGTTGTGTTTTGGTAATTTGACAATATTTTACATGGACTGATGAAGCTGGAAATCTGCCCTCCTCGGCACCCAGTCCCTTCTAGTGTTGGAAAGTGTCATCCCAGAGATCTCAGATATTAGAGCACAGGATTCTCTTTTTTCACAAGTATTCTCTACAGCATGACGGGTAATCATTTTACATCAAAGATAGAATGCATTCTAAATAAAGGCGGATGGCCTCATGTGCTTTTAGTGTTTTATCAGTTATGAAAGTGTTTGATCTAAGGAAGAAAAATACTAATGACTAGTGGCTTAAAAATATAGGGTTTTATTTTTTATCACACTGGGGGCTGGCCTGGTGGCATAGCAATTAAGTTCATGTGCTCTGCTTCTGCAGCCTAGTGTTCGCTGGTTCAGATCCTGGGTGTGGACCAATGCACCACTCATCAAGCCATGCCGAGGTGGCATCCCACATAGAGCAACTAGAAGGATGCACAACTATGACATACAACTATGTATTGGCGCTTTGGGGAGAACAATAGCAAAAAAGGAAGATTAGCAACAGATGTTAGCTCAGGGCCGGTGTTCCTCAAAAAAAAAAAAATGTCTGAATGTCTGAAGATAGGTAGTTGCTATCTTCAGTTCAGCTGCACAGTGATGCTGCAAGGAAACTAGGCTCTTTCTGTTTTTCTGCTCCATCATCCTTGGCATTTTGGCTCTTATTGGTCTCTTATTCTTGGGTCAGCCAGACTTTACCCAGGTCATTCTCTCATTTCACGGCTCTCTCAGTCTTTGTTCCACTTATTCTGGAGCTGAAGGTCACTTATATTCTGTTGCTCATTGCTGGAAGTCCTAAGTGTCTGACACTTGCTCCCTACCTGCTGTCCTTACCAATGGTCCTTGCCAGCTGCCCTTCGTATTGACTATTGTACCTTGTGTGAACTTGACATTGTGGCCACAACTCTGCTTAAAGATACTAGGTGAGTTTATTATTTTTTAGTTTGAAAGTGAAACAACCAGAGACCCATTGTGTATGAAAGTCGTTGCTATATGTCTTTCAAATGCAGATGAATAATTCCCTTTTATATTTGACAGACATAGCTTAGTTTTCAGAAATACCTTACATTTGATAATGAAGAAATTCTTGAAACTTTTTAAATAGCAGAGGCTGATTTTCGGGTCACAGAAATGAATTATTAAACGAGTTTAAGTCTTAACTTATAACAGGGGACTTGCTAGTGATGTAACAGAACGAGAGGAGGAGAAACACAGGGAACCACAGAGAGAAACAGGAATTGTAAACTAACTGCTTTCTTCACTGAAATTTTCCTTCAAAGCTCTTTCTCTCCCACAATTAAACACAACTAGAAATGAATGTCATATTTGAAAACCAACTCTAGACTCGAGCCAAGGGTAGGCAAAGGGTAGCTTTATTGTTCCTCACTGAAACTGTGATCATTGTCTCCTTTTGATTAAAAACTGACCAGAACATCCACAGAAATCAAAACGTTATTCTTGAATTACAGCATTGTTCTTGAATTACGTTACTTTCCTAATGGGGAGGAACATACAGTTTTGCCTGAGGACCACTTAAGCAAACCAATGGGGTTTAAGCTATGAAATCAAATTAAAGTATCCTTTTAAATATGAAAATGACAGATATATGAGCTGTTGGTAGGTTTTATAATTTTTATTTCCATGTATTTCATGTTGGAACTGCCTTCCTCAAACACGTATTTTAAAAATAAACGAATTTCAGAATTTGGTTATCTCTAAAAGCAGTAGGAAACATGCAAATGAGAATGTTTATTCTCTGAACTCCAGGGAAGAGTTGTGCCCTTCAAAGACATTCCTGTGCCTCACTTCTTTCAAAGTCTTTCCTTAATTTGGATTTAAGCGCACATCAAAGAAAGGGTATGATAGTAAACACATGAACAATTCTTCAAACGATTCAGAAATAGAACTAGAAAAGTTGTGTACTTTCGCATAGCTACTGCTGTGTATTTCGAAGAACAACACACATTCTGTGTGGTGTGTTTTATTCTTGTACCGTGACGTGGTTTCCTCCAGCCTATTTTGAATGTGCAGCATCCGTCAGTCTTCACCCGCTGTAGTAAATGCACGAGGCCTCATTCTGCTAGGTATGTTGTATGCTTCAACTAAAGAACTTGAAATGTTGGGAATCTGAGTTCTGAAGTGAAATCCCTAATGTCTTCACCTGATTTAAAGTTATACATAGTAGTCCGTAAGGGTTCTCAGCTCTAGGAATGGTACAAGAATTTTGTTAGACAAGTAAATTTTAAGTTACAATACTTTTTAATAAGAGAAAATCCTCTGTGATACTCATTTGCTCAAGATTTATTCTATGTTCGCATATAATTTCTTTCTCCCTTTTTATTTGGTTTTGTTTTGTTTTTCTCTCTTCTCAATGGTATTTTTAAAAGAAGCAACACATTTAGGGTTCTATGAAATTGGGTTGAGAACTTACATTTAAAGTTGATTTTAGTGAGGTCGCTGCTCTCTCATGGTTATGCTTGTGTTAAAGAGGGATCATTCATGACACTGGAAACAGTATGATTCTAATATCTTGTCTGTGGATTTGGTTCTGCAGCTGGCTTGTCATAACTCCTGTAGATGTTAACATATTTCAGCTTGGCTCTGCCTCTGACGTCTAGAATCCTCCTACTTTGCCTGTCTCCACTGTCGTCATCCTAATTCAAGCTGTCATCATCTCTCATCTGCACTACTGCAGTGTTCTCCCCAGTGATCTCTCCGCATCCTCCCTTGCCCCCCTACAATTCCTTCTCTACCGAGAAGACCTGAGGGATCTCTTTACAACACGTATCCTGTCACTCGTCTGCTTGCAGTCTCCATCAGACTTGGAATAAAAGTTGACCTCCCGGCTTGTCTCCAGACCCAGTAGCACTGCATGTTCTGCCTCATTCCTACATTTCAGCCAGACTGGCTTTCTTGTGGTTCCTCAAACACACTACACATACTGTCATCTCTACTGGAACTCTCCACAGGTCTTCATGGTTTTTCCTGTTTTAAAATATTTTTTACACAGATTTGTTTCATGAAATTTTTTTGCCTTATTATTTTCTGCTTCTAGAAATTCCCATTAGAATTAGTTCTATAAGATCAGGATCTATTTTGTTCATTGCTATAACTGTGCTTGATTCATAACAGGCATTAAAAACTTCTTGGATTAAATAGATATAGTCAAACCCCCTAAAATTACTTGCCTAAGAGTCATCTGTAATATAGGCATTGTGTTGGACGCTTACTTCCTTGTTCTTCATGACAGGGTTATACAAGGTCATCCCAAGAGTGTAGTTAGCATGAACTCCATCCTTTTCACAGTTGGTTATTAGGACACATTATGAATTAGGTATCTACACCTGTTGGGTCTATATTCCATTCATGGAAAGAAATAAAACTATTCCAGTTCAGGTTAATATTTCTGGACAGCCATGACCATCTAACTGATTTGTCATTGAGAGTAAAAAGTGAGTAATTTTATTTATTAAAGGCATTTAATACAAAAATTATCTGTTTTATTTGCTTATTTTTTGTTAACAATAAAATAACTACTGTTAAATTGCTTTCTCTAAGTATTTTTGACAGCTGACTCCAAATGATAACTAGTTCATGATCTTTCCAACCCTAGTAATAGCAACGTTACCTGTGGAATCATTTCCAGTGAAAAAATTGGTTCCATGTGTTTTACAGTGTCCTGTTCCATGAATGTTTTTTTTTTGTTTCATAGATTTATGAGATAAGAAATCTTTTTTAAGATAAAGCTTAATAGAATATTTAGCCAAGAAAAATAAATGTTGTGGGGATTTTTTTGGTAAATATAGATTGAATGAGATTGAATTATTTCAATGTCATGAAATAATTACTGGCAAACAGAATAATAGTCTTTTTCATGTTCTTTTTCTGTTTAAACAAACTTACCTGTTGAGCAAACAGATAATATACTCGTTCCTTTAGAAGCCCAAACCTAGAAATAAATATTCTTCCTTTAAAGCACAAAGTGCTTAGGAAACCACCTCATCAAAAAAACAGAGAGTTCCGTGATCATTTTAAGGGCTTTGGGTCTTCACATGGCATCTGTTTGGGTCACAGGAAGGTACGCATAAGTCTCATCCATGTTTATAAAGTTATCTTGTCTTCCCTGTTAGAGACACGATACCTTTGACATGGACCTTATGAAAAGTAAGACTGTAGAAGAGATCAGCTAATCAGGCAAAAGGGCTAAAGGAATTGGGCTGATTGGAAATAATAGAACCTTGCAGCTGATTGGCATCGAAGACGTGGGTAATAGAAAAAGTAGTGTCTCCCAGTTATCCAGGAATCTTCCCTTCAGGGAGCACAACTAAACCAGAAGCTCTGCTGGGATGACAGATGATGCTCTTAATATGCTGTCTGCCCTGGTTGGGACAGGCTCAAGACCGAGGGCAGGACGATGCCCTCAGATGGGCAGTGTCTGGACCTACAAGGAATGATGCAGCCATTGGCAGCAACAGGTTCCTAAGATACATTAGAATTGAGGTATGAGCTGGAAACAACATTGTCTCACTTGTTACACAGTTTTGTATCTTTCTTGATAATTTGCCTTTTAAAGTTATATAATTTTCTTTATAAAAGTTAAAGTCAGTATGTTAAAATTCCTTAATAACTAGTGCTTAATGCTGCGTTTAAGTATAGGCTTCATTTAGGGTAAACTTCTGTCACTAGAACGAATACACTAAAACTATAGGGGATATGTCTGTTTGAATTATTTAAGCAATTTTTATTTTTCTTCAAGAAGAAAGATTAAACCAAATGATTTTTTTTAAGTCGGACACGGAACACAGTTGTGAATGCAAAGCAACTGAAAAAATTCATTTCGGTTGGGAGGTTAGAGTTTGCAAAGTGTTTGCAAAATGCTCCCATTGCATCCATTCTCTGCATGTGGGGACGTGGGAGAGGATGCTGGAGACCCACGCCTGCTCGGGCCTTGTCTTGAACTAATTCCACCTTGGAGAAGTCATCTCATTTATTGCACCTCAGGTTGTCTTTATATAAAATGAAAGGATTGGGATAGATTTTTTCTTTCCACTCTAAATTTCCAAAATTCCATGAAAATGAAAATCTGGTCCATGGCTATAAAAGTGTGCCAGTGGATTTAGATGGTAACAGAGCTGAGCCCACATTATATTTGATTTCAGCAGTAATGAGGCAGCAGGCACATATGATATACTCTTTCATGGAACCAGTGATAGAAGTGACTGATATTCTTACAATTAAAGCAACATTATTTAATTCTGTTTTTCCTTCCTGCCTATTAGTTTTATCTGCTCTGTAATGCGGTCCTTCCCCCATCAGGAAGTAATGTCAACCTAAGACTCATTCCTGAAAATGCAGAAGTCTTTCTAGTTCTTATTACGAAGGTACAAATGGCTGCCCTGACCAATTTTGTATTATTGTGTTCTAGAGACCGTGTCATTGGTTTGATGATGACTGCCTGTGATTTATGCTCAGTAACAAAATTGTGGCCAGTTACAAAATTGACGGCAAATGATATATATGCTGAGTTCTGGGCTGAGGTATGTCCTTACTTTTTATATGAACATAGATAATATCAAGAAATGGAAAAAAATTTGAGGAGAAATTAAATAAATGGATAATTTAGTAACAAGATCTTAGTTGTTCATGTTGCTAGTTATTTCGAAAAACTATGGTCAATCACATATGATGAGGAATTTAGCGTTTATTACACATACAGGATGAGAACAGTCATTCTGTTACATCTGACTTGAATATGTGTGTAAATTCTCTTATCTCAACTGAAAGAGTTCAGGAACTTATTTGCTGAACAATAGTGCAACAATTTCCTTTATTTAATAGCTGATCTTTTGTTCATTCATTCAAAAAAACATTACTGGTCTATTTTAAGATAGGCACTGGAAAAAGTGTTAAGAAGGACTCACAATATCATGGGCTATATATGCCTGCAGTTGGAAATTCAGGAGAATAACCATTTTGTACCACAGACATATAAGATTATGTAAATATACCAAATAGTCAATTTAACTGCAATTATGAGTTCGGTAGAATATGTGGGATATTAATTCATAATACTCCTGACATGTGGAAAAAACACGTAAATTACTTTCGTTAATACCTTTTCTTGACTGAATTATTTAAATTATCAGAAATATGCGTTTAACCTCTCAGTTTTCTTTCTGAGTTGTCCACGAGTAAGCAGAATATAATTATCTTGTTTAGATGAATCCACAAATAACTAGGTCCCTGCATATTCAAAGACTACATCGTGGGGAAAAAAACCCTACAAAACCTTTGGGCACCTCATTTGGTTTGAAGAAATAAAAGTAAATTTGGGCCAATCTTCCTCAGCAAAAAGAGGAAGATTGGCAATGGATGTTAGCCCCTGGCCAATCTTCCACACCAAAAAAAAAAAAAAGAAAGAAAGAAAAATCATTTGAAAAAAGATGATAAAAAGGCCTTGAGGTTCTTCCATGTTTTATTCTTGTTCTACATCACTCTTTACCAACTCCTCTTATTATGACTTGTACTAACTTCTGCAAAATAAAGCCAGAAGAGCTGGCTGGGTTTCCAGTAATTCATACAGAAGAACACCAGGATAAATACCAAACAATGATACATTAAGTTTTTTATAATTTTGACATTTGTTTGGGTCAATAACCAGAAACATTATTTGTTTTGGATAAAATTAATGAATAAAGGGACCAACTCATTAATATGAAAATTTTATAACTGTTTATAAGTTGAGAAAGCATGATTTTTGCCCTCTTTATCTTAGGGTGATGAAATGAAGAAGTTGGGAATACAGCCTATTCCTATGATGGACAGAGACAAGAAGGATGAAGTCCCACAGGGCCAGGTATGGATTATGTTGTAAAGTCACGTAATTCAAGATGGTCATAAAATCATATGTGAATAAAAAGTATACATCATCGTATAGGACCCAGAACTACTCGAAATCTTCTCCATTTAGACGGAGTTTGAGGATAGTAAGACCAACATTAGGAAATCGTAGTTGGATTTAAAGAATTCACAGCTACCTTCATCATCACTTCTTTCTCCAGATGTAATTGCAGTAAACAGGTTTTCTTTTCTGACTTGAAATAGAGGGGATGGATGAATTTGAATTGTTAATATTTTTCACAAGCAGAAAATATTCTGTCATTGAATGTACAAAGATTATTTTTTTGGAAAGTAACATAGAGTGTGATAGGTTGACTTTTCCTAACAAATAATGCATAGTATTTTAGTACATCCTGAGTTTTGTCTTAACAGAAATTGACATTAGTTATTCTCTTTCCAGGTCTTCCTCCATAATTTATGTTAATTTTTTGACATTTTGAGAGCTCGTGTACCTTGTTAGTTTTGCGTGTGAGCATGTGTGGTGTGATGTATTTCTCAGATTATGGTCTTTTTAAACTACCCATCTTCCAATGTCATAAATAAGGAAGTTAGTTTTGGAAAAATATTTATAATATAGAATTCAGTTTAGAAAACATTTTAGAAAATTCAAAGGATGACAGTCTTGGATAAGTTCTCAAATTTTCCTACTTTATTTAAAGTACATTAACTATTAATTTAGAAGTTTGGGCAAGTCCACTGCTCACAGAGCCATAGCACAGTGAGAGGCTGCATGCTTTTCTCCTCGTTGACTTCAGTGAACAGTTTATTCGTGTCCTTAACTAGTTTTTCGGATGGATGCTCATTGTTCCTTCTTTACTGAATGTGCACCAGACATCCTGACATGCATGTTGCATGTGTATTTTGCAGCTTAGTTTCTATTTAAGATTGTTTATGAAACTTCCCAATATGTGTACTCACAGGGGTCAATCTTTTCCCATCTGGTGTCTGCTTTTCATGTCACATTGTAAAAGTCCTGTCCCACCCTGAGATTATTTAAACATTTGCCTATATTTTCTTTAGCTACTGTTTTTGTTTCATCACTTTATATTTGATTTGTTAATTCATTTGGAATTTATCTTGTTATATGGCTTAAGATAGGGGTCTGACAATGTTCTTCCTTCCAGATGGTTAAGCAGTCATCCCAACAGAATGCAAAGGATAGCTGAAAATGTCATCAGAAGATGGGCTCTGTCCTAGTGTTATTTAATTAAGAGAGTAGTTTGTGTTTTTGCCAAAATTCCAGATCCATTTACAGTATGAGAGAGTTTTAAATAAAATATTTCTGTGATCAGCTAGTATTTCACCAACTATATTGCTTCTGAATTGTGGTTACAATGACATTATTCTTTGTGTTAATAATAAAACATTCTACTTTCCAATAATTTATTCATTTCTCGAGATCTTCTACTCCATGACATCTGGTAAATATTAAAATAAGAAAGTCTCTGCATGAGCTATAAAGTTAAAGATGGAAACACATAGACATTATTCTAGTAAGATTACTGTGATGATGGACTTTAAAAGAGCAGAAAATAGAAAGGAACCCAGTAGGTCTGATTCTTCCATATCCTTTGGCGCACCTCATTGAAGTTCAGTTTTCTAAAGAAATTGATAAGCCATGGTTTGGGGATCACCTCATCCAGGGAGCTGATTTACCTTGTATAAGTTGCCAACCATGTGGACAGCTGTGCATACCTAGACAAGCTGTGTCCTCTGGCAAATAGTGTAGCAGATCTTTTACATCTGGCCCTCAGTAGGCCAGTCTGAACTAGCATCATTTATTGGCACAGTGGCCCAGAATTCCTAATAAAATTTTCTTTAATATGTTTTTTAAAGTACTACAGATGAACTGAAATCTGACATATTGAGAGAACTATGATAATGTCAGTGAGATTTGTTGTGGGTTACATAAAGGGAGGAGGGAGATGAGGAAAATTTCAAGAGACCAAACAAGGTACAAAAAGCCAAGGGTAACAAACAGATAAAACATCCTGCAGTGATTCCTGAATATGAAGCTGAGGAAGAGTCACCCACGTAGAATAGTGGATGACTCTGAAATGTCTACAGTAAAGTACTAAATTGGACCAGAGATAAGAACAGGACTTGAATTATAACTTGACAGATCTGTAAATAGAATCTCGTTGACTGCTGTACTTGGGTTTTAGATGAACATCTTTTTGTGTTTTCAATTTTATGTGTTTTATTTTGAGAATGTATTTTAATGCATTTTTAAATGCACTTCCAGTAGTATTCATTGAGCCCAAATGTCACCTAGCAAAACTAGAACATTTAATTTTATAGTTAGGCTGGAGAAATACAAAATTCACTTGAGACATATTGTGCTACTAGAATTGCTAATATGCAGTTGTGTTTTTTGCCCATGGTTTTTGCACTGAGGCAGCTTGGATTCTACAATGCCGTAGCAATTCCCTGCTACACCACCCTTACCCAGATCTTCCCTCCCACGGAGCCTCTCCTTAAAGCATGCAGGTATGTACATAGTTCCGGCTGTCATGTTATTTAAAAAAATGACTAAGACTTCATAGGATTTATTGCTCCATCAGTGTGTGTATGTGTCTTATCTGCAGTTGATGATAAATACAATTTTATGGGCTGTGTGTTTGCCTAGGTAGCAAGTATATGTCAAGAATATTTATTCATAAAGTCGTTCATTCACCAAAAAGGAACAAGGAGTTTTTTTGTTTGTTTGTTTTTATGATACAGAGGAGCCCCGCTCAATGGTGTTTTTAAAAAGATAGGACAATAATGTCCGTTCAGGGCTGCTCGTTTGGAAAGAGGCTCAGCTTAAATAACAGTTTATTGTTTAAATGGAAGAGAGGGGACCTTGAATGGAATCTTCTCTCTCTTTAAGTTTTATTTCTTCCCAAAAGAAGTGTAAGCCATCTGTTATCTGTCCTAGCTTCAGATTTCTTCATGTCCTTTCATCATCTTTTTTGAGGGCTGAGCTCAGCTAAGAACACTGGAATTTTTTTTTAAGATTGTCATTTTACTTTGAAAAGAAGTTCTCGCTGGGGAAAGCAAAGGGTGATGAGCACAGCAGCCGTGTGAGTTGATTTTCTGCAGGTGAATTGGTATCAAGGAGATTCTTCTAACTTCCCAGCCAGAAACACACTTGTTTGCTGGAGTGGGCACACCGTGGGGGAGGACAGACATTTGACTAGATAGTTTTAAACAAAACCAAAAGCCTTTGGTGTACTCCCATCCTCTGCTGTTGAAACTTATTTTATGAACTAAATTTTTAAGGAAAACAAACAAGCAAGAAGATTAAAAAAATGATTTTTTTTTAATCTAAGTGATGGTTTCTCTTTCCTCTCTGCTCCTGGGGAGATGAACATAGCATCCTAGCTTATTTTGTTGAGCCATCACTGACCTTAATCAGTGGTTAGTTTATTAAAATATTCTCTTATTACATAAGGGCTGAGCCATGTGAACAATATGGAGTGTGAGCTAGGAGTCACTCATGACGGAATCGGGTTGAAAAAGTGAATGCCCCACCAAATTGAAATCCAAACAACATGTTGGGGAAAAAACATCCTAGGCAATAGTCAGAAGTCCTGTCCTATCCCAAACTTCTCTGTATTTTATACGAAATATTTAGAACCAGCAGAAGGAATGCTTGCTGTGATTATCAGCACTGGGTGTTCGGTTGTCTTAGCCCCTTTGCCGCATTCTTGCTTCAGTGTACTTGGCTGAGCCACATAATCTTTTAAAGGCCCTTTTAATCTTAAAAAATTCATCATGTATCATTGGTGTCCAAGGAAACATAGCAAAGTTAGTATATGTCCATTTTCCAATGTATCAAAAAAATCTCTTGAGGTTCTGGGAAAATGATGCCTGATGATATGATACAAAAGTTAAAGGTGTTACATTTTTCAGCTTATATTTCAGGGGTTTCTTTTGTCCGAAGGTGTCTGAGCATGTGTGTGCTTTGTATGAATTTTGTGTTTGGCCACGCCAAGGTTCCCTTCTGATTTTGACTTTCTATACAAGGAAGCAAAGTGTAAGGTGGGAAATGTTGAGATCTCTGCCTGGTTAGCCGCAGAGGGCGAGGTGGTCGTGCAGTGGCAGTTATCACACTACTAAAGAAGATTAAGATGCGTGCAACATTTGCTATGGAGAGAGAGGGAGAGAAACGAGGCTGCATTTGAGAGTACAGGTCACCAGAACACAAATACGGTTTTACTATAACAAGGAAATTTCACAAGTTTGTACCAGGGGTCACTTATGGTGACATTATTTATGACACAGTGTTCAAAGTCAGGCTAGTCCCCAGGTGCAAGTGTGGTGTGACAGGGACGGAAGCCTCATGGAGGTGCACTGTCTCCACCCCGCAGAGTCGGAACGCCCTGGCTGTTCCTGTTGGTGCTCCGGCACCCTTCCCCTTCCGTCTGTCCCGCCTCTTCCTCAGTATAAATCCTATGGCTCATTCCTCTTCTAGAGTTAACGCTTCAAACGATCTGTCCTAAGCCCAGCTTTCCTTTTTGACCTTGCAGTCTGGAGCTGGTGGGATAAGGTACCTGCCAGGCTTTGGTGGTCCAAGACTCTTCTGGGACACGAAGCTGCAGTGCCGAGTCAGGGAGACATACTGGGAGCCTGCCTGGCCACAGCAAGCTAGTTATTATCACAGTCAGAATGACACCAACAAGCCACCATGATTAGTCATGCCACAGGATGGTGTGGCTGAGTTTTGAGACAAGAGTCCAGAAATCCTTTTTTAAACATCGCCTGTCACTGCATCTTTTATCCCTAGAAACAACCTCAGCCAGTGGGAGAAGGTGATTCGAGGGGAGGAGAGCGCAGTGTGGATCTCGTCCCAGCCAGTGGCCCAGGGGACCTCTGAGAAGCTGCCTGTGAAGACTGATGACTGATGGCTGCTGATGAGCTGTCCCACCTAAAGCTGCTCGTCTAGCTTCTTTGACTTTTCTTCCTTTTATTTTTGTGAGGGGAAACCTACACCTGGTACCTGGGATGCAAACCTCTTCAAGAAGGTCACATCAAGTCAATGTGTCGAGCAGATGACTCCCTGCCAGTCTCATCTGTAAAGCATCATAGACAGTGGTCAACCAGGACCACCCCATGACCAGAAATCAGCTGTCCACGTGACTCCATTGGACTTGCGAACTGGCCTGTTCTAATAGGCTAATATTGCTGAGGCCTTAATGGAAATGGACAAAAATTATTCAGAAGGGGGTACTTTTCCATTGTATCTTTCTAGTGAGGGTTTAAAATGGTACTATTATGGTATTGTACTTCGGCTTTAACACCAATGTTGCTTTGATGTTGTTGGTTATAAATAGGAATTTTTTTACTCATTACTATTGTGAATGTTCATGTGTGACCTACTTGTAATTAGTGTGAATTGTCGCAGCCAGCCTCAGGACACGTGTCATCGAGGTTACGGAGTGAGAAGTGTCTTTCTGCAATCAGTGATGGAAAATAGTCAGATTCTTGTTTCAGAGCCTCATGAATTAACAGTTGAGTGGACTAAAGTGTATACTTTAAGTTTATACTAAAGGGCTTAGATGAATAAATTTAACACTAAAGAAAGTAGACTTTCTATTCTCTGGAGAAGAGATGCAGATATACATCTTAATAAATTCAGAACTCTGAGTATCAATTCAAAACATGTCAAAGAATATTTTTTTAATTTTTTTTCTTCCTTGTAGTCTTGGCAGATTTACTAAACCCTTTGCAGAAAGAATAAAAGCAAAGCATATGAATTTTTTTTAATAGACAAGTCTTATGGATGTAGAATGTGAATTTTTAGTAATGAGCCCTTTATATTTTCCTTTGGTGTCATTGCAAAATTTTAGACCCACATTCAAAATGAAAGGTTTTTTTCTGCAAATTATTTAGTTAAAATGCCCTACATTTCTCTCAAGATCAAATTAAACCGTAAAATTTGTCTTCTGTAATTTTTACTTTGATCTGCTGCATTCCTCTCCCACTTACCCCTTCTTTGTGTTACTCAATCACCTTTCATAAGCTTTCTGTCCATGACAGGGAAGTAGAAGAAAACAGTGTAATTGCATCATAGCTTATTTCTGCTCTCTTTACTCTGGTTAAGATCAAAATCTACCTAGAAACCTGTGGTTTGAAGAGTTTCTTCTGTTTAATCCTTGGTAGACTAATATTGCTCTACAGTGTAAATGTTTTGAAAAAACATACAAAAGTAATAGTCGGGACCCCTTCCTACAAGGATTATAAGGCAGTCACTTCTGGTGCATATTAATGCTGTCAAGATTTTTAGCACAATGACCCAGTAACCTCCAAAGCTGTGGCTAGTCCTGACCTGAAGGAATTCGAATCTCAAGAAGTGACAGGCCAATCTATAACAAATGGCTTATCCACTCTTCACATGGCAGGAAACTGGAATATTACTTTTAATAAAATAAATTTTTAAAATATTCTTCTACATATTCAATACTGTACACATTGTTGTTCATATGAGTTTGGTTTTTTGCAAAAAAAATTAAATTAGATGTTTCTACAACATGGTTTATTTATGTGGTAGCAGAGTTAGCTATACATAAACATTGTTCTTATTTTAAAATTAACACTGTGTGTTCAATTTCCTTATGGGCTTCTGAAAGTTGCCATCTTCCCTACTCCATTTGCTATTGTAATTATACAATATGAGGTAAAATGAAATAACTAGAGAGAGAAATACCACTGTGGCTAGGTACACACATACACAAATCTGTAGATACACACGTGTATGTATGAGAGAGAGAGAGAGTGTGATGCAAACATATCTATGAAAAATAAAAATCAACCCCATTCTTCAAAAACAGTGACTTTTTTGTGCTGGAAAATGTGTATTGTTTGATAAAGAGGTGACAAGAAAGTGTCCTTTTTATGTTAGTGTATTCGTAGACTTGAATTCTAAAAAGTTGTGTATTTTTCCACATCTAAATTTATGAAACTGGACCCACTGATTTCAACTTTCACAAAAGTTAATTAGTCATCTAATTTAACTTGGAGACTGAATTGCAACAGGGGAGGAAATATCATTCAAGATTGTTGTTTAATTAAAAGGATTTTCAAAGAATGCATGAATTCTGCTTCTTGATATAGAAAACAGTCATGGGGGAGAGAATCCTAGGGCAATTTTTGCATTTAAGTTTGCTGTTCTGATAAGATTTACAGAAAATTCTGTTATTTTGATACAGCCAGGTGTATTATGTCATGTGACCTGTACTTTGAACAGCTTCCCAAAGAAATGTATATGGATTAATTGGTTGATTTCTCATGAAATATTGTCACAATAGGAACAAAGTTTGAACCAAGGACTATATTCTAACGTAAACTGTTAATATTGCTTTTGCCATGTGTAAGATTTACTTAGGAATCATAGATCTACCTAAATAAAAGGGCCCAGGATGCAGTGATATTTAGTTAATAATCTGTTTTGGAAAAAAATGCAGTTAGCAGTATTTTTGCATTTTGGCAGATATATTCAGCAGACAAACTTTTGAGTTCTGTTCTCGTCTTTTTCCCAGATCTTTTCTTAAAAGGGCAGATGGTTTGTATTACCAAAGTTTTGATGAGTTTCTCATTAAGGTAGTATTTTATATTGGGCCAAGTTTTCCCTGTTCAGTATAAATTTGGTAACCAGCTGTGAGTATATACAGAATGTTTGATTTGCAGAGATTTTTTATTAGTTGTGCTGATTTATAATAGACACAGTTTTATTGTCAAATGCAATGATTCCATTATCTTTCCAGAGATAGTGAATATATTTTTTAACTAGAAATTTTCTTGGAAATGCACGCCAACAACAACATGAAATATTGAACTTGGGCAGTGGAATAAAATTCTAAAAAAATGCAAGCATCTTATTAACTAATAGTTGATTTTGATTTAATTAATTAGAAAAGCTGAAACAAATGCAGTAGATGTGGAAAGTAATTCTCAAAAATGGCCCTTTGACCAGGGCGGGAATTGTGATCCATTTCCCAGCTTTAGTTATTTCTGAGAAGCACATGAGAAACCAGTCTTGTAAGAGAGACCAACACTGAATTATTCATAGATGTCCTCATTCCTGACAATTCCCCTCAATGAAGAAGCATCTGTGCAGACGATTACAATGCCACTCGAAGTGACTTGTTCTCACAGCAACAAAAACAGAACTAATTTGAAACTAGATCTGTTCAGTGTAGGTTTCCTCTTTTTAGCATGCTTTTTAGATTTTAAAAAAATTTTTCTGTACAATCTCAGTGAATTTCGCTTTATTGGATGTTCAGCCACACTAGATCTGTTTGTTCTTGATACACATAGATGCATAAATCGTTAGCTACCTGGAGTTTTTAATAGATTTAGTTTTGAGGATTATGTTTCTGGTCTTTTAACTCAGAATTAAGGTTTGAGCTTTAATAGGACTAAATTATTCACCACGCCTTGGCCGGTTTCTTTATTTTAAATACTGTCATTTTTCTTCTTCATTCATATAGTCATTATTTTGCTTTTCTTGCTTAAGTATAATTGGAAACATTTAAAGGGACACCCATGGTTAATTTTATGAGGTTGTATGAATAGGACCTGTCTCTCCTCAGATTTCTCTCCTCTATTTGGTTTCATTCACATATAGTGACATACACCCTCGTGACTACAATCAATGAACTGTTCAGATTCAGTCTTTTTTTGCAAGAACTTCCAAGAACTGTGACACTGATTTTGATGTGATTTTTGTTGGCTTTCAGGTACATATGCATGATTTAGATTTTGAAAATCACTTCTATCTTTATATATTTCTAATATATGTTTGTTTCCTACACTTTGCTGATTTTATTTAGGGTTTAATTCTTTAAAGACTTATTCATTTAGGCACATTGGTGTATCCCTTCTATTGCAAGTACTAATCTGACTTTGAAATCACTGTCAAATGTGAATTAGCCAAGCGTGTTCTCAATTCTTGCTTCCTCATGCTTGTCAGTAGCGCATGGCTGTTCTGTTCTTACCTTTGCGTAAGTATTTATCCTGATAACACATTTTGCTGATTCCTTTAAACACTTAGTTTAAGAATTAATGATACCCAATGCAGGACTCACACTTTTTGTTTTTTGTCTTTTTTTTTTTTTTTTTTTTTTTTACTGGATATCTTGGTTGTCTGAAGCATTAGATGCATTTATGTGTTGATAAAAATAACAAAGAAAGAAAGAAAAAAGTTTCAATGGTGTTCTGGTTCTAAATTAAAAAGACAGGACAAAGAGAAAGACATTAGTGTTTCCCCAGAATCACCTTTAAAATCCAGAGAAGCATTACTGTCTTGACTCCGACTTGAAGATTTTCCCTTCTCAACCCAACAGTGGGAAGTGTGCTGTGTACGTTGCACATCGTTTGACTGCTCTTTACAGCAGGTGTGAGGAAATCATAACCAAGAGCATGCAGACCTGAGCGTGGCTCTGCTGGGGCACAGAGTAGTGTCCCCCAAGGACCCGGATGGAAACTTACAGCCAAGTCCAGATTGCCAAGTAGAGAAGTCGGTTTACACCTGGCAGGTTTCAGCTCATATTTTTGAGGTACTGTATATTTGCAGAAGTTTAAATGGAAAGTTTTTATTCCCATCGTAAATTAAGTTGAAAAAGTGTTTTACCTAGCACTCTAGCCCAGCTAAAATATCATTATATCAAGGGCATGGCAGCTATTGGTATTTTCTTTGGTCACCTTTATAAGGAGTTCCATGCCAAACCTCAAATAGCCTGTGTAAATGACATATAGGAGTATTATTTTCCATACGATCTGTTGTATGGTGTATATTCTGTGTATTCATCTAGTGTGCACATTGAAAGTACAATGGATTTATCTGTAGAAGGTATTTCTAGACAATGTCCCTGCCTATTCACCAGACCCAACCCAGGGACCCAATTGAAATAATGTGCTTGCCCAAAACACTGTGAAACCGTTGCCAAAATCTATAGAAATGCAGCATCTTGAATCTCTCTGTAAGGAAAAGGTGACTTGCAAGTCCACGTGAGGAAAAGAGAACCTATATTCCTGCCTAGCTGAGGCGTCGGAGAGTTGGCTGGGATAATCCCCCTGCCGCCCAAAATGCTGGAGTGTGATACAGGTTACAAGCTATCAGAAATACAACATGCAAAATAAACTGATGTGTAGACTTGATGGATCTGTATCCAAAGTTTTAACAAGCTCTCTTGGAAGGAGAAAGAATTGCAAGTGAACAATATCCAACTTCATTGTAGCGGATGAGTTAGTAAATTTAAAAACATCATTTTATATGTATGACATATAAAAATCTTTGTAAAATGCGCAAGTGCAATAATTTAAAGAGGTCTTAACTTTGCATTTATAAATTATAAATATTGTACATGTGTGTAATTTTTTCATGTATTCATTTGCAGTCTTTGTATTTAAAAGAAATCTTAACTGTTATGTTTGTATAATAGAACAGTAATCATTTATTATAACCTAGGCAAGTTGTAAATAAATTCATAATTCAAACAGCCGGTATATATGCATATATGGGTGTTACATTGCAAAATTTATCTCTGTTTTACTTACATGCTTAGAGCTGCAAGAAATCTTTTGTTGATATGTAATTATACATATAAAGTATATATATGTATGATACATGAAATATATTTAGAGATGTTCATAATTTTAATGGATATCCTTTGGTGTGAATAATTGAATACAGAGTTTTTAAAATATCATCTTTCACGTTTATCATTTGCTCTCACCTGTGGGGAAGGTAAAAGACATTTTATAATGTTGAGGAGGAAGTGCAGGGGCTTTGTAGAAGTTCAGTCGCAAACACTCCAGGCCTCGATGGCCTAGAAGACGCCAACCTCACATTGAAGTAAGGTGGTGTGTTTGCTTCAGCCATTTTCCAGCAGAAAGGGTAAGACAACACAAAATTTTATAAAATGATTTGTTAACTCCATTGTATAATTTAAAGGTTTAAAGTTGGGGAAACTGTGGTCTTTTAGAACGACCACTTCAGATTACAAAGCTAATGACCCCCAGTGTTGACCCTAAGACCCCTGAGATAGCTTCCCTGGCCATCAGGGTCCCCAGTGTCAATCCAGTTCTCCTGGCTGAGAGCGGGCAGGGCCCCGAGGTGCAGGCACAGTTATGTGGAAGTGCTGGAATTCTCTCCCCTGCAGTCAAGACCACGCTCTGGGCTAACCCTCGCAAATCTGTATCCCGCGATAAGTAGATTCTTGGCTTTCTCTTTAAAACTCTGCTTAAAGAAATTCTGTGTATTTGCCTGTCTTTGCTTGTCATCAGGTGGGCAGGCAAATGATGAATATTTAAGACCAAAAAGTTAAAAGTTTAATTCTATCCCCAGACCCTCCCTAACCATAAACATTTAGAGCAAAATTTAGCAGTAAACAAAATAAGTGTTTACTGGAATAAAGACCTGTTACATTGTTAAACGTGTTCACAGCCTTGTTAATTAGACAAAAGTGTAGAAATCCCTTAAAATGGAATTCTCCTGCACCACCAAACTCTTACTAATGGAATGCCCCCCTAGTGCATAGCACTGAATGTATTCTAGACAGGATTTTTGTTAAATATTTATTTTCTATGCAATTAAATAAGATGTTTACTGTGTTAAAAATAAATTCCATGCACTAATATATCCATAAACTTATTTGGTAATTCAAGTTCCAGGTTGCTACTCTGTACAGCTGATCTAAATTTGAATCCCTAGCTCCATTATGCACGTCTGCTTTTTCCATCAACTTGGCTGTAACTCAAGAGCTTGGAGGAGGGTAACATTTCTCCATCATGTCTATTTCCTAATGCCAAAGGAACTCTGAAAAGCAACACTTATCAAGCAAACATTTATTCAACATGTACTCATTGGGCACTTAATGTGTGGAAGGGATGTAGGAAGGGAAATGAGGAGTGGAAGGCAGGACACAATGTTTCCATAGGCTTGGATTTGACATCATCTCACCAGAGACTTTGTCAGGTTGCCATTTCTTTCTATGTACTTGCTCCTTTCTGTAATTAGAATTTTCATAGCCCTAGTTCCCTGAGAGATGAAAGGGAAACTACACATTTATAGACTGAAAATCTCACACATTTAACAAGGCAATTTTTAAAAATTTTCCAAATAATACACAATTGATGCTGTTCTCATTAAAGTAAGCCTGATGAAAGAGAAACCAAACAGAAGTGCTGTTCCTTGTGCTCTCTCCTGTCCCCCTCTGCCCATATCCTTCTCCTGCCATCAGAAATAAAAAAGGTGCCTCCCACTCACTGCACAACACATTTAGACCTTTCCTTAATTGAGGTTGAGGAGGGAAAGGAAAGTGACCAGACAGTGAAATCCAGAATTTATGTGAAGCATCAACTTCCAAATTTTCACTTGGTGATTGTATATATTCAGATAATGTCTAGCTTCTCTGATATCTGTGCCATTAATTAGATAGGACTCTTGGTTAGAATCATGTCCTTAGAGCCTGGTAAATGCTCAGCCATTAGGGAAAAAAACGATTCAAACATTTTAATGTACAGAATAACTATGACACATGAATATATTAATATACATTGAGAAAATAACGTGTACCAGCTCAACCTTGCATTAACTACAAAAGCCATGTATCAAACACCCCGTTTCCTAAGCCATCTGGGTAACTGAATTTTGTCCATGTGACATCATGACTTCGGAGTGGGACTTGGAGGTCATTGGTTCAACCTTCCACCAGGAACACAAGATTGCATTCTTGTCATTTCTGAGGGATGGTCATCTTACTTCATCCCCCATGGGTGGAGGACACACTACCACCCTGTAAACTAGACCATTGTTTGACACCTCTAGTTGCCAGAAAATTCGATCTAAAGTTGTTCTGAAACCTGTAGCTTTATCACTTCTATTCCAAGATGATAATTCTGCACCAGCAGCCACATGGGAAGTCCACTTCCTCTTTCATCTGACAACCATTCAACTATTTAAAGAAAGCTATCTTGCCTCCTTATGCTCAACCTAGTCTTCTTTCAATTTAAAAAAATACATAAATTGACTTAGGAACCTGGCTATTCTTGACATATGTCCCCCTAGAAATTTGGCAGTGACCTTCTGTTGGGCCCTTACTTACTGCAGAACAGATTGTTCAAGTTCGCCAGCTGGGGCTCTGGGTGCATCTCCTGCAACCTCCCTGGCTGCTATGGCTCAGTCATGTGGAAGACGCATCTGTTCTCGGAACATCCGTGTCCTTTCACGAATGCGCCAAGTGAGATGCTTCCTACCAGAATAACCTCTGCTTTCTGCTTAGTCCGCTCATCCTTAGAAGCTCAAATGTTACCTCCTCTGTTGGAGAATCCCTGTCCCTCCCAGTCAGTGATATGCTCTCTCCTGAGTGTCTTCCCTCTCACTCCCCATATAATGGGAATACGGCCGAAATGCTGCCACCTCACCCAGGCTGAAATAATAGACATCAGCATATATTGACACTTATTATTTGTCAGGCACTCTGCTCTACCAACTCAGTCCTCACAATTCTCTGAATTGTGCATGTTGTATTTTAAGATGAGGAAAATGCAACCCAAACAAGTTAAGTAGCCAGTAAATAAAACAGACCAGCCAGGTCCAGAGACTCGGGCTTAAGCACCATGCTGCCCTGAAATGTGCCTTGATCCACTACCTGTTTGTAAAGGGTGCGTCTCGACAAATGTAGACATGCCCAACGTTCAAGACGCCAGTCAAGATTCCGACCCCAAAGCGCTAGTTCCTCATAAATGATCCTCCTTTTCAATCCTTGCCTCGGTGAGAAGCAGGAACTCAAAGGGAAGAGGCAGCAACAATCAGCTTCTTACCTTCAAAATAAGATTCAGAAATTCACAGTAGCTGAAATCTTGAATGCAAAGCTTTTATGGATATTTAGAAGCTGACAATCTAGCTGAAACAAGGTGTTTTCAGGTTTTTCCGCTCCCCAGACTACAGGTTGCCTGGACAGGGGAAGGAAGGAATGTGGAAAAGAAAGCAATCAGAGGTGTCAATATGCAGTCCCCAAAAAGGGCCCCCACCCTGCCCTCCACAAGGGGAGAACCACGGTGCTTGGGGGCAGGGAACTGAATCCCCAGGTCAGTTTTGGGGAATCTGATCAAGAGGGTCCTCATGCCTGTTTGTCTTGAGCCTGGAGAGAGTGGCACATCTCACAGTTGAAGAAGTCTGAAATCCCTAGTGTCGCAGGGAGGAAACAATGAACAACAGTTGCCCAAGCTGAGCATGTGAACCGAGCCCACACCCCACACCGTGGGATGACGGCCTCTGACAGGGCACAAAAGGCAGCTCCTGAGCTGGAGAACCAGCAGCCCAGACAGAGCGTTGGTCATGACGTAGAGGTGTAGCTTTGGATGGCAGCACATGCTTTGTGGTTTGGGGACAAATGGGGTCACACTGCCTAAGTGAACACCAGCCCATAGGAGCAGAGACTGGCTCAGGGGACATCACTGGGCACAGGTGGTGGGGGTCAAGAACCAGTGAGGACATTGCAACCATAGCCCATCTGGGCGATGCAGCACATTGAGGGTCCTTACTCACTCCTTGCTCCTAAGCCCACGTTACAACGCCTACCGCAGTCATCCCAACCTCCCTCAGCCACACCCGGAACTCAGGTGGGAAATGAGCACGGGGGAAAGGCTTCTAATTCGATCAATTTAAAACCTGAGGGAATTCAGGACACAGTAAGTTTAGTAGAATTTGCCTGAATGTGACTGAGTGAAGTTCCCTACATTGGACAAATTATGAATTCAAGGCAAATGAAGTACAGCTCTAGAAAAACAGTTACAGTTTTTCACTGAACTCAAGGCCAGTGGAATGTGCATTTGCTACACTGATATAGCCTATTGCAGCTCTCCTGTTCACGGTTCCAATAGTTCAGAGATTTCTTGAATGTGTACCTCACAAGGGTCATTGGAGACTGACAGCTATGCAGTGGCCCAAGAGTGACACAGACTTTTACTATAGAGTCCACTCTCACAGGATTAATGAATCAGTGAGGTGCTATTATCAATGGCGAAGTGTCCTCACTAAGGGAATTGTCAAAATTCCTTTGTAAGAGCTGCTTTTCTTTCCTGTTCAATGCCCTAATAACATCCACAGTCCATCTGGGTCAACCCAGGTGTATTAGTCAGGATTCTCCAGAGAAACAGGACCAATGAAATATACACACATATATGTATGTGTACATATGTACATATCCCATTGGTTCTGTTTCTCTGGAGAACCCTGACTAATACACACACACACACACACACACACACACACACACACACACACATCAAGGCGTTTATTATAAACAAAATAAAACCATGTGCTGTAAATTATCCTGCAATCCTCCCACCCCCACAAAAAAGAAACACAGTTTGGTGCCATTTCATTTAAGGACAGAGATGCTTTATAAAGGGAATAAAACTAATTTAGTATTTCTCAAAGCATGTTGCATAATCAGAGCTGTACCTGGGAAAAAAAAAAGAAAGTTTTGCAATTAAATAGGTTTGGAGGCTGCTGGAAGGAAAGAATTGATGAAGATCCTCAAATTCCTCCGGGCATTGGGTGTAAATTCCTCTCGGCATATTCTCAGAATATCTGTCGTCTGCCGCTTGAGGAGAGGGGATCTCACTGTGCAGTGTTGAGAGGAAAGCGAACAGGTGCAGAGAGGTCAAGTGCCCACGTCACGTCATGTGGCTCATAAGCCCAGAGTGGAGTTGGAGCATCCTGGTCTGCACCCTGCACCCTGCTGGGCAGGCAGGTGACCACCTTGACTCCTGTCTGCATAAGGCGAACACCAGTAACCAAACTTCCATCTATAACTTCAAAAATATAATTTATACATATTTTTCCTATATTGACAAACTCTGGCTTGATTTCTTATTAGAGTAACAGTGTCCCCTCCCCACCCCCATCACCTCAGGAGATAAATCCTCTTCTCTGCCACACGGCCAGGAAAATACCCATTGACAAAACACAGAACTCTCCTCTCCTTCACATCTATACCTCTATTGCTGCCAAGTCTGCCTCACAAGGAAGCATCCCGGCTCTCAGAAAGACCAAGAAAACTCTGCCTTATTTGTAATGCTGGTCAAAGTGGGAGAGCAGACATCTCCCAGGGAGGTGTAACTGTCACTCCTTTCTCATTTTGTATTCAGGTGCTAATAGGCCTCCCATTATATATACATTTTTTAATGTGAGCAACTCTGTTCCCAGTGAAAATACAATGCTGAGTATGGTTAAGAAACAAGAAGTAGTCACCAAGACCAAGCATTTTTTAAAACAGTTGGTGGAAGGTCATGCGTCCCCTTGTCCCACAGCTGTAGGTTTGACTTGAGAGGAAGGGCTGGCTGCAGCGTTTGTGCTGCGAGCTTGGTGACGTCCCCTGATGTTTGCACTTGCTAGTGCCACTCGCTGGGGAAACTATAAGGCCATAATACCAGGTCTCTGCTTTCTGAAAAAGCCACTCTGGAAAGTGTTCTGTGCCTTAAAGGCACTGCCTCCACAGAATCCCACGTGACAGCCACGCAGCTCACTTCTTTTTGTACTTTTCCTAAGAATTACATTAATTCAGGATTACTGAAAAATTCTGGTGGACTAGATGGAATAGATGTCTGGTTTTGCTTTGTTTTCTGCAGGGACAGGGAATTCCTTTCCCCGTGTCCGCCCCAGCTTCCCTTTGGCAAGTTACGTGCCCATTTTAGACGTGTACCAGGTCATGGAATTGAATGCCCCCACTTCGTAGATTTTCAACATTTCCTAACACATTGGCTTTGTTCCTTAAACATGCTCAGATCTCTCCAGTCATAAAAGGTTAAACAAATAAAACCCAACAAACCCCAAAGCAGCAACAATCTACAGTCCTCTACTCCAGCTACCGCCTCCCCTCCACTGTCACATCAGAGACAAGTTTGGAGGAAAGGCGTCTGTCCTTCGTCTCTTGCCGGGTGCCTTAGCCTTTCGCTCATTGTTCCTGATGCCAGAAGTCTCTTCCTCTGCTCCGTGCGTGGTATGTCCAATCTCAGCCTGAGTGTCACCTCCTCTGGGAGGCTGCAGTCGGCAGAATAACGGCCTCCAAAGAGTTCCAGGACCTAATGCCCCGAGCAGGTGAAGATGTCAGGTAACACCACAGAGGGGAAGCGAGGTGGCAGATGGAATGAAGGCTGCTAATCAGTGGACCTTAAGATAGCAAGAGTATGTAGCCTGTGTTGTCCAGGTGGGCCCAATGCAATCATGAAGGTCCTTATAAGTGGGAGAGGAGGCAGAAGAGCTCCTGGGATGGGAGACAGACTCGACCAGCTGTTGCTGTCTTTGAAGATGGAGGAAGGGGCAGGGGGCCGAGGAATGCAGGGCCCTCTGGAGGCTGGGAAAGGCAAGGAATGGATTCTCCCCTGGAGCCTCCAGAAGGAACGCAGCTCTGCCGACACCTTGACTTTATCCATTGAGATTCATTTCAGACTTCTGAACAATGGAAATGGAAGATGATAAATGTGTACTATTTTAAGCTATTAAGTTTGTGTTTGTTACAGGAGCAACGGGAAACTAATAGAGAAGCCTCATCATCTTATCTAATGATCGTTAAGACTCACCACTGCCTTTAAAGATATTTCACCTTACTTATTTCCTTCACAGTTTAACTATAGATTTTCCCTGTCTTTCCAATTGGCAACCTCCTATTGGCAACAATCAGACGTGTGGAAACATACTGATGGATGACACCCATCTGGTGGTGAGGAAGTGTGGGACCGGCCACCCTCACGGCTGCTGGAACCGGAGAACTGGCCCCTCATGGAGCACAACTCAATGAGACACATCAACACTCCCTGGGCACAAACCCTTGGACTCAGCTGCCCCTCACATTCACCTGCATATTCTCACAGCTGTGAAATGACCTAAAGGCAAGCAGTGGAGTTTAATAGCAAAAGACTGGGAACAGCATAAATGTCCGTCAGTGGTCTGTCGATTGTATAAATTGCAATATAGTCACAAAATGGAATACTATAGAGCTATTTAAAAAGTCAAGTGACTATGTACTGGCATGCAATGATTTCCAAGATGCTCTTTAAGAGAAAAAGTCCAGGAGGAGGAACGAGTAGCATGCTGTCACCTGTGTAAGGGAAGGACGGAGGGGTTCTAAGTGTGTTTTCCTGCCTGTGGATGGACTGTCTGTGAAGGCCACCTGAGACACGTGATGTGCTTTGTCTCTGAGGAGAATAGCTGGAGGTGCTGGGGATGCTGTCCCGGGGAGTTCTCATTACCCACCTCCCCTCACTTAATGGCTTAAATTCTTCTGGAAAACCACGCTGTTAGGTGAAAAGCCGTTACATCAAAAATATTTTCATTATTTTTAATGGGGAGTCATAACGTTCTCCATCCTGACCTAAGGCAGCAATTTGCACAACTGAAAAAACATTTCGATGGAACACTGGAAACAATTTTAGACAAGGAGTAAACGATGGTTTGAAAGTCAAGAAATGCCATTTTTACGTAGGAATGTAATTAAGGTTTACTTTCTGGAGGAGGAGGAGGGAGAGGAGATTTGCGAGGAGGTGGGTGGGGAAGCACCCTAGGGGGGGTCCTTCTGGGAAAGGGGCACTTTCTGACCATTTTCTTCATGCATTTTCAACCTTTTGGGGTCTTGTAGTTATCTTGTCCTCAAATATCTCTTAAAAATAAAGTTCTGGGGCCGGCCTGGTGGTGCAGCGGCTGAGGTCACGCTTTGGCAGCCTGGGGTTCGCGGGTTCGATCCTGGGCGCCTGCCTACACACTGCTTGTCAGCCATGCTCTGGCGGAGTCCCATATAAAGTAGAGGAACATGGGCACGGATGTTAGCCCAGGGCCAGTCTTCTTCAGCAAAAAGAGAAGGATTAGCAATGGATGTTAGCTCAGGGCTGGTCTTCCTCACACAAAAAAAATAAAGTTCTATTGCAGGAAAGCACCTTCAGGGTGAAAAAAGGCTACACACCAAGTTTGAGATGAGTGGAGACAGTGCCCTGTGCTGGAGACCACCCCCCTGCCCCTCGCTCCGCTCTCGGTCCTCTGCCCTGGTCAGGCAGGTCAAATGTGTGTCTGGTAAATGTGAGCATGCCTTTGCCTTAGAGAGCTGTCGAGTCAAAGCAAATATTTTATTTTATATATATTTTTTAAGATGGGGGAAAAAGAGCACATTTGTTTTCATGGAAATGTTCCATCAGATGGACAGAGACGGAGGGGGAAGGAGAAGCAGATGAGATGGGGACCCTGAAAAGGCAAGAGGACAAGGGATCAGAGAACCACTGGCACTTTTGGCCTTTGATGGATGGAGAGTTTTCTTCCATTGTATCAGGAAGGAGGAGAATTTGGGGTGTAATTGCAGGCGTCCATCATTGAAGGGTGTAGAACTGGAAATGCAGCTCTTGCCGGTTACTACTGTGCCCATTCACCGCCTACAATAGGTAGCCACAGAGTTACCTTTCTAAAATGGAAATCTGTGATATTTGTCTCTCGTTTAAACTCTTTCAATAACCCCTGCTGTCTGCGGGACCAAACCCTGTTTCCACCCCCGCGCACACCTGTAGCGCCCAGCATCCCCCACCCTTTCCACCTCTTCCTGTCAGGCTGGGGTATAATTCAGTCTACATGAAGTTCCCGAGACACAGCACTCTGTTTCACACCTCCAGAACTTAGAAAGCAGAAAGATGTTTCAACAGTCCTTTCAACTTTGTCTTATTTTTGCACAAATTCTAACAGCTGAAAAAGCAGACTCTGGAAATGTTTATTTCTGATCTATTACCTTTCTAATCCATTAGCTGTACTGACCACACATGAGCCTCCTCCCCTCTTTGATGACAAGGAACTCCTGCTGCCCCCCCATCGGGGCCCCTTAAACATGGGGTCCCTCGGAAGCCTCACCACCTCTCCTTCCCTCCTCTGTGCGTTTCCTCCACCTCCCCTGCGCTCATCTCTCCACGTCTTACTCCTAAGTGGTCTGTCTCCCCTCTCCTGAGCATCTTTAGAGCAGGGAATAAATCGTGCATTTCTGCATACTTAGCAAAGTGACAAGAGCAGACTATACTTTTTTTCTTTTTGAATGCGGGGTGGATGAAAGGAGGTGTGGACAAATAAATGACTTGGGATGTAGAGTCAGTGTCAATCCTAGTTCAAATGTTTTCAGGTGTGTTCTGGCGCCATCTAGCGCTGGAAAACAAAATAGCATAATGCTAACGTACTGATACATAATACCGATTTGCGTGGCGAGCAGTTCTTGGTGATGCCTACAGTTGAGGTCTGACCTCAAGGAGACCTCCTGTGATTTTTGGCAGATCAATTCATTGCACTCTTAACATATTAATTAAATATGTTTCTACTTCAAACACTTTGTTGAAATATTTAGCAATTGGAGAGTCACAGGTAGATTTATAAGGCTTGGTATTGATTTGACCATCGACTTCCCGCGCTTAGCAGATAAGAGGTGGATTAATTGAACTGTGGGATGACTTTGGAGAAACTGAGGTCTCGGGAACAAATAAATTGTTTTCTTTCTGGTCTTAACCAAGACTGCAATTCCACGTAAAATGAACTAAATCCATTCTTCTGCCAACGAGCAGTATGAGAGCTGAACCCCGAAAGCGCCCCACTGGCTGGGGGGCCGCACTTCCCAGGGCGTCTCTACCGAAGCCAGCCCATGCCTTTAGCCCGTCTGTGGAAGGGGAGTGGAGGACACCCCTGTCACCTGCCTGCCTGCGCACGGTGGAAACATGGGATGTTCTACAATCTATAAAAATAATCAGCCGTTTTACTAAATCACTAAGCAATTCTGAGCAGAAAGGCTCAATGTTCCATCTCCAATCGTTGGTCACATAAAACACCGAGTTCCACACATTTGGTCCTAATTTACAATTAGCTGAAGGTGGGAAGCAAACCGTTTCCTCTCCTGCGTCGATGCTTAGATTTCCTCGTGTAATGCGGGCATTTTCATGTCAGCATTTCCAGTTGTGGTTAGAGATCTAAATACCGTGGACACCAGTAAACACGTTTGTTGTCTTTTTCCAGGTTAAATTCAAATACACCTAGTTATGGAGCCGTCTGAGCACGCGAGGGTCATGGCAACTTCATGGTTTCCAGAAGACTCACGATTAAAGTGTCTGGCCGGCGTCAACGCAAGTAGAAGAAAAACGCCGTGTGCCCGAATCCTTCGCGGGCGCCGTGTGACTCCATTCTCACAACTCTGCGAGGTGAGGACTCACCTTCCTGTCTCAGAGCCTGTAAGAGAAGCCAGCGCTGCACAGTTCCTCTCCTGAGAGCAGCCGAGCCATCGTTCCACGACCCTCGAGTTCTCTCCGGCTGGAAGAAACTTAAATAGAATTGTAGTTTTCAAAGATGGGGAACTTAGAGGCTTTTAGCTTTTTCCTCCCTTGACATGGTATAGCCTGAGGAAAGGGCACAGACTTTGCAGTCAAATGTGCATTTCCATTCTTCTCCTTGCCAACTGATCCTGGGCAAGTTACTTTACCTCACATGATCTTAATTTCCTACTGGGAAATTCATGGATAATGACACTAAAATGACTAAATGATAATTTAGTGACTGGTGCCTCCTATTTGCTAGAACTCCAGGTACAGTTGGATGGGTTGTGCACTGTACAATCTCCACATCTCTATAGAAGACGCACATCCAAAGGCCAGGTACCTTTTGCTCCCAAGACTTTGGAAAGGAATTAGAGAGTGCAAGGGTATTTTGATGTTTTTCAAATCACAAAAAGTGTTCTATTTTAAAAAGGAAAACAAGCAAAGTTAGTACTCCCTGTTTAAGAAGGTGAGAGGCGTAAGAGGGGGAGGATCAGAGGAGAGATTCCGTGGCAGGAGCTGACTGTCCTGGTCTCCCAGCAGCAGAGGAACACCGTGGGGAGGGACTTAGAATGTTTGTCTGTCTCCTCAGCAGCTCACAGCCTCAGCCAGGAGCTGCGGTGGGGACGAGGCTACGATGGCTGAGGACGCAGAGCCTGAATGTAAGCGGACGGAGTGTTCCGTGTTTGCCTGGGATGTTTGTTTGGCATTTGATTGCCTAGGAACCAGCTTCTCTGAACCTGGGGTGAAAAATGAAAACCTTCCTGATGGCTGCAGCTCAGCTCCCCGATCACCAGGGTTTGGAATTGGATTTGGGGATGCGTTGCCTCCTCAGAAAACCTCATCATTGTACCCAGAGGAAAGAGGTCTGGTGTGTGTGTGTGTGTGTGTGTGTGTGTGTGTGTGTGTGTGTGTGTCCTCCAAGAGGAGAAGGGATGGCGGAGATTTCTAGACACTGTTCAGAGTGTTCTTTTAAAACAGCCACACTTGAGGACGTTTGCTCTGCCATTCTACAGTCCTCACTGAACAACCACAAACCACGGAACATCCGTACCATTTTGTACAAAGGCTTCAACATCTCTTTCTTTAGTTTCACGTCCCCGAAGGCTGGCATTATTGTCGTGATTTTAAGAATAGGAGGTGGAGGGACTTCACTCCAGGTCTTTTGACTCTGAAGCCATTGCTTTCCCACCACACAGCGAGCACAAAAACGGGGTTGATGGTTCAGATGAGTTTTGGGTTGAGAGAAAGCTTGTTGGGTTGAGCAAAAGTGTGAATTATAAAATATTTTTTTAAATTTTTTATTTTATTAATTCCAAGGGCATTTAGTGCTGTTTTGTGTGCATTGGTCAGTGGGCAGGTGAGATCATGGACCCTGGAGGCAGCCTAGCAGCTGACCACACACACCTGACTTAACCTTCTGCGCCCCGGTTTCCTCAGACGCCCAGCGTCTGTCTCCCGGAAGTTCCTAGACTATTTCTTTTGTTCCTCGGGCAATTACTCAACATACTAATTGTGTCAGTAGGAACCTCTTCTTTGTAAAGAATACAAGTGATAATGTCAGTCTGCTCCCTGGGCAAGTGGTCTCAATACTAGGAGTGAGAAGAATTTCTAATTGTGCTGTTTTAGCACTTTCCAAGTTCCTTTCTGCTCCAGGTATGTTGGCTTCCCGTGCGTGGCAAGGTCTGTTTCAGGCTATGTTGTGCCAATTATTCAGACAGTTTTGCACAAAATCCTTGTTTCTGTGAGTACCGTGGAAGCGTTTGTCTTGTTCCTTTGGGTAGTGGGATGTGAAGGTGGTGGGTGCTGAGAGGAATGGTCAGAAGTTTAGACAGAACGTCTGAGCCCATTTTGCCTTGCAACGTTGGTGTTAATAGTACTTAACTTTCTGGAACTGCCCGATGGGATTTAAATCATAAAGAGACTGCATTTCACAGGCGAAAAGTGCAACTTAGTGGTTGGAAATAGAAACATGTCTTATCTTATTTTGGTATTTCTTAATAAGTGTATATTCCGTAAATTAAAAAGTAGGAAGTAAAATTAGTTGCCAGACAAATCTGTAACAAGTGAATCCGGTGAAATGCAAAAGGTAGTGCACAGTATTAGCAGGGCAGAGAGGCCCCACACAGGAGCTACGCAGCAGGCAGCGGTGTAATTGTACAGCCTTCCAGCCTTTCGAGGTGATCTTCTCTTTAATGTACAGGTAAAGAAACTGAAGTCTCTCCTCCCCATAGTGTGGGAGGTCTCACTGCTTTCTTCCATTTGGGGGGCACGTGGGCCGCCCATCTCATGAGCCCCCAAGGGTCAGGGAATCCTTCTTGCAGTTGGAATCTCTGTGACTTCCCTTCTGCCACCTCCCCCTTCTGACTCCACCCAGAGAAAGTTCTCTGTTCTTAGGGGCTCATGTGATTAGATTGGGCCCACCCAGAAAATCCAGGAAAATCCCTTTATTGTAAGATCATAACCTTAATAAAGTCCCTTTGCCAGGAACATGGAGTTAGGAGATGAACATCTTTGAGACGCCATTAATCTGCCTTCCATGCCCAACCAACCTAAGAAAGATAATTAACATGAGATCTACTTTTCTTTCTCATTTATAGCACTGTGGACGTGGGCTTCTCCCACAGCTTCTGCCTTCTCCCATATCCCGGGTCTTCAGATCGTATTCCCTGTTGGACTTGCTTCCTGGTGGGGCATTTATTTCACCCCCTGAGGGAAAGAGCACAGTTGTGGTATAGAACAAAATTTTAAATTATTATTTAAAGTTCTAAAAATATTACTTCTTTCCCACATTTATTTGTTAAACAGAACAGTTAGTCCTGATTTTTTCTGAAGACGCTAATGGGAATAAAACATAGTTCTTTCCCCCGAGGAAACGTAAGAATTGTAGTGGGAGAGAATTGCAGGTGGTGGCAATGTCTATACCGGGGTGTGGGAAAGAAAGATTACCGTCTTGAGAGGAGTTTTAAAGATCCTCCAGGTGTTAAGATGGGACAGCGCAGAACAGCCAGAGGGAGAGGATCCGCAAGGATGGAAGGACGCCCCATGCGGGTTCTGTTAGTTCTGTGGGGACATCAGTGCCCTCGGTCTGGCACCCTGCCCAGCGCGTCCTGCTCCTTGAAGCTCTCTGGCCACGCCCGCCCCATGGGGCATTGAGTCTGTGGGGGATCTGCCTGCTCTGTTCTCTGGACTCTTGTCATTAACACGTCCCCCACGATGTTTGCTGACTCGAGGGTGGAGGAGAGGGAGACAGAGCACAGAAAACACAGGGGCATAAGGATGTTGTGGAGAGAGACCAAGAGGTTCTGTGCGATTCCAGGGTTCCCAGAGATCAGATAACATACAAAGAAACGGCGATTTGTAATAACTTTGACATTAAAGACCTGTTGCTTCTATTCTGAAAAGGATAGAAAAAAGATGAATTACTAAAAACCAACACTCTACATTTTAAAATGTCAAATGTTAACAAATGTTTGTGAGATTTGTTAATTCAAATTTAGTCTCAAAAACCCATTACTGTGTTTTCCTTATCAATCTCTATTCAAAAAGTCAGTTTGGTTTTACACAAAGCAAATTTTTCTTTATCAGTTTATAAAGAATCACATTTTCTGATGAATTATTTCAACTTTTTTTTTTTGCTGTCAGGTTGAGATGGCAGGATATGCAAATCACAATGTTTTCAGTTAGGAAAATAATTTAAATGTTTATTGCTGGGATGAGATTCATACATATTGTAAGAAGTTGGCAGAGGGAAATGGAATCTGGATTCTCCCAGTCTAGTGAAGAAATCTTATTGCAATCTAAGGAAAAGTATTCTAAGTAGGAAAATGATTTTGCTATTTAATTTGCTGGTGGCTCCAAACCCTTTTAGGAAATAAAATAAACAAACAATAACACAGCAATTAAGTCCCAGCCTCCTCTCGTTTTCTGAAGAGAGTTGGTACAATGTGTGTGATGGTGAATTTTTTGTGTTAACTTAGGTGGGCCATGGTGCCCAGATATTTGGTCAAACATCATTCTGGATGTTTCTGTTGGGGATCTTTTTTGGATGAGATTAACATTTAAATCAGTAGACTTTGAATAAAGTGGATTGCCCTCTGTAATGTGTGGTGGGCCTCATTTAATCAGTTGAAGGCCTTAATAGGCCAAAGACTGACCTCCCCGGAGCAAGAGGGAATTCTCCATCAGAAGGCCTTTGGATGTGAACTGGGTCTCCAGCCTGCTGGACCACCCTGCAGATTTTGAACTTGCCAGACTGCATAATCGTGTGAGCCAATTCCTTACACTGAATCTCTTTCTATATATGTACATCCTATTGGTTCTGTTTCTCTGGAGAAGCCCAATGCTTCTTTCAGTGCTTTCTTTAAGTGTTGGTGCCTTTGATGAATTATAATGATTATCTGTCTTGAAAAATTGTTCTATTAATATTTTCACATTTCATAAGTGGTTTCCTTAAAGTCCTAAACTAATCAATCAGGGGCAATTCTCAAGAATCCTACTGCTGGAAACATTTGCTCCAATATCCAACCACACAGGAGGGAAAGGGTGACTGGACAGTGTGAGGGGAGACTGGGCTCTGGCCTGGGTGACCTCCCTGAGGTGGGCAGGACTCTGGGATGGCCAGAGTTTCCGTGCCCCCTGGTGGACACCCCCAGCATAGTCCCCAGGACTAGAAAGGAGAGAGTCCTCTGTGACTGTACTGTGTCCCATGGCACTAGTGACCTCAAGACAGGGAGAGTGTTGGGTGGGACTGACCTAGTCACACGAAGCTGGACACAGAGGAGGAGTCAGAGGTCGGGGACGTATGTGAAGTGCCCTTGTTGGCTTGGAGATGGAGGGGGCCGTATGTCCAGGAAGGTGGGCAGCCCCTAGGATCTGAGAGAGACTCCTGCCAGTAGCCAACTAAAAACTGGGGACCTCAGTCCTACAACCACAAGGAACTGAATTCTGACACAACAGGACTGAGCCCAGAAGTGGGTTTCCCCCCACAAGCCTCCAAGAGCTCAGCCAGGCCCACACCCTGATATCCGCATTGTGATACCCAAAGCAGAGAGCCCAGCCCCTCCAGGCTGACCTGCTGACCCACAGAATGGAGAGCTAATCATGGGTTTGAAGCTGTTAAGTTTGTGGTCGTTTGTTACATGGCAATAGAAGCTGTTATGGTTCCTTATATTCTCTGGGCCCTTATTTCTTCTCTTACATGAAAATAGAGAAAATGATGTGTCCTGACTTATTGTCATTGCTTTTAGACATGGACTGGTCAGAGAAATGGGTTTGGATGTGGCAGGCGGCCCAGAAAACCTGGCCCTGCCTCCCTTTGCTGGGGAAGTTGTGGAATGAGGGAAATAATCCGACAGTTAGGGTAAAAAGGCTGTATTCAGAAGTCAGTTCTGCCACTTGTGAGGTGTCTGGACTGAGTCAGGTACATAAGTGCTCTCAGCTTCTCTTTTACAAAATGGGACTAATTACAGAAAGGATGGTCATGGGGACTGAAGGGTGTGATGGGGGTGTGGACGTAGGTGAATCCTTGGCCTGTTGGGGCTCAGGATGGGCCTTCGAGGGCTCAGATGGCTGGTTCACTGCTCTGTCGCTAGTGCCCTTCCCAGCTCGGGTAACACGGTAGGTCTCAGCTTTGCTGGTTGGAAGAACATCTGCCTATTTATTCCTCCAGGGCTCTCTGGAGAGGTTATCCTATGGGCTACCTGCTCCATGACCATCACAGTGCAGGGCCCAGAAAGAAATCCCCTCTTCTCATGCTGCAGTCTGGGCCTACTCATGTTCTACCAGCAGCGTTTAATAAGGTCTTCTCTGCACTACAGTCCTTTAATAAAAATAGGCACCGTTCGTGGAGTATCTACTCCATTCCATGTGCTTCTTTGCGAAACGCTATTCCATTTGATTTTCAATCAACCCTTCTGAGTAGGATGATCACCCTGATTTTGCAGAGGAAGAAACTAGGGTTCAGAGAGATTATGTAAGATCTTTGCACTCACATAGTAGGAAAATGACTCAAAAGGCTATGTTTTCCCACTATCTTATGTCTTGGGCCATGTGCCCAAATGGAGCCCTACCACTGGGACACGTAAGAGGTAGGGCCTTTTGTGAAGGGAGTTGGGGTCCCTATCAACATACCCACAGGTTTCACTCTGTGGCTCTTTATCTTCCTACAAGTGGGGGTGGGAGGGGATGCAGTGAACGATTCATCAGTCATTGGGGGGTTTGGTCAGAGACTTCTGAGACATTTTAGTATTAAGGGAGAAAGAAAAACCTTTATTTATTCCCTAGCGTAAACGTCTTTAAGCGTCATCATTAAGATTTATAATTACACTTTTAGACTTTTCTTGCAGAGCCTTTACTAGTGTTGCAAGAGATCCTCTGTTGAATCAAAACCCATCTTCCTTCTTCCTGGCTTTTCAGGGTCCTGAGGTTTCTGATGGGAATGGCACCTCATGTGCATCTGGTGAGCCTCTCGTTTGCCCAGGCTGGCCCGTGTACTCTTTTCCTCTCTCTATCTGTCGATCTCTCCTGTGGGAATGGGATATTCCAGCTCAGTAAATGCACACACTGTCTCATTGTCTTGTTGTGGAACTAGAATGATATTTAACAGTCTTATTATCTTTCCTGATCAGTCTACCTAAGGTGGAAACACTGTGAGACGCGAGGCATTAAGACTTTGTGCAATCTAACGAAACTTCTGAACAAACTTCAGAAAGACCACAGAGATGACGTCTACCTTTACACCTCTGGACACTTGAATCCCAACAAGCTCTACAGGCCTCCCGAGACAATCTTGCATCACTGGCCCAATGCCAATAGGCCAAAGGGGGAAAGAATCTTTAGAGTGGAAAAGCCATTTGATAAGAAGGTTGCAAAGATGAAAGATGCTTTGGCTTATTTTACCATCAACACAGCTGTGCATCCAAATGATGCCCAGAACACACCACTCTTCAGGTATTTGAACACTCTGACACACACTTCCCACAGTTCAGAAGAGGATCTCATTCCAAAGATGGCTCCAAGAGAAGAGGGTTCTCCTGAAGGGCGAAAGAGAGAAGAACTAAGAATACCGGAGATGAAGGTTCTGAAGTACAAAACGGTGGAGTCCAGCCGTCAGTGTGTGATGTCTCCCCCAGGCAAGGATGAATACCACTATATCAGCTCATACTTAGCTGGAGTGACGAAAGCAGACAAGTATAGGAAGTTCTTGCGTTTCCAAAAAGAAGTTCTTGCAAAGCAAGATCTCCTGAAGAATGATTTCACTGGGAGCAAGGCAGCAGTGTGCCATGAAAAGAAGCTAGAACAGGTAAGGAATGCGATTTTGCAGTACTGTTGACACACGTGCTAGAGTTCCAGGAGTCTAAACATTGTGGGCAGAGACTCGCCCTCAGACGCCTCGTTTACGTTTCTAGGTAGAACATAACACGGGTGCCAAGTGCGGAGAACCTCCTGTAGGATGTAGATGACAACAGTTAGGGTGAAATAAAAGAAGGCTAAGTTTGGAAACTGGTAAGTTGGAGGTGATTTCATAGTCGGAAGTGTTAGATGCTGCATTGCAGCTATCGTAAATAAAATGTTTGTGGGATAGCAGAAGCATCTGAGAAGAGGTTTGCCTAAGTCGCTATGAAAGAATGTGAAGGGAGAGTGAGGACAGAGTCGACAAGTTACGTAATGTAGGCTGCCTAGGAGTCACGCATGCTTGTAGAACGTGGTTAAGAGTGATGTGAAGAGCTGCGGTGAACTCTTGAGGGCTCTGGGTAGTGCACAGTGATTGGGGGCATGGCATTGTAGGTGAGAATGCAAGAAAGAGAAGAAAATAGTCTACATACGAGATGACCAGAACTTGATGAGATTTTTGGCTGAGAGGCCTGAGGAAAGATTGGGGACATCATGGAGTCAGAGAATGAATCCTCGAGGACAGGATGCAAGGGGATGAATAAAGAAGAAAAGACAGGCAAACCTTGGGTGACCAGGTAATCAAAGGTTCTCAGCACTTGTTGGAGGGAATCACATGCATCTAGGTTTCCTACCTGGCTCTGCCCAGACCCGACGCTTGAGTGGTGGGAGCTGTATCCTCTGATAGAAAGCCCTATGGGATTCTGATTCCTCAACCTGAGAAACTATTTGGGAAGGGAAATCAAGACATCCTGAAATGGGCTGGTTCTGTTTTTCCTCCAGGAGCTTCAGAAAGTATGCGTATGCGACCCTCAACAGTTCAACAGACTGCAGGTCTTTGGAGAAGTCTTTGAAGATATTTGCAATAGTTCCTTGATATTTGGTGATATTTTGAAAGAAGTTAAGGTAATGGAAACATGTATTTCCCACATAACAGTTGAGAGCGATGCATGATTTTCTGCACACATGATCTCAATTCCCACAGAAATTCTGCCAAGTTTCACGGTCTCCGTTCTGCAGACAAGGAAAATTGCTCACAGAGACTGGAAGTTATGTGCCTACAGCAACGTCAATCATAAGTGGGCTATGTGGAATAAACACCCAGCTAACTCACTCCTTAAGCCCATGTTTTTCCACTAAAGCTTCCTAATTATATATAAACTTTTATAAAAGGCACTTATGTAACATATAAACTTTTATAATTATGCATATGTAATTTTATGTGAATCCTTATGGAATTATAAGTTTGTTGTGATTTCATGATGAAAGTGACCTTCGTACTGAAGCTGAGTTGAAATTAGGTTACTTACAGATCCTGCTATTTTCTGAGTCCCTAAGGACAAGGAGTACTTAAAAGCAGCAATACGGTGGCCTGTTCTCCAGAGAATGTCTCCATCCCTGGAGAGCTCATCTCTGGCGGGTCAGCAGGACCCTGATCCACAGAGCTTCCAAAGGGCAGAAGATCATGTGTTGTGTGTGTGTCAAAGTATTTTATGATACAATTTTGAGGTGATCAATAGTTAATACTCAAATATGTTTCAAAGATGGTGAGATTTTATACATTTTGTGTGTATACTCTTTAATATATTGTAGGAATATTTTATAGTTTTTGAAATTATCTAAACTGATATCCTTAACTCCATATTACTTACATATGCAAAAAAACTTACATTGTAGTGTTATAACACACCTCCAATGGATTTTTCTTTTTTGGTATAGAATGAATATGAACTCTACATGGCAATCCTTCTGGAGTCCCAGCACACAGACCAGTATAAGGTAAAAGTCAACCATGCAAGCGCCTAAATAGAGCCTATTTCTTCATATTTCATGAGCAGTAGAAAACATTCTGAGTCCAAGAAGCCTCATGTGCCTTTATAATTTAGAATAGCTGATACTTTTATTAGAAATGGGCTTTATACTAGCTGAAGGACATTATGGGTAAAGAATTTACCTTCTGCCTATGGTGATAGTAAGGGACGGGGAGGAGGAAGGACACATATTTCTTGTTTTTTGCCAATATCTCTGACCACCAATTCTCAGTGATCTCTGCTGGCTTATTCCTCCATAACCCAGTGCTTACGTGTTCCTGTTGCTCAGAATTCTCTCTCTCTTTTCTCACTCTCTCCCTGGTAGATAAAATCTATTTACATTGATGATCCCCAGCTTTGACTATGTCTCCAGTATCCAGCTTCCCACTGGATGTTGACACTTAGATGTCTGGGGTAGGCCGGTTACAGACCTTAGGTTAGGGAGATTATCCTGGATTTTCTGGGTGGGCCCAATGTAATCACATGAGCCCCTAAGAGCAGAGAACTTTCTCTGGGTGGAGTCAGAAGGTAGAGGTCGCAGAAGGGAAGTCACAGAGATTCCAAGTGCAAGAAGGATTCCCCAACCATTGGGGGCTCTGAGATGGAGGGCCCATGTGCTGGGACTAGAGAGAGGAGCTGAGAGTGGTCCCAGCTGACAACCAGCAAGGGAACGGGACCTCAGTCCTACAGCCATAAGGAACTCAGTTCTGCCAGCAACCTGAATGATCCTGGAAGGAAATTCTGCCCCAGAGCCTCCAAAAATGAATGCAGCCCAACCCATACAATGATTTCAGCCCGGTGAGACCCTAGTAGGGCCCAGCTGAACCAACCAGACTTCGGCCCTACAGAACTGAGATAATAAATTTGTGTTAAGCCTCTACGTTTGTGGTCATTTGTTATGGCTGTAATACAAAAGTAAGGGAATGTCCCACAAATATCTCAAAACAGAGTGTCCAAAACTGTTTAAAATTGTTCTTTATGGAGCATCAGCTACCATTGTGTATGTGTGTGGTCCTTGTCTCATTGACACCTCATGAGGGCCTTCTGAATTACACATTCTTTTCTGCATTCCCCCAGTGAGGCAAGTGTGCTGGGTTGAACAATGTACTCCAAAACTTTGTCTTCCAAACCTGGAAGCTGTGAATGTGACCTTACTGGGGAACAGGGTCTGTACAGATGTAATCAAGTTAAGATGAGATCATTAGGGTGGGCTCTAATCCAGTGACTGGTGTCCTTATATATATATATATATATATATATATATATATATATATATATATATAAGTGGTTTGGGACTATAAATGGTGCCGTGTCAGCAATTACCAGAAAGCATGTCCAGTCATTATCCTCAGGGGAGAGCATAAAGGATGCATTGTGATGGCTAGTGTGCAGCATGCATAAACCCATGGCCGCCTCATCTAACTGGTGACAACTTCCTGGTGTTCCCTCCCGGCTTTGGTCACACACATGGATGTTTAGTAAGGAAAATGGACTGCAGGAATAACTTTATCACTTACAAAAACTAGGAGAATATAACACTCTAGCTAAGATGACTTTTGACGTTTTGAGTTCAATAAAGTTAAAAATTCTACCTTATAAATTGGGAAGCATAGTTTCTTACTTTGTCTATGAAAAAAGTCACAGCATTATAAGGAAAATTCTAACTTACTTCTTAACCCAAAATCACATGTGTGTATTGCTTTCTTTGTGTTGAGCTTTTCACGCTGCAGAAAAATAAGGTTTTGTTTGACAGTAATAAGCAAAGGCTCCAGATGGGGCTCTATCTTGTTTCTTACCTTTTAAGATTGAGTCGGAAAGGAACATCTATGCCCGTCTCTCAAACCCCAGAATGAAAAAAATCCCCAGGCCAACAGGGCACTGGATCCTTCTTCTAGTTTCTGGAAACTTGGCGGCCCATCACCTAATGAGGCAGAGAGCTTTGTTTCTCTGAATTTGAGTGCAGCATTGCTTTATATCCTTGTACAGTAATTGAATTAATTGATTCTCACTCATTTAGAAGAAATAATTGTGGTAATGATAATAATATACTTGAAGCACTTTATTCAGCAGGCCCTTTCCCCCCACAAGCCAACAAGGAAACCCTCCACCATGTTTTAAATTTCTTAAGAAAATAAAATCTTAAAATATTGAAAAAAATTTTACCCAGATCTTCACATGACTAGTTACCCTCCCTTCAGTTCTCCCTATTTACCGATTTTAACTAGAATTTATGTGTTGACTCAGGACCTCTTGACTATACTGTAATAGCAAATGAGGAAGATTCTCACCCTTCTGTGTGTTTGTCCTGCCTAGACTTTCCTGGCTCACTTCAAGGGGCTGGAGAGGAGGTCTGTGAAGACAGCAGATGTTGACCAGGCCAAGGAGGAGCTGAGGATGCTTGTGATGGCTGTCAAAGCAGCCCTGGAGCGTAATGACAGGTGAGGGTTATGATCTGATTTGGTCCAGGTTGGGATTATACTATTTTGCTCTATCTTAAACCATGTGACAAGCATATATTTACCTTTTTCTGCATTGTCGGGTGAAGCATGCTACTTTTATTGACATCATGCCCATCATCTGGCCTCTTCCACAAGCCAGCACATATGTGACTAGGATATTCTAGATCTGGCGTTTCTGTTGGGGGGCATCTGGGGAGGTTTCTGAAGGAATCTCATGTCCGCTGTGGTGATCCCCCGAGGACTTATTGATAAGTGACAGTGCTGCAAAGTCCAGACACCTTTGATAAATGTCCTTATTGTTTTTGTAACTTAAAATAATCCTTAACCACTCTGTCCAGTCTTCCAGGATGAAATCACAATTAGATAGGACATACTTTTTGTAAAGGATTCAAAAAAAAGATTAAAGCAAATCTGGCACACCCAAATAGCCTCAAGAAAACAAAACAAAAACCAAAAAACAAAACTATGCCTTCAGTGTAACTAGAGGACAAAAAGCATCCAAAATTCAAAACACCTGAAAATAAAAAAATACACATCAAGTGCCAGTGAACCATTATCCACTCTCTTTCTGCAAACCTTTGTGAGAACAAGGGCAGTTTAGGCAAGAGAGAAGAATGGAGCTAGTGGGAGGCCTAAAATTGTTCTAAAACCACTGTCAGAGAGAGAGAGAGAGAATCTACCCTAAATGAGAACATTGCAAAGGCTGCTGGTAGGTCTATTGGAGAACTGACTTAAAAGGAAAAGACTTCAAAGTGAGTGCGGATGCAGGGAAACAATTCTGAAAAGCCAATGACGTGGTTGAGAAGAGGATTAAAAGGAAGTGTCAGCATCCTTTGAAAGTGCGTTGAAGAGACAAAGAAACAAGGACGGGGAATTTAGAATCCTGTCAAAGGAGAACATGGAAGAGTGCACGAACCCTCCCACTGTCGTTCTTCCTTACTTCCAAAAAAAAGCTGTCCAGGAAAAAAATCAAAACAAGACAAAACAAAAGACCCCAAAACAACAAGAACAAGAGCATGATTTACTACTCTGACAGATAGCATCCTCTTGAATTAGGAATCTCCCACACTGATCTAAACCGCTAGTGCAGAGGTGTAATGATCTTTGTCTACACAAACTGCTATAAAAAGAAAACAGAAAATGAGAACCCAAACAATTTAGCCAATGAAAATCCCTGCCATCCAACAATGACAACAAATGGAGAAGAAAACTGTGCCACAGCACTCCAAACTAAATGACATAGTCTCAACGGAGCATTTCAGGATATGAAAACAACCTTGAGTCAGAAATTTAAAACCTAAGCACAGAGGTCAACAACAGCGAAAAAGGAAGACTTGAAACAGGATTTGACAAATGAGGAAAGATAGGTGAAAAAGTCAAAATTACAGATCAAGACTAAATTATGACATGCCCCAGGAGGAGTAGATTTGAATGAAAATATAATAAGAGGCACTAGAGAAAAGCAGAAAAACAATCAAGGGAATGAAATTGAAGTAAAGAAAGAGAGAAAATGAGTCAGAGAAAAAGGGGTTGAAATAGAAGATTGGCAAAGAAGATCCAATTTACGTATAATTAAAGTCCCTGAAGAAGAAAAGCAAAGCAATGGAATAGAAACATAAGTAATAGTTTTAAAACTATACTACCTTAAAACTATAATACCTTAAAAATGTCTGGAAACTAAACCGTCAAAATCTACATATTGAAACGTCTGTTATCACTATAATTAATCCATTGAACCTCCATTTCTTACAATTGAGTGTCCTAATACCTTTCTGTTTCTCTTTTAATCTGTGATAAAATGAGCTAATGTGGTGAAAATCTTCTGAAACTATTAGGCCCCGTGTACATATGCAGCATCAAATCATTTGTGGTGTTGATGTTTTAACCAAATCACAGTTTCCCTCCATCTGTCCAATACTTATTAGACTGCTTTTTTTCTCTCTCTCTAAATCTATTAGAAATAAGATAATTAATTTAGTTTATTTTGAACCAGGAAGAGGATACACAGAGATTATAAAGGTTTTTATTTTGTCCTTTCAAAATTTCTTGCATTTTATTTTTAGTCTAAAAATAGTGGAATTAGTAAATTGTATCTGTGGGATGAAATCGTAATCCACAAGGAACATACAATGTGTATTCCCACATCATTTCCCTTGATATGTTGTTTGCCTCAGTGTGAAGTGATGTTTTCTTTGCCTCCTTGCTTCTTAGAAATTCAAGTCACAAAATAATGTCAGTAAACACTATAGAAAATCATTTATTTCACATTAACCAGTTCCTTTAACTAGTAGTTTATGCAACCTTGGTAAGAAAACATTCTTTCTTTTGGGGGCCGGCCTAGTGGTGTAGCGGTTAAGTTCGCATGCTCTGCTTTGGCTGCCCCGGGGTTAGTGGGTTTGGATCCTGGGTACAGACCAACGCACCGCTTGTCAAGCCCTGCTGTGGTGGCGTCCCATATAAAGTAGAGGAAGATGGGCACAGATGTTAGCCCCGGGCCAATCTTCCTCAGCAAGAAAGAGGAGGATTGGCAATGGATGTTAGCTCAGGGCTAGTCTTCCTCACACACACACACACACACATACACACACACACATATACTCTCGCTCTCTCTCTCTCTATATAAATATATATATTCTTTAATTTATTTAACTTGACTGCTTAGTCTCTCATTTTATATATATCTTAAAATTATCTTTTTTGTTAGAAACTAATAAGATCAGTTTTTATTTCTCAATTAAAGAAAAAGACAAAAGAAAAAAGGTATAAATGGGGTTCTAATATTTCACTATTTTTTATCAAACCATAGACTCAGAAGTGAATTAGAGATGGAACGCACATTGCTGGAATCTGCTAAGGACAAATCAGGTAAGTGATGTTCTTCCGACACGTGTTTTGCTGGGATCTTTGGGTGAGAAATCTTCAAACCTGGTCCACTGTTCATGGCCTCCTGCTATTGGTTATTTGAAAGAGTTTTCCAGAGAGGTTATTTAATGTTATTCATTTATTTTTTTCCATCAAGTTGTTTAGCAATAAGCAAAGACTTCATTTAATCTGAAGTGGTTTAAATGAAATACTTTAAAGACAGAAGAAGCAGTTGATCTCTGTAAGAGCTTCTGTCAGGGCTGAGATGATTACCCCACTTCCTTTTGCTTTGGGCACCTTTGGTTATTTAGTTTCTCTGTACCCAGATACAACATGTGCACTGTTGCACTATTCTCTAAGATCTTTGTGGGTTTTATCGGAACATTGAATTAATTCAGGATCTTATGTAGAGAGAATTATGTCAAGGTTTGAGCAAGACAGTTGGAATAGATCCTAAGGAAATTGAGCAGATGATAAAAATATGGGAATCAGATCCCATGAGGAAAGGTGAAAGGACTAAAAGTTGTTTATCCTGGAGAAAGTGTCTTGAAACACACGCTATATTTTAGAGAGGGAGCTTGAACCCCTGTTCAGCGCACCCACATGGGACTGAACGGGAGGAGGCGGAGTTGTGGTCTCTTGTGGCCTCCAGATAACAGCGACGAATACAGTCCTTTCTGGTTTTCAGAACCTTCACACTTCTACTCCTAGCTCAAAGAAGTCAGCTTTAAGGGACAACGATGAGTTTCTATGGCTGTCCAAGTTTGGGATGCAAGTCAGAGGTGGAGGCATTGTCGGGCTGTACCTGTCTCCCTGGCAGGTGCTGCGGCCAGTGGTTCACCGAGGCTCCCAGCTTCCTTATATCAACTTCTTTAGTCTCAGCTGCCTACCTGCTACATCAGGACACTGATAGTACTTCCTCCTCAGGTTTGTTGTGAGGGTTAGTCCTTATCATCCTTGTGAAGCAAGAGCACAGAGCCTGGCACAGTATAGTCACTCTGCCCATTCTTTCTTCGAAACATTATTACTTGTGAGAAAGAATACACAGTTCATGGGAAAGTAATTACATTTTATGAATATTTATGCTTTAAATGGATATTAAAAACTGTCTTAAAATTAGATACACAATTTATAATTTTATTAAATAATCAAAATAAGTTCAATTAAGTGTCTTGCTCATTAATCCTTACTGTTTACACAAGGATTCAGTTAAATGCCATTTTCCCTCCAAGTTTTTTAAACACTGACTCATATTGGAATCATTTATTTTCCTCCTAGCATCTTTTAGGATATACTCACAGATCTAACCTGTTTTAAGTTCTTAGCAGCACCTGACCTCAGAGGTTCTTGCCAGATTATTTTGATTTCCTTCTGCTGGTTCTTCTTTCCTTCCCATAAGCAACACCTGTGTTATTTACCTGCTGGCCGTCTCTCAAGGGTTTCTTCCTGCCTGCGTCCCTGGGCCACTTCTCTGGGGTTGGCTCTGTGCTTTGTTTTCTGATCCCTTCTCAGGGCTCAGAGGTTGGTTGAGTCTCTCCTCTTCCTGTACCCAAGTCGCTTATTCTTGGTAGGGTTCTTCTCATAGACAGGTTGTGGGATGGGACTCCAGCCCACTGGTTTTCTGTTTCCTTGCTGTCTCGAAAAAAAAGGCCACCATTTTCTTTTTCAGTTTAAGGCTTTATTGCTAACCATCAATAGAATAAAATGGGAGAGACTAGAAAAATAATAAACAAGGGGAAGATACTAATTTTCTAGAATGCTGGTAAACTTTTCATAATATGTGATCCTAGCTGACTCTTTCTGACACTCTCTCAGTGCTGTTGAAGAAATCTGGTGTTCTATGTTTTTCCTCCTTTATTCTTTTTCTAAAGATTTCTCATTTCAGGGCCCTCTCCAACCATACACATTTTTCTGTGGAATTTCTCCCATTTTGATAACTTGGTCTTCCTCTTTAGGTAGAAAAGGAGTAACAGTTGGGTCATTTGAGTGGCCTTACACTCCCTTCTTTGCCTCCAGTTAGTTGTTTCAGGTGAAACTCTCAGCTTAGGTTAAGATGGGGATAAAAGACTTTATTTTTGTAATTTCTCTCAGAGTTTGTCTAGAGGCATAACTATGACTGTTTCTGCCCTCTCAGGTACTTTATCCTGTGTCTGCTTAACTAAATCCCCCAAATTTCAAAACTTAACTTCAAAGTTTTTCCTTCTTCCAAATTAGGACAAGTTGAATGATGGCAATGACTTCTGTCTTATTTACTATGTACAAGTAAATATTATTACTCTTTCTAATTGCCTTTTTTCATGTCAAAAAGGAGTAGTAGATCTTTCTCAAAAAATTGTCTTACCCCTCTAATCAGAATCTAACTGTGCTGTTTGATAGCAAAGTACCCTCAGCAGTGAGTTACTCTCAATGTCTCCATCTCCTTTTTGTTCTCCATCAATATGGATATTCATTGGAGCCCAGCTGGTCTTGGTTCAATTCATATTTCTTCGATTCCAAATCTCTTTCCCGCTAAAATCTCTTTTTTAGGCTTGAGATCTGTATATCCAACTGCCTACTGGACGTGGCACTTGAATGTCCCCTAGGTACCTCAACTCCACATGTCCAAGATTAAACTCTCTCTTTCTCTCTGAATTTGCATGGTCCTGGCTATTTCAATGAATGGCATCACCAAACACATGGAGGCTCAAGTTGGAAAACCTGTGGCAGGCGTCTTTCACTCTCCTCCCCCTAAACCATGTCAGCACAGCCTGTAGTGAGTGGCTAAGTTGGGATGCAAGTTCAGTTCTTATCTCTCTGCTACACTGAACTCATGATTTTCCTCCTATGAAATCTGTTCCTAGTTACCGCCAAAACTAGGGGTTATTTTGATATCTGCCTCTCCTCTACATCCAGATCTAGTCTATTACCAAGCACTGCTTTTTTCTCCTTCCTAAATCATTTTTGTATCTCTCCACTTCTCTTTACGACACAGACACTATCATCCCGATCTGGTCATGTTTGAATGATTGCAGTGGCTTTCTAACTGGTCTTCTTGATTCTGGTCTTGCCCCTTCTCATCCACTTTTGGTACTGTTGTGTGACTGTTGTCTTATTGTGTTTCTCCCTAGCTTAAAAGCCTTCAACAGCTTTGACTGATTTCTTAACATAGGTTTTAAGACCTTTTCAGATCTGCCCCCGGCTTCCTTTCTAGTATCATCTCGTGTTGTCACTCACATGCCCCTCAATGCCCCCTCTCTACTGGATAACTTTCCTGTTACTGAATGTGCCAAATTCTGCTCTTCTGCTCCCTCCCCAACCCCTTGCACTTGTCTAACTTCTATTCATCCTTTGGGTCTCAACTTAGCCACACTTCTCTGGCAAAGTCATCCTTCCACTTTCCCCACACTGTTTTAGGTGCCCAGAGTAGGCACTCAATAAACACTTATTGATTATATGAATGAATTAAAGGAAGAATACCCTCATTCTGGGATCAGATACTTTTTATTGATGTGCGTGGAGTTCGAGTTGCATTACATTTTATACCTATATATAACTTACATATTGTTACATATGTTAATATTCTTAATAACACATAGTATTATTAATAAGGGCTGAGATATTAAACACAGTAATACTTTGCTTTTAAAAAATATTTCTAGAATCATCTGAGAAAAATGTAATGGACGAGGAACACCTTACTCTTATTGAGAAGGTTGAAAAGAAGAGGTGTGAAATACTTAATAAATGGGATGAAATTCGAGCTCTTGAAAGAGAAATTAAAACAACTTTGGTTCATACTGGAATTTCACATATCACTGAGGACAGGATTAAAAGCATAGAGGTATGAAATTTATTTATTTGAATGTTTACATTGTTCTTTTGCTTGAAGACCTTGGCAAACACATGAAGCAATTTGATTTTGTGATAGAGTAAAAAAAATAATGTAAAATTTGGTCCACATATATTTTCATTTCAAAACATTTCTTGCAAATGACTAGAATAATTAAGTTATTCTATTATTTATTCTATTATTCGATTCTACTTATTCTATTATTTATTCTATTTATTATTAATTTATTCTATTATTAATAATAATAATTTGCAAAACATTTCTTGCAAATGATTAGAATAATTAAGAGATCTAGTTAAAACAACAAAAATGAAGGTGATAAAAATTCTGTAGAGCTCTGTTAAGGGTCAGATTGGATCTCTTTCAGGTCAGTTGATGTCTTTTAAAATTTAACAATTTTGTATAAAAATGCTTGTCATGAGAATAATGGCTGCCATCTCTTAATATCTGACGTGTACTAAGGAGTTTAATCTGAAGCTTAGAGAGGTTAAGTAACTTGCCCAAAATGACACAGTTTGGAGATGGCAAAGCTGGGATACAAGTTTAGTTTCTTTTGGGGCTCCAAAGTCCTTATAATTTCTGTTGTGCCACATTGACTCCATAGTTAGATTTTCAGTTAGCTGTACAATTATGCTGGAAGATAGGAATTAGTCACTGCCATTGAAAGGAGAGTCTACTATATTAGAAGTAGTCTTTAATTATTGCTCATCATTTTCTTGATGAACAGTATAATGTAAATTATAATATACGTTTTGATGTGCTATGGTGCCCTGCTAGTGGTTACATTTAGTCAGATTCTGCACAAATAAAAATTGCTTATAACATACATTATATATAATAATCTTTTTCTGATATATATGTGACTTATTGATATTTGCATTTTTATATTGTATCCAGCCACCTTAACAAATTGTAGTATTAGTTCTGAAAAGTGAAGAACTCTTCTACTTGAAATTCTCCAGTCTTTTACAACATCAGCCCCCACCTCCTCTAGTTTTTGACCCAGAGGGCCATGATCTTTCTGTCTTAATACATGTCCTTCAAGTCATGTTTGTTTATGCATATGTTTTTAAATTGTGTGCTATTGGGTACTTCTGAAATTAGAATAACAGCTTTCACATAATACTTTTTGTTCCATGATTGGGGAAAAATATTTAACAAACAGTCTTAACCAAGTATCTTTTTTTAAAAACCATTTCTCCTTCAGACTGAAGCTATAAAATTGGAAACGGCAAATAGAATTTTAAAGAAGAAAATACTTGTAAGTTTTTGTGAATCAATGTTTTTCAATAGAAATATTTTCACTAGTGCCTTCTGGTACTGTGTCATAAACCAAATAAGAATATATGCACTATCCTTCTAAATGATAACTTTCTGTAATACTAGGAATATCTGACTATGCAGATATTAGCTTAAAACTGGACATATGTAAGCTAATGTACCAATTAAATAAATAAACATTCTTTTTTAATAGTTGAATGTGCCAATCTGAATTGACCATTTCTTTAACCCTTCCACACATAACAATTAATTGTAGTGAGTTTATTCTGTGACAAGGAATATAATGGACTGGCTCCCCTAACAACTTTCAGGATACCCCTTCAAAATACATGCTAACAATTTCGCTTAATAGATTACACTTCTGCTTCTATTACATATGTATATTTCTCTGTACTGTATATAGTCTGAATGAGTATGTTATACCTGATTCTAGGAGTGGTAATCTACTTGGATTCAATATTATTGCTGTTATACATGACCACTATCATGCCATTTTACATGATCAAGTGATTTTTAATTCTTGGTAGATTGTTGAAAGAAATTTGAAGCAGAGCGTGAAGAAGAAGATGAGTGAGGAGGAGCAGCGGTAAGTATTGATTCCATGAGGAAAGAACTGACATAGTCTCATGCTAGTCTTCAAACCATCCATTCAAAACTAGACTAGATGACAGTACTTCTGAAGTGTTTACACTCATGAGTGTTAACTTTAACTATACATGTGAGCTCCTTTCCTGTGCTTAAGAATTCTTAGCCCAAGATTTAAACCTCAATCTGTATATATCATTTAGCAATATAAAAATAAATTCTTTGGAAAAAGCTTAAGAGTTGAGGGTGAATTCTTATGGGTGGGGATCAGGAAGGTGGAAAGTCATGTGGCTGTGGCTCGCTCTCTTTTCTCAAATTGTATGGCTTTTAGAGATATTAAATCTTTGAAAAACCTATACATGCTTTACTTAAAAATTGCAATTTAAAAATGAAATGGCTGATTGGTATTATCTGTTATGTAAGTGTAGACTTTATATGGTTAATTTTCTTAGAGTTGCTACTACAGTTCAAATCGCTAGATTTGGCGAGGCTGGGAGGAACAGAAAACCATTGATGGCTTAAATATGGAAAAGGCTTATTTGTGTCAACAGTAAAAAGACATTTAGTTGTAGGTGGCCTAGATTCAATGATATCATCAAGGAGCCAGGGTTCTTCTATCTTCCTTCCCGGTTTTCTTAAGTTTGATTTTCTTCCTCGGGACCTCAATCAGCTGTCTTCAGGCAATGGGTCTATGTCCCATGGAGGAAGAAAGGGGAAAGTAAAGGTCAAATGGCAAAGAGCTTCTCATCATGAATCTTTTCTGTTTTATTTAGAAAGGAAAGCTCTTCCCAGGGACTTCTGCCCATCTCTCCCTAGCTAGCACCATGTCCCAAGGCCATCCTTAGTTGCAAAGGAGACCAGAAAACAGAACATTCCACTTCCCAGCTTACATGGTAGAGAAAGTCATGGTAGAAAAGGTGTTAGAGTAGGTGCTGAGTGAGCCATACAGGTGGATCCGAGTGTTGTGGGGCCTTAAATCATGCTGGGTGTCTTCAAAGCAAAAGAATGTAAAATTACAAATACAGAATTGGGAAGGCTTCTTCCATAGCCTTGGCAATGAAAGTGAAGGGACCTGAAGTTTAAACATCATTATCTTTAAGGTAAATCTACTTCTGCTGCCCCCCTATACTGAATCTGGAAAATGTTGCAGGGGATTGCGCCCATGCATAGAGAGAATCTTTGCTACGTTCATGGCCAAAACTCTACCAAAAATATCCTTTAAAATGAAAGTGGAGGATTGCAAAGTCTCACTTTGTGTTTTTGAGTAAACATGTCCTAAAATAGATGTTTATTTTGAAATTTTCTTTTATGCTTAATGTACTTTTCCCTAATCTATTATATTCATTTGTTATTTTAAGGAACATTTGGGAATTTATTAACGAATTTGTAAAATTTAAAGAAACAGACAATAACTCTGAAGTGACTGGAAAAATGGCCTATGAAAATTCACAACCACCATGTACATAGCATGGATGTTTGCAGATGTATAAATTAATGAAGATCTATTTCATTTTGTCAGTTTTGATCTCTAATAAAATTAATGTGGTATATGTGTCTTACTCAAGATATTGAAATAAATACATGTATGTATTTGATTCATTTTACTTTTGTATACAAATTCATAACGATAGTAATTCTTAAAGTATTTTCTACTTTCATTCAATAACTTTCTCCGGGGAAAAATGCTTTCAATCATTTGATAGGAATAAGAAATTCAGCACTGCTGCAATACAGATCAAACTTGTTTCTTATTTGCCAATACAAGTTTATATATAGGCATTCAATAAAATGTAGTGGTCATCTAATTAATACCCATTTAATTAAATAATCTTTACTGATTGTAAATGATACTGTGCTCTACAAATCTTATAAGTCTAGCATAGTGCTTTGCACTGCATGTGTCATAGCTGATTGTTATCTTTGTGACATTGTGACTTGGAATTTTTTTATTTCCACTTTGCCTATAATCTGGTCTGAGCACTTACAGTAAATGCAAGTCCGATTTGTTTGGACAATCATATATAGGAATGTTGTGAAGATTAAATGTAAGTGGTGAAATACAAACATGGGGGATTGAATCCTAACTTAGCCTAGCAGAGTTTGAGGTCAGAGAGCGAGAAGGAGATAAGCAGGGCTTGCTTTCTATGGACCAGGAGGTTGATGTCAGGGAGGTGTGTTCATCACATTTCTCTTTATGATCATTAGCTCTTCCTAGCACGTGATTCATCCTGCTTTTAGAGATAAAATGGTGGCAACTGAAACTGAAAACTTTTACCATATATAGAAATAATTTGGATTTTATTAATGTTTGTTGAATTCTCTAAGTTCAAGTTGCTTCGATTGGTTACCTGTGTTCACTAGAATCTTATTGAGTAGGCACCGTATTTCCCATATATATGAGGGAGAGAATGAAAATGTGAAATGGTGAATTGATTTGTTTAAACTACACTGCAAGTAATAAAGCTGGGATCTGAACCCAGATTTGGCTTGCTCAATTCCTAAACTCTTATCACTGCATCACACTGTGTCGTTTATATACATCACTAGACAAGATATAGGGAAATGAGTTTATGTATTGTCAAAGAGTGACATAAATACCACTAGAACTAAAAAGAAATAGACCAACAAACAAAACTGAATTTGTTTGCTTGCCAAGCAAAGAAGAGCCATTCACTCAAGAGATAAGGTTCAGGGAGGATCCAATTTGAAAGTAGAGGAGCTGGATGTAGAGGCAAAAGTGATGTGTTATTCCATTTAAGAGGGCTTTACACATTAAGGATGGAGTGGATTTGTGGGGAAGGGGGACAGGGGGCTGGAAAGTCATTTTTTTGATTGGCTGTTATTCTGGCTGATGTCACAAAAGCACTATTTTCAAAGAGATATGTGATGGGTGATAATAAAGCTTTGTCAAGATCAAAGTCTTGTAGTAGGCACTTTGGTATGTGTATCATTGAGACTGGTAAATTTTTCCTTTAACAGCAGATAAGTAATCCTACCATTCATCAAGCAACATTCATTAGGGCAACGTTCAAATATATTTCAGAGAGTTTGCTAGTTGCTAGAAGTATAGAAATGAAGACATGGTCCCAATCCTCAAGGAGTTTACAGTTTGTTGTACAGATTTGTGAAAAGAATAACAACAAAAATGAAAGTCTGATAAAACTAAGTGCATACAAAGATGTGGGCAGACAAACACTTACCCACTGCTCGAGAAAGTGTGAATTGACATGAACAGTTTTGAATGTAATTTGGAAACAAGTTGTGTGGCTCACTGAATATCTGTGTGTTCCAGTATATCGCAGCCCTCCTTGCATGAGGGCTATGTAACTTGTTTGGGCCGATGTAGGATGGTTGTGATAACATATGACAAGAGAGGTGAGCTCTGAAAAGATCAGCATATTTGTAGAAAGAAATAAAAGGGGACATAGAGAGTCAGAAATTTGGACTTCTCAATGTAGGAAAAGCTGACTGCTTTGAGTCTACAGATTTCAGAGTTGAAATTAAAAAAAAAAAAAAAACTATAACCCAATTAAATGTCTAAAAGTGAAGAGCAAATTACAGGTGTGGCCTTTCCAACAAAGCCCCTTAGCCTCTAGGAAGCTGTCTTTGAATTGAGAAGTAGAGATGGGCAATGGAGATGAGAAAGCAAAGAAAAAGATCTGAGAGCATCTCTAAGTGGACTGTGGGTACATGGAACTGACTGGAAGCAAATGAATTGGACATCTACTGAGTTTTTGAGGGAGTTTTACTGCCAAGGAAATCAGGAACCTAAGGTAAGAAAGTCCATTATTGGGGTCCAGCCTGGTGGCATAGTGGTAAGTTCGCATGCTTTGCTTTGGTGGCTTAGGATTCACAGGTTGGGATCCTGGGCATGGACCTACACAGTGCTTGTCAAGCCATGCTGTGGAGGAATCCCACATACAAAAAATACACAGAGATGGTCACGGATGTTAGCTCAGGGACAATCTTCCTCAAGTGAAAAGAAGAAGGTTGGCAACAGATGTTAGCTCAGGGTCAATCTTCCTTACCAAAAAAAAAAAAAATCTGTTACTGTTCAAAACCTTTAACCACCCTTGGTCCCTGGATTTCCATGAAGAGGAGCAGGAAGGAAGCTGAGAAAAACCATATATCCCCCAAGGGAACACATTCCCCAAAGCCCACTTCACGTGTGCTCAAGGACGGGACAAAGGAAAGCCAAGCCAGTGACAAGTATAATGAACAAGAGAACTCCATCCAGATGCAGAATCAGGACTTAACCAAGGAATTCCACTTGCTCCTTGGTGGGAGACCCTTACAATGTCTTCTCTGCAGGGCTTCAGAAACGCTGTAGATTGACTGCTGTGTGTGAGTCCTATTCTCACCCTTTCTGTGTGAAAATCCATTTGTAAATTTATTAGAATTATAGTGGTTCTCAACAAATGGAGGGACCACTGTGTCTCCCTCAGAGATCTTGGAATTGGAGCTTGCTGCTGTGACTAGATGGGATTTTGAATCCCTTAGAGAGGATGGGACTGTGTTCTATGCAAAAAGAGAAGTGAGCAAAGAGATATTGTTGATCAGAGTGTGGACTGTGAAAAGAGATATTTCTCTGTTGCAGAAACTGTGGAAGTCTTATATTCCAGGTGGTGAGGCTACTAGGTTCACTGAATCTTATGTGAACCTGAGTTAGACTGACAGCATGAGTAGGAGATGAGCTTTATTAAATCAGGGCAATGGCTATTAGGGTTAACTTGTTGCTGCAGCGTGAGCTAGTTGTCTGGCCACACACACAGTTGGGTGAGCAGTGCTGGATAGATTGCAGAGAGATGGAAGAAAAGACCTGGAAATGGTGAATGAGACATATAGGTTTATTGGGAGTTACTTACAGGGAGTGTCCAGTGGTGGCTGGCTGGCTGGCTGGAAATGTGCACCTGCAACCGCGGGTGGGGAGGGGGTTGCTTATATAGGCAGATGCACAAAGACTACATGTTTGCCAAGAAGGGCTGTCCCTGGTAGGGCCAGCATTCTCAGGAACAGTAGCTCACATGGAGGGGGCTCTGTGTTCCTTTCAGATGTGATGTTCTTTGAGTGAGATAAGGTAAGATCTGGGCTGGCCAGGCCCTGGATTGTTACAAATCCCAGCAGCTAGGCCTCCTGCCCAGAAGGTTGGCATCCTGCCCAGAAGGGGACCAGAAGGACACATGGTTGCAATGGGCTGGTGGGCTCTTGCTGAGCAAGCAAGGCCCAGGTCCTACACTGGTCTGTCCTGATCTACTGTAAATGTTTACTCTAAAGAAGTTCATGTACATGTACACAAGGAAATGTCTCTTTCTCACTCTCTCTTGTTCTCTATCTATCTATCTATCATCATCACCATCATCTATCATCTATCTATATCTATATCTAAATATCTATCGATGTTCACTGTATAACTAATAGTGTAAAATGGAAGCAACTTCATGGTCCCTGAGTAGGGTGGTGATATCCCTGGTGGTCAGATCTTTAAATGGAACACTATAAAGCAGTTTAAAAAAATAGAGTTACCTATGTCAACATGGGTAAATATCAAAAGCATAATGTTGGGTGAAAAAAGCAAGTTTCAAGAGAATACATATATGGTAGCATCATTAATACAAATGTAAAATTAAGCAATGCATATAATTAAACATATATTGGTATGATGCTAATTCTAGGATGCTGATTAACTGTAGGAAAAAGAGAAGAGAGAGATAAGAGAAGATGTGAGCTGGCTTTAATATGTTAGTGGTATCTATAATGTTTAATTTCTTTTAAAAAATCTGAAGCAAATGTTCTAAATCTTAATGTATATTTAATATTGATAGTGGATTTATAAGCATTAGTTATATTATGTTCCATAAATTGATATATAATGACTATTATGCTATCACTTATTAAGCACTTACCATAAGCTAGACACTTTATACACTTTATCTATATTCATTTAATTCTCACATGACCCTATGTGGTAGATTACGGTTATTATTCCCATTTTATAGATGAGGAAACTGCTTATTTAAAATGTTTTGTAATTTAAATTGAATATATTTTATAAAGTAATGAATGCAATAATCCATTATGGGGCTCTGGTGTAAGTGTTTGTAAATGGTATAAGGAAAGTACACAGAGTCCATCTCTGGGGGAGAGGGGTCAGAAAGACTGAATGATCTTTTTGATTTATTCGTTACCATGAGGGGAATGATGTTTCCAGGTAGAGGGAACTGTGTGAGTGACAAAGCAAGTAGATTGGCACTGGTGTGGACACTGGTGGTGATAGTGATGGGGTGCATGTGTGTGTGTGTCTTCAGACACTGGTGATGCTGGAAAATGCAAGAATGGAGTCAAATGAAGTAGCCCATTGAAGGACTTCAAGCAGTAAAGCAAAGAGATCAAATTTGGCATCTAGATCACTCTAACAGCATTGTTTAAAATAAAAGAGGATTGGAGGAGGTAAGACTAGAGACAGGGTCACCACAAGTAGATATTGTGGTGGTCCAGGCTGGAGGTGATAAGGATTCGAGATATGGTGGTAGCAGTGGGAAGGAATGAGAGGGATCAAATGCAAAAGAGTTTAAGTCAATTATGAGGGGGAGTGGATGATGAGATTAGCAGACATTTGGGCCATGCCAAAATGTCTTTGACGTTTGGTCCTGTCCAAAATGTCCATGAGAATATTTGATGCAGGACAAATGATTTTGGACAGGACTAAATATCAAGGACATTTTGGTGTGAACCAAATGTCTCCATGGATGTTTTGGACAGAACCAAATGTCCTGCAATGGGACCAAAATAGTAAGGGATGAAGGAGTTTAGGATGACTCCCAGGTCTCTGGCTTGGAGGACTACTTGTGTGGTGCTGCCATTTGCTAAGATAGGGAACACTGAAGAGGAGTAGATTCTGGGGGTAAAGATTAGTGCAATTTAGAACATAATAACCTTAAAGTCCCTAGGAAATCATGTTCATACAGAGATGGCTGGTAGAGCTGGATATGTGGACTGGGTGCTAGGAAGAGAGAGATTTGAGAGCATCATCAGAGGGTGGCAGTGGAAAACCAGGTGGAAGTGGAAACCATGAGAATGAATATAATTACTGGTAGAAAGTCCATAGAGGGAAACGGAGGTGAACATGGAGCCCTGAGATCTGAGGACCAGGACCTCTGGAGGAGGAGTTGAGTGAGAAGGCAATGGGGTTTCCATGACCCGTACCTAGAGGAGAGCAGGTGAGTGTGGGAACAGATTTCAGTGAGCATGTAGGTAATAGATTTGGAAGTTGAGAGTTTATGCCTGCCAGTTACAAGTTATGATTTTCTTTGTGAGTAGGGAGGAAAAGACATCCACTGAGAGAAAGCAGGCTGTGAGAAGAGGGGGGGTAACACAAAATCCTCTTTCTTTTAGCTGCTGACTTAAGAGCGCTTCCCTCAGGTTCCCGTGTTTCCTCTGCCAGCTGGGGATGCGCTGACTCTCTTTGCAGCCCGTGAACACTCTCAGAGGCTTGTCTGGATTCTAACTTTAGAACGGGCTTGCAGAAGTCTCTCTTTTCCCTGGTAATCCGGAATTCTGTCCTCAGGTTCTCCAGAACGTCATTCTTTCTGTCTGTGTGTTTAAGCTGCTTGTCATTGCTCCTGTTAATGTAAATGTCCATGCATCTATGACCCAGGCCTCTGCTCTGTCTGGAATGTGCACTGCCCTCAGACCTCTATGATTCTACTTCTCTGCCTCTAAGCAGACTGGGTTCTTTTTTTTATTTTCTCCAGCTTTATTGAGATCTATTTGACTGATAACATTGTGTAAGTTCAAGGCATACAACGTGTTGATTATACACACTTAAATATTGCTAAGTGAGTACCACCACAGCATCAGCTAACCCTTCTATCACAACATATAATTACCATTCTTTTGTAGTGAGAACATTTAAGATTTACTCTCTTTGCAACTTTCAAGTACATAATACAGTATTATTAATTACAATTACCATGATGTACATTAGATCCCCAGAATTTATTCATCTTATAACTGGAAGTTTGTACCCTTTGGACAACATCTTCTCCCTTACTTGCATATTCTGGTAACCACCACTCTACTTTCTGTTTGTATGAGTTTAGCTTTTTAAGATTCCACATATAAATGAGATCATACAGTATTTGTCTTTCTCTGCCTGACTTATCTCACTTAGCATAATGCCATCAAGGTCTATCCATGTTGTTGAGAATGGCAGGATTTCCTTCTTCCTCATGGCTGAATAATATTCCATTATATATATATAAGATGTGTGATGATAGATAGATAGATGTAAAGAAGAGGTGTGACATATATACATATATGTGTGTGTGTATATAAAGAACACGTGTGACGTATGTCAAGTTGCTTTTTCCCTGTTTTCTTCTAGGAGTTTTATAGTATCAGGTCTTTAAGTCTTTAATCCATTTCAAGTTAATTTTTGTGAGTAGTGTGACATAGGCGTCCAATTTCATTCTTCTGCATGTGGTTATCGATTTTCCTAACACCATTTATTGAAGAGACTGTCCTTGACAGTAAGCTCCTTGACATTGGTCTCAGAGATGATTTTTTGGATCTGACTCCAAAAGCAAAGGCAACAAAAGCAAAAATAAACAAATCAGACTATATCAAACTAACAAGCTTCCGCACAGCAAAGGAAACCAACAAAATAAAAGGCAACCTACAGAATGGGAGAAAATATTTGCAAATCATATATCTGATAAGGGGTTAATATCCAAAATATATAAAGAACTCATACAACCCAATAGCAAAAAACCAAATAATCCAATTAAAAAATGGGCAGAAGATCATGTAGTATTGGTAAAAAGACAGAAATAGACAAGAAATAGACTCACTCAAAGATGATCAAATATTTTCAAAATGGATGCTAATGCAATCCCACGGGGAAAGAGAAGTGTCAACAAATGGTGGTAGAATAACTGCTTATACGTAAGGGAAGAAAGTGCTGCCTCAAGTCCTCCTTCACACTGTCTGTGAAAATCAGTTGGGGGGTCTACACATAACATGAACAATTTAGCCTTGAAAGGGAAAACCAGAGAATATCTTGAACTTGGGTGGCAAAGATTATTTTTTAGTGAAGGCACAGAAAGCGTGAAACAACAAATAAAATCAATGTGGCAATCTAGATTGGATCCTGGAACAGAAAAAGGACAGTAGTGGAAAAACTGGTGAAATCCAATCAAAGTTAGTATTTCCGTGAGGAGTAGGGGACCAATGTTAGTTTCACAGTTTTCACAGAGGTACTGTAGTTATGTAAGATATTAATGTTAGGGGAGTCTGGGTGAAGGCACATAGGGACTCTCTGTACTGTTTTGTAACTTTTCAGTGTTCTAAAGTTATTCCAAAATAAAAAGTTAATACATACCAAAGGTGTGTATTATTTTACACGCCCAGAGGTAGGCAGTTCCAGAGTTGATTGAGCAGCTCCACAATGGTTTCGTGTATCCGAGTTCTTTTCATGTTTCTGCCATCCTAGTCTTTGGTTTAATGTTTAGCATTATTCCTTCATGGTAAATTGGTCAAAGAAGAGAGGCATTTCATGCTTTTCCTCTGTTTTATCAGGGAGGAGAACCTTTCCCAGGAGCTATCAACAGACTTCCCACCAGACCTCACAGGGCAGAACTGGGGACATGTCCTAACTCTAGCTGCAAGGGAGTGTGGTACAACAGTCAGAGTCCCTACAGGAAGGAGCCACAGTCAAATTAGGATAATTCAAGAATAGTTTATTTACAGAGGTGCTGGAGTGGGGGACCTATAAAGGCTAGGGCAGAAACTCAGGGCTGGAACTTTTGGAGTGTTAGCATACCTAGGCCTAAGGAATGAGGGGAGGGAGAACTTACTGGACCCCAAAAGGAGGGCATCATGTAGGGAAGACCACCTTGAGAAAAACGGGAACAAAGCGATCCCAGGATGATCTCCAAGGAAAAGGGCCAGTAGATGCTGCAGTCTCAGCTCATGCTGAGGTCTCCTGCAGGGTTCAACCCCAGCAAACCTACCTGGAAGAGTGCAGGTAGGGCTTGGCTTTCCAGGGCAAAGTAGAAACTGGAGGCAAGTGGATCCAAAGGGGCCACAGAAGGTATCTGCACAATTGGGAAACTGAGAATCTGGCATTCCCAGCCCAGACAGCGGGAGCTGGGGGAGTGCCAGCAAGCAGCGGGTGTTCTGTAGGTAAGCGGCAGTGGTTGCCAGATCTCCAGCCATGGCCTGCACAGGTTGCTCTACCTCTCTATGTGAGTTTCTCCATCTGTGAAATGGCACTAATGACAATCCTTCCTTCATATAATTATTTTGGGATTAGGTGGGAAAAATAAAGGTTCAGCACTTGACACACCGCCTGGACTCTAGGTGAATACTTACTAAGTGTTAGCTAGTATTAGTATTCATTGCTTTCACAATGTCTCTGTCCTAACCTGATCTCCCTTTTCCTCTGCTCTCAATTTGGAATCATTGTGACCCTGGGATGTGTTAGCAACCTGGATGGTCGTAGTTTTCCAAGTCTGGTCCTTGACCAGCAGCATCAACATCACCGGGAACCTGTTAGAAATGCACATTCTCAGACCCACTCCAGACCTATTGAATGAGGACCTCTGGGGTGGTGCTCCACAGTGTGTTTTAATAAGCCCCAGGTGACTCTCCTGGTGTGCTCTCCCAGCACAGTGGGAGTTGGTGTGCAGGTGCAGGCAGGAGCGATGCTGGGTTGGGTGGGCTTTGAGATTTAGCACCTAGCTCAACTTGGGAGGGCATGTTCCCTGGTGTGTGGTGTAGGGGTGCTATAGTGAGATCTGACTCAGAACATTGTCAAGAATCCCTGAGGAGGGGCCGCCCAGTGGCGCAGCGGTTTAGTCCGTGCTTTGGCAGCCTGCGGTTCATGAGTTCGGATCCCAGGCGCCCGCCAACGCACTGCTTGTTAGCCATACCCGTGGCGGTGTCCCATATAAAGTGGAGGAAGATGGGCACGGATGTTAGCCCAGGGCCAGTTTTCCTCAGCAAAAAGAGAAGGATTGGCAATGGATGTTAGCTTAGGGCTAGTCTTCCTCACACACACACAAAAGAATCCCTGGGGAGCCCTGAAGCTGCTCAGGAGAGAAAATCCTTCCAAGTCCTGGAATTCCTGGGAGGAAAGTGTGAAGAGGTGAGGTGCACTGACCGAGCAGGTCTGACTGTGCTACCAGCACCCTCACGGTGGATGAAGTCTGGGAAGCACGTTATGCTAACAATAAAGTGCAAAACTGGAGAATGGCGATGTTCTCATCGGTGTGCTTCAAAATTTATTCTCGTTACAACACCATTCTTACTTGCGATCTGCTTTGTTTTTTGATGTGGAAAAGGAAGGAGAGGGCGAGGTTAGAGCATGAACTCTGCTCCTACCCCCATCACATAGGCTGTGCGCATTAGCACCATCCTGCGTGGGTGTTAGAGAAAAAAAGGGTGAGAATGGATTTTCTATTTACATTAGAGCAAGGTTTACAGATCAAGTTACATAAAATGCAAACTCTAATTACAAATGTAAATACTTTAAGTATTGCAAGGGCCTGTTTTCTAGACATTTTAAACTCATTGAAGAAATGCTACTTTTGTTCCTGTGCAGAGCTAAAGCCATTTCTCCTTTCAGTTCTCAGGTAGACCTGAAGCAAGCACTAAACTAATATAAGAAGTAAATGTGCATCTAAATGGTTGTAGTTTCAGTTGCTTCTTTACTTAGATTTTATGAGAATTTGTGAGAATGATCAATTAGGAGTCTTTTAAAGTACAGAACTCTTTTCAAGGGATAGCAAGCAACCTAAATTAATATCTTGGAAAAAGAAAAAGGATCCTTTATTGGCTTGTTCGATAGGTAAGTCCAGGCAGGCTGGTGGCAGGGTAGGTGGTGGGTGGGGCATCAGGGGTGGTTGGGGATCCCAGGGCTCCAGCAATGTTCTCTTAATAGTTCCTCAAGATTATTGTCCAGCCTTCTCCCCTCTTTCCATAGTATTCCTTGTGTTAAAACCAATGATTTAAAAACCCAAAGGCAGGGATAGTTTACCTATATTTATAAACATAGTTATTCAGATTTATTTTAATAGACTATTTTTTAAGAGCAGTTTTATGTTCACAGCAAATCTTAACAGAAAATACAGAGACTTCCTATATATTCTCTGCCCCCACAAATGTACAATGACATGTATCCACCATTTTAGTATCGTACAGAATGGTTTCACTGCCCTAAAAATCCTATGTGCTCCACCTAATCACCCCTCTCCTGTAACACCTGGCAACTACTGATCTATTTTCTGTCTCCTTAGTTTTGCCTTTTCCAAAATGTCATACACTTGGAATCACACAGTATGGAGCCTTTTCGTATTGGCTTTTTTTCCACTTAGTAATTGCATTTAAGTTTCCTCTATGTCTTTTCTTGGCTTGGCAGCTCATTTCTTTTTAGCACTGAATAATATTCCATTGTCTGGATGGACCACAGTCTATTTGTCCACTCACCTACTGAAGGACACCTAGGTTGCCTCCAACTTTTGGCAGTTATGCATAAAGCTGCTATAAACATTCATATGCAGGTTTTTGTGTGGACATACATATTCAGTTCATTTGGGTAAATACCAAATAGTGCAATTGCTGGACCATATGATAAGGGTATGTTCTGTTTTGTAAGAAACTGCCAGGCTATCTTCCAAAGTGGCTGTACCATTTTGCATTTCCATGAGCAAGGAATAAGAGTTCCTGTTGCTCCACATCCTCCTCAGCATTTGGTGTTGTCAATGTTCTGGAACTGGTCATTCTAGTAGGTGTGTGGTGTTATCTCATTGTTGCTCTAATTTGCTTCTCCCTGATGATGTATGATGTGAGGCATCTTTTCATATACTATTTGCCATCTGTATATCTTCTTTAGTGAGGTGTCTAGTCAGATCTTTTGCCCATTTTTTAACTGGATTGTTCATTTTCTTATTGTTGAGTTTTAAGAGTTCTCTGCATATTTTGGATAACAGTTCTTCATCAGTTATGTCTTTTGCACGTATTTTCTCTCAGTCTGTGGATTGCCTTCTCCTTCTCTTGATAGTAATTCACTTTTAACATAAAATTAAACCATCTTTCAAATCTTTAAAAAATGGATTCAACAGCTAAATAAACAATTTTTATCTACTCTTACACTCCCCTAGTTTAGAAATTAGAAGTTAGGCTTTTCTGAGACAAGAGAGGTAAAACTTCAGAGTATATATATATTATTTTCTGAGAATATATGCTCTCAATAGTTTTACTACCATAAAAGTAATATTGACTGTTCTTAGAAATTTTGGAAAATTCTCAACAATGTAAAAAGTAGGAAAATGCCCATATTCTGTACACTCAGAAGCTTTCAATGTTCATTTTTGGCATGTTTACTTATTCTTGCCAATCGCTTTTTTTTTTGTAGTTTTTTTATTAACAGTTTCACAAAAATATTATATGGCCTTTTTCACTTAAATTATTGTTTAATATGTTTTCCCATATTACCTTTTCTCAGTAGGAAGCAACTTTTTAGCACCATTTATTGGATAATCCTTTCAAAATAACGAAAATATTACTATTCATAACATTATACACACACACACATATATATATAAGATAAAAATATATGTTTAATCAAACCAGATGACTTTAAACTTCTCTTCCAATTCTACAAGTCTGTGGATTCTAAATCAAGGCCCTCATTTTAAAGTTTAAGAACAAAAAAGCAATTAGATGAAGGGATTTGTCCAAGATTCCACAGCAAGTCAAGAGGATAATTAGAACTGCCTGAGATCGTCCAGCCTTCCAGACCATTCCTTCAACGCATTGTCAGTCTCTAAGAAGGAGATGTGCCACCCGGCATTTTCCAAAAATATTTCATTTTCTTTTTGAGCATCTACTGGGACTTGTGCACACATAAACATAGTGAAGTCGTGAGCTGACTCCCACAGATCCCTTTCCTGTCTCTGTGATATGGGAAACAGAATAAGAGCTGAAGATATAGGTAGTTGAAAGAAGTGGGAAAATGCTCAAGGAGGAGGCATTAATAGTAGCAGAATAGAGTGTCTTAGCACCAAAATATTTCTAGACGATGTTTAAAATTGTGTAGAATCTCGGAAGATTACTGTGCATTTAATAATGTTTTATCATAAAGGATAATTTGCCACAAGGTCAAATATACCCAAACATATGTATTTCTATCAAAGAATTCTGAAATATATTCATGAAAATATATATATATTCCCATTAATAACACTAATAAAAGACATTGACCAAATTAACAGAATGAATGAAATAGCGATAACTTTAATCAAACGCCATTGCCTTTTATGAAATATTTTTATAAACTCAATTTGAGCTTGCAGTAAGTGAGCTCGTTTAAACTTATTTGCAATATGTCTTTATCTTTAGAATGCTGAATAAAGCATTCTATTCAGAACACTGAATATCTCACCTTGGATTTGGTCCTATATTCTAATTTGCTTTAGATCCATTCGTAAATGTAAAAACAAATTCTGAAGAGGAACATTTTTGCAAGAGTAAACTATAATTTTTCACAGTCTCCATTTGTTGTCACTGTAGAGACTTGATCTAAAATTATTACTTTATCATTAGAGTTTGCTCAGCTTTGGCTCTCAGTTCAGCCTTCTAGTTATTATATTTAAAAGAATATTGTGTTTTATGTCAAATATATATAATCCCTTGGAGCTAATTCATTAAAAATGTGTATTACCACAAGAACTATTTAATTTGGTCTGTGGACATGCCATATCTCCCATATTTTTGTCTTGCAAAATTTAATAGGAGAACTTTAATTCCAAGATCAGTTTCCAGAATCTGCTATCAGTGTGTGTTGTAGATTTGTTCTTGTATCTTTCTTGCCAGGAGTAGCACGAGTCAGGGCACTCTGCATAGTTTCCCCACGCCGTAGGGATGCAAGACTGTCCTGAGCTGGAAACAGCCATAGAGTGAAAGAGCACTGCTCTTAGAGGGGTGGAAATAACAATTCTTGGTTCTAGGGGCGTCCTCATAGAATGCTCTCCAAGACTCACTGCCTCATTTGCACTTTGCGTAGTATCTTCCTAGTGCTAAGCAGCAGCTCTTTCTGGATCTGAGAGTCTGGTCTTGTTTGAAGAGACTCAAAAGTGTGTTCATAACACTTCCATGCCCATTTAACTTGGGGGGAACTCCAAGTCCCTAGAGATATTCATTGCAGACTCTTCAATAACCTTGCTCCATTGATTATACTCTCTATCTTTCATCTTCATCCCACCTTTTCCTGGGTCTTTTCCCTTAACCTGTGAACATGTCCAACTTATCCATGTTACAAACAAACATACTTCAAGAGAAAAACCCCTCCCTGGATTGCACCCTTCAACAGTGTTGGCTGCCTCCCAGCATCTGTTACCCACTTCTGTCTTCCTAAAAGAATCCGTGTTTCTACATTGTTTTCTATTTTTAATTTTTTTTTTACAGTACCCACTTTCCTCCATCGCAGCCCTTGTAAAGCAGCCAACTTGACCTTCCTTCTAGCTTTGAGAGTGGATCTCAAATTCATCTAAGTCAATGGTTACCAATTTTATCTGCACATTAGACTCATCTGAGGGGAAATTTTAGAAAAATTGGTTGCCTGAGCCACAGCCCAGACCAACTAAATCAAGAGATTGGTGAGACCTGGTCATTAGTAATTTTTCTAAGTTCTCCTAGTTCTTCTAATGGACGTAGCTGGTGGCGTTGACTTCATCCCTCCACAGTATGTGGTTGGGAACTGAGGCTTAAGCTGAGAATAGGTATTCCCCAGTGATTCCTACTGGTCTAGAGAAGGGAACAAGACCTAACTTGGCCCAGTTAGATGAAAGGGAAGGATCTTACTGTACAGTCGGGAGGAGTTTCCTCTAGCCCTCTGAACATCAACAAGGAGGCAGGTTGCCCCAGTTGCTGCTGGCACCTGTCTGGCACTGATGAGGAAGGACATCAAGAATGCAAGGCAGGCACATGGAGATGGGCACTGGGAGGAGAATGGCACACGGATTATGACATGATCCTGACCACACTCTCCTGAGGCCACCCTCATCTGGTCTTCTCAGGACTCAAGACATTTCCTTATTTGAGCCATGTGGAGTCAGGTTGTCTAATGCTTGGAGCCTTCTTTACTTCATTCCTTTCCTCTTCATGAGCAAAGTTACGTGAAAAAGGGTTTAGTGTCATTGTCTTCCAATTTCCTCATTTCCGATTAAAGGGGCTTCCATCAGCCCTCTGCCCACAGCACTTGACTGCTGCTGTTCTTGTTAAAGTGGGTAATTATCTCCTTTTAGTCCCCTGTTCATCCTATCTCCCTCCCTCAGTCATAAGTACCCCCTTATCTGGCTCCACAGCATCACACAATCTGTGCTTTGATTTGACAGGAAGGTTTTTCAGCCTAGATCACCCTGCCCTTCCATCTTGCTACATTAAGTAGGATTCAGCTTTAAGAATCAGCTCAGGGGGAGAGGTGACGTCAGCATCATGGCGGAGTGAGATTCCCTCTTTGAATCTCTGCCCCCTACGACACAACGAAAACATCATTCACATTCCAACAGAGCTCAATCAAACACTACGAAGGACTTCTGAGAAACCCCTGCTGCCATACATCGGACGGTGGAGGCGCGGGAAGCCCAGGAGAACGGGAGGAGAGGTAGGAGGTTGTACTCCCCCTCCCCAATCGATCGGCAAAAACAGCACAGTTCGCGGTCAGAGGGGGGAGGGGCGGCCCACAGCGGGGAAAACTAGCGCCATCCAGGTGCTCTCACAGACTGTCGCGAGATCGCCACGGGGAAGTGACGACGGACTGTTTAGGGGGTGTAGCAAACACCCTAAGAGAGCCTGAAAGGAAACCCCCCGGGTCAAGCAGGAGAAAGAGGACCCCTCCCCCCACACACCCGGCGTTTCAGCATAATTCCTCCGGGGGCTGCAGCCGCCTCAGAGCAAACCGCTCGCGATCTCCATCTAGTGGCAGCAGGGGGAAACTGCAGGACTAACTTTAATCATGAGTGGTAAAAATAAAGCCGTCCCCATCGGATCCTTGCGAAAATATGCCAGGGCTACAGACCAAAAGGAAAATGACAAACACCCAGAAACCAACCCTGAAGGCACAGAATTTGATAACCTGAACGAGAGAGAATTCAAAATAGCTATCATAAACAAGCTCAACGAAATACAAGAGAACACACAGAAACAAATCAACGAATTCAGGGATTATGTCACAAAAGAGATTGAAACCCTAAAGAAAAACCAATCAGAATTATTAGAGATGAAAAACAAAATCAACGAGATAGTGGAAAAAATGGAGTCTTTAAAGAGCAGAACTGACAATATGGAGGAACGAATTAGCACTATTGAGGATAGCCACGCAGAAACGCTCCTGATAGAGGAGGAGAGAGAGCTAAGACTAAAAAGAAATGAAGAAATTCTTCGAGAAATATCAGACTCAATGAGGAAAAGCAACATAAGGATAATAGGTATTCCAGAAGGAGAAGAAAGAGAAAAAGGAGCAGAGAGTTTGTTCAAAGAAATAATAGCTGAGAACTTCCCCAACCTAGGGAACGAGAGGGAAATAACAGTGAATGAAATCAATAGATCACCTAAATATATAAACAGGAATAAAAAATCATCTCGCCACATAGTAGCAAACTTGAAGAATACCCGTGACAAGGAAATAATATTGAAGGCAGCTAAACAAAAAAACAAAATAACATACAAAGGAAACCCCATCAGGCTCTCAGCTGATTTCTCGACAGAAACTCTACAGGCTAGGAGAGACTGGAATGATATATTCAAAATCATGAAAGACAAAAACCTTCAGCCGAGAATACTTTATCCAGCAAAAATATCCTTCAAATACGATGGAGAAATAATAACTCTCCCTGATAAACAAAAGCTAAGAGAGTTCGTCACCACAAGACCCCCACTACAAGAAATGCTCAAGAAGGCCCTTAGGCCTGAAAAAAAAACAAATGAGAAAGGGGATACAAAGATTTCAGCAAGGAGAAAAGCAAGGAGACTAAACCAGAACAAAATACAGTTGGAAAACATCAAAAATTAATTCAAGCTCATCACTGGAAACACACATTCATGACACAAACTGGAATAAAGAGATAACAAATAAGGAGGGGAAGAGGTAAGGGATTGAACTGACCCAGCCTCAGGAAAAAGGAGGCATCTGAAAATGTACTTTCTTATCCAGGAGATCGCTTATATAAACCGCACGGTAACCACTAAACAAACAACCAGAAGAGAACCACACATGACAAATAAAGAGAAAACCAAGAGAATGAGCATGCAGAAATACCAAATTGAATTTGCAGTCCGAAACACAAGGGACAAGAAACGAAGGAAATGCAAAAGAACCAGAAGATGAACAATAAAATAGCAACATTAAACCCTCATATATCAATAATCACTCTAAATGTGAATGGATTGAATTCTCCAATCAAAAGACACAGAGTGGCAGGATGGATTAAAAACCAAGATCCAACAATCTGCTGCCTCCAGGAAACACATCTCAGCTCTAAAGACAAACACAGACTCAAAATAAAAGGATGGAAAACAATACTCCAAGCTAATGGCAAACAAAAGAAAGCAGGAGTAGCCATACTTATATCAGACAAAGTAGACTTCAAGATAAAAAAGGTAATGAGAGACAAAGAAGGGCAATATATAATGATAAAAAGAATACTTCACCAAGAAGACATAACACTTATAAATATCTATGCACCCAACACAGGAGCACCAAAGTACATAAAACAACTGCTAAAAAACCTTAAAGGAGATATTAACAATAACACAATAATAGTAGGGGATCTTAATACCCCCCTTACATCAATAGATAGATCATCCAGACAAAAAGTCAATAAGGAAATAATGGACTTAAATGAAAAACTAGACGCAATGGATTTAATAGATATATACAGAGCACTCCACTCAAAAAAAGCAGAGTACACATTCTTCTCAAGTGCACATGGAACATTCTCAAGGATAGACCATATATTAGGAAACAAGGCAAACCTCTATAAATTTAAGAAGATTGAAATCATTACAACCATCTTTTCTGATCATAATGCTGTGAAACTAGAAATCAACTGCAAGGAAAAAACTAGGAAAGGGACAAAGATGTGGAGACTAAACAACATGCTACTGAACAACCAATGGGTCATTGATGAAATTAAAGGAGAAATCAAAAGCTATCTGGAGACAAATGAAAAGGAAAATACACCATACCAACTCATATGGGATGCAGCAAAAGCAGTCCTGAGAGGGAAATTCATAGCAATACAAGCTCACCTTAACAAACAAGAAAAATCCCAAATAAATAACCTTAAATTGCACCTAACAGAGTTGGAAAAAGAAGAACAGACAAAGCCCCGAATCAGCAGAAGGAGGGAAATAATAAAAATCAGAGCAGAAATCAATGAAATTGAAACCAAAAAAACAGTAGAAAGGATCAATGAAACAAAGAGCTGGTTCTTTGAGAAGATAAATAAAATTGACAAACCCTTAGCCAGACTCACTAAGAAAAAAAGGGAGAAGACTCAAATAAATAAAATTAGAAATGAAAGAGGAGAAATTACAACAGACACCACAGAAATACAAGGGATTATTAGGGAATACTATGAAAAACTTTACGCCAACAAATTGGACAACCTAGAGGAAATGGACAAATTCTTGGACGCGTACAACCTCCCAAAACTGAATCAAGAAGAAATAGAGAATCTGAACAGACCAATCACAAGTAAAGAGATTGAAACAGTCATCAAAAACCTCCCAAAAAATAAAAGCCCAGGACCAGATGGCTTCCCTGGAGAATTTTATCAAACGTTCAAAGAAGATTTAGCACCTATCCTTCTCAAACTATTCCAAAAAATAGAGGAAGATGGAATACTTCCCAACACATTCTATGAGGCCGACATCATGCTGATACCAAAGCCAGACAAGGACAATACAAAGAAGGAAAACTACAGGCCAATATCGCTGATGAACATAGACGCAAAAATCCTCAACAAAATATTGGCAAACCGAATACAGCAATACATCAAAAAGATCATACACCACGATCAAGTGGGATTTATACCAGGGACACAGGGATGGTTCAACATCCGCAAATCAATCAACGTGATACACCACATTAACAAAATCAAGAATAAAAACCACATGATCATCTCAATCGATGCAGAGAAGGCATTTGACAAGATCCAGCATCCATTTATGATAAAAACTCTCAACAAAATGGGTATAGAAGGAAAGTACCTCAACATAATAAGGGCCATATATGACAAACCTACAGCAAACATCCTACTCAACGGGGAAAAACTGAAAGCCATTCCTTTGAGGACAGGAACAAGACAAGGGTGCCCACTCTCACCACTCTTATTCAACATAGTACTGGAAGTTCTGGCCAGAGCAATTAGGCAAGAAAAAGGAATAAAAGGACTCCAAATAGGCAATGAAGAAGTGAAACTCTCACTATTTGCAGACGACATGATCCTATACATAGAAAACCCCAAAAATTCCATCGGAAATCTACTAGAAACAATCAACAACTACAGTAAAGTGGCAGGGTATAAAATCAACTTACAAAAATCAATTGCATTTCTATACACTAACGATGAAAAAACAGAAAGAGAACTCAAAAAGACAATCCCATTTACAATTGCAACAAAGAGAATAAAATATCTGGGAATAAATTTAACCAAGGAGGTCAAAGACCTATACAATGAAAACTATAAGACACTATTGAAAGAAATCGAGGAGGACATAAAGAAATGGAAAAATATTCCATGCACATGGATTGGAAGAATAAATATAGTTAAAATGTCCATTCTACCTAAAGCAATCTACAGATTCAATGCAATCCCAATCAGAATCCCAATGTCATTCTTCACAGTAATAGAACAAAAACTACTGAAATTCGTATGGGGCAACAAAAGAGCCCGAATAGCTAAAGCAATTCTGAAAAAAAAGAACAAAGCTGGAGGCATCACAATCCCTGATTTCAAAATATACTATAAAGCTACAGTAATCAAAACAGCATGGTACTGGTACAAGAATAGACACACAGATCAATGGAACAGAATTGAAAGCCCAGAAATAAAACCACACACCTATGGACAGCTAATCTTCGACAAAGGAGCAAAGAACATACAATGGAGAGAGGGAAGTCTCTTCAATAAATGGTGCTGGGAAAATTGGACAGCAACATGCAAAAGAATGAAAGTAGACCATCTCCTATCGCCATATACAAAAATCAATTCAAAATGGATCAAAGACCTGAAAGTGAGACCTGAAACTATAAAACTCCTGGAAGAAAATATAGGCAGTACACTAATTGCGATTGGACATAAAGGGATCCTTTCAGATTCCATGTCTACCCAGACAAGGGAAACAAAAGAAAAAATAAACAATTGGGACCTCATCAGACTAAAGAGCTTCTACAAGGCAAATGAAACCAGGATCAAAATGAATAAACAACCCACCAGCTGGGAGAAAATATTCGCAAATCGTTTGTCTGACAAGGGATTAATCTCAGTAATATACAAAGATCTCATACAACTGAGCAACAAAAAAACAAACAACCCGATCAAAAAATGGGCAGAGGATATGAACAGACATTTTTCCAAGGAAGAGATACAGATGGCCAATAGACACATGAAAAGATGTTCAACATCACTAATCATCAGGGAAATGCAAATCAAAACTACACTGAGATATCACCTTACACCGGTTAGAATGGCTATAATCACAAAGACAAATAACAACAAATGCTGGAGAGGTTGTGGAGAAACGGGGACCCTCATTCACTGCTGGTGGGAATGCAAACTGGTGCAGCCTCTATGGAAAACAGTATGGAGAGTCCTCAAAAAATTAAAAATAGAAATACCGTATGATCCAGCAATCCCACTCTTGGGCATCTACCCAATGGATGTGAAATCAACCGGCACAAGAGTGTTATGCATCCGTATGTTCATTGCAGCATTATTCACTATAGCCAAGAAGTGGAAGCAACCCAAGTGTCCCTCAACTGAAGATTGGTTAAAGAAGATGTGGTATATACATACAATGGAATACTACTCAGCCATAAGAAAAGACACAATTGTCCCATTTGCAACAACATGGAAGGACCTAGAGGGTATTATGTTAAGTGAAATAAGCCAGAGAGAGAAGGACAGACACTGCATGAACTCACTCATATATGGAATATAAGTGATCACACGGACAGAGAGAACTGATTGGTGGTTACCAAGGGGAAGGGGGGTGGGGGGGCACAAGGGGTGAAGGGTTACATCCACAAGGTGATGGACAAAAATGTACAACTAAAACCCCACAGTGTTATAAACTAAGACATCAATTAAAAAAAAAAAAAAAAAAAAAGAATCAGCTCAGGGGGGTCGGCCCGGTGGCGCAGCGGTTTAGTCCGCGCTTGGCAGCCCGGGGTTCGCAGGTTCGGATCCCGGGCGCCTGCGGACGCACTGCTTGTCAGCCATGCTGTGACGGCGTCCCATATAAAGTAGAGGAAGATGGGCACAGATGTTAGCCCAGGGCCAGTCTTCCTCAGCAAAAAAAAGAGGAGGATTGGCAATGGATGTTAGCTCAGGGCTGGTACTCCTCACCGAAAAAAAAAAAAAAGAATCAGCACAGGTGGGCTGGCCTGGTGGCGTAGTGGTTAAGTTCACGCATTCTGCTTTGGAGGCCAGGGGTTTGTCATTTCGGATCCCGGGCTTGGACATACACACTGTTCATCAGGCCATGCTGTAGCGGCATCCCACATACAAAAAATAGAGGAAGATTGGCACAGATTAGCTCAGGGACAATCTTCCTCACCAAAACAACAACAACAACAACGAATCAGCTCAGATGTTCACCTTCTCTAGAAACTGTCCTTCATTCTCCCGAGTGGGCATGAAGCCCCTCCTGTGTATGTATCATCACAGATATGGTAATTTTCTATTTAAGGGTCAATGTCCCCCCGAACAGGTGTTGCTTCTTGAGGGAAGGGGCCATAAGTCATTCTGTGCCTTCAGTATCTTCATAATACTTGATACACTTCAGTGACTGTTATGGATCGAACTGCTTCCTCTCAAAAGATGCTGAGGTCCTACCCCACAGTGGAATGTGACCTTATTTGGAAATAGGGTCTTTGCAGATGATTAGGTTAAGATGAGGTCATTAGGATGGGCCCTATTCAAGTATGAGTCTGTCCTCATAACAAGGGGAAATTTGGACAGGGACCTGCACACAGAAAGAACGCCATGTCAAGATTGGAGTGATGCTGCCACAAGCCAAGGAACCACCAGGAGACAGGAGAGCGGTCTGGAACAGACTCTTCCCAGCACCTTCAAAGGGAGCATGGCTCTGCCGACACCTTGATTTTGGACTTCCGGCCTCCAGAACTAGGAGAGCAGAAATTTCTTTGAAGCCACTCATTCTGTGGTACCTTGTTACAAATACAGCGAGGAATCCCTGTAAGTCTTCTGGATGACTGAGTGAACGGGGAAGCTACCCTTAACTACAGGAATGAAGCTGTAACTCCCAATGCCAGGTATACCTGAAGGGTGACAGCGGCATGCTTAGCTCAGGGCTATGCTCTGGGATTCAAATCTAGACCACTTTTGCTCAAAGTGGTATCAATATTGGATATTACTTTTTACATATGAATTCAGATCCCTCCTTTTGAGATCCCTCAAAATTGTCTTTGAACCTAAATTTTATCTAGATTTCTTATTGTCTACTCTTTTAAGAATTTATCTTGGACTTTTTTTCTGAAATGCAGGCACTCTTATAAGCAATTGCATATTTAAGATCTATTTCAAGGTAGTCACTTGCTTCACTGTATTTTCCATTTCAAATCCTCTTGGTTCATTGAAAGTAATTCTGGTTTTCCCTCTCTCCAGTCAATGCTTTGCTATGCATTTCCCTATATCGTCAACACACACTGAACTCGGAGTTCTTGGCAAAAATGACAAAATGGTGGTAAAATTCTCTTTCATTAGTAAAGTGAAACTGACCTCTATTGATTTTTCAAATCTCAAGGATTTTGCACGCAAGTAAAATTGGTTTTCACTCTTGTAAACTGGCTGAACACTTATTACCTAATTAATTCAGAAGTGTAACTATTAGCTTATTCTTTCTTGGTGCATCCCTCTCACATTTGTAATAAGTCTATTTGGCTGTTGTGTTTCCTTTTCACGTGTGAGGTTTAGGGCATGACTTTTCATTTTCTCCTAGTCTAAATCATGCAGTTTCAAGTTTCTTTGGCATGTGCAGAGCCATGACTTTTAGAGCTAAGGTAACTCTCTTTGGCACTTTTTCCAGAATATTACAAGGAAGAACCCCAAGTATTTGGTGGGAACTTCTATCACTGAAGTTGAAAGTAATACGAGTGACCTTGCATTCTCTGCTGCATGCCCTGGCTGGACCATGGAGGGATTTGACATGGTGGAACTTTACTGTTGTACGAGTGCCTTAACTTCCTCCAGTCTGCCTGTTTCAAAATGGGAGGTAATAATAATAATAAAACTCATGGTAACTGTTGTGAAGATCAAGACCCATAAAATGCTTGCTTAAGAGATATTAATAATTGTGGTGATCCCCTACTGAGGGAATCCCTCACATTGCCCTATGGGTGGGCAACAGGTTATCAGGCACCAGCTCTCAATGTCACGGGATGGACACCTGGGTCCTAGGATTGCCCCACAGAAACCATATTGCAGGATTGCTGTGGGCAGCCAGGATGCTTGGAAAGACTGTAAAACCCAGCCCTGAAGGATCCCACCAAGGAGTGTGGAAGCTGGGGTAGTTATCCACCAACTCCCGTCTTTCATTGGTTAAGGATTGCTCCTGAATGTGCGTTATCACCCCTGTGCCTCTGCAGGAGCCAGCGGGCCTCTGTGGCCAGAGAAAGATGTCAGGAGAGAGGAACAGGTGCTCAAGGGAGTGCATGGAAACTGCCCACCGAACTTCAGGTGACATCCTAGGTGCATCCCAGGCCTGAGGGACTATGGGTGGACACAGAGAGTACATGCTGTAGCTGTGAAGAGAGAAACCCCATCAGAAGCAGGACAGAGAAGACATGGTGCATATGTGCAGACAGAAACAGAGGGGAGATTTGCTATGTGGTCCCTGGGAGGCCAAGAGTTGGTTCCTGACTCCTCCAGGGACACCAGCCTTGTGCATCTGAGTTCTGGTCTGTCGCGTTCTCATAAAGCCTTTCCTTTGCTAGTTAGAACAGATTTCTGTTCTTTCCACCCAAGAACTCTTATCAGAGCATTTTTGTGATTTCATGCATTCAAGCATTTACTTGTAAAACTTGATTGAGTACTGACTGTGTGCTGACCAGTGCTAGGGAAACGATTAATAAAATATGGGAAGCATCTGGAGTCGTTCACTCTGTGTAGAGCTGTTTAAACAGAATGGTTACTATTCCTGAAAAAAGGACTAAGAGATGTTAATATACAAAGAAAGGTTTTAACACGTTTGAAATTCAGATTGATGTATAAGCTTCCTTGTAAAGGAGCACATCTAGAGAAAAGTGTATCTATTGCTCAACAGAGCACGTGGCTGCTAACTTAGGTTGTCCTGTTCTTGTGTGGCTCAGCTTGGCCTGTCGCCTGCTTGCTGTGGGCTGGAGGCTCCACACTGCCTCTGTCGCCCCATATGGAGGGTTGTGGTACCATGTCCTTGTCCCCTTGTTATCAGAGTTACCTTTCTGGAAGGCTGGTCGGCCCTGAAACTACCCAAGAGGATTATGCTTTTGGTATTTTTGTCCCTCCCGCTGAAATTCTTAAATATCACCAAGAAAGATAACTTTCCTTTGGAGATATAATTATCTCTCTAAAGAAACATTGTTCCAAATATCTAACCCAAAGCGAATTCCCTGTAGTTTAAGTGAATTTCTGTTTTTAATATCTCTCTGGATGTAAACACCAGAGACAGTTAGCAATTCTGATAATATTGCTAACTTTGGAGCCACTCCCATTTCTATACATTTCAATGAAAATGTGAAGCCCAGAATTGGAAACAAAATGATACATGCTTGACTAATGATGCTGTAATACAAATCACAGGATTTAGGGATGTCCATGACAGATGCACACTCAGGGCCTCCTGATTTTTCCAGCCTGCCCATTCATAGAACTTTTATCTGCCCATTCATTTGACTTATTGTACATTCCTGAGCCTCCCCACCGTTAGAAAATATTAATACTTTGCAATCCATATAAAGCATGTTAATTAAACTTTGACTGAGCTTGCTTTTGCCGTATTTATAAGTAATGTCATGGGGCATAGACACGCAGGTCATCTGCATCTGCAGGATTGGAGACGGAACATCTAAGTCGGCAAAATACTGTTTTAAAGACATGATACAAAGGACTTCAGTTTGTAGCTCTCTATGCCCCACCATCTTTGCTCATCTGCTGTGAAAAGAAGTCATCAAGAGAGCGGTGAGAGATATTGAACCTCACATTTTCTGTTAGAAATAGCTCCACTTGCTTTACCCTTGGAGTAGATTCCAATCACACTGTTATCACCTGCCAGGGTCACCAGCGCCACTGTGTGCTCCACCACAGTCATCCTTTACATGGATTATGTGATTGCTTCCTAGTGTCCCCCTGCTTCTCTTCTTGGTGCCCCCCAGCTCAACAGCAAAAGGGATCCTTCTAAAACCCAAAGCAAACACTCCCTGCTCACACCCTCCCAGGCACTCCACTCCCTCAGAGTAAATTCCAACATTCTCACGATGCAGGTGCCTGCAAGGTTCCCATGGGCTTCTTTCCATTTCTCTGTGATACGTCCTCCAGCTACTTTCCCCTGTTCATGCCACTTAGAACACCCTGGGACACTCTGGCCTCAGGGCGTGCACTCTCCCCTCTGCCTGGAATCCTCAGGGCCCCTCCCTGTGGACTAAGTTTTGGCTTGAGGGTGCCTTGGTGTGACTGAGCATGACTACTTTATTCAAAATTACAACCCCCCATCTCCTATCCCCCATACTTGCTTAATTCTTCCCCCAAATGCATATATAATGTACTATCCTCCATATTTACTTATTTATCTTGTTAATTGCCTATTTCCCCCCAGTTTGAACATCATCTCCAAGAGTTGCAGGATTTCAGTTGGTTTTGTCCACTCTCTCCACCAAGCCTGAAACAGTGATGGGCACAACGAATTTGTGAGCACTTCCTCTGATGCTTTACATGCCTTTATCGATTCATTTAATCCTCAAACCACCCACAAGAGTAGGCCATTATTATCCTCATTTTATAGAGGGAAAGCTGAAGCAAGCCCTGCAAGGTGTAAGGATTGACTGAGGTTGCGGAGTTTGGAAGCAGGGAAGGCGCCCCGGCTCCAGAGTGCATGCTCTCAAACCTTTGATTACCTCTCAAGAATGGGTGGATCCCTACTGTACAGTTCAGACTTCCTGAATATTAAGAGTTTAAGCTTCAGAGCTGGGGTCCTGGGCTTGGCTTGGTTCATTGCTCCAGGTAAAAGGTATAGGAATATGCACTCTGGAGGCAGGGCGGCTTCCAGCTTACAAATTCCACAGGGGACAGTACAACTGGCCACAAGTAAGCCAGTGCCCAATCTCATCTTTCCTTGGAGGGTATGTGTTCTCTGAGATTTTAGGCTACTTATTTGCTCTGTGACCTTAGCTCTCCGACGGGTTTAAAAAGTTATGTTGTTGGGCCCGCCCGGTGGCGCAGCAGTTAAGTCCGCGCTTGGCAGCCCGGGGTTCGCGGGTTCTTCGGATCCCGGTCGCCCGCTGACGCACTGCCTGTCAGCCACGCCGTGGCGGCGTCCCATATAAAGTGGAGGAAGATGGGCACGGATGTTAGCCCAGGGCCAGTCTTCCTCAGCAAAAAGAGGAGAATTGGCAACAGGTGTTAGCTCAGGGCTGGTCTTCCTCACAAAAAAAAAAAAAAGTTATGTTGTTGAAGTTAGATAGCTTTTCGTGTGGTGAGGCTAGGGGGAATGCTCTTTCCAGCTTTCTGCATCCTTGGCAGAAGTGGAAATCCCTCCTTCTGTCATGTTTCCATTTGTAAATCTACACTCATGGCTTCTGATATACTTTGTCCATAGAGTAATTGTTCTGACAAAATTAATCCAGAGGAGTTGGGAAATCTCGACAGGCCTTTTGAATCGTGTGCGAGTCTAAATATTATCTAGCATTGCTTGGAAGTGTATTTGCTTGTAGATTTCTAATTTGTTGCAACTTTGTTGTAGTTGCAGGAGGTAGCATTGACGGACTTTGAGCCTCCAGACCCACTTCTCAGGTTTGTATAACAGCCCCTAGGAATTGAGAGGGAGGGGAGATGCTACCCATGGAAGGAGGCAGGCAAGGGGTCCCTGTTAAGAGATTGGGTCCATCTGTTCCTGAAAATCATTACTGCTGAGAACTGTTGGTTGGAGTCGCTGCTGCAGTGGCTTTTGGGGCTTAGTCTTCTGTTATCTGATCATGTACCATCCCCACCCCCACCCCCACCCTGCCCCATGCTGCCTAACTCCTAGTCCCAGTTTGATGTTTTTATTCTCATATCAAGTCACTTAAAATAGCTAAAAGTATTTTCCATTTTGCATTCCATTTACACTTCTCATTTTTCACTCAAGGGTTTCTCTGGAGGCACTTGACTTGAAGACATAAAGAAATCTTCGAAAGAGTGAAATATTCATCTCCGATCTCACTTTCTATTCAACAGTGTATGCGATATATTTGTGATCACCTACTGGAGTGCCACAAATGGATAGAATGGGTAATAGAAGTAACTCTGCAGGATGGAATAGAATAGAGGAGTTTTTAAAAATTGAGTATCTATAGGTGTTACTGAAATGTTCGTGAACTACATGAAAACTTTCATAGAAGTTTTCCTTAAGTAATTGCTTACTTTTGAAAAGTGATGTTATTTTATTTAAATTGGCTTAAGTCTCATGTGTAAATGAAATATGGTATATAGATATATGAAGGTGCAAGGATATTTATTTCTATTTAATTTTGTCAGGTTAGGATTTAGAGAATTCAGCAGAAAGAAAGATTAAATTTCACTCAGCAACTCATTTCAAAATTCATGGGTTCTTTAAATTATTTATTTGGTAATAATAATAAAACACTTTTATTGAAAGCTTACGATCTTTTCATTCTATTCCAGAAAAACATGTCTATTCCTATGGAATTGTTCAAATGTTTATTAAGCCCCTTCATTATGCTACACACTGTGATGAAAAAGTCCACATCATCAAGTGGTTTACACTCTAATGTAAATGACAAGAGTCCAAACTAAATTTTTTCATAGATTTTTTCATAGATTTTTCCTTCCCTTCAATGGATAAAAGGAAGAGTTCTTATGCCGCTGCATATTAACTCGTAACATTACTGTCTTTTTGTTTTTGTAATATTTAACCTGTTTAAATGGAAACTTTAGCAGTCACTAGGGTTTTTCTTCAAACCAGTTTGACTTTTGAATTAATTTGGATTGATCGAATTGACTGGTGGTTTGGGTCTGAGAACACAGGGACAAAAATCATTTCTAAGCTGATCCTTAGCTAAAAATGTCAGTCATTTAAACTTTCATGTAGATATTATTCCCTAACCTTTTTTTAATTTAGCATTTTTTCTAGTTTTATTGAGAAATAATTGACATACCTTACTATATAAGTTTAAGGCATATTGGGGCCAGCCCAGTGGCATAGTGGTTAAGTTTACCAGCTCTGCTTTGGTGGCCCGGGGTTCACCAGTTTGTATCCTGGGCGTGGACCTACTCACCTCTCATCAAGTCATGCCGAGGCAGCGTCCCACATAGAAGAACTGGAAGGACTTACAACTAGGATATACAACTATGTACTGGGGCTTTGGGGAGAAAAAAGAAAAAGAGGAAGATTGGCAACAAATGTTAGCTCAGGGCCAATCTCCCTCAAAAAAAAAAAAAAAGCCATATGGTATGATGGTTTGATTTACATATATTGCAAAATGATTACCAGAATGGGTCAGCTAGCATCCATCTTCTCATACAGATACAATAAAAAGGAAAGAAAGAAAAAAGAAAACATTTTTCTCCTTGTGATGAGAATTCTTAGGATTTACTCCTTAACAACCTTCCTGTATACCGTACAGCAGTGATAGCTATAGTCATCATGTTGTACATTATATCCCTAGTACTCATTTATCTTATAACTGAAAGTTTGTACCCTTTTTTGTGTGTGTGAGGAAGACCAGCCCTGAGCTAATCCGTTGCTAATCTTCCTCTTTTTGCTGAGGAAGACCGGCCCTGGGCTAACATCTGTGCCCACCTTCCTCTACTTTATATGGGACGTTGCCACAGCATGGCTGACAAGCAGTGTGTTGGCGGGCGCCCGGAATCCAAACTCACGTACCCCAGGCTGCCAAAGCGCAAACTAAACTGTTGCACCACTGGACCAGCCCCTGAAAGTTTGTACCTTTTGAGCCTCTTCTTCCAGTGCCCCCTCCTTCCACCCCTTGCCTCTATTAACCACAAGTCTGATCTCTTTTTCTATGAGTTTTCTTTTTTTTTTTTAAATTCCACATGTATGTGAGATCATACAGTATTTGTCCTTCTCTGTCTGACTTATTTCACTTAGCATAATGCCTTCAAGTTTTATCCATGTTGTCGCAAATGGTAGGATTCCCTCGTTTTTTATGGCTGAATACACCAGAACTTTTTTATCCATTCATCCATCAATGGACACTTAAGTTGTTTCCACGTCTTGGATAGTGTAAATAATGCTGCTATGAACTTGGAGGTGCAGATCTCTTTTTGAGTTAGTGTTTTTGTTTCCTTTCAATATATTCCCAGAGGTGGACTTGCTGGATTATCTTGTGGTTCTATTTTTAATTTTTTTTGAGGATCCTCTATACTGTTTTTCATACCGCCTGCACCAATTTACTATCCCACCAACAGTGCACGAGGGTTTCCTTTTCTCCTCATCCTGGTCAGCATTTCTCTCTTGTCTTTTTGATAATGGCTATTCCAATGGGCATCAGGTGATACTCATTGTGGTTGTAATTTGCATTTTCCTAATGACTAGTGATTAGCCTTTTTAAACATCACTGCAGACCACTTAAAATTTTTTCCCCTTATTTCCTATTGGTTCATGGAATATTGAAATGGTTTTAAGGACAAGTTACTAAATTAAGTACTTTGTACATTTCATTTGTGTCCTCTCTTTAACACCTGTAGAATATCTGAAAATATGTGCTATGAAGTCTCTGGTCAAGATATATTTTGGGAGCAACTTTATAATTGTCATCAGTACAGAATGTAGGAGCATATTTATTTTTAGGGGAACTCCTTTAGCCTAAATATGGGAATTTGTACTAGAAGAGTGCTAGGGAACTTGTATTCTAGGATTTCCTCCTTCCCTGGTGAATTCATAGGTGCAAAGTCCCCTCAAACATAGGCCATTGTCTTTCCATTATGATCAGCTTGCTAGAGAGTCAAGTCATCTCTGCATGAATTCAAGCAAAAACATTGAGTGATAACTTTACAAGAGATGCTATAGATAGTTATTAAGGAGAACATTATATCAGTTCTAGCTCTGAGAGTCCAATAAAAGCAGTAAAATCCAGGAGAACTGGTACTGAGTTTCAGGTTTAATAAACTGTCTACTCTGATGTTGAATCCTGTTCCTTTGGCTTGTAGATGTTCTCATTTACCACATTTCCTGACCAGGTGAGAGCCCTTTTGAATGCTGTTTTTCAGTGTGGTCCACTGGCCACCTGCATCAGAATCTTCTTAAATTTTGGAAGATTCGAATTCTTTGCTCCTATCCCAAAGCCACTAACTCAGAGTCTCCGAGAGTCAGGTCTGGCAATCTACATTCATTTCCTTCCTGAATGGGAATGTCTGCTTCATCATTTTGGACCTCAATGTCCACATTTTTAAATCAGGTGATTAAACTGGAATCCAGTTTTCAAGACTTTGCCCATGTGAAGGAATGCTGACAGACTCCAGGAGCTGGAAGAGGCAAAGAACGGATTTTCTCCTAAAGAGAACCCAGCCCTGGCAATACCTTGATTTAGACTCTGGCATCCAGAACTGGGAGAGAATAACTTTCTATCATTTTAAACTACCAAGTTTGTGGCAATTTGTTACAGCAGCCACAGAAAGCTAATACACCATGGTTTTCACTGAATATCAAAAGATAACTTCCTGGGAATTTTCAATTTATCAATTGATGGATTATCTGGGATTAGAGTTACCTTCCTGCTACAAAAACTCAAAAAGTGGACAAGACAACGAAACTGCTTTCGGACCTTGGACAACAGCAGTGTAGCGCTGTATTCCCTGGGAGAGGAGAACAAATGAAGTAGGCCTTAGAACAGGAGGGAGGTCACAAGTGAGTGAGTTTCCTGATCTGAAGAGACAGAGGTTGGTAGGTGGGGAGACAAAGGCAGCTGAAATTTTCTAGACAGAGTACAGAAGAGTTGGGAGCTATGCAGAGAACAAACTCTAGAAATCTGTTTGGGTGACTCTTTGAGGCTTTGCTAAATACTAATCTGTGTGTGTAGAGTAAAACTCCATGAAGCTATGAAAAGGGTAACAGCAGGAGAGCCAGGAGGTGAACAGATCTCAGAGCTCACAGAAGCTAAGGCTAGGAGACTTTTAAACTATACTCATCCAGAGTAAGAGATGTTTTGAAAACTGTGGCAACTGCAGAGCTAGCAGAAGGGTGACATCTTACTAGTAGGGCTAAATTAGCCTTAGAGTAAAGACTACTTTAGAATTGGCTTTGCTTAAATATGAAATTCAAAAGGATCAACTGGACTTACAACTGTCTGTTAAAAAAAAAAAACAACAACACTTCTTAAAGTGAGAAAATCCAAACACTTAACAATTTAACATTCACAACATCCAGCTAAAACTTATCAGCATGGAAAGAAACAGCACATAGTGACCTATGATCAGGAAAATCAGTCAATACAAATAGATCCAGAAACGACAAGAACCTTAAAATAGCTATTATAAATATGCTCATAGAATTGAAGGAAAACACAAGTTAAAGAAGGAAATGAAGCATATCAAGAACCAAATGTCACTATGAAAGGTGAAAAATATCATCTTGTTGGATGGAATGACAGCAGGGTAGATAAAACATTAGTAAACTTGAAGATGTAGGAATAGAAATATTTAAAGTGAAGCACAGAGAGAAAAAAGGTTAAAAAAACTTAAGAAAACCTCATGACATGAGAAAATTCAAGTGGTCTGACATACATGAAATTAGAAGACCAGAAGAAAAGGGGGAAGAAAGGATATTTATTGAAGAAATAATGGTCAAAAATTGTTCAAATTTGATGAAAACTACAAATACACGTATTTAAGAAGCTAAAAAAAATCCCAAGAAGGATAAAAAGGGCACATCATAATCAAATTGCTTAAAATGAGGATGAAGAGAAAATCTAATAAGCAGCTGGAGGAAAAAAGACGCATTCTATACAGCAGAACAAATATGAGAATTATTACAGACTTCTCAATAGAAACATGCAAGCTAGAAGACAGTGGAACATCTGAAAAATGCTGATAATACTGGAAAAAAAACCTCTGTCAATCCTCATATTCTATATAAAGTAAAAATATTTTCAATTAAAGCCTTTTTCATATAAACAAAAGCTGACAATACTAGCTGTCTGCTGAGCTGCAGTAGAAGAAATGTTGAAGGGAATTCTTCAGGTGAAAGAAAGTGACCCTAGACATAAACTTGAATATATATACAAAAGAATGAAGAACACTGGAAATTGTAAATGTTTGTGTAAATGTAATACATTCTGTTTTTTAAAATTTTCTCATCTATTTAAAAGATAATTGACTGCTTACAGCAAAAATAATGAGAGTGTATTGTGGAGTTCATAGCATAAGCAGAAGTTCAAAAGCATAAGAGCACAAAGAACATAAATGGAAATGGAAGTATATTGGTTTAAGTTTTATATGCTGTAAAGGAAATGATGTGATATTATTTGAAGATAGACTGTGATTATACAAAGATGCTTATTATAAACTCTAAAGCAACCACTAAAAGTCTAAAACATAAAGGCAAAAAATATGAATCCAAGAAAAGCCATGGAAAAGGGCAAAACAGGGACAATGAACATGGGGACAATTATAAAACAAATGGCAGGGTTGTAGATGTAAACCTGACTATATAGATGAATTGCAATAAATATAAAACACCCAAACATCCCTATGAAAAGACACATTGGACAGAGCCAAGACTCAACCAAATTCTGTCTACCAGAAGCCCTCTTTAAATATATAGACATCGGATAAAAGTGTTCCATGCAAACACTATCAAAAGAAAACTGGTGTGGTCATACTTGATATCTGACAAAATAGATTCTAAAATAAGGAATATGACTGGGGTAATGACAAGCATTTCATATTAGTGAAGGGGTCAGCTCATCAAGATGGCATAACAACTCTAAGTCATTAAAATAAAATGGCAATCCATAGCATGGGAGAAAAGTACTTGCAACACATATATCCAACAAAGGACTAATATCCAGAATCTATGACTCAATAGTAATAAGTACATTCAACTCAATAGTAATAAGAACATCTACCAAATTAAATAATGGGTAAAGGATTTAAACAGACACTTCAGAAAATAGTATTATATACATATGTGTGTGTGTTTATAAAAAAATATATATAGCCAATCCACATGTGAAAAGATACATTATTAGTAACCAGGGTAATGCACATTGAAACCATAGTGAGCCACTACAGCACAACTACTAGATTAGCTAAAATGATATAGGCTTCCATTATCAATTGTTGTTATGGGTGTGGTGCAACAGATACAGTCATACATTGCTAGTTGAAGTATAAAATGATATAACCGCCTTGAAAGAAGATCTGGCAGCTTCTTATAAATTTATTAGACGCTTACAACCTGACCATGTGAATTTACTCCTAGGAATTTAGCAAAAGAAATGAAAAACATATGTCCACACAAAGACTTGTATACAAACGTTCAGACTAACTTATTTATAATTGCCCCAAACTGGAACAACTTGGATATCTATCCGCTAATGAAAGAATAAACAGATGTGGTATATCTGTACAATGAAATACTTCTCAGCAATAAAAAGGATCAATTTCCTGGTACATGCAATGTGGATCAATCTCAAATCCTTATGGTGAGGTAAAGAAGTCAGAAAACAAAGAGAAGATATTGTATGATTCAATTTATAGAAAATTCTAGAGCTGGCATAACCAGTGGTTAGGGCTGGTATGGGGGGGTAGTGTGGCAAAAAGTCATGAGGGAAATTTTGGGGGTGATGGAAATATGTATTTGTTGTGGTGGTAGTAACACATTTGTTTACATCTGTCAAAACTCATTGAACTGTACACTCAAAGTATGTGAATAAATAAATTTGATTAGCAAAATGTTTCTTATGAATTTCATTGAGAGTTCCAAATAAGTGTTCAATGAACACCATAGGGTTGGTCGAAGTTAAACTAAGTTGAAGGCCCTTCCGTCCCCTCTTCTTATTTCAGTTCTCTGGAACATTCCTTGAGATATGGACACCATCCTCTCAAAAGATAAAAATCTAATTTTGTGTGTCCCTTTTGAAACGGGAGTTTTTCTTTGCATTAACCACAAGATGGCAGTCCAGCCCATTTTACAACATTTTAAAATGCTCCACTCTAGATTCAGAATTATGGTTAGACTATTGTTATGATCCTAACCATGATTACTTGATACTTTGAATGGCAAACTTCTCTACAAGGCTGCAGGCTGAGGGACAGTGCTGTCCATTCAACCAGGGACTCCCAACCGTGCCTTGTCCACTTGAAGAACTGCACAGAGAGCTTCTGTTGTAACTACATTTTTATTCACCTCAAATGCTAAGCAAATTCCTCAGGAAGCATCAATGTAGAGAGAGGCAGACTTTATCGTGGCCAGGCAGCACTTAGCAGACACTTGCTTGTTTATAAATTCACAATTTTTGAGATGCATAGGATAATAATTTGACTTGATACACACTGAGTTTGGGTATTACAAGGTCTGCAGCGGCTGGGTCAGGAGGCTGCATTATAATTGAAGTCCTGTCTTGCAATGCTTTGATCACTGGCTTGCTGTCCCAAAGCTCTTTCCTTCACACCTGTTGCCACCATGGAGGAGGAGAGGGGAGGGCAGCGGAAGAGAGGGGGGAGATTTCTACAGTGGCGCCTGGTCCTCATCTGGCTCAGGAACACACTCTGTATCCTCTGGTGCCAGCTCCTGCCATCACCACACCAGCAGTTATTTTGCAAGTCATCTCCAGCCCATATGTAAAAGGGAATGAAATGTTTAAAGAGAAAACAAGAACTACAACACTTAACAAAAAACCAAAAATAACCCTAACTTCTGCAGCCAGAAAGTAGGAGTTTGATAGTGTGTGGCTTTAGGAAACAACTAGTGAGAAAAATTGCAATATTCTACTAAGAAGTTATTCTTTATGTCACCTTGAGTCAAAGAGATTTAAACAGCAACAAAAAAATTTCTCAAAATAGCACCACGGTGATTTGTAGAAAAAATTCTTCAGAGTGTGTTTTCTCTGGGGATCTTTACAGACCTTCTAAATATGCCACAGTTTACAAATTGTTGAGCAATGATTGAGAAGTGAATTAGTTAAAGCAATAGAGAATAAAAATAATTATGTTTGTATCTGAAAGACTAAATTTTAATTATGCTAATGTAGTGGGGTGCCCAACTCAAGGGGTGCCCTTCCAAAAGTTCAATTTGTATTTTTCTCTTCTTTATTGAAAGAATGTCAGGTCCTTGATATGCAGCCTGGATGAAATTGTCTATAAATTATGAGGATAGAATTTTCTTAGAATAGAATGGTAAGACAAATAGTTTCAATTGTCTATGGAAAGATGTGCAGCCTAATACTTTATTTTTTGAAGATTTAAAAGAAGAGATGTTCTACCTCTTGGAGAATGGTCTCTAGAGAGAAAATGGAAGCTGGCTTCGGCCCTGAGAGGTGGTGGACGTCCAGTCCTGATCCAGTCCTCCCAGAGCTGGCTTTCACCCTGAGAAATTATCTGCACATAACTAGAAAGAGCTGCTGCCAGAGCCATGACCTTAGGCTCAACTGGTGGGATATTAAGGTAACGGTGTCAAGGGATAGGACCTTCATCCCCCGAGAAAGCACATGGACTAGCAGAATCATCCCAGACTGATGAGTGTTCTGGATTACACCAGATACAACATCAACAGCAAGAAGCAATGACTTTAGCAGCAATTTTGCCTAAGCCTCATGTAGAAAGAAAACGTATCTCCCCTCTCTGCCCGCCCTGCTCCACAACCCCTTGGAACTGAATAAATTCCTGGGGTTCTGAGGCAATTAAGCGTGGTGGAGCTGAAGTTGGAGCTTCCACACTTTCTGCAATTAAGAAAGATAGAGTCCTGAGAAATTAAGTGAAAAAAATTAAGAGAAACGTTGCTGTATACATACTCCAAGGTCACAGAGTGGCTCGTGCCAATCACACGATGATTGTATGCTTTCTACAGTTATATTCTCACCAACGTAAGAAAGTGACTTGTCATGGATTGGTGTGAATCAGCAAGGGGCATTGTTTCGCGTGAGAGGCCTAAATGGAATCACAGCTGAACGAAAACCAAATGATGGTTTAGAGTCAGAAGCATCAACGAGAAAGAGAACCTGGTTATAACCCTTAAAACCTTTGAGCTATAGTTTTTCCTTTTCATTCCTGTAGGAAAGGATTGAAAGATCATGCCAGAATATTACTCATGGATGCTTCATAACAGAGTAATTATGCATGCATATGTCCAAACACTAATGAATATATATTGATACATATAATTAGTATAATACATACAGTGCAGTAATATATGTATATTTATATGCAAATAGTGTAGTCTGTCTGTCTGTTTGTCTATCTCAACTAGGAGATGTACTTCAGGCAGGAAACCACAAACATTACAGTAAAGTTCCAGAGAGCACAGCCCAGGTAGATGGTAGACCTGTAAAGGATGATTCTTAAGTCAGACAAAGGCTCCTTGGGAACCACATTCTTATCTTCTGGGCTGGCCTAATGTGGCATCCACACATGAAGGGACTGAAAATTTGATAATTAGTGGTTTGTTATTGTTTGCAGGAGTTCTTGGTAAAACACAAATGCATTAGGCCATGAGTCCTGAATACTATCTAACGTGAACTGGTAGAATTGTGATGTAAAAGCATAAGTACACGCTCATGGTTTTGTCTTGAGGACTAGCCCTTGTCCATTGGGAGTGGCTGTCTGGAGAACCATCTTGAGAAGTGTTTTGAAGGTGAGTCCAACTTCAACACAAAAAATTTTGTTTGTGCTTGATTGGAAATGTCCCCCTTAGTGCAGGGGTGGGATGGTGAATGGCACATATGGTGTGCATTCGCCATCCCAAGTGTGGACATCAATATGTTTAGCTAGGAGCTGTAACAGATATAAGTATAAATGATACTTTATTAAGCAAACTAGTAAGGTGCTTTCAAAGAGTATGCCCAAATGTTGCTGGTAACCGTGCAAATTAGTGCAAATATTTTGGAGATCAATTTGCAATGTACATTCAAAGCTTAAACATTGTGCACAGTTTTGACTCTGTAAGTTCACTTTTAGGAATTTCTCTTTCGAAAATGATCAGAGATGGGCATACTTGCATTGCAAGGATGATGTTAAGATATCACAAGTGTTGCTTTTTAAAAAGACATGTGTCAAATGAATCCTGTTTTCTTCATACAATAGAATATTGGAAAGCAATTAAAATCATGTTTAGAAGATTATGTAATAAATGGAAAAGTAAGACTCATCTCAGCGAGATGGCTTATAGGTGAGTTTTTTTCTTTTCTATATTTGCAAATTTGCTACAATTTTAAAAAAGGACTTTGGCAAAAATCTCAACCAGAATTAAACAAAATTTGATCTTTAGCTTACAAGGTCAAGAGGTTAAGACAAGCTTTCTGTATTTCTGAGTTGAATCCAAAAGACAGAAACACGATTAAATTATATGGCCAGGGAAATTGGTTCCAACTATTTAATAGTGCTTAAAGAAAATAACAGATTTACTTGGTTGATGATCTTCATAGGATATTAGTGTTTTAAAGGAATTTTGTACTTGTTCTATCAAAATATTAAATATGTATGCTAATTATTTAACCTGATGGCAAAAAAAAAAGAAAAGTTCTATTCCCTCAACTAGACCAGGCATAATTGTCTACAAAGCAATTTAGTATGTATGATGATGCATACTAATGTCACCTCAAGCTTTTATTCTAATATTTCCATGTTTCGTTTACATGTAATTGGTATTTGGTTGCTGGTGTATTCCTTGTGCATTTTATTGTCTTAAGTTTGGGGGAACTGTCTTGTCCTCACATGCCGTTGGTAATTTCTAGAGAAAAAAATAGTTCATTGGGTGTCCTCAGAGGATTTGGTTATGTGAAGACAAATCACACATTGAGAATTCGCTTCTAGTGGATCTGTGTGAAAAATGGTTCTGAGCGGGCTGTGGGCAGGAACGTTCCTCTGACTTAAGAACGAGGTGATGGAAACTCTGTCTAATTGTCAGTGTTTGCCTAATTTTCAAAATATACATGAAATCTTTTCTTATGTTTCTCCTCCCACAGACTCATTTTTACCCAACTGAACTCTTCAATTTCTAACACTTTATTTGCTTTTCATCATTTTCTATGATTCTCTTTGTTTTCACTGCCTTAATGTTTTCCTGTAAAGACTTAATTTTATCTCATTTGTGAATAATTCATTTCTTTACTTTGCCAGAAAATTTTGCATTACTATAATGAAAATATTTAGCCATAGTCAATGAACCTCTTAAGCACTTCTCAATGCAAACTTATATTTTAAAGCAGCGTGATTAGATGAGAGAACTAATAATTGATGGATGAGCAGTCAAAAGGCATATTGCAGAAATGTGAATATTTATTACTTAGTTTATTGGCATAACTGAGATGTTTTGCAGTTATGAATGTTTATTTGACTTTCTACATGGCTGGGAAAAATGTATTTATTTTTCTGATATAGTGTACTAGTAGAGAATTCCAAATGTGTAAAGTCTAGTTTACTGAATTTACATATCTATAATGAAATTTTTAAAAGTAAAGATAACTTGCTCTTTATTTCTCTTTCTCTCACATACCCAAACACATATATACATGGGATATACGTATTCAAATATTTAGCCAATGAAATTTGCTTATTTATCCTTTTACACTCTGATAAAATCAGCCTTGGAAAACTTTGATATTAATAAGAATAGTAAGAATGAAACATTTAAATGTAGACAAAGTAACAACTATAGTGAAGTAAAGCATAAATATTGGCAGAAAATTATTTTTAAAATCTGTATGAAAAACTCTTGAACTTGAAAATTATACTTAAGAAAATAAGTTGTAAAGTTAGGTGCAACATAAGAGTTGCTCAACTCTTTGCCCAAATCACTTAAAAATAATGCTTATTAAATTTAAATTGACTTTCATGAGAACATAAATATACCTCCTAAATGAAACCACATCTTTTTCTGTGTTAAACTGATGTATGGAAAGTTTATCCCTCAAATGGATTTGAATATAAAACTGTAAAACTTTGTTTTGGTTCATTTTTATCTGGAAGAGTTGTCTTACAATTGATTGACTATTAATAACATGCTGTGTGTTTCACAAGTAAATAATAAAAATTGGAAGAAAACTGCACCTTGGGCATCTATGCAAAATAAATGACACATTGTGATAGTAATGCCAAAAATGCTATTAATGGTTGATTATGACATCGATCATTGAGAAGAATCAATGAAACCATCGCAAATAAGCACATGGAAAGATGCTTAACACTGCTAGACTTCAGGGAAATACAAAATAAAACCACTGTGAGACACACCTATTGGAATGTCTTACATTGAAAAGGATGACCACAGAGTGGTGACGAGGTGTGGAGGACCTGGAACTCACACATTGCTGGTGTGACTGTAAGATGGTACAGTCACTTTGGAAAAGAGTTTGGCAGTTTCTCGAAAACTTGAACATATACCTTCCACATGACCCAGGCATCCTACTCCTAGGTGTTGACTCTAGAGAAATGAAAGCACATGTTTGCACAAAGATTTGTACACAAAGGTCCATGACAGTTTTATTTCCAATAGTCCCAAACTGGGAAAAAACCCAAATGTCCGGCAATAGATGAATGGATAAACAAAATGTGGTATATCCATACAATGGAATTTCCTAACAATAAGAAGAAATACACTATGGATACAGGCCACAAATGGATGAATTCCAAAATAAGGATGCTGAGTCAAAGCAGCAGAAGAAAAAAAGGTATGTACTGCATGGTTTCACGCATACAAAATTCTATAAAATGCAAAGTCATCTATAATGATGGAAGGCATATCAGTGGTTCTTGGGGATGGAGGTGAAGTGGGAGGGGCAGGAAGGAAGAATTTCAAAGGGGTAGAAAGAAATTTTATGTAATATATGTATATTTATATATATGTATTTATATTTACAACTTTGTGGTATATAAACATGTCAAAGTTCGGATTATACAATTTAAATATGTGCAGTGTACTCTATATTAAATATATCTCAACAAATTAGAAATACAAATCAAAAATAAAAATCATAGGGGCAGGCCTGGTGGCATAGTAGTTAAGTTCGCACACTCTGGTTTGGTGGCTTGCGGTTCATGGGTTTGGATCCAGGGTGCAGACCTACACACCGCTCATCAAGTCACGCTGTGGCAGTGTCCCACATACAAAATAGAGGAAGATTGGCACATATGTTAGCTCAGCAACAATTTTCCTCGAGCAAAAAGAGAAGGATTGGCAACAGATATTAGCTCAGGGCCAATCTTCCTCACCAAAAATAAATAAATAAAACGTCATTAAAAAAAGAAATATGCTGGAGAATATGATCTATCTACCCCCAAGTGAAAACTAATTTTAGAAATTTTATTGCATAATGCCCTATTTTACTAACTAGAATGATTTGCTTTCTAGAAGTTAGACCCATAGTCTGTTCAGTCTTTAGCTCCATAGCTCTGTTCCCAGCATGACTGTCCTTTGTGATGTTGTTCTCCTGACCAGTGACTGTCCATGGACAGCAGTTCTCATGTCCTGGCTGATGCTATTACTTTGTTCCCGGGACCAAGTCCGGAATTCTGAATTCTTTGTTTCTTCCCATTTATACATGCAACTCTCCTGGTTCTTCTTTATCTTTAATCCAGTGTGCACAACTAAGTTCCTACCTTCAGTGTTTATTTATTTTATTAATGCTGTGAGCAACGCTTGTCACTCTGGGCAATGTTCTGCCTCTGCCTCGTGACGTCCGGACGGGCCTGCAGACTGCAGCCTATAAGCCTGAAGGAAGACAGCATCCTACCTGCTGTTGTTGTTGCCCCCAGCTGGCTGTGTGATTCTAGAAGAGCACTCACCACACCACTTAGATTTTGGTCCCCCGGTGCCATACCCCATAACTCCTTTAAACAGCCCTTGCTGTGTGAGTGGGAATGTCAGTGTAGGAGTGGTTGCCGTGCATGCTGTCCTGGCTCAGGGTGAGGGAGGAGGGGTGTCTTTTCTCATTGTTCAGTCCCCTGTTGCACATCTGATACTGATGGGTTATTGAGACTGTGCCAGGCGTCCTCTGAGAAGCCTCCAGGACGAGGTCTGTGGGTGGCACCTTAGGGGTGTAAGTGACAGTGGGCTGCACTGCCTGTCTGTCTGCCTGTCTCAAACTGGCTTGTCTTCTGTCCCTTGTGGGCCCGGTGCGGCCTGTGGGCTCTGCATCCTTGTGTGGTTGAATCTTCTGTCCCTCTGTTCTCCGCAGCAGGGCTGTGGCAGCCCCGACAGGCCAGAAGAGTGAGAGCCTGCAGCAGAGCTTCTCCTGTGATCTGCCCACAGCGTTGGGTTGAAATGGTGCAGAAGATGAGTCTGTGATCCCTGAAGTGGAAATGTCACAGTGGGGTGCTCACCGACGCCCATAGGCAGGCCCAGCAGAGGCTGCGACCTGGGCTGCCTGCCATCGGCAGAGCCAGGGATCCCAGACACTTAGGGGGCCCTTTCCATAGTGCCGGGTGAGAGATCTCTGGGGAGATTAATACGTTTCTTTCTTTATCTATTTATTTATTTATATTTAAATTTTTTGCTGGGGAAGATTCACCCTAAGCTAACGTCTGCTGCCAATCTTCTTCCTTTTTTCTTCTTTTTCCTCCCAAAAGCCCCAGTACATAGTTGTGTATAGGTGTAAGTTCTTCTGGTTCTTCTGTGTGAGCCACCACCACAGCATGGCTACTGACAGATGAGTGGTGTGGTTCTGTGACTGGGAAACGAACCAAAGCTGTTGAAGTGGAGTGTGCTTTAACCACTAGGCCATCAGGGCTGGCTCACATTTATTATGTTTTTTTCTCCTGGGAATTAAAAAAAATATAACCAAGTAGATCAGGTTACACCTGTTGATTTCCATTCAGATTCCATAGTCAGACACTAGTATTTCATTTGCCACAGTGGCGCATTTGACATTTGGCTGGCAGGTTTTACGTGTGAAGAGGAGAGCCAAGCCCTGCGAGTAGGTGGGTCGCGAACAGGGTTGGCTGTGAGATTTCACCCAAAGCAGAGAGCCCACGTGAGGCCCCGCACTGTGCACTCTTGGGTGGCTTCTCTGGGGGCAGCAGACACTTGAGCCTTCTGGCCTTGTTAAGAAGGCCAACTGACCTCTCGGGCATGTGGACGGAGTGCCAACTCTTCCAAAGCCAGATTTTAGGTGAAAGACAGAGTGGAAAGCTTGAAGCTCTGGAGAGAGAAAAATGATAGAATGGACCTAGTTACCTTGTAAACCAGTATCTAAGTATTATGGAATCTTAAATGATATGAAAGAGGCATAGTTTTATATTTAGCGTGTGGGTAACGAGATGGGGAAGGAACTGGAGTTGTCTTGGATGGCATGTGTGGTGGTGAACTTTACATCTCAGCTTGGCTGGGCTGTGACACCTGGTGGCTCGGTCACACACCAGCCTAGATGTTGCTGTGAGGGTATTCTATAGATATGATGAATAGTTACAATCGTTTGAGGTTAGCAAAGCACATTACACTCACTTATGTGGGTGGGCGTCATCCAATCAGTCGAATGCCTAAAGACTGCAAACAGGTTTCCCAGAGAAGGAGGAAATTCAGCCTCAAGGCTGCAATGGCAACTCCTGCCTGAGTGTCCAGCCTGCCTGCCTGCCCCATGGATTTTGGACTTGCCAGCCCCTGCAATCTTGTGAGCCAATTTCTTAAAATAAGTCTCCTTCTTTTTCTCTCTATCCTATTGGTTCTGTTTCTCTGGAGAACTCGGACTGTTACAGCATGGGAGAAGGAGGCTTTAAAGACAAATGAGGAAGTCTTCAAAACTTGCCAATAGAAAATTTACTTTCTGAGCATTTGAGGCATGTACATCCTTTATGCTGACTCCAGGGGAAGAGGCCTGGCCTGCTCTCCACCTCCCCTTCTCTCAGTCTCTAAGTGGGCCAGGTGGGATTGCATGGCTTTCTAGAACCTGTGGACTCACCTGCTGTGGCCTCGAGGCCGGTAAACAATGGCACAGAGCTCGTCCAAGTCTGTGATTCTGCAGCAAGGCACGTCTTTGGGGCACATTCCTCCAGTGTTGAAGAGCTCCCCACACTGTCCTGGGGATAAGAATCTGAAGCAATCCTGATTGCAGGAGTGCACGTGCATCTTTTGGGAAATGTCCCCACCTCCGTTGGGTGAGTCTGTTGCAGGCACTCCTTTTGGAGTGGTACGTGTTGAAGCTTTTCTCTAAAGGATCCAGTGTCACTCTCACTTCTGCGGAGGCAGGACGTGGCACCCAAGGGACCCTTCCTCTGACTCAGCATTAAATACAAACTTGCTTCTGTTTTCTGACCGCCTCAGAAGAGCTGGCTCCTGGCCGGCCTGCCGCCTTCACACGTGGTGCTGTTTAGTCACGCCGGGTCAGGACTCCTAAAGCTTTGAACCTGGAAAGCCAGGTTCAATGTGAATTTTACATCCTCCTTTTGAGCATACTTTGTTTTTCTCACCAAGGGGTAGAATTCGACCTTTGATAAATTCTCATTTGCAGAAGGGGAGTAAAAGGGAAACGAAAGCATTTGGGCTTTTATGAAAAGTACACTGATTTACCCTAAGTCTTCACTGTGTGATTGTTGTGAAGTTAGAAGGGTAACCCACAAGTGCACACTCACGCACACGCGCACACACACACGTGCACACACACACGCACACAAGCACACTTCAAGCATGAAAATAATTTGAATTAAATCAGGCACCACACAAAGGGATGGAACTCAGAGAAGAGACGAGATGAGGGCTCTGACAAGCCTTTTCTTTATTCTCTTGAGCTAATTGTGTCACTTGACACGCTGGCATCAGGAATAGCGAAATTCTGACAGGCTAATTTGAGCTTGTGGCTCCAATGAAATGTACATAAGGCGCTTGTTCTATTTAGTGACAATCGGTGTCATTTCTGTTTAAAAGCAATCCATTTATGTGGTTGCCTGTGAATGCAGCTGTGCTTGGAGGTGAATTAAGGTTTTGTTCAGGTCCAGTCACGGTTGGGACAATATGGCCGAGACGAGAGGGCAGAGGAAGTCCCCGGCTGTTAGCTGGTCTGGATGAAGGCTGGGCAGGGCCTGAGGAAACACTGAATAATGGCACAGTCTTGCAATTGACAGTAAAAACGGGCTTTCGTCTTGTGTCAGTGATTTCCCCCCTAAGTGGCAAGATCTTGACGGTTTTGACTAGCAGAGATTCAAATGGTGATGTTACTTGATTATAAGCCCAACTTGGTGTGGCTTTAAGGAGAAAGATAAAAGCTAAATCTTTATGGATCAGGGGAAATGCTAAGAGAATAGAAAAAGTAAATAGAAATAGTAAATAAAATCAGAAAGGGAACAGAATATATTTTGCCAGTAGGTGGCAGTATCAAACCACGTCGGAGCACCGCTTCCTGGCGCTGCTACAATGGGGGAGATCAGAGTTGTATAAAATTTCCTGTTGGCATAGAAGGTGAAGTCAAGGGTTGTAATAAAGACCACTTTGAGTCTTTGAAAATGCCGCGTGTCAGCAGCAACTCAGAGTGACCCTTAAAAAAAAACTCAGGAACGAGGTCGCCGGAGAGGGTACTGAAACAGTGTCCCAGCCGAAATAGCGTCTGATGTCACGGGAGAAAATAGGCATACAGATCGCCTCTCTTTATGCCGGCCGTGTAGTGGTCACATTCGTTAGGTGACTGGAAGTTTCATTTCAGTGTAAAAGAGACAGCCATGTGAAAATAAATTTTTATACAGCTTATTTCTCAAAAGATAATCTAAATAATATATTTTCCAAACCTTGTGTCTTTCTCCTTCACCCCACCGAAGGAATCTCAATGCTTGAAACAGCAAGGACTGTGGCAGGTCAAGGTAGTATGTAATTACAGTGCCAGATGGGAGATTATTTCTGCCAACCACGGTTCTAATTTAGTCCTTCCCTTTATCCAGTACTAAATGGACTCTACTTAATAGAACCACACACCACCAAAACCACCACACTGCCTGTGTAGCATTCCGATTTGTGCCTATCTTGTAACGTTTCAGAAAAGCCAAATTTTTAGATTGAATGAAGATGAAATAGCAATATTATAAGAATGATTAAGTTCTGAAGAGATTGCAGAAGGTTTAAAGACTTTATAAACTGGACTGAAATGGTACTCTGACCCTGTAATCTCTTAACTGGAGGATGTGAGGATGTGTCCCAATTTGTGAGTTGTGGACCCAAGCTTCTACTTCCTTAATGTCAGGCCCGGACTATCCCAGCAAGATATTTTGCTCAAAAATCTTTATTTAGCCAATTTATTTCCCCCTTACTGAGAGTGATCATCAGCTAAAGCTGTAGTAAAACCCCTTTCCCCACAAATCACTGTAATTTCAGGGCCGTGAAATGTAATCAAGTCACAGATGTGCTATTTTCCTAAAGCAGTGGTCCAGCAATGAGGATGTGGGTTTCTGGCTTCTCTCCAGAGAGATGTGCTGGTTCCAGTTTGTTAGGGAATAGTAAAGCTGGGGACAGAAATATGGAGAAATAGGGCTTGCCAAATTGGTGAGAGAGAGAGAGCTCAGAAGAATCCATATGTTGGTAAAAATAAACAGGTCAGCAATGGGAGCACAATTGTGGGAGCCCCTGTTTTGTTTGGCTTACTTTTTTCTTGCCAGAATGAGACCAACAACTACCCAAATCAGAGTCCTATTGAGGCAATTAGGGCAATTTTCCAAGGGGAATTTAGGATTAGTCAATTTCATAAACTCCAGTAGCTAAATTCTCCACTATTATTCATATGACCCCTCAAGCTAACACTACTCTATTTGCAAATCTCCAAACCCACTCAATCCCAGTGCGTGCAATTTCTGCACCAGGCGTAAACTCTCACCATAACTTTCCCCTTCTGAAGAGTCTGGACTTGGTGTTAGACGCTCTGACTTTGTCTCAGGTCTATCATTCGCTAGTTCTGGGCTCCTCTCCTCATCCAGACCTGGCCAGGCCATGCTGACTTCACTTCCCTCTTATGGAGTGCCTCCTTTCCATATTTCAGGACACACTGGGAAAGGACAGGAGTTGAGTTGTCAAGCTCTCTGCTCTCTTCTGTGCTTCTAGAAGGTTATCCCACCACAATTCCTTAACATTCCCTAACCTTTTTGATCCTCACCATCCAATTGCATTGCCCTCTTCAATTCTTGATGGTCCTGGTCCACTGGCCATTAGCATATTCTGACACCTTCTTCTGGGACAACAGTGAGCTTTTTTACCTCATCAAAGGCCAGTTGGGTGCTGGAAAAGAAATGGATGAATGTCCTGGAACATGGCAGTCATGACATTCTGCTTCTTGGAAGCACCACAAACTCATGCTTTCTCTCCTCAGCCAGATATCTGTTTCCTTCCAACTATCTAGAGCAAGAAGGATCCTCATTTCCAAGGCTAACCCTTCCAATTGTGCATCTCCGTGTCCTTCAGGGTTTTATTCTTTAAATTTTTTCTTTTGTGCCTCTTTTATCTCACAATTCTCCCTCCCCACTGCTCCTTCTCTGTGCCTGCAGACATAGATATTTCCCATAAGACCAAAAATGAGTAGACATTCCTGTGGAGTGTTGTCAAGGATCCCTTCTAACACTAAAACAATGGCCTTTTCTCTGATGACCACCTAAAAAAGTCAGTGTCTCTCCTCTGGATTTTGGCAGGAGTCGCATTATCGGTTTCTTGACTTCCATTTAGGTCCCCTCCATTCTATTCCCCACATATCAGCACAAATGATTTCCTTAAATATAAATTCATTTTATCACTTTCTGGCTTAAAATACTTCAATGTGTTCCAATTACTCTGAGAATGAAAACCAAGCTCCTTACCATGTTGTGCAAGACCCATCCCCGTAGAAGTTCCAGGCTGTGCCTCACACCGTGACCTCACTTTGTGCTACTTTCATCCTTGTTTGTCTCCCTGCAGTCACACCAGCCTACTGTTATTATCAGACACTGGGTCTTTGCCCCTCAGAGGCTTCACATTTGCTGTTCCCTCTCTTGGAATGCTCTTCTCCTATTTCTCCTTGTGGTGCCCTCCCAACAGCCCAGTCATATAGAACTCTGCTTCTTTCCCTTGTGGCACCTAACACAACATGTAATTTATTACTTAGCAAACTTGTTTCGCCTCTGTCTCCTCCACTAAAATGTAAGCTCCATGAAGGCAGCTCTGTTTGGTTCACACTTGTATTCCCTGCATCCACTCAGCATGGTGTCTAGTATATTAAATACATTCAGTAAAAAAGTTATTGAACTAATGAATTAATATATGAATGGATGAATTCCTCAACCAGCCATCTGCTGTGTGGACATTTGCCCACTGAGTCCTGCTGCCTCTGCTGTTATTACGTGAATACCTACCCTCCTCCATGTCATTGATTCAACCTGGAGCTGATTTTTAAGACACAGACCCCATCTTATCTGTTCAAATTACCCCAGTCCTAATCAGTTTAGACTAAGGTCATCTTGATCTTATCTCTGAGTCATAATGTATTATCTTGTACTGTTCACAAAAAGGTAACTTTTCATGAAAATATGATTTCTTCTCTTAATTGGATTATGGGTCTTGATGAGAAAAACCGTGTTTATCTTTTCAGTTTCCTAGAGCTCTCTGGCACTGTGATGATTGACTGATAGATTTAAAAAGGAAGACCTTGAAAGAGACTTACCTAATGTTTAAGCTTTCATCAAGCTGAAATAAGTCATATAAGAGTCAGTACCTATGACTTTCCTAATCTGTAGATACTTTGCTCCAAGATTTCCTTGTACTGTGATGAAAAAAGTATAGAATATTTAACAATAGCAAATGACATGCAATGTACTTCAGTGGGTATGACAGACATGGGGTAACATGGTAGATAAGAATGTGGTGTCATCAGTCCTGAGAACTCCATCTTTTGAGGGGAAATTCTCTTTTCTTTTAATCTCTCTGGTAGTCTTGGAAGCTACCTACACAAGAAAATCAGTGAAAGGAAATCAGTTAGGGAACCAGGCTGTGGCCAGTTTTGGATCAAGAGAGATTCTCAAATGAGTATTCAGACAGCGAAGGACAGCAGTCTACACACAGTGGCTGGGATGCTTATTTGGGTAGATGTAGCAATGATGCTGCAAAATGAGTTCATGTTGCAATCATACCATGATGTGGTCAGAGTGAAGGCATGCTTAAAATCAGCTCAGTGCTACCCACGGTTGGAGAAAGAAAGTTCTGAAATTGATCCAAACAGCTTTGCGATTTGGCTCTGATTCAAATGGGTAGAGTGATATAAACCACTTGTTACCACTCTAGTGCTCAGAAAGTGTGTTATTTCTTCTAATCAAGACATATTTGAACAAGGTATCAGAAGCCAGTGTTGTAAATTGAGGATTAAAAGATAATGTAGAAAGAGGCATTTGGGAGGAGTTAGGCATTGAGGTATAAGGATAGAAACCATAATTTAAAAAATGCAGCATGATTGATTGCCATTCAAGTATGAATAAATAGTGAACAATTCTCTGGAGACAGTTGGGTTAAAGCCAGTGAATCAAATTAAAGTTGGAAGCAAAGGTTACATCAGAAGTCAGAAGAAAGGACAAGACAAGGAAGGGTGTAGAAGTTCCTCAGCTTCCTTCCTCTCTCTAGGAGAAAAGGGAATGCAGGAGACTGAATTAGTTTGTTTCTTTGCTCTCTCCCAAAACAATTTACCTATGGGGAGAAATCCAATTCATTCATCTGACAAATACTTTGTAGAATACCAATTGTATTTCATGAAAAGTACCTAGTACTTAGGATTCATAAGTGAACCAAAAAGACAAAAGATTCTTGCCCTGCCAGAGTTTATAGTCTAATGGAGGTGGTGGGGTTCTGAAGACAGAAAGTAATGAAAACATGACATATTTGAATTATAACTTGTTAGAAGATGATGAGTGCTATGAGGGAAAATACATTAAAAGTAGAGTAGGGTGGATTGGATGTGGGGAATGAGAGAGGAGTCAGAGCGACTAGGGTTTTTGTTATAAACCACTCAATGAAATGTGCATGTGAAACTAATTTGTTTTTCTCATTATTTTTCCTTTTCAGTGTGTCAACTATTTGGGGATATAACATAGGCTGCCATGATCATCACGCTACATCTAATATGGGCCAGCTTGTTCCTCGTAGAGAAAAAAGTCTACGGCCTATATCCATCTAATGAAACTATGAGTTGATCACAAAAGAAAGTGGGCAAAAAGTGTGGATTAAGTGGCAAAAGCCATCTTCACCTGGAAACAAGTATATTATTGATTTTCTGAGATTCCCCTCCCTGGTGGGAAGCCTGGAAAAGTTGACCTGGTGGTTATAGGTCCCAGTGGACCTGGATGGGTAGGAAGAACATCCTTGACCCTCAACCTCATATGTATGACCTGGAGGAACATGTAATTTGAATAAAGCTTATTGTGGGCTGAGGTTAACCACTTAGGGAACTATTTCCAAATGGATTGTCAAGCAAGCTGAATCTGAGCTTGATCAGTGAAACCAGAGTGTAGAGAGCCAAGCACTCTCACAGGCATGATGATAACAAGATAAACAGATGGACAGGAGGGAAATTTGGTCAACCCCAGAGATAGAGAGCAAAGGCCAGACATGTGCATGCTCAGATTATGACTGTATAATTGTGAAAGCTTCAGGTGGAGTAGACCCTAAAGGGAGTCTACGTATAGTCTTATCTGATTTATTCTGATGGTATACTTTTAGATGCCTGTATCTTTGGAACATCTTCCATATCATAGCTATCAACTGGCATATTTACCTGAGTAGAAGCATTTGTTTCTGTGGGATAAGTCTGACATTACAGACAGGTAAAGAGACTCGTGTAATTAATTATAATAATATACTAATATCCAAACACCTCAACATTTGGGATGACGCAATAAGTTAAGCATGGGAGTTGGATGGATAACAAGCAATGGCTTTGTCCTGACATTGTCCTGTCCTTGGCATCTAGATGGTGAAGCTTTCAGCCAGCTTTACCAACGGCTAAATAGGAGAGAGATTATCTAGTAAAGACAAGGGTCCTGGGCTTGTTCCTTTCCCAGTTTTCTCCTTTTCTCCCATGACACCTGTGACGCTCAATTTTATTGTTCAACTTGACTGAGCCACAGGGTACCCAGACATTTGGTCAGACATTATTCTGAGTGTGTCTGTGAGGGTGTTTCTGGATGAGATTATCATTTGAATTGGTACACTGAGTAAAGCAGATTGCCTGCCATTATGTGGGTGGGCTCCATCCAATCAGTTGAAGACCTGAATAGAACAAAGGGTTATAAGTAAAAGGGAATTCCTCCTGCCTGACCGTCTTCAACTGGGACATCATTTTTTTTTCTTGCTTTTAGACTTGAACTGAAATATTGGCTTTTCCTAAGTCTCAGGCTTGCTGGCCTTGGGACTAGAATTATACCATTTGGATTACTGTGACCTCCCTCCTGGGGTCACTACTCTTTTCATAGTGCATTTGACTGTTCAGCAGTATATGATGCAGTTGACACCTCTTTTCTTTCTACAGCAGTGGCTCTCAACTTGGGGCAGTTTTGCCTGCTGGGGGTTACTTGGTAGCATCTAGAGACATTTTTGTTGTCACAAATGGGGGGGTACCCCGGGATCTAGTAGGTAAAAGAATTATCACTTATGATAATGATCCATTATGTCAATTGTGCTGAGGTTACCTTTTATTTGTGACTGCCTGATGATTTCATGGAATATTCCTGTCTCATTTTATCTCTCCTCATCTTCTAGGTAACCTCTAAATACTTGGTTTTTACAAGATTTGGTCCTGGACTTCATTCTCTATCTATATTCTCTCCATGATCAAATATGTTTCCATGTTTTAAAATACCATTAGTATTTTACTCTACCTCTAAATACCCCAACGGCCTCTAGACTCATATGTCTAGTTGCTTACTTGACGTCGCCATTTGAATGAATAATGGACATCAGAAACTTCATATGTACAAAATGGAATTTAAATTGCTTCACCAAACCTGTTCCTTCCCCACTTTTCAACTTCTTTGTAAACAATACCATGACTTACCCAGTACATAAAGCTCATGCTTGATTTCTCTCTTTCCATGGCCCCGTACAGTTAATACATCAGCTAGTCCTATCAGCTCTATTTGTTAGATATATCCTAATTTAATGGAATGTTCTCCAGCCCCCTAGGTGCTCAACCAAGACACCATTAAATATTGTGTGTATTACTGCAGTTACTTCTAAATGATCACTCTGCTTCCGCTCTTGCTCTTTGCAACCTGTTACCTACATAGGAGCCCTAAGTAATATTTCAAAAACATAATTCACACTAGCTTCCAGTGACTTATACTGCACTTGGTAAAAACATTCCATCTCCTTCCTGTGTCCTACGTGCCCTGAATCTTCTGACTGTTGCCCATCTCTCTCGTTGCATTCACTGCATCAGAAACTGTGGTAGAGATGGCAAGAGTAGCCCCTAATATTACCCTCTCTGGATCCATGACTCCTTGCAATGTGACTTTGAAGCTTCTCCCGTCAAGAGATGAAGTCTATTTCTCTACCCCATGAATCTAGGCTGGACTTTGACTAGCTTGACTCAAGGAATGCAGCAGAAGTGATGTGTCAGTTCTGAGTCCAGGCATCAAGAGGCCTAGTGTGCTTGTGCTATTATTTTGAGTCATTGCCCAGACACTATGATGGCTGCCTGCTGGAGGATAAGAGACCGTGTGGATCAGAGATGCTCTGTCGCAGTTGAGGAAGACCCAACAGGTGACCTCTGAAGCATGACTGAGCCTGGCTGAGACAAGAAGTCTCAACCCATCTCAACTTGGCCAAATTGCCGACTCCTAGAAAGATGAGACAAATTAATAGTTACTGTTTTAAAACATTCAGATTTTGGGAGGTGGTTTGATATACAGAACTGCCTTTCTGTTCTTCTAACAGGCAAAATCAGTTCCCTCATCTGGATGGTTGTACTTACTGTTCTCTGTGCCTAATATACTCCTCTCTTAGCTCCTTTTGGGCTTAGCTGCTTCTGGGTCTTTGTGATCAGGAAGAAACTATTTAAAAATTTTTGCATGGATTATCTCATTTAATGCTGACAACACAATTATTCACCTTTTCCTGAAAACAAGATTTAAGTACCAAAAGGTTAAGTATACTGCTAGGTTTTCACAGGTAGTCAGTGGGGGAACTGGGACTCCAACCAGGAAAAGCAAGAGCCCATGCTTTTAACAACTATGCCATTCTTACTCCCTTTATGTATACATAGTAAGATATTAATAAATATTTGTTAAATGAAAAATGAGTAAATGAATGCATGAGACAAATGTGTGGCAGAAATACAAGAGTAGCAGCCTGTTTTAGGGGATGCTGTGCTGGGGGACAAAACATTTCTTAAGAACCCTTCTAAGCATTTGTTTTTAGCATGTAAACCGTAGTGGGGGGAATATATCAAGGAAATATTAAACGTTAATGATAGTAACAGGTTTATTGAATGGTCTGAGCTCTGAGTAGTGAAAAAGAAGCAGCTTTTTCCGACTCATGCCAAACCGTCCTTTCCCCACCAGAACAAAACTGGCAAACTTCCAGTCAATTTCAGACACTGACAGTTTCATGCACAGAAAAGACCTTTGGGATTTAAATCAAAGTTACAGTTTCTCATTCAACTGCAATATTCTCTCTTTTCTACAAATCTTCTGGCCTGACCCAGAAGCCTATAGTGAGAAAGAAGGTGTGAATCGCTTTTTTCTCTTTTTCTTCTCTTAGCTCTGCTGCTTCTGGTCCCTCCAGGTTGAGTGGGAAGAGGAGAAGAGTTATAAGAAGGTTAAGGTCTTGCTTGAATGGTGCCACTGCAATCTGGTATGGATGCTTCTGCTTTGAAAATGCAGAAACTTCAGCCTTCAGGTACACCTCACAAAGATTCTTTCTGTTGATGTCACCTCCCCCTGGCAAGCTTTTGTCGGGCCTGGCTTTTTCATGGCAGTTCATGGGTTGCTTTTCATGGTGACCACTCTGGCCCATGGAAAGCATATAGCAGGCCACTCTCAATGTAACTATCTTTCCTTATTCATCTATCACAGATAACTCCATTCAACCTCTTGCTTTTAGACATTTTCTAGATAAAGGTCAGATATTCAGTTTCTATGTCTCTTAAACTTTATGGGGTAAATGTCATGCTTCCCTTTATCTGGCTTGAATTAGAGGAAATACACCCTTCACCTGGATGGGGGCCAAGGACACAGAGTCCTCTTAAAAACACTCTCCAAGAAAATCTTCACCATCAGTCTTCTCCTTTACTGATCAATCTCCTGTATGCAGCTGGGAGAAAGCATCAAAGAGCTTTCACAGTTTTGTCCAGACTTGTTTTTACTGGAACAAGCCTATCTCTTTAGAACACTTAAAACTTGTTGTCCTCAATAGAAATCCTGACTGGAAAAGCCTATTTAACATGTTTAACATCTTCATTCCTTAAAAGGTTTATCTTAGATCTGATCACTGAACAAACCAGCTAGGAGACGTTGAGAGAATGGCCTGAACATGTCAGGGTTGGGCAGGGTGCGAACATTCTCAGAATGTAGGAAGGGGAATGCTGTCTGTGGTGGTAGTAAGGCAAAGAAAGCTCATAACGGGGCACCAAATATATGCTCAGAATAAGTGCAATTGGTTCAATCTTCGCAATAATGATCTGTGATATTGTTATTCTCATTTCACAAATGAAGAAGCAGAAGCTTATACTAGTTATATTATTTTTACTGTTTTCTAGGCAAATGAGAGGACAAATATTTTGATTGGTAACACTGACGAAAATATCATCAGCCAGTAAAAATGTATTTTGTTTTCTGTGTTCAATTTGATAAATAATTTTAATTACACTACTTTCTTCATTATCTGCACTCTAATGAGTAGAATGATAATTAACTTTAACATCCCATATGCTACTTACTTTAACCTTCGTGTTTCGTTTATATTGACTTCTCATCTACCAGGTGATGGATAATTTTTTTCAGTATTGAAGGGAGTTGACCACTCTAGTTAGTTCTCATCCTGATATATTTAAAAATTTACCCGTCTGGACCATGAAAAATAATAATCCATGAGAACATCCCAGTGTGTTCTCTTTTTCACCCAATCCTCTCCCAGATCCTTCTCAAATGACCTCACTCTTGTCAGCTCTACCATCATGGTATACATCTATTTCTATAATGTTAATCTGTGGTATTTGGGCTCTCTGAACAAATATTCATTCAGAATGAGACAGAACCACTCGGCATAAGATTCCAAGGGAAACCATCATGCATTCTTTATCTGAACACACACACAGGAAGTAAGAATCGTTGTCAAGCGCTTTTTAGTCTATGTAGAGATAAGAGACTTCTTTTTCTCACCTTCCAATTTATCACTGCCCATTGGAATATTTATCCAGTGTCAGGAAAGCCACCACAGGCATTCATCTTCTACTTTAATAGCCTGACAGATACAGGTGCCCAAGTGGATTTTATTTTTAAAGATATCCCTCTTTTCATTACTTTTACTGTCTGTTGATCATATATTACTTGACATAACAAACTTGACTGGGCTCTTAAAATATGTGACATGACATGATAAGGATTTAGGTTTTAGATAATTTGGACTGAATGGTGTTGGATTCTAGCACCGCTAGACCAGATTGCGACTTTTCCTGACGGGAGAGATGTGAATACATTAGAGTCACGCAATCAGCCTTTCATATCGGAACTAATGGGATGCAGAATTTAAACAAAAAATAATCACAGCAGCACTGTCAGCGTTCACATCAGAGACGCAGCTGTGCTAACATGCTGTCTCCCCTCTCTCCCCAAACCTGTCTACATGTAAGATGTCAAAGGGTCACAGTTGCTTACAGCTGTGATTCCCTGAGATCTTTCATCAGGATAACCAGCTTCTGGGTGATGCCATCTGTCTTCATTTATCTCTGCAGAATGTCCAGTTTAGAAAAATGAAATGTCTCTATGAGTTAAAATTTTAGGATAGTTGAAGCCAAGTGAAATCTCTATCAATTATTCATTTTTTTCTCACACTATTGTCTCATCTGCTTTAAAACAATAAACGTTAAATGCACACTAATACAATAACACTGAAAGATAAAGGCACAGAAAATTTTTTGACTTGGAAATAAGATGGAAACAAATTCTTAAGGGGCAATTATTAATATTTCCCTTGTGTATGACTTGTGAAAAAACCAGCCAGTGGGTCTTGACTAAATGCTCATTGTTTGCGCTGATGAAGGGCAGTCATGTCAAGGTAGGAAGTGGAGAGCCAGTTGGTGTCAGCAGTGCAACACAGCTGTCTGTTAAGACTTTTCCTCAAGGTGAAGATGCCAAAAGTAAATTCTAAAATTGAAATGGCATCAAGGATATTAGATCCACAAAATATAATTACTTGAACTGAAAACTGACCTGGTCACAAACACAAATGCTCCATATCTTACAAAAGTGTTATAGGAGGTCTCTAAAAGAATTTTCTATCATATGTGCTTACTCGAGCAGCTGCAGTGTTCACCAGCTACAAAGCCCTCCTCACCCTGAGCTGTTTTTATTGCAAATAATAATTTTGACTCAATTTCTTTATGTCTATTGTCCGAGACACATATTAAAAAGTTTCTCATAGCCACTACCGATATGAAGCAATGTAAAACATTAGAAAAGAATTAGACCATTGCATGGGTCAAAGGATGTTGAAAGAAGGGTGTATCAGACAATCCTTTTTAAAGGTATTTCTCCTTGCCTTTTTCTATTTCTCATCCTTTTCCTTTTGCCACTGGGCCAGCTCTGAAGGAAGGAGAATAAATGTGATTTAAGATAGCAGGAGGCAGCACTGATGCTTCAAGCTACTGTTCCCACCATTTCCTTGGTTTCAAGTATCCCCGCCATTTAACATATTTACCGTAGATCATGTTATAATATGTGGGGCATTCTTCTCAAAAGACATCTCACACAAACAGGAAGTTAGCCATCACTTGGGAAAGCGAAGTTGTCCCAAAGGTCCCAGAAGAGTGTGACAGAGGACTTGAAGTTGTGGAAAGAAGGGTCGAGTCTGAAAGATTTTGTGGTTTTTGGAGGCCAGAGTTGAGGAGAACAAGCTTAGTGTGTGCCCCAGTGTGGGCTGCATTCTCACCAGCGATATATGAGGGCTCCAATTTCTCCACATCCTTAAAGACACTTGTTATTGGTTTTTTTTTTTAGCTATCCTAGTGGATATAAAGCAATATTTCATTCTGCTTTTGATTTGCATTTCCCTGACACCTAATGATGTGGAGCATCTTTTCATGTGCATACTGAGCATTTGCATGTCTTCTTTGGAGAAATGTCTACTCATATCCTTTGCCCATTTTTAATTGGGTTGTCTTTCCATGATGCTGCATTTTTAGTGTTTTGATATATGCTCATAAGCAATCTTGAAAACCACTATATAAAAAAGTATTGTTATTAGAATCTACAAATTGTATTTTTAAATGATTTGTAATATGGACCTTATTTTAAGCTAAATCACCTTCTTCACTTGGGAATATGATGCTTTGAAAATAAAAATAACCCTTGTTATAGGACAATAAATAATAAGTATCTACTCCCTTTTTGACCTAAGATCATCTACCAAAGTCACAAGAAAGAATTCAAATCTCAGCAAAGAGTATTTTATTAACAATATTTGGATATTTCTCAAGTATAGGTCATTTAAACATTTGGATTTTTATGTTTTTGTAATTTTCATGGTGTGATACTGGGATAAAGATTAAGTAGTCTTTCTTCAACTCAAGAACATTTACTGAGTACGTACTGCAGGCCAGATACTGTACCAGGTACTAAGGATATAAAGAAAATGGATGATAATAGATTCCTACTTCCAAGAGACACTCAATAAATGTTAATTACTGATGATAGTATTGCTTAACCAGTTCATGTTGAGCCAGGAGAAATAGCAATGTAAAATTTGTCATTACTTAACTCTCCAGTCTAGGGTTACTTTATATAGATCATTTTAAAATTAGACAATCTGTCCATCCATCCATTCACTCACTCATTCAGCAGTTAATACTTATTGGGCCCAGTATATGTTAGGTAATGGCAAATAGTAGATGTTACTGGTATTATAATGGTATATAAAGAAGAATAATGATAAATGTGAATAAGAACAAGAACCTTCTTTCAAGGTGTAAACTGTCACCTGGATTGCAAAGGAACAGAGAGGTTGCATTTCAAAATAAATGGATAATAAGCTATAAATTTTCAAGGAAAAATTTAGAAATGGGGAAAAGATGGGGGGGTGCTTCATGGAGAAAAGATTAAGAAAGAAACTCCTTCCTCATTTTTGTCCCTTTTTCTCAAATCACTCCCTTTCCTTACATGGCAGTCTGGACAAAGAGACTTTTTATCAAAAGAAATGTTTAAGGTTTTTGGTTTGTTTTTAAAGTTGTCTCCTCTGTGTTGTTAATGTTGCCCTCTTTCTACCTTACTAAATTGGGGCAACATTTTCTTGTTCACCAGTGCTTTTGTACATGTGCATTCTTTTGGGTTAATCAGGGGATGTGCTGAGTTCTACATCAGAATGGGTAGAGCTCAGACACATTTTATGAGGCACTAATGCCAAAATCTGAAGAACAGATGGCAGCTAGATTACAGTAAAGAGTAAACAGAGTTGTTTTATTTATATATCTGTACATAAATATACACAATTATTTGCCTACAATTCTTTGTATTCATTTCTCTATGTCTGCCTCTGTGTTTGTTTCTCTGTCTCTTGATCTCTTTGAAGGAAAGAGTGGAATAAAACATAGCATGGGGGTAGTGGAAGAGGAGTAGAAGGCACCTTTTTTATTTTCTATAATCTCAATTTTGGAAAATTTAAAAATAAGTAACCTATAACTTATTAATACAGTTTTATTGAGATATAATTCACATACCATGCAATTCATCCATTTAAAGTGTACAATTCAATGTTTCTTAGTATATTCAGAGTTGTGCAACCATCACCACAATATAATTTTAGAACATTTTCATCACTCCCCAAAACCATACCCATCAGCATTCACTCTCCGTTACCCCCAGCCCCAGCCCCCGAAAACCACTAATAATCTGATTTCTCTCTCCATGGACTTGCCTATTCCGGACATTTCTTGTAAATGGACTCATACAGTATGGGGTCTTTTACAACTGGCTCCTTTTAGTTAGTGTAATGTTTTCAAGGTTCATCCAGGTTGTGGCATGTATCAGTACTTCTGTACTTTTATTGCCTAATAATATTCCATTCTGTGGATATACCACTTTTGATTATCCTGTTCATCAGTTCATATACTTTTAAATTGTTTCCACTTTTTAGATACTATGAGTAATACTGCTATGAATATTCATGTACAATTTTTTTGCACTCAAATGCTCATTTCTCTTGGGTACATATGAAAGAGTGAATTGCTGAGTTACATGGTAACTATGTTCAACATTTTGAGGAACCTCCAAACCATTTTCCAAAGTGACTGCACAATTTTCCAATCACACAGTGTATGAGGGTTGCAATTTCTTCACATCCTTGTCAACACTTGTTATTGTCTGTCTTTTTAATTTTGCCATCCTCATGGGTATAGAGTAGTATTTCCTTGTGGTTTTGATTTGCATTTCCCTAATGACTAATGATGTTGGGCATCTTTTCAGGTGCTTATTGGCCACTTATATATGTTCTTTGGAGAAAGGTATATTCAAATATTTGTACATTAGTTGGGTTATTTGTCTTTTAATTATTGAGTTGTAAGAGTTCTTTATGTATTTCATCACATATATGGTTTACAAGTATTTTCTCCCATTCCGTGGCTTGTTTCTTCTTGGATCATATCCTTTGATGAACTAAAGCTTTTAATTTTGATGAAGTCCTTTTTATCTATTTTTTCTTGTGTTGCTTGTGTCGTATTATAAAGAGGCTTTGCCTATATCAAGGTGATAAAAATTTACTCCCATATTTTTTTTCTAAGCATTCTATAATTTTAGCTATTGCATTTAGCTCTATGATCCGTTTTGAGTTAAATTATGTGTATCGTGTGAGGAAGGAGTCCAACTTCATTCTTTTGCACGTGGATACCCAGATGTTCTCACATCATTTGTGGAAAAGACTAACTTTTTCTTATTGAATTGTGTTGGCACGCTCGTGCCAACTTGACTGTGAATATAAGGGACTCTCCATTCTATTCTATTGATCTGTACATTTATCCTTATGCTAGTACATTGTCTTGATTACTGTAACTTTGTAGTATGTTTTGAGATCAAGAAGTGGGGGTCTTCCAACTTTTTGTTCCTTTTTTTTTCAAGATTGTTTTTGCTATTCTGAATCCCTTGAATTTCCATATGAACTTTAGGACCAGCTTATCAATTTCTGCAAAAAATCCCGGTAGGAATTCTGATGGGAATTACATTAAACCTGTAGATAAATTTGGGGAGAATGTCATCTCAATCAACAGTAAGTCTTATGATCCATCACGTGGGATATCTTTCCATTTGGTTTGGTTGTCTTTAACATCTTTCAACAGTGTTTTCAGAATATAAGTTTTGCACATCTTTTGCTAATTTTTTCCTAAGTATTTTATTCTCTTTGATGTTATTTTAAATGGAATTATTTTCCTAATTTCACTTTCAGATTCTTCATTGCTAGTGTATAGAAGCACAACTGATTTTTTGTGTATTGATTTTTGCCTCTTAGAATGTTGCTGAACTCATTTTCAGTTCTAATACTGTTCTGTTTGGGTTTTTTGTTTTTGTTTTTGGTTCCTTAGGAGATATACAAGATCTTGTCATCTCCAAAGAGAGAGAGTTTTACTTCTGCCTTTCCAATCTAGATTTCTCTTATTTCATTTTCTTCTTTAATTGCCTTGACTAGAATCTCCATTACAATGTTGACCAGAAATGGTGAGAGCAGATGTCCTTATCTTGTTTCTGATCTTAGGGGGAAATCATTCAATCCTCCGCCATTAACTATGATGTTACCTGTGTAACTTTTTGTTGTTGTCATTTTTGTTTGTTTGTAGATGGCATTTGCCAGATTGAGGAAGTTCCCTTGCGTTCCTAGTTCATTAAGTGTTTTTTATCATGATTGGATACTGGATTCTGTCAAATGTCTTTTCTGCATCTAGGAGATAACCGTGTGATTTTGTTTTTTTTTTTCTTATTGATATGGTGCATTATATTAATTTATTTTCAGATTCAAAACCAGCCTTGAATTCACAGGATAAGTCCCACTTCATCATGATGTATAATTGTTTTTATATGTTCTTGGATTTGGTTTTCTAATACTTTGCTGGGTTTTTGTATCTATTCATAAGGGTTATTGGTTTCGAGTTTTCTTGTGATGTCTTCATGCAGATTCAGTATTGGGGTAATAGTAGCTTCATAGAGTGAATTGGGAAGTCATCCATTTTATGTTTTTGAAGAGTTTATGAAAGATTGGTATTAATTCTTCCTTAAATGTTTGCTAGAATTCATCACTGAAACTATTTGGGCATATGATTTTATTTGTTAAGAAATTTTTAAATACTAATTCAATCTCTGTGGTTGTTATAATATGTTTCCCTTTGTCTCTAATAACATTTATTTGTTTTAATGTCTAGTTTGTCAGATATTAGATACTCCAGCTTTCTTACGGCTGCTGTTTGCATGATATATATTTTTCAGTCATTTTACTTTCAATATATTTGTATCCTTGAATTTATAATATGTCTCCTGTAGACAGCATGTAGGTGGATATTGTTTGTTTGTTTGCTTCCAGTCTGAAATGTTAGCCTTTTGATTGGATTGTTTAACCTATTCATATTTAATGCTATTACTGATACCATGTGATTTACATCTGCCATTTTACTTTTTGTTTTCTGTATATCTCCTATGATTTGTTCCTCTTTTTCTCTTTTACTGCTTTCTTTGCATTAATTGAATGTTTCTAGTGTAACAATTTAATTCCTCTAGTCATTTTTTTCACTGTACTTTTTTGAGTTATTCTTAGTGTTTGTTCCAGGGCTTGCTATATCCTGTTTAGTTATCGGAATCTACTTCAGATTTATACTCACTTAATTCTAGTGAGACATAGAATGTTACTCCTTTATAACTCCATTTCCTCTCCTCTTTTGTCATGTTATTATTGCTTATCATTACATTTGTATATGTTACAAAACCAAGAAATACATGTTGTCATCATTACTTTATATAATTTTATGTCTTCTAAAGAAGGTGAGAGAAGAAAAAAGAGCAAATATATATTTATAGAGTTTGTTATATTAGCCTTCTTATTTAAAATTTCTGGTTCTCCATTGTTTCTGTGAATTCGAGTCACCATCTGGTGTCATTTCTTTACTCCAAAACAGCTTTGCTCTACTCACCTCCTTTGTGCTCTTATTGTTAAATATGTTACATTTCTACGTGTTATTATCCCAACAATGCATTATATACACATTGTTTTGTTATTGATTTTTCTTGTGTTGCAATAAAACTTAATTTATATACACTAAACTTTGAATTTCATATCATTTTTAAAAAATTAAGACAATTTTTCAGAGCAGTTTTAAATTCAAAGCAAAATTGAAGGGAAGGTATAGAGATTTTTCATATACTCCCTGCCCCCTCACATGCAGAGCTTCCCCCGTTATCGACATCCCCCACAAGAGTGTTACATTTGTTCCAATTGTTGAACTTGAACTGACACATCATAATCACCCAAAGTTCATAGTTTATATTAAGGTTCACTCTTGGTTTTGTACCTTCTATGGCTTTGGACAAATGTATAATGTCAGCTAGCCATCACTATAGCATCATACAGAGTGTTTTCACTGCTCTAAACATTTTCTGTGTTTCACCTGTTCATCCCTCCTTTTGTCCCCCAACCAACGTCAACCACTGAACCTTTTACTGTCTTCATAGTTTTGCCTTTTCCAGGATGTTATATGGTTGGAGTCATAAAGTATGTAGACTTCTCAGATTGGGTTCTTTCACTTAGTAATATGCATTTAAGTTTTGTCCATGTCTTTGATGGTATGATTGATTTTTAAATCAATTTGGAGAAGAAAGGAGACAATATATATATTAATACTCTTTTAAAATTATATAATTACCTTTGCTTTTTTAAAAAAATGGAATTCAATTACTGCCTGATTTCTTGCTTTCAGCCCAAAGAGCTACCTTTAGTATTTCTTGTACACCAAGTCTGCTAGCAATGGATTCTCTTAGTTTTGTTTTTTTTTTATCTGAGAACATTTTTTATTTGACCTTTATTTTTGAATTTTTTTGCTGGATATAGGATTCTTGGTTGATAGTTTTTTCTTTCAGTATTTTGATTATGTCATCCCACTGCCTTCTAGGCTCCATCATTTCTAATGAATGGTTAAATGTTAATCTTTTTCGCATTCTCTTGCACATGATGAATTATTTTTCTTGCTGCTTTCAAGATTTTCCCTTTGTCTTTATATTTCAAAATTTTTACTATCTTCTGTCTGGGTCTGAATCTCTTTGTTTTTATCCTACTTGGATTTCATTGAGCTTCTTTAGTGTGTTGATTAATATTTTCTTTAATTTGGGGTTGTTTTTAGCCATTATTTTTTCAAATATTTTTTCTTCTTTCTTTCTCTTCTCCCTTTCTTATGGTGTGTATGTTGGAGCACTTAATGATATTCCAAATTTCTCTGAGGTGCTGTTCATTTTTTTTCTCCCTTTTCTTCAGATTTCCTAATCTCTAGTGATGTGTCTTCAAGTTTGGTGATTCTTTCTTCTGCTAACTCAAATCTACTATTCAGCCCCTCTAGTAAATTTTTCATTTAATTTATTTTACTGTTCAACTCTAGAATTTCCATTTGGTCATTTTGATAACTTCCATTCTTTATTTCTATTATCTACTTGATAAGCCATTTTCATCATACTTTCCTTGGCCACTTTAAGCATGATTTCTTTAGGTCTTTGAACAAATTTTAATTGCTGCTTTGAAGTATTTGTCTCCCAATTCTGACATCTGGGCTCTCTCAAAGGCAGTTTTGGTTGCTTGATTTTTTTTTTTTTTATGTATGCATCACATTTTCCTGATTCTTTGCAAGTCCCATAACTTTTGTTGTTGTTGAAAACTGGATATTTTACATGACATATCATAGCACCTGTGGATACTGATCTTCACTCTCCCCCCAGGATTGTTGTTTTTGCTGTTTGCTTTTTATTTGTTTAGTGGCTTGGCTGGACTATTTCAGTGAAATCTATTTTCCCTGCAGTGTGCAGCCTTTGATGCTACTCCCCAGAGAGTACAGCCTTGGGCTTCACTGAATGACAGTGGTTTTAGCAGAACTTCCTTTGACTGTCTCTTTCCCTCATCTCTCTGTCAAGCTATCTGACTCTATTGGTATCACATCCAGGTGTTAGCCTGGACTAATTGCTTGGTGATTTGTCTATTATTTTCAACAATGCCCTGCAGCATAAATTGTGCTATAGTCTGATCCAAATGTGGGGTTCATTGCAGGTGTAGTCTTTGAGATTTGTTCTGACTCCAAGGGGGCTCTTCTGAGCTTTCTTTCTCCATGGTTCTCTTTGGTAAGCTTCTCACTGGTCTATGGCTTAGCTGTCTGTCCTTATGGAACTACTAGCCACCTCTTATTTGCTTACCACCACAATCTCCACTATTTTCAAGTACACCCTTAGGATTGAACTTCCCCAAATAAAGTTCCAAATAAAGTTAGTTCACTTGGGGAGAGCTTTGGAAATATCTGTTTTATGGTCTTCCTCTTCCTCTGGGCAAAATCTCTGCACCATTGATCTGAAGCCAGGGCAGGGCAGTGCCCCACTTCTCTGGGACACCCTGCCTCACAAGCAGGTCTCTGGGCTGGAGTGAGAGCCGTTGGGGCTCTGATAGTCTTCATCTGCCATGCTTAAGGCTGAGCTTCTGCTCTTTGAATGAGAACTGGGTGGAGAAATGATCCCCAGATCCCTCTAGCTGCCCTTACCTGAAATGAAGCCTCTGCAACTTGAACCTGGGGTTGTGGTGAGAAATGCTGGTGGCTTTCCCCTCCTGGGGAGATACTACAGCAATCCACTGGGAGCTAGGGGGAGAGGAAGCCACATGTTATTTTCTCTGACCACCTGATGTGGAGATTCTGTCACTCTGAGCTGAGGGGAAGAGGAGGGAAGGAGTGGGTCATGGCTCAAATGCTACATACTCTTCTTATTCTTATTGAGATTTCATAGATCTTCCTGACTAAGTGTTTATTCCTTTGCTATATGCACTTAGAACAATTTCCAGAGACTTTAAATTATTTTTTAAAGAGAATTTTCACCAGTCATGCTTGTTTCACTGGAGAGTGGGTCCTTGCTCATGCTACCATCCCAGAACTCATCTCCATGGATAATTTTTAAAATCAACTTTATTAATGTATAATTTTATACATTTACACATTAATTATAATGCACAGTAAAAAGCACTAATTTCAGTGTATGTTTTGATGAGTTTGACAAATTGATACACCTGTGAAATTACCAATACAATCAATATGTAGTGCATTTCTGTCACAGCAAAATGTTCCCTGTGCCCCCTCCCAGGCAACTTGCCAGCAGTGACCCCAGGCAGCCACTGATCTACTTTCAGTCATGGCAGAGTTTTCTTTTTAGAGTTTCAAATACATGGAATTATATGGTGTGTACTCTTTAAGGTCTGGCTTCTTTCACTCATCATGATAAATTTGAGATTCATTCATGATGTACCTTGTACTAAGAGTTCATTCCTTTTTTTTCGCTGAATTGTATTCCATTGTATCAATGAGCCACAATTTATTTATCCATTCACTAGTTGATTAACATTTGAGTTATTTTGATTTTTGGCAAATTTGCATTAAGGTCCTATAAACATTCTGTACAGTTCTTTGTGCAGACATGTGTTTTCATTTCTCCTGGGTAAATACCTAAGAGTGGCATTGTTTTCCAAAGTGACTACCACACTGCATTCTTGGAAGCAATGGATCAGTTTTCCTGTTGCCTCACATCCTCAACAGCACTTGGCATTTTGAGTTTTAAGAATATTAGTCACTCTTGCAGGTATGGTAGTGTCAGATTGCAGTTTTAAATTAGATTTACCTAATCACTAATGACATTGAGCATATTTTCAAGTGACTATTTGCCATGTTAAATAGCTCTTCTTTGGTAAAGTGTCTGTTCAAATCTTTAGCTTATTTTTATTGGATGTTTTATTTACCTATTATAGAATTGTAAGACTTCTTTTTATATTTTGATAGGTCCTTCATCAGATATGTTTTAGAAATATTTTCTCCCAGCTTATCTTTTTATTTTCTTAGAAGTGTCCTTTGTTATGTTATGTCTTCTTGGAGAATTGACACTTTTATTATTATTATGCAATGCCTCTCTTTATCCCTGATAACTTTCCTTGCTTTGCAGTCTGCTCTGTCTGAAATTAATATACTATTGCTACTTTCTTTTGAGTAATGTTACTATGGTATGTGTTTTTCCATCCCTTTAGTTTTAATCTATATGTGTCTTTGTACTTAAAGTATCTTGTAGACAACATATAGTTGGGTCTGGTTTTTTGATCCACTCTGACAATCTCTGTCTTTTGATTGATGCATTTAGACCATTGGCATTCAAAGTGATTATTGATGTAGTTGAATTAATATCTACCATATCCGTTACTGTTTTTTATGTGTTGTCCTTGTTCTTTGTTCCTGTTTTTGTCTTGCACTCCTTTTCTGCCTTTTGCAGTTTTAATTGAGCCTTTTATATGATTCTATTTTCTCTCCTTTCCTAGCATATCAGTTATACTTCTTTTTTTTCAACTTTTTTAATGGTTATCCTAGAGTTTGTAATACACATGTACACCTAATCCAAGTCCACTTTCAAATAACACTGTACCACTTCCAGGGGTAATGTAAGTACCTTATAATAACAAAATAATCCTAATTTCTCCCACCTGTCCCTTGTGTCATTGCTGTCATTCATTTCACTTATACATAAGCATGCATAAGTATATATATACACATAGGATATATACACAAGTTTACATAACTGAATACATTGTTGCTATTATTATTTTAAATAAACTGTTATTGGTTAGATTAACAAAGAATAAGAAAAATTTTTGTTTTACCCTCAATTATTCCTTCCTTCATATTTTTCCTTTCTATATGTAGATCTGAATTTCTGACCTATATTATTTTTCTTCTCTCTAAAGAACTGATTTTAACATTTCTTGCAAGGCAGTTCTACTGGCAGCAGATTCCCTCAATTTTTGTTGGTCTGAGAAAGTCTTTATTTCTCCTTCATTTTTCAAGGATTATTTTGCATGGTACAGAATTCTAGGTTGATAACTTTTTTCTCTTAACACTTTAAATATTTCATTCCACTTTCTTCTTGCTTGCATATTTTCTGTGGAAAAATTGATGTAATTCTTAACTTTGTCCCTCTATAGGTAAAGTGGTTTTTTCCTCTGGCTTCTTTTAGGATTTTTTTTCTTCATCTTTGACTTTCTGTATTTTGAAGATGATATGGCTGGGGGGTGTCTTTTGGGGGCATTTATCCTTCTTGGTATTCTCTGAGCTTCCTGGATCTGTGGTTTGTATCTCACACTAATTTGGTGAAAATTCTTGGTCATTATTGTTTCAAATAGGTCTTCTGTTCCTTTCTCTCTTTCTTCTCTGGTATTCCCATTATGCATATGTTACATCTTTTGTAGTTGTCCCAGAGTCTTTGGCTATTCTGGTTTTTTTTTTTTTTTTTTTTTTTTTTAGTCTTTGTTCTCTTTGCTTTTCAGTTTTTGAGGATTCTGTTGATACAACCTCTAGCTCAGAGATTCTTTCTTCAGCTGTGCCCAGTCTACTAATAAGCCCATCAAAGGCATTTTTTATCTCTTGCATTTCATTTTATTTCTTTCTTAGGATTTCCATCTCATTGCTTATATTCCATTAGAGCCCCTAGCATATTCATAGCTGTTTTAAAGTCCTGGTTTGATAATTCCAACATCTCTGCCATGTCTGGTTCTGATTCTTCCTCTGTCTCTTCCAATTGTGCTTTTGCCTTTTGGTATGCCTTCTAATTTTTTCTTCACAGTCAGACATCATGTGCAGGGTAAAGGGAACTCCATGTTTATTTGTGCTCCCTTATGGCATTTCAGAGTGGGTGGTCATGAAGATTCTGAGATGATGCCCAAGTTTCTTTGGAGGTTGCATGACACGGATATTTCCATGATTGCTGAAGAGGGGATTTTATGGGGAGAGATTTGGAAGGGAGGCAGTCAGTTCAGTTATCTTTGAGATGCCTGTGGATACCCAGGTGCAAATGCTTTATAGATATTTCATACTCCAAAAGATATCTGAGCTGAGGAAATATATTTGAGACCCCTTCACTTTGGGAGTGGAGAAAGAAGAGTTGATTGCTTTTGTCAATTGATGGTTCCAATATGGAAAGGAAATCTCAGTGTTTTGATTTTGACAGAACATCAGAGCTCTTAAGATGAAATTCATCATGGTATGTAGAAAATGACTCCTTGATGTAACATTTGGCAGGGTAGAGCTGCTTTATGAGGTAAATCCAGTATTTATTTATTCTGTACCTCACCTTGTCACTAAAAGCATTTCAGGTGACTTTCAAGAGTGGATAATGTGTGAGACTATTAAGTGGTTTGACAATGGCAACACTAAGAAGGAGGAGGAGGAGGGGAAGGGAAATGAGAAGAGGAAAAAGAAAAAGAAGAAGAAGAGGAAGAAGGAGGAGGAGGAAGGAGAGGAAGATGGGAACAAATTACAGACAAGGATAATGTTAAACATTTGTGTTATTAAGTCCTGCATATATTCTATGAATGAATCCTAAGACATTCTGGTAGCTCATGTGACAAAGACTATATATATATACACACACACACACATATATACAAACACATACATATATTTAAACTTGGAACTGATCTGGGGCTAATAGGTAAGAATTCAGAGATTCTAACAAAGAATTACATTCTATGTAATGCAACAGACAAAATCCTCAGTAATATCTCTACAGTTTTTTTTTTTTTTAACAAGAGATTGCTTTTCCCCTGCTCCTGAAGTTTCCTTCCACGTGGAGGGTGCTTTATTACAGAATCACTACTGGCATCTCTCCATTCCCTCACTTCCTTTGTGAGTTAGTGGAAAGCAAAACTTGGCATGAATAGCAGAGCTGCTTCCTCCCCTTCTCCTCAGGAGGGATTGCCTGCTGGGGTACAGGCATTCCTCTCCTCCTCTAAGTGACTAGCTCTTATATGGGAACCTCTATTGCCATCAGAAATAATAGGAAAGGATGCCAGTCCATCATAGTCTATGACTGATTGGGCTCATCTCCTGATTCTGTGTAATAATCTTGGTAATCCTATTGCCAGAAAATTCTTTAATATTAGTTTATCTGTCAAAAGATAATATGTTGATTTCCACCTATTTGCTTGTTTGCTTATTTCTCAGTTGGCTCAGTTTTTACATGGGGAAAAGAGGTTTAGTTACTGAGACCCTCAGCAATGCAGTGATTTTCATGGAGTTATTTATTTTAAAGATAATCAATGTAAGCTGATGTAAAAAAGAAAAAGGAAATGCAATTTAGTAGAAGTAATTCTACAGTGTACAAATTTGATGTTGGTACTCTGTTTTGCTGGATTTTCTAGATCTAGGAATGTATTTTAGAATATCTAGAAAAGAGTGGATGGTCTGTGTGACCTTGAGTTCATTGTGTACTAGAAAATAGTAAGGAGAGCCACTTGTTTGGGAGTCAGGAAACCTTTATTATAGTTTTACCTCTACTTCTTGATTAGTAATTTTGGGCAAGTCAAATAACATCTTGGGAACTCACACTTCTGCTCCTCTAAGGCTCTGCTTCCCAAGCCTACAGATCACCACACTTAGGAGCTTGTCCTGTGTTGTGTCCCAAATATTCTGAGCCGGAAAGTCTTGTGTGCAGTGTTTGAACCTGGATTTGATCAGCAGCTCAGGAAGTGAAGGTCTTTTCCCCTCTGAGAATCCATGATTCCCTGAACTTCCCAGCTGATGGATCATGTTTTCTGTCTCAACCTTGGTATGTCACCAACCTCGCCATTCCCAACATCATCTTCACGTGTACGTATTTACATAGAATATTTTCCAAACTGATTGGTGATATTGCACCTATGGGAAGTTGCATACAGCAGAGCATGGCTTCGTGTTCTTACAATCACCCTTAATTTGAAGATTGCAGATGAAGCAGGGCCAAGAGACCCATCCATTTTGCTCGGTGCTGGGTTACATGTAATCCACAGTTTTAGCGGCTAGCTGACAGACCCGGTTGCTGCAAACATGGCCCTACTTGGTTTGCTTCAGATCACTTATTACTCATCTGTGCGTGGTGCTTCATGAAGGAACAAAAGCTGCCCACGCCCTGGAGCCTGGGGCCTCACAATGGAGCTCTGACAATGCATCCTGTCAGCTGGCAGCTCCTAGACACGAATAAGGAATCTTTTAGACAAAGTGTCTTGTCAATCTGCAGTTTGTTAATTTGCATAAATAGGATTTTTGATGCGATGCCTTAGAGCAGCCTCACATATGCTTTGTCAGTGAGCTGTGCTAATCAGCAAAGAACTGTAATGATATTAATAATGTCACAGTGGGCCAAGCTTATTTCTGAGCCAATGAGGCAGAGCTTATGGAAATGGCAGGGTATGGGGTAGGGAGCACTAAAAAGTGAGAAGAAAAGAGATTCACTGCTTTTTTTTTTTTGTCTATAAAAGGACATGAGATGGATTATCCATCATTTGTTGTCAGCTATCAGACCAGTCCACAAGGTACGTGATTTAGAGAGGAAATGCATTGGACAGTTTATTTAGTCAAATCCCCTCACTGCAAAACTGAGGAAGATGTTTTTCAGAAATGTGTAGTGATTTTTCCAAGATAACGCAGCTAGTTGATAATACATCCAAAAATACAGGATCATTTACATTGTGAAAATAGTAATGAGATATATTCCTCCTGTTAATTTCCAACTCTTTCAGTGAAAGTACTGTTTTTTCATTTCTTAGCTGTCATATCATAAGTATGTAATATCTGATGGTTTCCTAATTTATTAACTAAATGCATTGCCTTCTTGTAAATCACATCCCCACCAGCTTATTGAAAGTGATATTCAACTAGTGACTCAGTGGGTTTCTGAAACAGAGCAAAGATTGGTGACATGAGCTTTGGAAAATTTGGTTCACATGGAACCACCAGGGACACAAAGACAAGAAAAGTCCTAAAATATGAAGGCACATCCCATAGTTCATTCAAATATGCATTTCTGGAAGGATACGAGGATTATCCAATTTTATTTTTTGTTTTATTTATTTATTTTTTTGTGAGGAAGACTGGCCCTGGGCTAACATCTGTGCCCATTTTCGTCTACTTTATGTGGGACGCCACCACGGCATGGCTGACAAGCAGTGCACTGGCAGGCGCTCGGGATCTGAACCCTCAAACCCCGGGCTGCCAAAGTGCGAACTAAACCACTGCGCCACCAGGCCAGCCCAAGGATTATCCAATTTTAAATCGGAAGACTTAGGATAAAAAGACTGTGAAATGCAGACTGAGACTGAGTCTGGAACATTTGCTTTGTACACCAAATAGCACAATGTTTAGTTACTTTAAAATAGGTAATAGGTGCTGAGGTTCCAACATACTGTGTAGCTCTGGCTAATTCAAGATGGAATTTCTGGAGGCTAAAATAGTAGTCACTATAGAAAACAGAGGGATCTGGAAATATATGTTCTTTTTTTTTTTTTCCTTTTAAAGAGGTTAAATAGATTGAAACTGGCTATAGTGAAACAGATCATGTTACCATCTTCCATTTCACATTTCACATACTTTTCATTCATGGAAGAAGAAATAGGGTACTGGGTTTGGGACAGAATTTGAATTAAGCTTGTGATCATCAAATACTCAGTGTTAGCTCTTGACTACAAATCAGTGGGAAGGGGATGTTGTTCTATCACAGTGTCAGAGCAGGAAATTGTTTGTGTTAGATCAGAGATGAGGTGGGACTTGTCACAGTTTCCTCTCCAGGTGGCAGGTGGGATGATAGGTCATTGTGATACTTTCTGAGGCAGAGCATTTCTTCCTTCAGAGACTCTTTGCCCAGACCTGTTTAGTCATGCAATTAGATTGTCAGTATTATAATATTCTTGAGAGTGTCAGATGGGTCAGGACTTGAACAAGGAAGAGATTCCATCATCCTCAAATGTGTGGGCTCATTTACTCATTCATCACATGTATCTTGAATATCTGCTATGTACAAGGAGCTCTGTTAGGAGCTAGGGGGAATGCCAGAGTGAACAAGACATGGGTGGGCTCTATACCTAAGAATAGGGTGAGACCCCAATTCTTTTTAAGGTGTTCTGAGAGTATAAAATATTGATCTCCTACTACTTTCTCCACTCAATGTATTTAAACATTTAGATAATGTCAGAATATGCAGAAAATGTATTTTCTTCCATTGTACCATGGGGGTCACCTCTTAGGGTATTGATTTTCAAATCTGACTGCTCTAGAAATTGTAAAAATGATGATTGCCCTTACCTCCAACACTCCCCTCCCCAAACCATACACTCCTGTATGCTGGAATATGGCTCAAGAATATGATTCTGATGTAGGTCATCACACTTTAAGAAGAAAATTCTATCTTAGAATAATATATTAACTCTTATTTCTAGTCTAGGTATAAAATTGAAAAATTCTCAGAAGTCATGGTCACTATATTAGCACCATAAAAACATCATCTGTGATATGTCTTTTGGTATCTTAGATGCTATATATTCATAATGTTAAAAAAATTGGTGAAATTCTGTGTCTGTAAACATCAGGATTGAATTGACAAGGTTCTGAAAAATCTTATAGCTTTTATGAAAAAAAGCCTTGTCACATTAATCTGATCTCTCTTCTGTGGCAGGATGAAAATCCTGGTGAACCAGGAAGGCAAGGGTTTCAATAATACTGACCTAGAGGTTTATAATTAGAATGTCCAGATGGCACAGTCTAGCAACAACAACAAAAGAAAAGCAGACAAACAAACCCTAAGAGAGGTGATTCTACATCTTTTATATCACGGCCCTTCTGGCTACTCTCCCACTGCCTTGTCTTATGTCACAGGGTTGCTTTTAAGCATTTTGGCAGAATTTTATTTTATTTCGTATTTTTAAGAGAGGGAAGGAGAGGGAAGTATTCTTGACTGAAGACTTAATCTGGTTTTAGCTCATCCCAAATCCTCACATCTCTTGGTATATCAGTTTAGTTTTTAGAGAGGAGATTATCAAAGTTAGGATTAAGCTTAAAAATGGTAATTTGTGGGGCCGGCCTGGTGGCCTAGCTGTTAAGTTCATTCACTCTGCTTCAGCGGCCCCGGGTTTGCCGGTTTGGATCCTGGGCACCGACCTATGCACCACTTATCAAGCCACGCTGAAGTGGCGTCCCACATAGAGCAACTAGAAGAATGTACAACTATGACATACAACTATCTACTGGGGCTTTGGGGAGAAAAAAGGAAAAAAGGAGGAAGATTGGCAACAGATGTCGGCTCAGGGCCAATCTTCCTCAAAAATAAATAAATATATAGCAAAAAAAAATTTCAGGGTCTTTAAAAAAAATGATAATTTGAGTGTGATGCAAAGCCCTGGGGGGAATTGCCTAAAGCCCGGAAGTAGTGTTATCTACAGAAGAGGAGTAACCTAGGATAAAGTCCTCACTTTAATCTAGGTCCTTATTATGGTGACTCTAAGAATTCCTATTGTCTGGAATTTTATTCAGAGGGCAAAATTCTGCTCTCATGGAATTTGTTCTGGTGTGTTTAATTAAAACCTGTTCAAATGTGGGTTGCTTTGAAAAGCCAGGTATCCTATTTAGAGAAGCATATGAATTATAAAGAACATTTTAATATGGCAATTCAGTACATTTTGTGAGGTAATCACATGCATCTAGAGAGCACGAATTTCTAATATCTCTTAATGCTTCAGCCCCCAAACTCCTGGATTTGGGCAGAGGAGAAAGAGCAAAGGGATACAGATGGAAAAGACAGCCCAGGGAAGTGCCCATGCACGTGATGTGACAAGGCTTTCTTGTCCTCTCTGGCAGCCTGGAATATCAGGTATCTGTTGCTCCATAACAAATTACTCCCAAACCCAGCAACTGAAGACAACAAACTTTCACGACCTCACACAATTTCTGAGGGTCAGGGTTCTGGGAATGGCTTAGCTGGGCACTTTTGGCTCAGACTTTCTTGCCAGGTTGCAGCCAGGCTGTCAGCTGGGGCTTCAGTCATCTGAAGACCTGACTGGAGCTGGAAGATCTGCTTCCAGCTCACTTGAGTGGATGCTGGCAGGAGGCCTCAGCCACTCACCATGTGGGCCGCTCCTCACATGGGGCTGCTCAGGACTTGGCAACTGGCTTTTCACAGAGTGAGTGAACTGAGAAAAAGAGACACACACACACACACACACACACACAGAGAGAGAGCGAGGAGAGGAGCTAGTGCAAGACGGAAGCACAGTGTCTTTTATACCATCATCTCAGAAGTGACACCATCACTTCTGCCATACTCTACTGGTCATATGGACCAACCTTAGCACAACAGGAAGTGGGGTCACTGGGGCCATCTTAGAGCTACCATGACTGGGAATGGACTGAATAGGATTGAAGATCCTTCTAGTCCCCTATGAATTTATTTGGAAAAGGGGATCCATTCTGCTTTCTTCTTTGGTCCCATTGAATGAAGGTAAGAAATGTTCTAATAAACTTCTCTTTTGTAATAAATGGTTGATGCCAAAAATATAATACTCATAATGAAATAGAACATACTTTTGTAAACTTTGGTCTTTCTCTCCAGCCCTCAGAGCCTACTGAATGTGAAGTGCTGGAGCTCGGTAAAACTATGGACGCCTTCCTCGAAGCTGGAGGCTAGGACCAGAACACCTATCCTGAGATAATGTGGGAGGTCAGAATCTTAATAATGAATAGACCACACTCGTTGTAGGGCATTAAAGCCTCTGAGTCCTGGACATTACAGACGGTGGAGCCAAGCAAGTGGGGGGGGGGGTCCAAGCCATGTGGACACAAAGAATCTTGGATGGAGAAATCTAGTGGATTTACAAGTAAATGAAGGAGAAAATTGGTCTCACTCATGCTCCTCAACAAATCAACTTTGACTTGAGTGGGTGAGTCTGAGTGAAAATCCTGGGAGTTGTTCTTTCTGTTGTTTTCCCAAAGCAACTTTACACCAGTTCAAATAATTCCAGCTCTGGCTGGTATCCTGGCACAGTGCAGGCTTCTGCCATGTCGCCAAAATAGGGCAATTGCATCTAATGAGTTGGAGGCCCGCTGTAGGATAAGATAAGTGATTATGTAAGATTATGGTCCGTCCTCAGGCTGTAAGAGGCTTACACAGCAGTGGAGATCCATGTAAATGTTAACTCCAGCTAATTAGGACTCCTCTAAATCTGAGAAATCTGGATTCCAGAAGCAGAGATGAGAACACTTGGACCAGTTACTGAGTTACACAGGAGCTTACATTTGCTGGTGCTTGTTTAAATCCTTAAGTAGGAAAAGTATTAGGTGAGGATCTTCAATCCGGCGTGAATAGAGCAACTGCCTACGAAAAATGTGGGTTTATCCTCTGGGGTCACTAGGATTTTGACTGTTGGATTATAATAGTTCAGATGGGGTCCACCAAGTCCAGACCATTTAGAAAACATGTGGAGATGCACTTTTCCTTAGGACGCTGAAGAAAGGAAAGCACTTATTGAACATGATACAACCTGTTTTCTGGATGAAGAATGGCAGAGGTGTTTCTTTCCAGATGTTAGATATGCTTAAGTGCAACTGCTCCTAGTAATGTGTGAGGTCTTGCTTTTCTTCAGGTTCTACCTGACTTAAGGATGATGCTTAACTAACATCAAGGAATCATCTTCTCATCAACTTTAGTCACCTTCAGGTGCTGCTGAGCTTTCCTCTGCCATCCTGTGGTTTTGCTCAATGTGCTGAAGGACTGCATGTTTCAGGCCCTTACAGACTGGAAGAACGTCCTTAGTGTTTGCTTAAGTACATATTCAAACTTCCTTTGACATGCAGGTTTGTGACTGGTTTCTCTCAAGGTTTGTGTATTCCAGTGTGTGCTAAAAAGGCTAGCTAAGTATTGCCCTGGCAATAGCTCCTCCAGGCATGCGTGCTGAGGGCCCCTCTCTGCACTAAATTCTCTGTCACATGGGGGCTAATGGAGAGTGTGGAGAGGAGTCCTGTCCTCATGGGGAATACATACTGAAAACTGGGCCTTTGCACCACATTAAATACTTCCCTCTAGAAATCTTGCTCCTCCCTCCAACTAGGGCAAGCAAGTGTGCACACGCACCAGAGATGCAGGGTTAACTACTTCATACTAACTTTGTCGTGCCCTAGACTACTGTTAGCTAATTTTCTTAGAAGTCTAGAGTGGTGGTTAAGAATTCAGGTCTGGGGTTGCACATCTGTGCCTGAAGCCTGGCTCTCCTCAGTGTTTGACCTTGAGAAAGTTACTTAACTTCTCTGTATGTCAGTGTCCTCATCTGAAAAGTGGATATCCATCTATCTATCTATCTATCTATCTATCTATCTATCTATCTATCTATCCTATCATCTGTCATCTCTATCATCTATCACCTATCTATCTATTTATCATCTCTATCTAACTATCTGTAATCTATTTATCTATCCATCTATCACGTACCCATACTTCATAGGTTGTTGTGAGGATTAAACAAGTTACTGCATGCAAAGTGCTTAGAACAGTGCCTGTCACCCAGTAAATACTTAATAAATGTTAGCTTTTAAAATTGTCCAGTGGCTCCTTAGAACCGCGCATGTCTATGACCACTACTACCTCCCCCCTCCGTTTCCTTACACATGTGCCCTGTCATCTTGCTTTTATCTTTAACTGGTGTGTATGTGCTCATCTCTCTTGTACTGAAGGGCATGAAAGGAAGTTGGAAGTGTTGAAAATTATTGATTCTCACTCAATAAATAGATCTGTATATTTAGCATAACTCCAAACAAAATCTTAATGATTTTTCTTTTAGAACCGGACATTTTTGAAATTCATAGTGTAGAAATGCATGAAAATAGAGATATTTTTGCAAACTAACAAGAGGGTCCCTTGCCATATGAGACATCGCATTGATTACCCAGGGTAGGATAATTGAAAGGACTCACAGACGTATGGTATATTCACATACATAAAGATGTACGATGCCACAGACAGGAGAAAGTGCTGGTAATTATAATCATAGAGTATGAGAAAAATGTCCACATGCAGCTACTTTCCCTCCCTCTCACAGTTTTTTCTCACTTTCATGGGATGTACTTTATGAACCACTGAGAAGTATAACTCAATGCCAGAGGAGACTAGGCAGAGGTATACCGAAGGCATGTAGCTGAAGCCAGAGTAGGTAACCAGTTAAAGCAGGTGCATAGCATCAATCTATATATCCCTAAACAAGGTAAACAAGCTGAGACAGAGTGTCTCCAGGGAAGTTTCAAACCTTAAACAGCTCATTATAAATCATTAGCCAACCCATGGCATCCTTATTTCAGCCAATAGTCGGGACCACACTTCGAGGCATCCCCAGAGGTAAGCATAGAGCTGTCCCAGTCCAGCTCTAAGGTAGCCCCTTCTCACACAGTTGTGAGATGCACTATAAAGTTACAATATAGACTGGTGAGGATCTAGACCAGTATGAGAATGAAACACATGCTAAAATTGATGCTGTAAATCAGTGAGGAAAGGATAAATTATCCAAAAAATTGTATCTCAACATGTTCTAGGCATTTGTTATTTTTTTGGAGCAATTGTTTCTATTTCGTGCTATAAGTGACATTTAATTTTACTTCTTGGTAGGCCCGGGACTCTTACTGATATTGCAGTAAGATACCAAGAATACACAAATTTCAGGGAAAATATATTATTGCAGTTCTCTGTCAAAATTTCAAAACTATAGTATCCTACATGACTTTGGAGGCATGAGTGTTCTTTTTCTATACAAAAAAAAAAAAAGAAAGAAAAAAATACTATATTTTTGTTTTATTTTCATTTTTACTGGAAGTCCATGAAATTTACTAAAGAATGTCTTTTTACTTGACTTTTAGATATTTCTTTTTAAATACAAGCCACATGCATGTCTAATCATGAACTTTGACACCAGTATTTCTTACATTTTCTCTTTTTATACAACAATGTTTTCATAGGCATGCCCTTTAAAGATATAAATTCAAACATATTTATCAACTTCAAAACATTTGTTAATTATCATTTGTGCTTGTTGAGTAATGTGCTCAATTTTGTCTTATAAGCCTGTTTCTGGGACAAGAGGTTCCTTGCAGACCAAACATATATATGCTGGTTGTTGGAAAATTGTCTGTCTTCTCATCACTATAAACTAATACTTGGCATTCTCTGTTGCAATCTGCTGGACTGGTCTCCAGAAGGCCGGGTTAGTTTAAGTCAGATTCCTAGAGCTTTTGTTAAATGCTCTTCATCCTCCAGAATTGAGAATAAAAGGAACATTTCACAGCACAGGTCAGAAACAAAATCATACCACAAGATGAATTAGGCATGGTGCATATGAAGGCTGAACTAAACTGCTTTTCACGACCATTCCTGGTCAGAAAAATCTGGCATCCCACAAGAATTTTGCTTATAATATTATAATTACATTATGATTTTGTAATGTTTTGCTCTCTCTCTGTGCTCTAGTTTTATACTAATGACTAATTCTCAGCCGATACACTTGCATATTTTAATAGTCAAGACACATTTGCAATAGAAAGAGTGTTGTCTGTTGATAATGGCAAATGAGGCCTGAAAAAGATTTTGTCAGCACAAATGCACTCTCTTTTTCTACCCTTTGAGAATTAGAAAGCTTCATCAGTGATTGCTTTAAATTATAGGCTCCTAATCTTACCACCTAGCAGTCTTGTAATTACTAAGTCCTTATCTGCTGCCCACTAATTTTCCATTTGTAATGTGTCCATTTTGGAATGAGAAGAGAACTGCACAAGAGATTCTAAAATAAGAAGAGGAATCATGATAATAACTTTAAATGTTCTGGCAAACAAGAATAGCGCTCCTCTCATTTCATTTCCACTTCATCTCCCTGTCTACATCACAGTCTATCTTGAAGACTCCAGCAGCAGCTAGGATATTTACAGAACGATGCTGATGTTTCAAAGTAAAGTACAAGTTTCGCAGCAACCCTGAGTTTGATATATAAAATTAAAAAATGAAGATATTCAATCTTAAATGTTAATGGAGATCTGTTGGCTTCCCTCTTTTCTTGAAGCTAATGATCTAAGCACCTATTGCTAATGTGAATGAAACTCCTTAGTTTTGTGTATATCTCTCTCTATATATAGATATATGCACATATATATTAAGTATTATTAATGTATATTTAACTACATAAATTGAGCATTTATACATTTTTTGTATTAATTTCATGAAGCAAAACGAGATAACTGAAGAATGAAACCCATGTGATATAAATAATATAACAAACATGGAAAACCACTTTAGAATACCAGGTATTTAAGGTGAGTACATGTGCTGAGCCAATGTGATCAGAGTTAGTTAATGGAAAAACAGTGAGGAAGTCGGGAGACTGGGGCTTGTTGTAGTTTTTTCTGCCACTATTGTCCCATTTTCCTCATGGTGACTCCAGTGTGTTGGGTTATTAAATACGGTGATGTCAAAACTCCCAGAGTTCCAACCTTACCTTATATTTGCATATCTTAGTGCCATCACTAGAGTGTACGAATTTTAAAAGTTTGATGAACTAAAGAAGAAAAATCACAGAACCATTGTTTAATTTTGCCCGATGCAGCACTTCAGATTAAAGAAATAATTTGTTTCAGAAACTATGCTAGGCATTTTCATTATTTATTCTATTAAAATAACTTTCCATTTAACAACTGAAGAAACTAAGGAAGAGAATTTAATTGAATTTGTTAAGGTCACACAAGCAGTGAATGGCAGAGTTGCAATATCACACAAAATCTGCTGTCTTCAGATAAAAAGCTATTTCCCTAATTCTCTGACTTTGCATGATATTATCATCTAGATTATGACAATATTTATTAATGTTATCCCAATCAGTTGTTTTACACATAAAATAGAAGGTGATGTGTGGTACAATTTGAAGAGATGTTGTTGGAACATCCACGACTAGTACTTGAAATTGTCTTACATAGAATGATTATTTTGGAAATAAGTATCATTTAAATCTGCCTGCATTGTTAACTACTCTCAATAAATTAGTATAGCTGATAACAGAAATGTTATGGTTTTCCAAGTTCCTTGTTCATTGTCCAGAATTTAGCGACAAGGCCATGATCCCAGTATACAAAAATAAAAATTGAGATTTTGTTACCAACAAGAAAGGAAAATAGACATTGGGATACAAGAGGAAGTTCCAATATGTTTCAAATAAGGGTTCCAGAAAGAGAGAATAAAACAATGGAGAAGAAAATTTTCTGGAACTAAAAGAAGACATGAATATTCTGTATGAAAAAGCACAGTAAGTCTCAATCATAACAAATAAAAACAAATTTATTCATAGGCACAGTAGAGGAAAACCGTGGATCATCAAATATGAAGATAAATATCTAAACAGCTACCAAAGAGAAAAGACAGGATGTCCTCAAAGGAATGATGATGGAGAAGTCTACTCTTTAGGAGAAATGAATGTCGTAGGATGATGGAATGCGTAAGTTATTGTGTTAGAGGGATAATGGTAATGACCTGAATCAAGATCACACATCTTTCCAGAAAACCATACAATCATAAAGGAGCATACATAAAGTCACAGACAAGCCCCACCATTCTAATTGCTAGGAAATAGAGAATACCCAAATTTCAATTACCTAAAAGTCAAGAAGTAAAAGCCAAATTCCAAAAGAGCTTCCATCACCATTGCAAGCCATTTGGTATGGAAAATAAGGCAGGGGAGGCTTCACAGACTCCAAGAAAAATAGAAGAGGGGAGTGGGAAACTAAAATGAAATGTAGACACAAACACTCTCAAAGAGAACGTCCAACACTGAGTCTAAACTGCTAAACGTTGGTCTGAGACTGGCTGTGGGGGTGAGGATGTGAAAATGTGCAGCACTGGATTTTGTGGCTTCCAGGAAACATTGCTTCATGGGGAGACTCAGATCTATAAGGAGTGATGCCTTTCTGAGATGTGTCAGAGTAGAAAGAGAAGGAAAAATAAAGAATATGCAGCAACAAAGAAACAAGACACAACAACTCCTCACTTCTACCAACACCAAACTGCTTTACTAAATTGATGGAAGAAAGGTTTTTGAATTAGGAATCTTATCCATGAATTCTTAGGAATGGGGAGAAAAAAAACTTCACATAAACCTTCTGTAAGAAAAAATGGAAAATGCAAATCATAACATGTCCACTGATGAGAATTCTCCCCCTAAAAGCAACCATGAAGCAGGAGGAAACTACTAAAACACTCTAAACGCAATTAAATATTTCAAACAAGGCTTTGAGATTTTATATATTTGTAAAATCTGAGAAAAATATAATCTGAATATGTATATAGTCTGGAGATACATGTGTTATATATATATATATAATCTGCATATATGTATATATAATTTGAACATGTATAAAATGAACATTTGTAATCTATGTCTGTGTGTATATATTTTAACCAGAGTTAATAGAAAGCAAGAAAATATGAAAGAAAAAGACAAAAACCATCTCAGAGGTGAAAAAAAATTGTTAGGTATCCTTGGGTGAATCAACTGAAATGTAATAAAAACTTTGAAGAAAGATAGAAAAAACAACCAATAAGATGAAAATTACATAAATAGGAGTAAAATGGTCAGAGGGAAACTGGTTGAAATAGAAGATCGGAAAAAATGCCCTCAAATAGATACATTTGGAGTTCCTGAAGAAGTAAAACAAAATAAAGGAAAAGAACCAATATTTAAAATAACAATCCAAGTAAATTTTCTGGAAAGGTGAAGAAAAGCTTAAATCTATATATTAAAGTCGCCACTGTTTTTCTGGGAAAATTGAACTGAAATGATTGAATCTGAGACCTAGACTGTTAAAAGTATTTATTGATACTTTTGAAGAAAAAACAAACCAAAAACCTTATAGAGTTTAATGAATTAGGCAAGCCTGAGACCAAGCTCTCCTCCAAGTATGTCTTTAGGACAAGAGCACTGAATGTGCAGGGACTCAGGAAATGCAGTGCTCACATGAGCTGCATGAGACACTGACCCAAGGATGACCATCACCCAACTGGGGGAGCTTCAGCAAAGGACCAATGAATACTCATAATTCAAGACTTTTAATGACTGAGCTAAGATTAAAGCAAGAATGTTACATGTTCTGACAAAGTTGAAAGATGTTTCTGAAAAAAAAAGTACAGGTAAAGGGAGCATCCAGGGGAAAGTAGAATAAGATCATTGACTAATACATAGAAAATAGGTGCAAGTCAAAGGATACTAGTTAAACCCCACAGACCAGATGATGAATGGTTGTGTAAGAACAAAAAGAGGTCTGCTGCACTATAAAAGGTATAAATATGCATTTAACATCGAGAGCAAAAGTTTAAGCCTTTCAAAAACACCAAAAGAACTTAAAAAATAATGACAGAGAAGACTCACGTATAAACACAATAAATAGTACATATAGTTATTATAACATAAAATTATATGACAGATCTGAGACCAATATATCAGTCATATCAATAAAAGCTGAATGGGCTTAACTCACCTATTAAAAGAAAACTATTTTCACAGTGGCACATAAAATAAAACCCAACTCTATGCTATAAGCAAAGACATACTTAAGATATTAGTTCAAAAAGTCTAAAAATAAAGAGATTAGCGAAAGTATACCAAGCAGATGGAAACAATGAGGAAATTGGTGTTACAGTTCTCATTTCAGATAAAGTAGAATTCAGGCAAAAGAGTACTAAATGTGGAAACTTTATAACGCTGAGAGTCAAAATTCTGCATAAAGTAAAATCTTCAGGAGATGCAAGGAGAAATAGACATAAACACACTAATAGAAAATTTTAACATAACCACTTGGTAAAGAATAGGTCAAGTAAACAAAATAAGTCAGAATATAAAGAATCTAAACAACATATGGAATAAAGTAGATATAATATATGTGTGTGAATATATATATATCATATTACATCCTGAAAATAGAGAACATACTTTCTTCACAACTGCATATACATCATTCACAATAATTATATGTTGATCATATACTAGATCATCAAGAAAGCATTAGTAAATCCCATGTAGTAAATATTACAAGAAAAATTATTCAAAATACAAAAAACCCTAGAAATTTAAAAAAGGAATTGCAATAGTAAAAATTCCCAAACTCCTTCCTTTGGAAATTTAAAGCCTTCTTTAAACAACTCTGGGAAGAAAGGGAAAATATGAATTGACATCGCAAAATTTCTGGAAAAAATAATATGAATTTATATATCAGAATCAAATGGGATATTTAAAGCAGTTACTAAAGGAAAATTCATAGCCTCAAATAGCTCTAGCAATGAAAACAAAAGAGTGAGAATAAATAAATTGAATTTGTAATTTAAAAAGTTATTCAAAACACAAGGTAAACCAAACAAAAGCATAATAAGAAAATAATAAAGATGAAGAAAGAAACTAATGAGTCATAGAACAGAAAAATGTTAGATAAAACTAATAACACAAAATCTTGGTTCTTTGGAGAAATTAAAAAAAAAAAGAAAATCTACTGACCAATTTCATCAAGAAAAATAGGAGAGAACACAAATATACAGAATATCTGTTGATACAGAGGAAACTTGAAACAACATAGAACATTAGTTTTACACCTCTATGCAAATATATTTGAAAACTGGTAAAATGAACAATTTTTTAGGAAATAAAATTTATACAAGTTGATCCCAGTAGAAATAAAAACTTTCTGCCAGTTCCCATTGAAGAAACAGAAAAAGTTATCAAGGCATCACTCCACAAGAAAGCCCCAGGCCCAGATGCTATCACAGGGGACTTCTACCAAATCATCAGAAGACCAGATAATCTCAAAGGTAAAAAATTTGTTTCAGAGCATAGAAAATAAATGAAAACTTCTAAATTCAATTTATGAATCAAGATTAAGATTGACACAAATAGAAACAACAAAAAGAAAATATAGATCAATGTTGCTTATGAATATTGATGCAAAAATACTAATTATATTAGTAAACAGATTGAAAAAACACATTTAAAAAAGTACACCATGACATAAGTGGGATTTGTATCATATTTGACTTCACATGATATAGTGAGCATTCTTAAATGTTAAAATTTTTTAAAAAATGTTATCTAAAATAACTGCATAAAATTTCAATATAGATTTGCACTTTATTCTCCTGTTATTTGTCCTTTGGTTTTCTGTTATAAATAATGCCGTGAATGATATTTATTATTATAGTTTCTTTACAGTAGATTCCTGGAAGTAGAATTACTGATTTAAAGGGTACAATCTTTTTTAAAAACCTGCACTAATTCACACTCTCACCAGTAATGAATATTCACAAAATAACTATTTTCACTTTAAAGTTTTTACTAGGATTAGAGATGAATATAATGTATCATAGTTTCAAGTTGCATTTCTGTAATTACTAAGAAGATGGATTTTTCCCCATAGTTTTATCAGGCATTTGTGTTTCTTTCATGAATTGTCTTCACTTGTCCTTTGCCCACTACATATTATTGGTTTCAGAGAGACTAGATTAATAGCACCTGTAAGACGGGACTGTTCCCATTATTTTCATGGGTTGATTATTGATACAAGTAGAGTGCCTTTCCTCTCCCTATTGTGTTTTCATCTCTATCATCTATTTTGGGAACTTACACTCATAGAAAACAATAAGGCAGAAAGCAGGCAGGGAGGAGGGGAGCCTGGTAATAGCACATTCACAAATGTGCTATTTTAGGGGCCACAGAGAAGGGTGGGGGGACTAGGACCAACTCTGCAGCAGTGCATGCGGAGATTTACCATTGGTCTTGTGCTTCATTGGTTGAGAGTGTTAAGAGGTCCCACCATAGTCCAACAGAGCCCGACTGGATGCCTGTCTACTGAACACTAGGAAGTGGGATAGAAATTATGTCCACCAATTTGTCCTGCATCTGAATATCCAAGGAGGAATTTTGATTGTCATCCAAGTGGATGGAGGAATAGGTCAAAAATGATCCACATACCCTGCCAGTTTGTAAACAGTGGTTCTGGTTAGAGCTTCCCATATTTTAAAAACGAACAATGTATTCTGTGAAATACCAAAAGGGCAAGTGAATAGCATCTTGAGTCATAGGGGAAATTGAACATAGCTTTCAATTGCTTTATTACATCAATAAGAAGAAAAATGTAGAAAACTGCTTAACATCATTAATAGGTTGCAAGACAGAATGAACTCTAAGAAACAGGGACAGTGATACATGAGGAGAGGATTTAAAACTTCACAGGGTAAAATGAATACAGAGAGGCATGAGTTACAAAAGGACTGCAGAGAAATTTTAAAAGTGTGGTAGTACAATTAATATGAAGTCTTCATCTATAAAATGACGCCTGTATTTTGGAGTTAAAATTGAGAAGAGAGTCATTCCTAAAACTACATAGATATTTTTTTTTCTTCTTTTTTTTTTGAAAATCCACTAATTTTTAGAGCAGTTTTAGGTTCACAGCAAACTTGAGCAGAAAGAACAGAGAAATCCCATATACTTCCTGCCACCACACATGCACAGCCTTCCCACTATGATATTTTTCTTTGTAGTCACAGAAGTTTAGATACATCCTGGAAGTATTGAAGAAGTATGAATATTTTACATATAAAAGAGCCAAAACTTAAGTTGGCTTCTATCTTTTCCTCTACACCTAATTCCAGAAAACAACTATGCCATAGTCAACATTTGTTTAGATAAATGCCTGTTACCTAAGAAGTATATGCCAAGAGAAGTTGTCTTTTATGCAGAAAGGCATTCAAGACATGTTTAGACATACAAGAACTGGGAAAATATACTATAAATTTGTGCTGCTTAGGCGGGAAAAACAATAAACCCTTGAAAACATACCAAGGTGTATTGAAGCTATGAGTTTAAGAGCAAAACATTCATTGTTTAAAAGGACTTGCAAGTCTTCCCTTCCTGGGTTTCATCATAAATTTTGGAATCCAGTCGAGCTGCGTGTGTTCTGACAGGTCCTGCAGGTGGAGTCATGCTGGGTTTCCCTCAGTGGTTACACATCTGGCTACTCTTCTCTCATCGTCTTCTTCCCCACACCTGGAAACAGAATCCCCTGCTCAACTTCATGTCCACTGAATGTGATTGCTGTTCTTCTCAATACTTGATCAATTTTGGTCAAACATTTCTCTAGTTTGGATTCTGAGATTGGAGAATTGCTTATTTAAAAAATAAATCTTTGGGCAGGCCCGGTGGCGTAGTGGTTAAGTTCGTGCACTCTGCTTTGGTGGCCTGGGGTTTGCAGGTTCGGATTCTGGGCCCTTATCAAGACATGCTGTGGCGGCGTCCGGTATAAAGTAGAGGAAGATGGACACAGATGTCAGCCCAGGGCCAGTCTTCCTTGGCAAAAAGAGGAGGATTGGCAACATATGTTAGCTCAAGGCTAGTCTTCCTCACACACACACACACACAGAATTAAAAAATTAAAAATTAAAAATATAAATCTAATCTTCACTCCTCCTCAAATAAAGTTGTCAAAGGCAACAAATAAGCCATTTATTAAAGAATTTGAATAATAATTTTATTTTTCTTTAAACCTCATTTTGAATGACATAGACTGCACATTTTTAAATTGGGAAATGCAAAGAAACCACTTTTTGACAGATATCATTTGTTTCCAAGTTGTCATTTATTCCTTTTCCATCTATAACCTGTGAATACAGCAATGTTATCATGATAACTGTATTTAAACAAACATCCCTGGTAAAAATGCTGGAAGAAAATACAAGAAAATATTAGAAGTAATTATCTCTTTGAAGGCCTACAGGCGTTGTCTTTCTTCTCTTCTGTCTTGTGTGGTTTCAAAGTCATGTAATTGGCCTGAATTTTTAATTTTGAGAAAAATATTTTTTATATAATAAGTTATAGAAAACATAGTTTTAAAAATGGCTTCCATGCTTTAAAAAGAGGAAGAATTGATATTCTGAACTTGTGATGCAAGATTTTGAGCAACATAAAGATTAAAAGTAAGTAACAAAAGTGTCATAGAGGACACAGGTTTGCACACATTTCTATCTGCTGTTTAATAGTAAAAAATAGACAAATAGTTTGAGTCAATATTTTTAAAGAATCTGTTTATAATGTAGTACTTTACAAACTTACAATATTTTTTAAATTAAAAAATCAACAACAGAATTTATTTTCAACTGTATGATTTTATTTCTATTAAAGATTTTCCATTTTCTTAATTTAGTCCCTGGGGTTAAAATCTCTCATGTACTAACAATCAAAATTGTCTCAAAGTTCATTAATTTAAGATACCTTCAACATGTATTTATTTACTGGTCATTTTGTGCCAACTTACTGGGCTGGGCAGTGGGGATAAAAATGGTCTCTGTATCTCTAAGAGATCTCTGTCTTTGAGAAATGTGAACTCTAATATGGTACCTGGGCATTAATCAAATAATCTACAAATTCATGCAAACAACCTTGATGGCAAGTTTTGCAAAGAGGGTTGCATGGTGTTATGAGACCTCAGTTAGGGAGTCTGTCTTTTTACTTTCATATATGGAGTAATGTACAAAGTAATCATTTAATAAGTTGTTTTTACAAACTTCAGAGTTTATTATTGTTGTTATTTATTTTTGTTGTTGCTATTTATTTCTTTAATGACTTTCTTGAACTAATTATATAGTCTATATTCTTTATCATGTGCAGCCACTGAAGTTTCTGCTTCACTTAGCTTAATGTCAGCTAGTGGTTGAACAGAGATTTTTTAAAAACCTTGAACCAATAAATCTCCAATGTTTGCTGAAGGGCTCTGTGTTTGTGTTGTGGGCCCATCTTCACTGCTTCTGTGGTTTCCAACTCTGTTGTAGTCTTTATTTTGTGCTTGCACAAAGTCTGAAGGTTCACCAGAGGTGAGAGTTTAGGACCTTCTAAGGTCATTGCTGACAATGCACAGCCCTGCATATGCATGTGGGCCTCTAGATTTCCGGGAGTATGTTTGAGTTTTTCAAAACCTCCTATGAACATCTTATTCCTTAGATTTTCTTCTTAAGTTTTTGTGACCTTCTTAATGTGTCTAACTGTTACCCCCTCCTCAAACAGCTGTGATATTAAATAATCACCACTGATTATTTTAAATAAATGTCTGGAGGAAAAGAGTTTAGAGCATGTGACTTCTGAGTGAGGTCAAATAAAGAAAACCCTGAAAGTAAGAGGTTCCAGGGAACTTCCAGACAGGTCAGATAGTGACCATTCATGGAGCTTTGGGGAGCTCTAATCCAGTTCTTCCTCATCCAAGGGCTGTTAGGCTACTGGTCTTCAGATCTCCTGCAGTCATGAGGCTGTTGGTTTCCAAGGCTCCCACAAAGGTGGAGTGAGAAGGATGTGAATAGGGCAAGTTAAAACATCAAAAGCCTCACTGTTTTTGCTGAAGTTCTGTTATTATCCTTGAATAAACTCTACTTGGATTGTTGCAAACCTTGGTTTAATTTCCAGTGTTCTGAAAAACCTGATATGCCATTTTTGCTGGTGCTCTCATTGCTTTTATGGAGGAGCCTATTTTCAGTGGTCGTACTCCATCATTTCAGGTGCTGCCTCCCCTCTCCCCATTCTTCTTACCAGGAGTGTGGAAGACATGTCTGGGGATGGAGCAGAATCTTGTTGCCGTGAACATGACAGCCCCACAGTAAGGATAGCAGAGCAGAAAGATAAATGGAGCCTAACTCCTTCATATTGTTGAACCATTGTATCAATCCTGCACTGGGATTCCCATTTGTGGGAGAGAAATAAATCCCTTATTTTTTAAATCATTATTTGATTTTTGTTGTTGTTGTTACTGTTACTTGTAACTGTATGCAAGTGCAGAATGGCGTATGGCATAGAACACTTTAATAAATCATTTTAGAAAAGCAATAGTTGATTGATAATCTCTATTATGTTTGACTGAGTATAAGTTCACCAGGGAATGCTTCCTTTATGGCAATTTATGATAATTTATTAAATAGATTCATTAGAAGTAAAGCTATTTGGAGACTTATCTTGAAGGAATTCAGTGGGCAGAGCAGAGCTGGAGGTTAAAAGTCAAGTGTACAGCATGAGGAACAGCGCAGAAGTAGAGAAGTGCAGGGCACACAAGGGGATGTTGAGGAAAGGCGGGTTACATGGTGGGAGTTGAACTGGGAAAGTTATGCTGAAGTCAGTTATCAGAGGGCCTTCAATGGCATGTTAAAGAGTTTGGCCCTTCTTGAATATGCAAATAGGTGGTAGAGTCTGTGTTCTCCCAGAAGTTAAGAAAAAAATCCCTTCAAGATACCTTCAGTCTTTGCTTTAAAAGAGTGAGAGCTACACACCACAAATTTTCCAGTCTGCCAGCTCTCAGCTGGCATGGAGAGATAGGACTGGTCCAATTTCAATTTCACTATCTCTTCTACAAACACACTAAAGCATGACCAGCAATAAAAATGGAAAACGCATCCCACAGCCTGATAAATACCTCTTGAGAAATGCCAGTCTTTCTAGGGGCAGCTTCATCTCATAAATGATGGGGAGGCCTAAGAGAAGGGCCACTCCACAAGCTTGAATTGATGGGAAGTAAAATGAATAAAAGATTTCATTTAAATTCTTCCCAATAACATACTATTGTTTCACAGAATTTCTTCACAATAATAATCTTACATGTCTCTTTAAAGCTAAACATTTGCATTACAACTGTTTAAAAGTTTTTAGTGAAAGCTCTAACATATAGAAATGGAAAATATGGGAATGGCGAGTCTTTGTATCATGAGAAATCTGGAAAACAGATTCTATGAAAAGATGACATTAACATGCAAACAATTACTGCACATTACGTTTACTTATGATATGTATGGCGGTAGCTACGAGAGCCCCCAAAACAGGGATTACTATTAATTAACTGGAGCCTGACATTATGTTTAATACATGGAAGATTCTTATAAAATATGTTGTTTTCAAGTTATTAATATTCCTATCCATGAACTTATTGAAATTGAGAATCAGTAAAGACACACTTTTTTCTGGTGGGAGCATATCATATCTCTTAGGTATATAATTTAAAAAGGAAAAAAATATGGTTGAGAGGAATTGATCTTTTGCCTACGTGGCCGGTAAAGGTTGATGTTTGAGGGTAATGCAAGTTTTCATCCAAACCTGCATTTACATCTGCTTGCACATATCTTCCTCAATATTTGATCAGCTCACAACTTCACAGGTGGTTATTTACAGGCTCTAGTCAGAGTGCAGGACAGAAATGGTTACTTCCCATGATTACCTGCCTTGTGTTCCAACCAAGAACCTTCTGAAATAATCACTTCTCCCACTAAAAACAAAATGTTGAAAGCTCTAAGTTTCTATCACCTCAGCTTCATATATACTACTTCTAAGTACTTGTATTTCTACTGTTTTCGGTATAATATGGACACAATGGAGAATTAATATCTTTCTCCATTTGGACCTGAAAAAAATGTGCTTTCCTTGTGAGTAATTTTATATTAGTGCTGTCCAATGGAGCTTTCTCCAGTGACCTTTGAACACTTGACATATGGTTAGTGCAACTGAGGAGCTTTTACTTTTTTTAAAATTGTTAATTAATTCAAATTTAAATAGATTCAAGATACTAGTGTCTACTATACTGGACAGTGTGAGTCTAGCTAAACTCAGGGTGTAAATCAAATCACAATAACTATTCTTAGCATGCTGAGAAAAACGTTATTTAATTTATGTTTGAATGCATACTTCTTTTTGAGCTTCAGGTAAAGATTTCTGGGAAGAATGTCTAGGTAAATTGCTCTCAAATCACGGAGTTGATTTTGTATGGGTGTGTCTTTATGTTTTGTTTTTCTAAACTAAGCTTTAGTGAGGTCTAATTTACATATAATAAAATACACCATTTTCTAGTTACAATTCAATGAGTTTTGGTAAGTACGTGTAATCATGAAACCACTACCACTGCAATCATGATATAGAACATTTCCATCACCCTAAAATGTTCCCTTGTACACCTTGGCCATCATTCATGTTCCTCACCCCTTGCCTGTGACAACTACTGATATCCTTCCTGTCATTATGACTTTGCTATTCTTTTTTGTCTGACATCTCATTATAATGTTTTTGTGATTTATCCACATTGTTGTCTACATCCATAGTTTGTTCATTTTCATTGTTGAGTAATATTCCTTTGCATGGATTTGCCACATTTACTTTGTCATTTCACCTGTATGAACATTTAGATTGTTTACATTTTTTTTTTTTTCAGTGAGGAAGACCAGCCCTGAGCTAACATCCATTGCTAATCCTCCTCTTTTTGCTGAGGAAGACTGGCCCTGAGCTAACATCCGTGCCCATCTTCCTCTACATTATGTGGGACGCTGCCACAGCATGGCCAACAAATGGTGCGTCGGCGGGAACCCGGATCCGAACCCCCGAACCCCAGTCTGCCAAGCGGGAAATAAACCTCTGTGCCACCTGGCCGGCCCCCAGATTGTTTATGTTTCTTGATATTATGAATAAAGATTGTGTGAAATAATTTTTAAAATTTATGTTGGGTAGGTTAGAGGGAGGATTGCTGGGTTGTATGGTAAATGCATGTTTAACATTATGAGAAACTGCCAAACTGTCTTTTAATGTGGTTGTCCATTTTCCATTCCTACTGGCACGTATGAGAGTTTGAGTTGTTCTGTACCTTTGCCAATCTGGAGCATAGTCAGTTGTTTTTTTAACTGTTCTAGTGCATGTGTAGTGGTATCTCATTGTAGCTTTGGTTTGCATTTACCTAATAACTACTGATGGGAAGCATCTTTTCTTGTGCTTATGAGCCATTGGTTTATCTTCTTTGGTAAAATGTCTGCTTGACACTTTTTCCCATTTTTTCATTTGGGTGTTTTTTGTCTTCTTATCATTGAGCTGTAAGAGTTCTCTATATATTCTGGATACAAATGTTTTTATTAAACTGGATACATGTTTTAAAAATATTTGCTTTAAGCATGTAGATTGCCTTTTTTATTTTTAAGTACCTTTTAAAGAGCAAAATTTTTAATTTTGAGGAAGCCCAATTTTCAGTTTTTGTTTTATGGTTTGTGCTTTTTGTATACTATCTTCGAAATCTTATTAATCTACAGTCATAAGTTATTTTTACCAGTTTTCTTCTCAAAATATTGTAGATTTAGCTCTTACATTTAGTTCTACCATCCATTTGGATTTAACTTTTGTTTACAGTGTAAGGCAAGAGTTGGGGTTCCTTCCTTCCTTCCTTTCTTTCTTTTCTGCATATATTGTCCTGATGTTTCAACACCAATTGTTGAAAAGATCTTCTCTTACCCTTTGAATTACCTTGACAACATTGTCAAAAACTTATTGACTGTATATGTATGAGCCTATTTCTGGACTATCTTCTGGACTTTCTATTTTGTGTTGTTAGCCTGTATATGCACTTCATTACCTTTTAAAAACTCCAGTTAAAATCAGCTAGAGTGAATCATGTTGTGTGCAACTAAGAGCAATGTCTGGGAGGTACAGCTTCCATTTAACTTCATTATAGAAACTCTGCTTTGAAAAAAGTATTTATTTTGGCTGTTTAAATAGTTGATATGACAGTATATAAATCTGGAGATAATAGAAATGCTTAGTAATGAAGCCAGTTTTAGGAGAGGAATTTTCTTCTTTCTACATTATATGCTTTTAGGGTAGTTTATTCCACAGCAAGCCAGAATAAGCAAGCGGAAAGTCTTTTGATTGTCCTTTGTCAAGTGGCTTCTTTCCTACTGAGTGATTGCTGTGTGAGCCATTATTAATTCTTCCACAAACAGGAGATGCGATACCCCTTTGTGAATCAGAGGAAATCTGGTATCGGCCCTCTGCAGTGGGTTTGAAATCATTAAACTAGTTAAACCAACATAAAAGCTTAGAAAAATAACCTTTTGATTTTTTCCCATCCTTAATCTCATTGGTTACCTTAGGAAAAAAATGTAGTAACTCTTTGGGAGCAATGAAATTGTAGGCTAAAATTAGCTAGTTAAAACAGGCAGGGAATTGTATTGTGGTGGTTTTCGCAGAGGGCATATACTTCAGACAGCTCTTAGTGCCGTCTTTGTTGTCAGAAAACACTTATGAAGCACCCGTCTCTTGATCTCTCTAAGCGTTAGATTACGCCACGTGTTCCATCTCTTACTCAAACAATTCAATCTATCGTCCTCTATCCTTATTGTAACACCTAGTAATTTTGGCCCCTAGGGCGAGGTAGATTCTGCTGTCTGGAATTTACTTTTCCATTGACAATCTTTTATTTAGGGTTTCACAATACACGTTTGCCTGCCATGTCCATCCCATTAATGGTTAGATGTTCGTGAATGAAAAGAATGGGCTCTGTACTTTAAAATTTAGGTATAGATGAAGGCGCACATTCTGAGATTTATTTGCCTCTCACCTTGTGTTCATTTTACAAACATCAACTATATCTTTCTAGCTAGATAAAAACTATCAAGAGCCAGCCCTAATGGCGTAGTGGTTAAAGTTTGGTGTGTTCTGCTTCATCAGCCTGGGTTCGGTTATCAGTTGCAGAACCACACCACTTGTCTGTCAGTAGCCATGCTGTGGCGGCAGCTCACATAGAAGAACTAGAAGGACTTACAACTAAGATATACAACTATGTATTGGGCTTTGGGGAGCAAAGAGAAAAAAAACAATCAAACAAACTATCAAAAGTTGATATGTGTTAATCCATTTTTCTCTTTTTTACCATTTAAGCAAAGTTTCACGCATAAGTTATCTTCTTTTCACAGTTTGTGTGCTTACTCTGTTTTGAGCTTTGTTTTAATTTCTTTAGTGGTAGCCTGAAAAATCTGGCATGGCTACTAAGTGTCATGTTCTAGAAAGATTAATTCATAAAATAACTTGTATTTATAGACAAAATATCGAAATTTTAAAAATCTTTAGTAAACAAAAAGTCTTGTGACTCTTTCTCAAGTTTCAGATGAAGACCCCAGAATTTAAATCAATTCTTTATTCTCATTATTTCAACTATTTTTGTGCCTTTTAACTAAACAGACAGGCATAAACCCAACAATAACACCAGCTTGAGAAAAGGGCTTAAAAATATGTCATAACATAAAACAAGCTTCCAATTACCTCTGACTTCCATTTCCTTTTTTGTCCCCATTTTCCATTTGGATCCAATTGTGCCAAAACAGCAACAACAAAAACAAAATAAAATAAAAGCAGCCTCATTATTTCCCAGCCTAGGACACACACGAGCCATATGGTCCCCACATGGATGTTCTGATATTACATCTATGGCAAGGCATTCACTTTTTAACTCTAGATGATCAAGCAGATGGAGAAGCCATTTCATGTGGGTGGGAACCTCTTATTTAAAACACAGATAGCTGAAATAATAACTAAAGAAATTCAGCAAAGAGGTAAACTACTTTCAAGTGCAATTCTTCTTTGCTTTTATACTTTTGCCAAGTATGAAAATTCACAGAGGTAAAGACCTGGCAGAGAGGAAAAGCTTAAAATTTCTATTTAAAGTGGTGAGCAAACAGCTATGGATCGGTGGGCTATAGAAATCTTGATGATTCTCCTGTCTCCATCAGAAAATCCCACAAGAAATGTTTAACATTTCTTCTTTCTCTTTGGTTCCAATGGTAGAACAAGGTATTAAGAATATTAAATATATATATATATATATTGTTTTTTTTGTTCCAGATTAAAAGAGGAGAGGTCCCTTCTCTCTTTCTCCTCTAAAATATAAATAAAACACACACACAAATGTGCACACATATAAGCACACACATAAGCACACACATGTGCATATACTTGCACACACAAGCACACACACACACACACACATAGGTCACCACAATAGTGCTGGTTGTGACAGCTCTCAAATGGCATAAATGGGTTGTATCAGATGGCACAATGTGGGAACAACTCTGCCAGTGAGTGATTTGTGGTTTTTGTTGCTATTTCAGAAAATAGAGAGTATATCAAGAGGAATGTAATTTGTTTCTATGAGAGAAATGGGTAACTCTTTTGTGGGGTCACTGAGGAATGACGACCATTGCCATACTTCATTAGACTAGCTGGTCATACACTGTTTAGTGGAAATATCTTTTCAGCTTTTTTGTCAGTTATCCTGACAGACCTCAATTTTTAGGGAAAAATTCCATTTTATAATGGAAAGGGGGGTGGTAGGATGAGAGGGAGTGAGAATGACAGGGAGGGTACAAACACATGTGGAAAATCTAAGTCTTCACATGTTTCACTGGAATATGTTTCAAAATGCCACAAAATGAAATTTTAGGCAAAGTTTTCCAGAATATCATAATTCAGAAAACCCTCAAGTCTTTGGATTCTACATGAAGGCTACTCTGACCTGTTAGTGTTAGAACAATATTATTTTCATCGGACTCACTAGTAATTTCTGATGCAGTGGTATTCACTGCGGGTTAGAGCTTATGGGTCAGCCTTTTCCCAACACATTCTTATTTTGCTGTCTTTATTTTTTAAACTCTGGCATAGACAAGAATAAGAGGAGCCATATCCCCTACAATTAAAATGCAAACATCTATTTTTATGCAAATTTTCTCATCTAAGAGAAATTTCCCCTTGATAATGCTGGCACATTATATATGTTGATAATAAATAGCAATTTTATGCCTGGTATTATGGAAAGGAAGTCACAAAAAGGTCTTCGATCTCTGTGGACCAAAGTAGATAAAACAGGATACTGCAATTAGCAACTAATGTAAGCCCTGGAGAGACATAAAGAATGAAGAGAGAGATGTGCATTTTTCTTCTGGAAGGATTTTAAGAGAACTAAAGCAAAGAAGGATATTAAAGTGGTGAGATAATGGTTTCTTTTATATGTCTACCAGGATAACAATGTCCATTGTTATCTATGTAAAAAACATTCATTAAACATCTAATGACACACTGAAGGATAATAATACTAATTCAATATTTTAGCCCAGAAATCATTTACAAAAAAAATCATTTACAAAAGTTGTTAGCACCATAAAATTCACCTTGGAAAGTTAGGCTTTATCAATATTTGCTAGAACAAGAATTCCATTAATTTAAAGCATTCCACTATTTTAGGGGATGCCAAGTCACATTTTTTTGTGGAATTTTGTGATATTCCCATTGTCTCTTAAAACCATAGTATCGTTTATTTTTTGAATTTCAAAGAAATTAAATTTAATTTTGAGCATCTTTGGAACACCCAAGCATGATCTTGAAACAGTTGGCAGGAGTTACAATGTCATAAAACCAGTCTCGGAATTGCTAGCTTATGGGAAGAAATCATTTACTCAGTTAATCTGATAAATTTCTAAGATTATTTGAATTCATAGTAATAGTGTTATAATTTTTAATTGCCAGATAACCAGCCAGAAATATAGTGACAAATTATAAGCATACAGCTGATTGCCTGATCACATGGGAACAAACCCATGTATCCACTATCCAGGGCTTGAAATTGAATATTATGCGTATCTCAGAAGCCCCTTTGTGCTCTGTAGTACTCGCTACTTCTCCACTCTTTTCCTCTCCTTAGGTAACCATGATGTTGAATTCTAATATAATGGATTAGTACTATTTGCTTTGAATTGTATACAAAAGGAATCATATATATGTATTGTTTGTGTCTTGTTTCTTTCACTCATTATGATGGTTGTAGGTTTCATGCTGGTTGTTGTATGTAACAGTAGTTTGTTCATTTTTATTATTTTGTAATAGTTCATTGTATCCCACAATTTGTTATCACATATCGCAATTTATTTATCATGAGAAAATATCTGAGAAACCCAAATTGAGGAACATTCTACGTGTCTTGTCCAAGACTTTTGGTGCACTTGTACATGCCTTTTTGTTGGGCATATCCAATAGAGTGGACTTGCTATTTCTGAAGGTATGCATATATTTACATTTAGAAGAAAATGCCTGTTTTCTAATGTGGGTTTCAATTTACCACCTGCATGGGTGTGAATGCTCCCATTGCTCCAAATCCTTGCCACTCATCCTGTTAATCTTTAATTTTAGCTATTCTAGTGGGTGTGTAGTGATATCTCACTGTGATTTTAATTAAATTTCCTTGATGGCTCATGACATAAAGTACTATTTCCTTGGATATCTCTTTTGTGAAGTGATTGTTCAAGCCATTTGTCCGTTATTTCTATTTGTTTTTTGTAATTTTCTCATTGTTTTATGGGAGGTGTTTGTAGATTCTGGATTTGAGTACTTGTTAGCGATGTGTGTTGCAATAGCTTCGCCAGTTCCTCAGCTTACCTTTTTATCCTCTCAATGATGTCATTTGGTGAATATAAGTTCTTAATTTAAAGGTATTCTCACTTATCAGCCTTTTTCCTTATGGAGAACAATTTTTGTGTTCTATTAAGAAGTATCTTCCTACCCCGTATTTAAATTTAAATAAAGTAAAAATGAAAATTAAGTGATTCAGTTATACTAGTCACATTTCAAGTGCTCAAAAGTGGCTACCATGTTGAATAGTGCAAATATTAAGCATCTCCTTTACCACAGAAAGTTCTATTGGATAGCTCTCTTCAAGGAGCTCTGTTGTTTTACCTTCCACATTTAGAGCAGCAATTGATAAGGTATAATTTTTTGGTGTGGCGTGAGATAGAGGTCATTATTCTTTTTCCCCATATTGATATCCAATTGACCCAGCACAATTTTTTTTAAAGACTATTCTTTCTCCACAGCTCTGTGGTACCAACTTTGTCACAATAAAGTGTCCATTTACAGAAGGTTCTATTTCTGGACTCTCATTATTTCTATTTGTGTGTCTTTGCATCAATAACACCTTCTCTTAGTTACTGTCGCTTTGTATAATTCTCGATATCCAGTTGATTGTCTTGAAATAATCTTGGCTCTTTGCTTCTCTATAAATTTTGAAGACATCTTGTGAATTTCCACTAAAATATTAATTTTCTGGGGATTTTATTAGGCTTTCATGAAATCTTCATAATAGGGGGAGAACTGATATACATGATATATTTTTCCATTTTAATTTCTGTCTCTGATGTATATTTTTCTATACAGAAAACTGATTGCATGACAGTGACTTGCACAGTTTTAATAGAACTATATACAACTTTTTAAGATGTTATATTAAGTAGTATAGTACTTTTGTTTATTTGTTAAAAATTTAAAGCAATCATAAATTTATAAAAAAAGCAGTTGGACAGGACAAGACTTTTTTTTTTTCCTGAACCATTTAAGAACAGGTTGCTCATCTGATGGTACATTTCCCCTAAATATTTTATTGTGCATTTCCTATGAATGATGACTTTCTCCTACCTAACAGCTATCAAAATCAGGAAATTAACATTGATATAGTAATAATGTTTAGTACTTGGAGTCTACTCCAATTTCTCTATTGTCCCAATAACATCCAATAGCAAGAGAATACAGTTCAGAATTTGCACTTAGTTGTCATGTCTCTTTAATCCACTGCAGCCTGGAAGAGTGTCTTGATGTTTGATTTTCATAACTTGGCACTTTTGAAGATTATAGGCCAGTTATTTTGTGGAATGGGGTTTTCACATGGACTTGAGACACTGGAAAACATCAGAATTCATTTATTTTTTGCTCTTTTCCTATTTTTCGGTCAGTCTACTGTGATTGCGTTAGCTCACTGTAGGTTTTGAGATATCGGAAATGCTATAACTGCATGCTTATTGCTAACTACAATAAGGTAACATTGGGAATGATATCCATCTTGTTAGAAGGCACCAAACACTTCTGAAAGAAGAATCCTATACAGCATGATGTGATTTCTCTTCCTTTAGAAAGAGGTAGTACCTCTTTTCTGCACCTCTCAGAATGAACAAATTCCATTTTTCCATTCATGGTTTAGATGATAAAAGAAAAAACAATAGCATGTACAGATAAACAAATTAAACTATTTCTTGACTACTTAGTGGTAGAACAATGACAAAGCTTTGACTGAAAAATAACCCAGCTTGATATCTGTAACAGTACCCAACTTGTTTTGATTCTTATTTTGTTGTTTCTCTGTCATCTTATCTATGTCCCAGGAAATTGTATCCTCATGTTTTATTACAATGAGAAGAAATATTTCCAGGATGCATACAGCTGTTCTCTTGAACTTGTGACATTTAAAGGGCAATAGAATGCTAATGTGACTAATAAAAGAGAAAAAATGGCTTTCTAAGAGGCAACATTAGGATCCTAGTTTCTCCTTAACTTATCTTTTAAACTGACTCAATTGGACAACTTAGTTTGTAAAGATGGAAATAGAGAAGCACTGTGGATACAAATTGAAATAGTAAAACAAAGACACTTCTTACCTTTCAATAAATAGGTTGTCATTTTCTTCTCCTTTTTTGTAAGGAAAAATCTATCAGGAAAGAGGTGAAGGAGTGTGTTTCTGTGAATGTGGTCGTCTGTAATGATTTTTTAATTACTCTGGAAGGCAAGAGGTTGCAATACAAAAATAATCCTTCTTTGGTAATTGATTTTTGTAGTTTCCTTTGAACACACAAAATTGGTTTCAGAGATGGCATATTACAATGTGCCAGTGAGCAAGGATATTGATAACTGTAGAATATGAACTCTGTAAGGTACCCATTGCCATTTTTGCCCTCAGTGCTTACATTTGGCACACTAGAACCAGGTCTCAATAACCACAATGACTGTATTCAGAGCTGAAAATCAGGGCCCTTGGTCTGTCAAATGTAAGTGTACTGAAATGGGAACTTTGAATGAGAATATTTGAGATAACAATGCTGTAGAAGTTCTAGGACATATAGTTACTCCAGCTAACGATTATCCAAGGAGAAAAAACCATGCACTCATTCATTTACTCACTTAACTCAGTAAGCATTTTATGACTGTATAGCAGTCACCAAACACTAGAACAGGGAGTTGGGGATGGAACCATGAACAATAGCCAGTCTCTAATCTTAGCAGCCCACAGTGACTCTTTAAAGGAGCAAGGAGAATGAGCAGACCCTATTGACATTAGTCTTTTGTCCCCACTGGTTATTCATCTGACGAGATTTGAGCACAGTCTTTATGATATGGAAGCCATGGCTAATTACAAGAGGTTATAAATGAGCTAGTGAACCTTCCAACTTGGCAGTGCAGGGCAGGAAGACTCAGAGTCTTTCACGAGATGGCTATCCTAATATGTGCTGCATAATTTCTGTTGGCTGCTCTTGAGACATACTCCGCACCTTCTCTACCTGGCTGGAGCCTCAGCAGGTGGCCCTGTGTGGACTGAATCAATGGCACCCTTGTTGGGCAGCCTGATGAGACTCACCTGGGAGAGGCTGGAGCTCCTTCCCCCAACTCCCTGCCTGCTGGGTTGTGAGGGGTTGGTTATACCATGGCCTGTCTGGACGGCTACCTCTTATAGCAACAATGGCTCACTCCAAGTTTTGGTGACCACTTCCTCCCTTCAGGTCCAGAGTGGCAAAGGCTTCCTGCTGTTATTAGGCACAGGATGCCTTTTCATCCCTTGTTGATTTCCTTTAAACCCCACACAGTTTTATAAATTGTCCTGTTCTGAAACTCTTTTCAGTTATGCCATTTGAGTGGACCCTCTGTCTCCTGCCTGACCATGACTGATACGTAATGCCAGATGTAGCACCTACACTGGCAACAAGTCAAGAATGATGAGATGCACCAAGTGTGCAAATGTGGCACTGCCTAAGGAGTGGTCCTTGGTAGGCTCCAGTAGGTTAAAGGCGCTTGGGGTGGAGTTTGAATGCTGGCTCTTGTTGGTCTCATTTCTGTATTTATTAGGAAAGGATGACATATAATTTATAATACACTAAATTTAAAAAGAAGGGAAAGATTATGTTAATTGGGTCCTTGCTACTAGAGAGAGCCCTTGATTTTGGATCTCTCTGAAGACTCTATTGGAGACTATAAGACCCTCTGATAAATAAATAAATGAAGAGTAAAAAATCTCTCCATGTGAGACTGTGACTGTTAGAAAAACACAAAACTCTGCTACTCAATGTTCAATTTGAAATTTAAAAGAATGATGAAACAGATCAAATGGGTGTGCCCAGGCCAATTTTTCTATCACACTACAATTGGAAATCTTTTCCCACAAAAGAGAAGTTTAAAATGCTTCTCCCCCCATTATGAGGCACAGAAGACTGATATTGGCAGAGAAAAGCTGCTGGTTTGGCAGAAAATACTGACATGGGGCAAAGAGCTACAGCCACACAATATAATTTCTGGTAACTAGTAAAACAGGAAGCCAGCATTCCGCTGATCTTGAAGCAGAATCTAAGTTAAACTACATTCAATGGCTGTTCTTCAAGCAAGTGGAAAAAGTGAGGTTAGCAGCTTGGGGCAACAAGTCATGAGAATACTCAAGTAAGGAACAGACAAACCAGTGTAAGGGAAGAATGGACATAGCAAATACCCAAGGAAGGAAGAAGAGTAATCCACATCCCTGTTCTCTTGGGAAAACTGGTGAAGGATTAGCGAAGATAGTTATAAGAAATCCCTGTATAGTATATCGTTTTACACGAGCACAAGTCTGCAGTTCACACTTCTAATTCCATTTTCAACTCTCCCCAATAAGTCATTTTCTCATCTTCAGAAAGTTTCAAGAACTCATCTAGATAGTGTTACATACATGCTTGTACACGTAACTCTCCCCTCATGCCCACACCTATATCTAATTTTAGAAAGGGAATCTTGCAGTAAAAAGCTGCTAAGATATCTGCACATTGTGTAAGGTATCTAGAATTGCATCCCCACCACGGAGGATGTCCCTACAAGACCCTCTTCCCTTGTCCTAGCTGCATGGACCAGGAGCAGACAAGAACTCTATCTGTAGACATAAATTCTCGCTTCTGAGAATTTGGAATTGTGACCCAGGGACAGTTGCTCTGTCTCCCAGTGTGGCTGAATGGCATGTTGAGCGTTAAATTGCAGCAGCTTAACTAACTGGGACACCAAATGCAGGGTTGTGTCCTCCTTCCCCACAGCCACCGGCTCTCACATCAGCCAAGGAGACATGGAACATTCTTGACGATGGGAGATTGAGGAGATTGGGGATTATGTGTGAACTAGGAAAACAGGATTTTCATTCTATGCCCTGAATCTTAAACTCTGGGCTTAGGAAGGAGAAAAGAGTTTTGGATGACAGAGTTTGGAGATGGTGGCAGAAAAAGGAATCCCTCCACTTACCTATGCCCCTTAAGTTTCCCAGAGGAGGACACAGCATCCCACTGATTTGATGAGAAAAAGACAGCAAACTAATTAGTCAGGATTGGGTTTGGCAAAAAGTAACAGGAAAAAAATAGTGAATTAAAGAGAGCAGAATTTTATTTTCTCTCATATGAAAAGTCTGGAAGTAGACTGCCCAGGGCTTCTTTGGCAGATTCATGGTGTCAAGATGCAGGCTCCTATTTGCTGCAATGGTTAATTTTATGTATCAGCTTGGCTGGACTATGGTGACCAGTTATTTGGTCAAACACCAGTCTAGATGTTGCTGTGAAGGTATTTGTTAGATGTGATTAACATTTACAAAGTCATTTGACTTTAAGTAGTTTACCCTCCATAATGTGAGTGGGCCTCATCCAGTCAGATGAAGGCCTTAAGAGCAAAGACTGGAGTTTGCCAAAGAAGAAGGAATTCTGTTTCCAGAGTGAAACATAAAAATTCTGCATGAAACTCAAGACTGCAACATCAGCATTTACCTGAGTCTCCAGACTGCCAGTTTGCACTACGGATTTTGGACTTGCCAGCCCCACGATTTCATAAGCCAATTCCCCAGTTGCTAATCCACCATTGAGAGCAGCAGCTTTGAAGATCTCTCCTGTACCACTGACAGCGAGAGCAGGGTGGGCGGTAATGACACAGTGCTTCCAGGATTGATATGGGCACAGCCAGGACTCTGCCTCTTTCTGCTAGATCAAGAGTGGCATGTACAGTAGCCAAATGGCCCTTGCCCAAGTGGGGCTCAGTTTGTGAGGTAAGAGGTTCCTCCTAACAATGGTTGTGGCATGAGAATGGAGATGTTGCTGGACTCTCACAAAGGAGGTGACAATGGAACTCCAGATCTGGCCCATTGCCACCCACCAGAGGAATATCCAAACGTTGTCCAAGCTGGGAGAACATATGACCCATGATTCCATCAATGAGCAACATCAGGAGATACCAAGGAAGAAGCAATTACATCCCCACTGTCCTCCCTGTCCCCATGCCATGCCATACTGATACCATGAGGATCCCCCCAAAGAAGGTGAAAGGAGGTCTGATTGTTATTAAGACAAATTACACAGAGACAGATAAAAGCCAAAAAAATCTGATCTCCAGAATGACCATCTGAAAAGACTGTGGAGGTCCACTCCCAAACAAAGGCATGTAAATCAAAGGATCTGAGAAGAAATGGAAGAAAATTCAGCCAATAAGCTGGTGTGGTGGTCTGGCATGAGGTGGGCGAGGTCCCACTTGAAGGCAGCATGAGGCAGTGGGGAATCGAAGTGAAGGGATAGGTAGATGTTCAGGTAGGCAAACAGTTGGCATTGGCAAGGTATGTCCTCAAGCACTGGGGCTCTGTCTCTGGGCAGAGACCAGGGACAGGTGCATACCTGGTAAATGTAGGAAGAGTTGTGGGTTTAGATGTTGAAAGCAAGATGGAATCCTAGCCCCAGAGAGCCAAGCATACTGGGAGGCTGGCTTAAATGAGGTTTTAGGCATAAGGGAAAAGGCAGAAGCTCAGTTAGCTAAACTGCGCTGCAAGGTCTTAGCAGGACTTAGTGGTGAGTGTGATTTGATGCTGAGTGCTGGGCTGTTAAAGTCCTTAAATTTCTCTGAGTTGGGGATGGTCTAGAGACTGGGCTGGGTTGATCCTTCTGTGTGAGTCCAGTGTCTACTGTCAAATAGAGCAGGAAGTGGGCGGCACCTGACAGCGTTGGGGTATGTTGACTGATATAGATTTTGCTTGAAAGCGCCAGCTCCTTTATCAATAAAGTCACTCGTTACTTCCCTTTCCAGACTCCTAAGCTCACCTGTGCTCTATTGGTTATTGAAATCATTGTTTGTGACTTAGTTTTATTAAATATCTTTCAAAGCGGATTAAATCAGCATCCTGCTGATTTGAAACTGAAGGATTTTAAGATAATCTTTGAAGAGGTTTTTAATTAAGCACGTGAAAGAGAATTGACAAGTGAAAATCTATTGTTTCGACCAAATCTTACTGACATTTGTTGTTAAAACGGAGACATCTCAAGGTAGCACATTTCACAGAGCTTCAATTCTTTTGTGTATCTTTAATCATTCTCTTTAAAATATGGGAAAAGAAAGAAATGTGTTTTGGAAAATTAGAAAATAGCGAAGACTTTGTAAAAATAGCTGCTGCTGAAATTCAGGTAAGAGCACACTTGGATAATTCGAGCAAAATGAAATTAGTGGCTCCAGATGGCATTAAGTGCAGCACTGCAGAAGAATTATCTAAGAAACACAGTCAACTACTAAAGAATATTTTTAGAGCACAAAAATAGAAAGATACCAGAAGATCAGAAAATAGGAAGTAGGGCACATCTTTTTAAAAGAGAAAGAATAACCACAGTAATTATCTAAATGTATAATTCTTGTTAATTTTATGGGCAGTAGTAAGATAAAATAGCTCAGAAATCCAGAGTCTATAGGCACCATTAGAGATCAGAGTCATCTGTGTTAACAAGGCTGATGAATTCTTCTAGAGGAAGTTTTCTTTCTCTTTCTTATGGATTTTTGCTCTTTTGCCCACATTTGATTCTCTGTCAGCTCCCATCTGCTGCTTCACCACTTCTGTTTCTCTGACTCCTCGTTCCTTGGGGCTTCTTTCTTCTCTTTTTTACCTCTGTCTTGCTCCTTAAGTAAAATTGTTCACTAACCTGCCCCAAGATGCTGGTTAGGGGTAAATGAGAGAAGATATGAAGTACCCGCCATGTAGAGCCTGGCACACGATTCCCAATTCAGTGTTAATTTTCCTCCCTTCCAGCATCTTCCCTTCCTTTCCTAGCTTCATATTCTACTCTGCTGCACTCAGTTTGTTCTACTCACTACCCTCTAAATATGAATTTGTTTCATAATTCTGTGAATTTAATTTACCAAACATGTATATTGAATACCTGCTATAGTGAAGACACTAGGACGGTTAACATAAGGGTAAGTGGCTTACTTCCACTTCTTTCAAGAGCTCACAGCCTCTGCCTTCAACACTTAATCTACTTCTCATCCCAAATGTGGAGAGCCCTTTCCTCCTCTTATCTGACTCTCACCTTTTCCCTCATTCTGCCTCCACGAAACCTCCACAGCTCCTCTTTACAGGGTCTTCCCTTTACGCTGAGCCCCGGAGCAGCATTTTCTGAACATGGCCTGAAGAACACTATTTCTTTGGAATTTTGACATTTTTTTCCCATTAAAATAGGATTACGTGGTCAAACACATTTGGGAGTTGCAGATTTAAATGAAGTTAATCGGGTTTCTTTGCCACAGGATTTCTCAGAGCTTTCAATATCCTAATCTGCATTTGAAATCCTCAACTGGGGTTAGAGTGTGTGGAGGTTTACATTTGTATTTGAGTACAGACCTGATTTCATGGACCGACAAATGGGGCTGGTGTTCTGCAAAGTATACCTTAGAAAACTCCACCCTGAGGTACATATTGTATCATTCATTTACCATGTTTTATAACACTGTTTCTATCATGTTTAAATGTCTTATTTCTTCAATTAAGTTGGCCATCTCCCTATTTTTGAAGACTGTGGCTTACGCTTCTTTGTCACAAAGTGTCGCACGCTTTGCCTTGTCCACTATATACACAACGTACAATTTCAAATAAAAACCAAACTACTACTTAGGAACTTATCACCTGCAAGGCCGTGTGCGTGTTCAGTGCTTCCGGGGGGGGGGGGTACAAAGCTGTGCATGCTGCAGGTTCTTCCTTCAATAAGTAACATTATACGTGATGCTTTAGAATTGACTCTGTACTTTTAAATACAGTGTTTTATTTGAGCTTTTCAACTGATAAATAAAATGGGAAGCAATAGGATATATTGGAGTATATGAGGAAGCCATTTGGTGTAAAACGAATTTGGTCTGACATTGTTTTTCCAAAGTGGCCTGACCTGGCCTTTGAAAATGCATTGTATATCTGCTTTGAGCATTTACCATGTCCCAGAGACAAGAACAAATGCCCTGAAGATAAGGATGCCACTTCCCCCACATGGCATTTCCTTGAGGATAAGCATTTCTCCCTAGGCGAGGATTTGATGGCTGTGCTCATCCTGTGACCACCCAACTCGAGACAGCAGACCTGCTACCTGCTACATCCATCAAAGGCTATGCTGACAGGGCAATCTCGTGACTATTGCAAAATGGACATTCCAATCATATGTGATATATGCTCTTTGACGGTATATAACCACTCTGTGCACCCCACTTCTTTGGTGCCCTTCCTTCCTTGGGGAAGGAAGGCCCCAGGCTATATGGTCCTCAAATTTGGCTCATAATAAACTCACCCCAATTTTGATGTATAGATTGGCTATGGATTATTTGCGTCGACACAACAATCTGGTGAAGTTTGATAAGGGTTACTCTTCCCACTTAACAAACCAGTAAACTGGGTTCCAGTCAAGTTTGTGACTTGAGCGACTGCTTGTTTAGTAAGGACCAGAGGAGGGGCTGGATGCCAGCACCTCTGCTTTTCACGCTGGAGACTTTCCACAGCAGCAAGGGAATCAGGCAGGAGTGCTCACTTGAAGGGAATCAGGAAGTTAGCCAAATACACATAAAAGAATTAGCTACAATGTTGATGTTTGCTAGAGAGTGTTTTATAGAGGGAACAGTCTTGTAAAAAAACTTCACACAACTTTGCATCACTAAGAGGTTGATTAGATCATGTGGTGTGATGGGCAATTCTTGAGATTTGGAGACAAACAGACCCATGCCAACTATAAGCTGTGTGATTTGAGGCAAATTGCCTAACTTTACTGGGGCCTTCATGCATCACGTAGAACCCACCACCCGTATGCAAATCAAGGGGTTTATTTTGTCTCTATTGTAATGAAAACATGACCACGTTTTACCAGGATCACCACTTTCACTATCACCTTTTAAAGACATCCCAAACAGGGATTTCCCTTATTTTAAAGAAGAATCAAGTTTTCTGTCCTAGAAAAAAGTCAGAAATGTTGATGACATTATGACACAGGTATTGGAAGGGAATGAACTGAACTATGTGGATTGGTAGTACAAATGATAAAAATACTATAAAAACTAAGTTCAAAAAAATAGGAGGGGAAAGCAAAATGAACACAAATATTATACACAAAGCAAATATTATAATTAAGTAGTAGCAGCACATGAATTTATGATATATAAAGGATTATATTTACAAACGGATTAAGGCTGTAAAAAAGAACAGAATATGAAAAATTTTGTGTTTATTGTGGTAAGTATAGGTGTTTTCAATTGTAGAGTTTTAGAAACTTTAATAACTCACTTTTATATTTCATTATAAAAGTCTTAGAAATATTAGTTATAAAATTGTATTTTAATTTTTAGATGGGACCTATGAAATTGTCCATATTTTCTAAAAATTATTAGCTTTCTCAATTAGTAATGAGAAATAATGTATTATCATGAGTAAAAGAAATAATAATGCTTGAAAATTTTAGCAAAAGTCAAGATTTTAATGCAATATAAAGAAGTATGACCATGCGAAGCAAAATTTTAGGTTCTCTCAATATCTTTTAATATTTTTGCCATCCTTGTTTAAGTCAGCATAAACATAAAGATTTGTGTTGAAGGGAATTCTCCTTGGTTTCTGATATCCTTTCAATATGGGACTTTTCACTGTTTTTATTTTCATAGTAATTGCTCGTTAGTGGGCATCCTGTTCATTGATAATGTTTGGAGGAGAACTTGGACTTGGCTTTTAAAACAACGTATGGATGATACTCTATTATAAAGCATATGTCAGGCTGTCTAGCAGAAAGTGACAGCCATGCCAATTGTCCCTGGGCATGGCTCTTGTTGACAACATGGAACAGGGGTTAGCAAACTACAGCCAGCTGCTAGTTTTTGTAAATAAAGTTGTTTTGGAATTCAGCGTTGCTCCTCTGTTTACACATTGTCCATGGCTGCTTTTGCACAGTAGTGGGGGAATTGAGTAGTAGTGACAGATACTGCAGGGCCCAGAAAGCCTTTTACTATCTGACCCTTTGCAGAAAGTTTGCCTGCTCTGACATAAAGGATGTGTGGTGGAAAGAGACTGTTTCCCCTGTCCAGGACCCAATTTTCCTTTTTCTGGTAATAGCTCACGATCCTCTTTGGGGAACCAACCTCCTACACTCTCAGTCTGTGTTCTTTGATGGGTCCAATCCTGCTCTAGCTCCAGGAACGGGCATCTGACCCAAGCTTGGACAAAGTCAGGGTGATTATTTCAGGCATGGGCACTTTATTTACTTTGGGCCAATTCATGACCTTTGATAAAGGTATTTTCTGTTAGACTAGAAGGCTTTTCTTCCTCTGGGTTGGTAAGTTTATAGGAGATAATTGCCATGTTAAGAGAGCCTGCCTAAGAATGAAGCTAACCAAAGGAAAGCTGAGTCAAGCACTGAAGAGGAAGGTACAGAGGGAGAAATGGAAACGTATCTGTCTACTGTCTATGTATGTGTCTGTCTACCTATCTATCTATGTATCTATCTATCTATTATTCATCTATCTATCTACCTCTTTATCTATCATCTATCTACCTATCTACTTATCTATCTATCCATCTATCATCTATCTACCTATCTATCTATATATCATCTATCTACCTATCTATTGATCTATCATCTATCTATCATCTATCTACCTACCTATGTACCTATATCTATCATCTATTTACCTATCATCTCTCTCTCTCTCTCTATCTATCTATCTATAATCTATCTACCTATCTATCTATCAGTCGAATCCTGATAACATGCCTTGCTGCCTGGAATCTAGCTGTACTAGACCCCTCTGCAAATCTAGATCCCATTTTAGGTCAGGTTTAGATCCTTCTGAAACAAAGAATCCCAATGAATTCAGTGTGTTCTCATGTTGGAGTGGAGAGCAGGGAGTGGATAGTGGATTGAAGAAAGAATCTTCTGAAATCATGACAAAGAAAGCTATAGAAAAGAGTCAAAATGTGACATTCTGGCAGAGGAAAAGAAGATGTGAAGGTAGAGAGAAAATAGAACTCTGCTTGTCTGCTTTCCTTGATGAAAGATGTTGGATGTGGGAATAGCTGGTTCATAGTAACCCGGGGAGTTGGATTCATCTCAGAATGTGATAGACATGGTGTGGTTACTAGTTGAACTCAAAAGACCTTGAAGTTTTAAAACAAGGCCCTCCTTGAAAGCATTATACTAAGTGAAAGAGTGACCACATATTGTGTGATTCCATATATATGCTATGCCCTGAAAAGGCAAATTTATAGAGACAGAAGATAGACAGTTGTTGCCTGGTGCTGGAGGTGGGAGTGGGGATTAGCTGTAAATGGGCATAAGAGATCTTACTGAGGGGATGAAAATGTTCTAAAACTGATTTATGAGGATGGTTGTATCACTCAGTAAAGTTACTAAAGATCATTGACTTGTACATTTGAAATGGGTGAATTTTATGATATGTAAAATACACTTCAATAAAGTTGTTTAAAAAGAGGCACAAAAGATAAAAATAAGATGAAAGTGAAATAAACACAATGTAGAAAACAGAGAGTTTTATTTGAAAATATTGTTCCTACTAAGTTGGCACACAGTATTGATAATAATGTCACTTATAGCCAAATGCAATTCATACACCTCGACTGAATTCTGGAGAAGAAAGAAAAACTATACAAGACATTCTTAGGATAATTGGAGACATTTGAATATGGATTAGGTTTTAGATGGCACTAAAGAAGTTTTAATTTTCTGAGATGTAATAATTGTACCCTAATTTTATGAGAGACTATCCTTATTCTTGAGAAAGCATGCTGAAATATTCAGGGCAGCAGAATAATAATAATTTTAAAAGTCTGGACATTTACAGTATTTCATTGTTTCTAAGACTCCACTGATTATAAAATGGATCATTATTATTTATACCAGAAAAAGAGAAAAATGTTGCCAATAAAAATGATACAATGCTTTCACATTTAAATAAAACCAACAACAAAACAAACAAAGAAAAAAAAAGCAATCTCTTCTAGTAAAACAAAGTTCTGGAGCCACGAACCAGAAGGTGCATGAAAAACAACTGGGAAGATGCAATCTAAATCATAATGGGGTGAAAGAAGTGGAAAGCAATGAGATTTTGGTGGCTTAGGAAGTTTTCAGCCTCAAATGGATTCTATTGATTTAGTGCGTGCTCTATATTGTGATGTATTAATGACAATTATTACTCAATTACATTGTTTTAAGAGTGGTAGCAAAAGACGTGAGCTATACAGCACACATGGCCAGGGTGCCAGGAAAGGTAGAGCTAGCTCTTTGAAAGCAACATGAGTAGACTAGTGACTTGGAGGGATATGTGGATGGGTCCATCTGACACATGCCACTTACCCGCGATGAGTAAAATCAAGACGTGAGTTCTGATTTCCGGAAAATCTCATTCTAATGTGGATGACACTAATGAGGAAGGCAGCCAGTCAAGCGAGAAGGGTGTCATACAGCCAAACCTTTCAAGATCCTGCTCTCATTTTCACTTTTTTGAATGAAATAGATTAGGTTCAATGTAGGGCAGTGAATGAATTAATATCGAAGTCAAAAGACAGTTGAAAATAAGGAAAGGTGAAAAAGATGTACTGGGAAGCTGTAAAGAGAGAAAGAATAGTAAAGAGGGGATGTGTATGTTTGTCTGAGGAAGATATTGCTTGAAGGCTGTATATTTTAAGATTTTGGAGATGGATAATTGAGGACCATTTCAAATACTTTAATACATGTGCCTCCACACCTGCTTTCCCTCTCAAGAAGGAAGAGAATGAAAGTGGCAGCAAGCAGTTTTACTGATACTGAGGAATACACACACACACACACACACAGACACACACACGCATTCCTTACCCTGGAAAACTAAACATGGTAAAAACAAAATACGTCTGACTTTTTGACTAAAGTAGATCTTCAATATACTCTCAAAGTAGCTTGTTATTTCCCTTCCTATTACCTACCACAATCATGATTGAATAATTGTTTATGTAATTATTTGTCTACTGTCTGTTCCCTCCCAGATTATAAACTACGTGAGACCTAGACTCTATGTATCTCCTGTATGGTCTATGCTTAGCACTAGCTCTCTGCTTATCAAATCGTTCGTGCTTATGCAATAATTTCTCAATGAGCGAATGTAATTTCTAGGTTACAATACTTCAGGTTACAATACTTCAGAAAAGTAAAACTCTATAAAACTTTGAGATATGAGTATGCCAAGGAACTTAAACGCTAATAGAAAAGCTAAAACAGTAAATAATTATTTGTTGAAAGTAAGTGGGTTAGTCTGTGACAGGAGCTAAAATAGAGGAATATTCAGTGTTTGGGGAAGGCTTAAAAATGTGAGTAGTCTAGAGGCTGATGTTCAGACAGTGTTTATAGAAATGAGTCTTGGGGGATGGAAAGGATTTTGCCAGGGACTAATGAGTGAAGTTTAATCCAGTGAAATTACTTAGATTTGATCATTCATGGAGGTTTGGAATATCATTGGGATGCTTTACTAGAAGCATTGGCAGGTGGTCTAGCATGGGTGGGACATAGGAAACATGCTGGGGACGAGGCAGGAGGTGGAAGACAGCCTGAGAAAAAGGTTGTTTGGAGACTGTAAAGAGAAGGAAGGGAGTGATCAGTGAGGAAGGGTCAGGCAGCACACAACTGGTGAGTCAGGCAGAGTGCAATCATGAAGATGTAGTTTGCCACACCAAAGAGTTTTTCTGAAAGTGATGGTGGGCCTTTGGAGGGTTTGGGGCAGGGAAGAAGTGTTATCAGTTTTGCTATCTAGAATGGTGAGTGTTATAGTAATGTAGAGAATGGGTTAGATTAGAGACAGATAATTTTTTTATGAAGCAAAAGTGTAAGAACTTTATATAGGTCGCTGGTGATAGCAATAGAAGGGATGACTTGGATAGATATTAGAGTAGAATGGATAGAACTTTGTAATATATTGGATATGAGGGCTGAAGGAGAGGTGAGGGTCTAAGATAACAATTCTTGGCTTTTTAGAGTTTATGTACTTTTGAGAATCAGATAAAATGTTGACTTGGAAAATGTTACAGCACACAAACATACAAAGTTTTGCTGAGAGATTTGAGGGGGATTTCAATGATTTACATCCCTCTCAAACAGGATCTTGCCCATCCCTCAGTTTCATTTAAATTTAATCTCAGTTTAGAACCCCTATTTTAAGAACACTATCCAAGGTGAGGCTAGAGTAGCTGGCTGCACAACTGAGTCATTATCTAGCACAGGAAACATAAACGAGAATGAAGTTTTGAGGGGAAAAATGAAGACAGCAGTTGAAGAAATGGTGGAACCTAATACATACTATAATGTAGTCAAAAGCACAAGATGTAAGCTAGGGAGGAATACTTTGTCTGAAACAATCAGTTAATAGGTGGTATTTAAACATCAGGTGTAAATAAGGTAGTCTAGGAAGTGTGCCAAGAGAGAAGAGAAGTGAACAAATGGTAGAATGTTGGGGATGCCAAGAAGACAGCTCCTTAAAATATATTGAGAATCAAGCAGACAGTAAAAGAAAATCAGAAATCCATGTTACTTAAGGAAAGAGAATTTTGAGAAGGATGGGGTGATCATTTTTAAATGCCCCAGAGAGGCCAATAAGTTGAGGACTACACAGTCTGTTGGATTTGGCAAGTAGAGGTCAATGGTGATGGTTACTAAAGTTGTGTGCTTGGAGTGGTAGAGCTGAGCTAGGACCCAGATTGCAATGACTTGAGGTGTGAATGAGGCAAGAAAAGGGAGGCAGCAAGTGTAGAGTCTTTCCTTTTGAAGAACTGGTTTGCAAAGGGCAGGAGAGGAGTGGTGTATATAAAGAGAGATACAATCATTGCACATGAGTTACTAAGGTAAGTTAAAGATGTTCAAGGTTAATTCACTGCTTTTTGCAATGACTCTGCCATCAAAATAATCAGCACATATGCCCACTTCCAGACAGCCCCCTAGGCTGCTTAGACTATTGGGTTGACCTGAATAACAATCACTGAAGTAGAGTCATGCTATATTGCATTTTGTGAGACATTCTACTACCACACATGTGCTAGCAACAGCAGGACTTTCTGTCAAATAGAATTAGCACCATGAGTTCCTAAAACAAAGGGGAGACTGTTTACAACATCATACTGCATTTTTTATTCACTTTTTTCTCACAAATAATACATATGTGTGTTTCAGTTATGTAGTCAAAACTGATAAAATGTTTCTTTGAAGTGGAATAATCTTTGAATTTTTTTGTCTTATTCAGTGCATCCAGAATGTAGATCAAACAGAAAAAGAGGTAAGATCTAAAATTGTTACTTCATTTTAATTAGCATTCCCTAATAGTTTATATATTTTTATATATTTGAAGAAATAGGCACTAGAAAAGTTCTTTAAATATATTTCAGGAGCAAACACTACATTACTTTTACTATTCATATATTCTGTACTAAGATTTACAAACTCTAGTTTTGAGGACTGCAATTAAGATTATGCCATATAGGACCATCACAACTCATATTGTTATTTATTTCTCCATGTTCCTCAACATTGATGCATTTCGATCACATCCTCCATTAATTGTCAGAATACTAGAACACCAAGGCATAATTGCTTGTTCCTCAGTTCCTTTCCAGGAAGTGTGCTTATTTCCTTATTAATTAATTAATTGCTTCTGTCAGGGTCTATCATGTGCCTAGGAGAAATAAAGAAATAAGGAAAAGGGAGACATGGACTCTGCTCGCATGCAGTTAATCAATAATTTTACAAATAAGTACAATGGTGGCAAGTGTAATAGGAGACAAGTACAGGTGTGTTGATGGCGCACGGTGTGTGTGTAGTGGGGGTCTTCTCTAGTCCTCAAAGCCTGAAGAAAGCCTTCATGAGGAAGCACCACTGCTGCTAGTACTTGAAGGAAGAGCAGGACTTGGCCGGATGAAAAAGTGATGGAGAATATTTTACATGGAGACAGTAGCCAATGTAGAGGATCTTGGCATATTTAGGGAATAAAAATAAGGCAAGTGTGTCAGGGGCTTAAAAACATCGTGGATAGTGGCATGAAATGAAGTTGAACAAGGGGAACAGGAACCAGAACATTCAGGACTTTGATACACATAATACAACGGGATGTCTGGGAGTGAGGTTGTCAGATTTGCCTTAAGTGATCTTAAGGCTGCCAAATGGAGAAGAGATTCAGGAGGGCAGGAGTGACTGCAGAAAATCATTTGGGGACCATTGCTGTGATACAGGTGAGACGATTAGGAAATGAAACAGAGCTGTGCGTGGGGATGATGAGAAGTGGATGGAGTGGAACAGGGTAGAGAGAAATTCTATTGGTTATGACAAGTGAGAGGCAGAGTGTTGGCACTGGCCACTTAGTTTCCGGCATAAGCACGTGGTTGTTTGGTGGATTCATCTACTCAGATGAGGGCCACTGAGGGGACAGGTGAGGGTGTGTGGGAAGCACAGATTGTGAGAACTTAAGATGAGTAGTAATAATAATTTAAAAAGTTGTTGGTGTTTATCAGAAGGCAACAGTATTATTTTATATAATTAACAGTGACAGTTGAACTTATGGTATCATTTTCTTGATGACATTTTGGACGGCTTCAGGGTGTATTTACATGAAGTAGATGCTTCCAACTGTACTGCCTTTTTAAAAGACATATTTGAGGTATAAGACATAAGGGAGTTACTTCCTCCTTTGGTTCTTTTTTCCTGTATGATATGAGATGACCTGAAATGAGAGAACAAGCAGATAATGTCAGTGATGATGATTTCTTGCTGTTCAAATGGCTCTCTGACCTATGCCCACAAAATACGTGGCATTTTTGCCCCAGCTAATTCCATAGCATCCTTGATGTCAGTGAAATCCTTCCCTTCAAAAACTTTCAAAAACGTCCACCTGTTTCAAGGGTTTCTCAGCAGAGAATATTGCAGGAGGATATTTTAGGTTGGGGTAGTGATGGCAGGAGTGGGAAATTCATAGAGGTTGTATACAGTACTTTTGTTCAAAACCAGAGAACAAGCTAAAAAAATAAAAGAACTTATTTAAAAAGCAATCTCAGAAGAAGTTTTCAGATTTAGTGAAAATGTAATGTAAGTTCTCACATCCTCTAAACTGGAGATGTTCATATTTTTAGGGATAACTTGGATGTCCTGCAGATCTGGAAATACTTTCAGAGACACTTAGGAGGGAGGCAAGGAGAAAGTGGCTGCAGCATCTGAGCCCTCCATTCTTTGCCTGGATGCAGCGCGTGGACTGACAGGAGGCGGGACACATCCCCTCCACCTCTGCCCATGTGCACACAACTTGAGGCAACTCTTGGCACCTCCCACAGTTGTCCCAAAATAGGACTTCCTATTAGATCGTATTGGGTTATATTTTAATTATTTGGAAATTCCTAAAAGGTAACTCTCAGTTGATTTAAATAACAAGGAAATGCCATTTCCTGAATGTTAGTGTGTGCTCCTCTTTATATTGAGTAGAGATCACTATTATCATTATGCTCCCCTGTGTGAAAAAGTTTTGTTTTTGGATGTACAGTAGCTGGCTTTAATCCAGTTAACAAAAGATATATGAGATGTTGGCTGGCAAAGAAAAATATCCGCAATTGCTGCCAGTTACTGTGCTTTACTTCTTCCCAGATTGGGCACTGAATCCCAATTTTCAAGAGAGTGCCATTATCCACTTGTGTCTTCTCCTTAGAACCTAAGTATCTCATCCTTTTCTAGCGAAGAAAATCCTTTTCCTTTTCTTTGCCAGAGCAATAAGAATTAATACTATTATTATTTTTTAAAAGGCCTGAAAATGAAATATGTTCTCTAATGCTGCTTACATAAAGCTGCAACTATTTCAAAATAAGGTTATTATCTTTCAGAAGGAGGAAAACACATTGTTTCTGCTTGGCTTGTCCAGGGAAGCAGCTTAGACTGGTTTCTAAGTTGTGCTGTTTTCTGAGTTTCCTGGTAAAAGGAGATTTAAAATGAACTAATGATAAAATAAGGCAGGGCTATGACTCATTGATATCAATATAGACAATGTAATGCAGTTTAATTCTAGATAATTATGGGAAGTGCCCAAATCAGCAACATATGAACTTGAGAAGGTCTTACTCTGCCTATAGTTCTTTCCAAAAAACGATTGAAAGAAATAATCTTTTGTTCCCCCAAGGAAAAAATTAGGTATGCCTGTAGGACATAGTCACTTATTATATTTACAGATCCAGGGTTGGGGACATTTTGTGTATACCAAACATGAAGACTACAGTGACTTGAGGGTTTCAATTCAAATTTTAGATCACTACTATTATTATGAATGAAAGTAGTAACAAAATTGTAAAACACTTTATGGATTTAGAAAAAAAATTAACATTTAGCCTTAGAAACCCAGACTTTGTATGAGGTCTATTTATAATGGTTTATTTATGGTAACTGGCATTTTCAGACAGTGGCTTTAATTGAGGATGCATGGTGTCAGGAAATAAAACTTTCAATTCTGCCATTGTAAGGGAACAAGACATTCAAAGATATCCCTTTAGGAAAGAAATTATATCCCTGAAGCAAAAGTCTACAACTTTGAAATATGTTCAATATTAGAAAACATTCTATAAAAGAAGGCAACATATTTCAAGCAGCATATTGTAACTGATGACTGTTAAAAAGTGAAATATACAAGAAACTTGTTTTTAGGATAAACATATGTTATTTTTCCAGGGCAAAACATCCCGTCTTTAGCACTTCATAGACAATCCTGCCATTTCAGAGGCTTTTGGAGAGGATGGCATAAAAATCAATTGTGAAGTGGCAGTTCCATACTAAGCCTCAGGTCTTTAGTTTTTTGTTATAGATATTTATCAGGAAGCACAATTGATTATACCTCACAAAACAATGATAGTTACCTACATAAAATTCAGTCTCTGTGATTTCGTTTAAGCATACATAATCATTGCTGGTTTATAGTAAGGCTGTATTCTTCTGACTACAAAAATTACCAAAATTTGGAATTATTGTGGAAACCACATTCACATAGTAAAGTCACCTAAAAGAATTATGCCTTGGGGCCGCCCGGTGGCGCAGCGGTTTAGTCCAGCCCGGGGTTCGCGAGTTCGGATCCCGGGCGCCCGCCGACGCACTGCCTGTCAGCCACGCCATGGCGGCGTCCCATATAAAGTGGAGGAAGATGGGCACGATGTTAACCCAGGGCCAGTCTTCCTCAGCAAAAAGGGGAGGATTGGCGACGGATGTTAGCTCAGGGCTGGTCTTCCCCACAAAAAAAAAAAAAAGAATTATGCCTTAAGCTGACAATTCAATTGTCCAATGTGTATTCATGTAACAAAAATGTCACAGTTTTTCCATTTGTTTCTACTTCAAGTACACCCACAAGGAGAGGAACATAACCCATGTTACCTTGTATTTTCTACTGCAGGAAAACTTTAATTAGGTATAAATGAGTTTGATCAATGAATAATTAACTTCTATTAAAGTTTAAGGAGATTGCCTGACCTGGCCACTCTATTCTGAATTTAATCTGGAACAGGTTGGATAATTAGTGTTGAGGGAATTGATGCCAGAGGCTGTCCTTCTCAGTCTTCCCACAGAACCGAGTTGAGTCAGCCAAAAAGTTAATTTTAGAGTCAACTTCTCAGGGCTCAACAGAACAAAGTGTACAATTTTACCATGAAACATAACCTACAAGAGGCTGGTCATGCTGTTTGCACCAGGGAGCTACCAACCTTGTGGAGATGTGAGGATCCTTTCCTGAGCCTATCTGAATACCTGTTTGCCCATGCTTCTTGGAACTCACATTTTAGTGCACACTTTCAAGTTTCACTAAGCAATCATTCATACATTTGTTCATCTACTTGTTTGCCTTTTATTTCAGACCTATGATGGGTTGGCAATGTGGTAGGTGCTGGAAATAAAAATTTAAACCAAATGCAGTCTCCCGGGTGAGAGAACTTACAATGAAGGAATCAGAAAAGTACATGAACAGTTTAAATGCAATGTGACAAGTGCTGTATTAAAAGCATAGACAATGCAAGCCCTAAGTATACCTAGGGAATAGTAATGAACAGTCTGAGCCTTTATGAAGATTTTTTTCTGGCGATAATCACGTGGAAGGAAGAGTGGGAGTAAGTTTGGGGATATGCAGGGCAGTGCCATGAGTGGGTGTGGAGGAGACTTGTACTCGAGATGGTACATATGGATGCAGTACTGAGAAAATTTCACTTCTCACCTATGTATTTGATCTTTTGGTCTCGGTTACCTAAGTTAACTTATTAGAAAAATTGAATAATTACAATGTACAAGGTGATATATAGGATAAAGGTAAAAATAAAATAAGACATAGATCCTTCTCCATTTCTTATAGTGCATAGTTTACTAGTAATAACACAAAAACTCTACTTTGGAGAAATTGAAACACAGAATTTCTATAAGCCCTGTCTTTTGTGACAACAGCCTTTTGTTTTGTGACAACAGCTACCATTCATTGGTATAGCAGACATTCTATTAAAAATTTAAAAACTTCATGCCATCTCATTTATCAGTTATACGGCCACATGAGGCAGGCACTGTTATCTCCTTTCAATGTCAGAAAGCTGACTTGGGGATGGAGGGAGGCATCATCTGGGTAGTTGTGTCAGAACCAGGTAGGGAAGTTCAAAGTGGACATGTGTCCTGGAGATTCTGATTCTCCACCTGCCTGCCAGTGTGGAAGAATCATTAGTTAGTGAATCACTTCTGCTGATGCAGGGAGTCCACCCCTAAGGTATGTCATGGAGGGAAGAAATGTTGAGGACTGCGGGTTGAACCAATTTGGAATGAAACTGCTTTTGTGAAGAGTGCTGTTTTTTCAAAGCCACTGCAGTAACTTAAATAAAGGGAATAACATCTTTATGATTTACGGAAATTAGTTGACTGTAGAAACTTGATGAAATAAATGAAATCAATTTTGGTCAACTATTGATTCATCTTGGGTTAATAACACTATATTAGACTCTTTTCCTTTTCTTTAAACCCCTATGAAAGGAAAAAGAAAAAAAATTGTAATGTATATAGGAGACAGAGGGTAAGGATTTGGAAAAGATAAAAGCACTGAAATACCTTGGAAAATCTCCATGTGAATAAAAAATTAGATTATTATGTAGACTATGTTTGAAATAATGCTCTAAATAAACAAGAATTAAATTGAAACATGAAAATCACAAATTGTTGCAGAATCTCTGGGAGTGAGAGCTGGTGTAGCTTAAACAGGAATTTCATTAAATATACATAATCTTTTGTGCAATCATAAAGTTGCAGCAACAGATCAAAGAACTTAAAACATGTGACCAGGAAGGGGCATTTATGGTGACTCCGTGGGAGCTGGACTTCCACTGACATTGGAAACCTTGGGTTGTTGCCTTTGTGTGCGTCGCCATGGGGACCGCACAGGTGGGCAGGGGCAGGGAGGATGACGCGAGGGTGGGGTCCACCTTGGAGGCTTTTTGGGCCTGGAACAGGGTGCAGCCTTGCCCATAGGGATCCTCATCACCTCTCCCACCAGCCCTCCCACAAAGTCAGAGGGCATCGTGGCGCTGATGGCCGGACAGAGGTCAGTGGCCCTTGAGAATGCGGCTGCAGTCTTCAACACCAAGCAATACCACCTGGGAAGAAACCATGCACATGTGGGGCGTGTGGGAGAGGGCTCTCATTCAGGGCAAACCCTCACCAGCAACAGATGCAGCAGAATGAAAGGAAGACCATCGGAAGGGACAAGGGCAGGCCCTTATTTGTGAACAGCTGCAGAGACCACACTCAGAGTAGTCTTTGGCGTGTTGTGGGGATGGAAAGGACTTCCTGGCCAGCACAGGCTTTCCCAGCATCAGGTCACGCACAGCAGAAGCGAGCCACACAGGAGCGTGAGTGTGTGGTGGGCTTCCACACTGTACACAGGCATTACAAATGCAGTGGGTATGTGACAGCCTTCAGCTACGAATCCACACTCATTCAGCAGCAGAGAAGCCACAGTGGAGAGAGCCCTTTATATTGTAGAGAATGTGCACTCCTCTTTCTCAGCAAAACAGCACTCACAGCAGAGAGAAGCTCTGAGAGTAGCCTTTGTTACGACCCTATCAGCTGGATGTTGAACCCCATTCGTCCAACTATCCACGCGGAAGGAGTCCCTGTGTGTGCTAGGTATGTCAGAAGCTTTCTGGAGCTGTGTTGCAATTTTTGGCCTGTCCATGGAGTTTGACCATTTTTGTCACTATTGGTGCTTGTGACTAAAGTCATCTTAGCTCTACCAGCTGACAGGTCCCCAGAGTTTGTACCAGTCGCCTCAGTGTACTGTTCTCCCTCTCCAATCCCTAGAGAGAATCACGTGTTGTCTGAGTTCATTGGTTGCAAGACCTGCAGGGCTCAGGCAGGAACCATGTTTATACAGGAACAGTGGGAGTATCAATAGGGAGTAGGTTGGGCTACCGCAAACTAGAGAGAAGGTGCCTTTTCTAAAGTTCCATCTACAGATGGTTCCGTAAACATGGCTCTGCAAAATGAGGGTTCTGCAGAAAGTCTCAGGCCCTCTCCACCAGCGTCTCTCCTTTGCTCAATGTTACTGGCATAGCAAATATTCTAAAGCTTTTGTGGATGACTGCAGCCTCTATGGACTATTCTTCTCAAGGACATTGCTGCATAGGCAAGAAAATGTGGATTGAGGGAGGGTAGATCCCATAGTCTAGTGGTGTGGCACGTGTGAGATGGCATTCTTGATGACTCAGATGCAAATGGCCCTCATTGCTTACTAGTCTTTGTGGCCAAAGTTGAGTCCAGAGATGGTGGAGTGAACATGGGGTTACCAAATCCTCTGTTTTTCTAAAACAAGGGGTAAATCCAGAGTTTCATGTACAATAATTTACTTGCACATTTTATTGAGGTATAATTGGTATACAGCAAACTGTACATATCTGATGTATAAGTCTTGAAATACGTATTCATGAGTGAAACCATTACCATAATCACAAGAATGAACATATCAGTCACCCTCAAAGTTACCTCAAGCCCCTTTTGCAATCGCTTTTTCCCTGCCCTCCCCAGCTGCACATCTCCAGGGGCTACTGACTTACTGTCTTTTATTATTGAATTGTTTGCCTCTTCTAGAAGCGTCTAAGTGTCTACTGTTTTTTGTCTGATTTCTTTCACAGAGCATAATTGTATTGAGATTCTCCCTTACAGTGTGTATGAATAATTCATTCAATTTATTGCTAAATAATATTCTATAAGACGAATGTACCACAATCTATTTTTGTTAATTGACATATGAGTTTTTAGCTTTTACAAATAAAGCTGCTATGCCATGAACATACAGGCCTTTATATGAGCGTATGCTTTCATTCCTCTTACAGTTAGTGCATAGAATGCCTTTGTCAGAAAGTACATGGATGTTTAACTTTTTAAGAAGCTGACAAACTGTGTTTGAAAGGGCTTGTACCATTTTATGTTTCCAACAGCAGTGTGGAACAGCTGCAGTTCTTAAACATCCCCGCTTAAAATTTCTGTGATAGGTGTTTTAAATTTTTTACATTCTAATAGGCATGTATCAGTACCTCGTGGTTTTAACTAGTATTTCTCTTATGACCCATAATTTTAAGCAATTTTCATGTGTTTGTGTGCGACCCCAATAGTTTATTTGGTGAAATGTAAATTCATATCTTTTGTCTATTTTTAAATGGATGGTGGTTAATATTTCTGTTTTCATTAAGAAAACAGTGAAGCAGCAAAGAAATGTTGAAACTTCATTCATCAGTGGTATCAATGCTTTCTTTTCTGAAGGGGTAATATTTTTTGAACAGTAGGAGAATATTTCATCCAATTTTTGTGCTATTCACAGTGTAAAGCTACAGACATGTACTTTGAAATGTCATCTGTTCTATTAATATATTCTCCATCACTTTGAGTCTGCACAGTCAATTAAGCAATAAATCAAACTCTGAAAATAACTTGAAAATAAAAAATAATAAATGCACATTCCACTGCTAAGCATTGAGTCTACACAATTATGCAAAGATGCATGCTCAAGGATGCGTACTCTAGCATTTTTATAGCAAAAATGTAGAAACAAATGTTCATTAGTAGGGCATTGGCTAAATACATTATACAGCGTCCACATAGGAGAATGCCATGCAGTGTGGAAAAGACTGAGTTAGATTTGCATGTACTGCTATGAAAGATTTCCAAGATACATTGTGGGAAGTGATATGCAAAAAGTATGTTCACATTTGTGTTAAAATGTGCTGCCTCTAGAAATGGAACTAGGTGTCACCAGGGCTGGGTGGGGTTATAGTCATTTTTTATATTTATACCTTCTTTAGTAATTTGCTATGGACATATATTACTTTATGTTAAAAACCAAATACTTAAGTATGGCAATCAGAGTTTAAAAAAGAAATGTCACTTAGGACAAGGGGTGAGGTTGAAATGTAGTCATGCATGTAATTTCAGGTCAATAAAGTTGATATTTTAGTGATTTATTAGACACATTATAGTATGATCTTTTTGTTTTTCAAAATAATTTCCACCACTGCGCTGTTAGTGTTATAAATCACTAACTTGCGTAATTCCGTGAAAAGGCCAGACCTAAGAAGTCAGGCGACCTGAACTGCAACCATGGCCAGCTGAGGTGCCATTCACGCATTAGGTCTTAGTTTAATAGTGCTTGGGGTGTGAGAGCAGATGAGACTTCAAAGTGTAAAGATGAGGCCCACTGAAGAGCAGTACAGTGTGAAGACATCGCTCAGAAACTATGCAGTCAGGAGAACCTCTCAGGCCTGTTGTGTAGGTTTGTATTCATTTTTTTCCTGTGGAGGGAGAAAAAGGTCATATTGCGCCTGGGAAAGGCCAGCCCTACTTCTGAAAGTCCCAGAAAACAGTGGATTCCTGCAATGTGGTTCGATGCTGTATCCTCTTGTGTGTTAAAAGAAAAATTTCCACAATTTATTGACCTAGAAAGCTTTTATTCAGTGGTTAATGAATCAGGCAGCATCCAGTCTAGCAGATAGAAAGTTGCTCCAAAGAGCTGTACAAAGTGAGATTTTTGTAGACCAAAGTGAGCAGGAATGAGAGATATTGTACTGGGCAAAAGCGAATTGGATAAAACAGAGTCACTTTCCTTATGTGGAGCAAAGGGACGTCTTGGAGCAGGGTCAGGTTAAATTGTACTGAGCAGGCAAGTGCTGATTGGTTGATGTAGGCCTTCCTTTTCTGGGAGAGCCAAGCATAGAGACTTAGTTAAGCTTTGGTTTGCTGACATGGGGCTTAGCATGAGTGACTCCACCTTGGGCCTAATTTGGTTACTTTAACAAGTGTGAGCCACCAGGTTCCCTGTCCCTGAGTTTCTGCTCCTGGAGCTTTCATAAAATCCTCTCTTCATCTAAACTCAGACTTTCCCATCAATACATGTGTCAACGATTATGTGATCCTTCGTGATGCATTGTGTGTACATGAGCATTTGTGCAGTTTCTGTTTTGTTGCAGCTTAAATGATTTTATCTCTTTCATTTATTTGGTACTTGATTGATTTTACTTCAGATTTCACTTAAAAATAAGAATCAGGAAGTGAGACTCCAATAGAACCAAAAGAGGACATTTCATGCCCCACGTGGTAGTGGTGGATTGCCTTCTTTTATCTGGTGGTAGGGCTCTGTGGCTCATCCTGGACTTGAAGCCAGACCTACCACACTCATGCTTGATGAGGCATCAGGTCCTAGAATTACTGTCCACCAAAAGCTGATAGCTCTCTCGTCTCTAAAATCCTATCAGCCTGGTCACTCCTGGTTGTGAGAGGTCTAATTTTACCAAAGGAAGAATGATCAGACTCTGTCCAGCAAACCCCCAAAGACTTGCTGGAACATTGACCATATATTCAAAGGAGAATCAGGATTCTATTTACTCAAATTTTGTTTCCCTGCAACTTTTTAGGATCTCATCTAGTTTATGATAATGCACACTTATTGGAAAAACAGCAGTATAAACGACTTAGTCTCTACTCCACTAAGTAGATTGCATTTTAGATTTTTCCTCCAATTACATACTTCCATGATGTGAAACTTAAAAATGACCAGGAACAGAAATATTTACATCCCTCTATCCCAAACCTCATCTCTGTAATCAGCTGTTTTATATTTAAAAACCGTATAAATTGAAACTCATTTGCAAAATAAATTTTACTTGCTACCAAGTTTTCATGATTTCCTGTTGCAATTGTTTTAACTACAAATATCAGTTAGGTTCAAGTTGCTTTCTGTTAAAGAGCCATGAAAACTTTCTAAGAGAAAACATATTAAGTATCTACTCCATATAGTACATAACACACATGTTCAAAATCCTATGGGGCAGCTTTTGAACTTGTTTTACAGATGATAACACTGAGCCTTACAGAAGTTAAATGATGTGTAAGTCACGGCGACTTGGGTATTGTACTTTAACGTTTTTGACTAAAGACCATGTCATTTTTCACTCTAATACTTTGAAGTGTTTCAACTGAGAAAGTTAAGAGACAATTCAACTATGTCCACACTGCGGTTTTGGTGAAGACATACGGACTGTCAGCAACTCTGGTAAAGGTCAACATTATATTGGTTAGTTATGTCACCTACACAGTTAAGATAGAATTTCTATAGGATAGAAATGTTGTGACCACCCATAGATTGTAAAAAAGCCTATTTTTTTTAGCGAGGAAAAGATCGGGGCAGTTTCTGCAAAAACTGCAAGCAATAACTGAGAAGAAAAGAGAAATTATGGAAAGTATTAGGGAAATAATGTCCAGTGATTAAAAGGAGAAGTAAGATATCATACAAACAACAAAAGAGAAAGCAGAGGATAAAAAAAGCCTAGTGCTCAACATCACTAATCATTAGGGAAATGCAAATCAAAATGCAATGAACTATCACCTCATGCCTGTTAGAATGGCTGTCAAGAAGAAGACAAGAGATAACAAGTGCTGGCTAGGCTGTAAGAAAAGGGATTGTGCACGATTGGTAGGAATGTAAATTGGTGCAGCCACTATGGAAAACATTATGGAGGTTCCTCAAAAAATTAAAAATAGAACTACCTTATGATCCAGCAATCTCTCTTCCGGGTATATATTTAAAGGAAATGAAACAGGATATTGAAGAGATATCTGCCCTCCCATGTTCATTGCAGCATTGTTTACAATAGCCAAGACATGGAAACAACCTAAGTGTGCGTCAATGAAAGAATGGATAAAGAAGATGTGATGTATATACAAACAATGAGATATTATTTTGCCATGAGAAAGAAGGGAATCCTGCTATTTGTGAAAACATAGATGGAACTTGAGGGCATTATGCTAAGTGAAAAGTCAGAGAGAGAAAGACAGATACTGTAGGATATCACTCATGGAATCTTAAAACAAAAGTCAAACTTATAGAAACAGGGAGTAGAAAAGTAGTTGCCAGGGGTTGGGGGTGGGGAAAGTGGGGAGAGATTGGTAAAAGGGTACAAACTTTCAGCTATAAGATGAATAAGGTCTGAGGATCTAATGTAAAATATGGTGACTATAGTTGATAACACTGTATTGTATAACTGAAATTTGCTAAGAGAGTAAAACTTAAATGTTCTCACCAAAAACAACATCAATAAAAAAAATAAATATGTGAGGTGATGGGTGTGTTAAGAAAAGAAGAGAAGAAGAGAATAGAAGAGAGAGAAGAGAAGAGAAAGCCTGGTGCAGAAGGTGTAGAATTAAAAAGAGTGAAGAGCTAAGGAAAGTGCATATGGATGTGGGAATTAGGGAAGGTCAGAAATGATCACTGCAGCATTGTTACCATAATTTTGCCAATTCCAGTGAGCGAGGGGAGCACATAAATGCTAGCACAGAGGGGGGAAATGTACCATACATCATCAGGAAGAGGGTGGGCAATAATCACTACAACATTTCTAGAGTTACAGGTTTTACCTTAACTCTGTGGGTTATTAGTGCTCATGGCTTATGTAAAGAATGAGGTTGGGAGGAGCAAAAGGATACAGTTTGGTAAAGGAGTGAGCACATACTTAGACATGGATTTGAGAACTTTGCACACTGTTGGTAGTAAATCCTAAGCTCTATGATTTAATTTTATATTAATCGTGTGTGTGTGTGTGTGCACGCGCATGTATGAAGCATCTAAGTTGTTAAATTCTTGTAATGAAGTGCTTTAGGTATGAACATGTCTCTCTCACATCAATTATATTTTTTCTCTAGTTAACATGGTTAAGAAATGTATATATTTCAGTTTTCCACAGTAAAAATACAGATGGAATGTATTCTAAACTTTTTGGAAGTTATACTCATAGATAAGACATAATTCCTTAAAAATTGAGGTCTGACTGTGGGACAGGAAAAGGGAAGGGCAAAGTCAGGTTAGAGGAGTAACATTACAGTAGCACAGGCCAGTGGGGTTATGGTAGAGGCCTAACAAGGGAGAAAATAGAATTAATGAATATAAATAAGAGAGGCAAGGAAGATTCGAGGATGTAGGAAGCAGAAATAAGATGGATTCACAAAACCCATGAGGTCAGTGAAAAGTCAAGGAAATTTATAAGAAAAGAATTGATGAAACTTTAGAGCAATCCAGGAGGAATGACATATATAAACAGGAAATAAAATTTAGATGGGGGAGACTCACACTAAACAAACTCTTTACTTGGGAGAATGATAAATAATAGCCAGAGCACAGAGAACAATGGGGTCAAATAATATTAACAACATTAAGCCCATGAAGTGTAATGACAGAGACTATGTGACTTGAAAATAATAAAGGCTCTATATTGTTCTCCTGTCCAAATTTGACCCAGAGCCTGAGAATGATGTGTAATGCCAGAATGAGTAGGATTGAATGAATTTCATTGAAGTTTTTCTATAAGTAATTTATGTGTGGCTGCCACCAGCTGGATGCATGGTTTCTCAGCTATGATTTTTATATTGCTTTTTGGAACATTATTTAGAATTACTCCTTGACCTTTCGTCATCTTCAAGCTTATGTATTCACTATGCTCTATGTAATTTTGATAAATTGTTTTGTAATTGTTCTGTCATTTCACGTCACGTCTCCCTGAAAATATTTTAAGTTTTTTGAGGTTAGGGAATTTATCCTCTATTTTTTGTATGTATAACCTATGTTTCCCTTTTCCAAACATATTTCCTTCTTCTTCTCCCCAACATACACACATAGCACATGCACGCAAACACACACACACACACATTGCACCTTGTGTATAGAAAATGATCTCTCAAGACTTGGTTACTGATCAAAGACTTTGAAAAAATTAATAGACAGCTTTCCTTTGCATGGAATGGAGTTAACGTTTTATTTTTAAAAGTTATGAATATATGGGACTATTGAATTGTTAGCTGAACAGTTTCGACATTTTAAAATTGATCGAGTATTTACACGACATTTGGAAGGAGCACTGTGTTGGAAGTTAGCACATACGGCTTTTAATGTTGACTATGTCTTAGCTGTGTGACATTAGCAATTTATGTAATCTCCCTGGAAGTCAGTTTCTCATCTATAAAATGTGAAGTTCTGTTAGATGAGCTCCGAAATTCTTCCAATTTTTCAGTCTGTGATACAAATAGCTTGTTTTTAAAAGGAAGTAATAGAGAATAGATAAATGACAGATCAAAAGAAAGCAATTGAATGCTAACAATGGAGTAGAGGTTGAAAATGAAAACAAGAGAATGGAATCCCATGGTCACTTTTTAGATCTCCATCTTCAGCCAGTCCTCAAGAGAGTTAGGAATTTATTTTCTGTCCTCTTCTCTCCATTCCTCAATTCTCACTTCCAGTGAACTAGTAACCTAATCACCAGAGCCAACCACTCTTCTTAAAGGAGACTGTACTACTTCCCCATCCCTTTCAGCTCATAGCTAGTTCATCACGCAGTGCATTCCCTCACATTTGCCCATCACGGCTTTCTCATCACTTCTCTGTGTTCACATACTTTCTTTGATGTGTTAATTTGTGTTTGCACGAGTATTGCTAAATAAGAGCCTATCCTCAGAAGAAAGGAGGTTGGAATAATTTGGGGAAGCAAGAAATCACAAGAAGCATCAACCTATGCATCTCCATTAAGGGATCCATAGCCCATATCCTTGGAGGCTACACGTGTGAGAGTCATGAAAACCAAATACTTCAGTTCAGGCTGCTCACTGGACTGGGACTTTTGAGGGAGGCCAATCAGTCCAGACTTTAGCTAAGTTCTCCTAGCTTCCTGAATACCCTTTCTCTAACAAATTGACTTAGAGACTTGGAACAATATTGGAAAACTTGCAGTCTGCTAATCCCACCTTGCTTACGCCAATATTGTCATTAGTCACCGCAGGAGCTCTGTACTATTTCCTGCACTTCCATTCCTGTACATTCTGCCTCCTTGCTCCTTCTTCTGTGTGCTATTGCCCAACTCCTTCCCAAATAATCCTCTGTTCCCAAACAAATCCACCTACCATCTTGAAGAAACTAGATCTTGACTTCTTCACTTAATGTTTCCTTCAACTATCGGCCTCAGCTGTGCCATGGTGGCCCTGTCACATGGGTGTCTGATGCTCATTGTTCTTCACTTTCACCTCTGTCAAGTTCAGAGGAGAGGTTGACATTTTCCTTCAGCTCAATTTCTACTTCCAGACTATTACTCCTCCACCTTGCATTAAATAAACAAACAAATGAAAAGAAAAAAAGGAAGTCAAACAAAACCACCACCAAAAACATACATTGAAAAACAGAGCTTTTCCAAGGTGCATGCTGTGTCTTTTCTACTCTTCTTTCTCATAGATCTCCAGAAATCTACTCCCCAGCATTCATTGAAGGTTTTGGACACAACCTCACAAACTTCTTCTCCTGAGTTCTCCTACCAGCATGATTGGCTCCATGTTCATCCAGAGGACCTAATACAGTCAAATTCTACCTTCTGGATTTCTAGACTCCCTCACACATGCTGTTTTCATTCGACTTCCACTTATATTTTCAGATCTCTCACTCAGCCTTCCCCAGGAAAGTTGCTCATCTAAATCTTCAGGATATCTGGGTCCCAGTCCCTTCATTAATTCTTTGGGTCTATTAATCTTACCCTTGTCTTCATTTCCTTAGTGTTTTATTTAGACTTTAGGCCCAGCACTGTAGCCGTTCTTTTCCAGTGCCTTGCCCTGTATTGCTTTTGTTGCATCTGATCTCCCGGTCTCCACTTTCAACTGGGCATTGGACTGTAACAATTGCAGTTTTTTTCCTACTACAGTTTTACTCCTGTTCTCCACAGAATATATTTCCAAATGTTTTCACTCTCCTCAAACTCCTCCACTTGCCTCACACTGCGCAGAGAAATGCAACAACCTATTAATATTAGAAATCCTTCAATTTCTTGCCACCAAATTTAGAAAATCTGCTTTCGTCCTCCTCCATCATTTTTCTTCATTATGTTACAATAGATGAGGCATCCCTTCTTCCACCTAAAGGCCATCATCCTATTTGTCTCTGGATCCAGTGCCCACTTTGCACCCACCCTCAGGGACATCACTGGTTGGTCTTTCCTGCTTTTCTCTCTGTATTATCCAGTCTCTCTCTAGCTATTGAATAACTCTTATCAGAGACTGACTAACATAAACACGCTATTCATATTTATTTATGTATCTCCATCGTCTTAAAACTCTCCACTCTGTGTCTCCATCATCGGCTGTCCCACCTCTTTCCCTTTTAATCAAAGTCCGCTATAGAGTTGTCTCTATGTGTTTTATGCACTCCAAAACTCCTTACTCTCTCCTTATTCCAGCAAAATCTGGCTTCCACATCCCATTCCAACTTTCAAACCACATCTTTTAATCCAAATGTCAATTTTTGTTCTTGGCAGAGTTGGACAGTGAGGTCTGCTCTCATCGTGAATGCTCTCTACCCTGGCTTTCTTGGGGTTCTGTCCTGGTTCTCCTTCTCCTGCCCATCCTTCCAAGTCTTCCTGACAGCAGTCACTCTGTCTGTCCTGTAAATATTGCCCGGTCCACGTCTTTGTCTCGGACTCTCTTCTTTTTTACTGTACACACGTTCCTTGTCGATCTCTTCCATATCAATATCCTAAATGACTGTTTCTAAGCTGATTTCTCTCACTTCTCTATTTCTTGTTCAGACTGCTTTTCCAGGCCTGTATGGGTACTGGGTTACTGAATTTCCCCACTGGGGTGACACGCAGATAGTGGGTTAGAGAGCCCAACACATTCTGGACTTGACAGCCACACTTCCCCTCTTGCGGCAACAGAGTCTAACTCAAACTCCAGCCCCGAGTTTCATTATCTCCAATTTATTCTCCACCCTGCAAACCTAGTGATCATTCTATACAAATCCAGTTATGTCACTCTCTTGCTTAAAAAGTAATTTCCTATACCTCTGAGGACAGAGCCCCCGTTTAACTTTATAAACTCTTATTGAGTTTCCATCCTCACACGCTGTATTCTGCCTACACTTCTCTCTTGTGCATATAGACCTATATAAGTAATATATATATATATATATATACACACATATATATATATATACACACACACATATATATATATATATATACACACACATATATATATATATATATATATAGAGAGAGAGAGAGAGAGAGAGAGAGAGAGAGAGAGAGAGCGAGAGAGAGCACTCCTACTGTTCTCTTAATTTGGTTCAGTTCTTATTTTCTTAGCTGAGACATCACTTCCTCCAGGAAGTTATTCCAGAACTTCCAAACAGTCATTGATTCCAGAGTCACTGTACTTACCCCTAGGTAGTGCTTTTCACATTATAAAATCTCTTTTTGTGTCTGTATCTCCTATTACATTGCAAGTTCCTGGAGGTCAGAAGTGTGTCTAGTTCACTGTTTTATGAGCAGTCCCCAGTACAGGGCCTGGACAGAATGGACATTTATTAAATAGTTATTGAGTTAATTAAGATTTTCTTGCCATTATGTTGTGATTACTTGATTCTTTGCAAGACTTTATTTTTAAATATATTTCATTAAATATCTTCTTTGAGGTAGAGAAGACACTGGGGTAGTAGTTAAAATTTATCATTGCGTGGAAAAATATTTCATGGCTCTGCAAAGCAGTGGTTAAGTTTGGGAGGAATACACACTGGAAAATAAAACAGTACAAAAATAATTTAAATAAGATAAAAGTCATAATATTGCTTTCTAAGACCTTTGATGATGTAATTGCAAAACCACTGAGCAAAAATAAATAAATAAATAAAAACAACGAGAAAACCCAAAGATGTGAATTTATATGAACACACTTTTGGGCATTTATTAACACTCAATCAGTGTTGAGGAAGAATGGTGGTGGGGTGTGGAAAACCTTAGACAGGTAGGTAGTGATTGCAATCTTGATGGCACTTTTTAGCCATGTGACCTAGAAATGCTACTGGATTTTGTCTTAGTCTAAGTTTCCATGTATGTGAAATGGAGTGCTATAAACTGAATGTTTGTGTCCCTCTCAAATTCATACACTGAAATCCTAACACTCAATGCGATGCAGGGGGGACTCTGGGAGGTGATTAGGTTATGAGGTAGGAACCCTCGTGAATGGGATTAGTGCCCTTATAAAAAAGACTCCAGAAAGCTCCCTTCCCCCTCCCCCACATGAGGACACAGAGAAGATTGGGAACCAGGAAACACGCTCTCACCAGACCCAGAATCTGCCTGTGCCTGGATCTCGGACTTCCAGTGTCCAGAACTGTGAGACAAAAGTGTCTGTTGTTTATAAGCCACCTGGTCTACTGTATTTTTGTGATAGCAGCTCAAACCAACTAGCACATGGAAATAATAAAACTACCTACCTTAAAGCTCAGTAGTGAAGATGAAATGAAATAAAGTATGTGCAACACCTACATCATAGAAGATTCTCAGTCCACAGTGGTTATTGTTATTCCCCAATTACTACTTTACCATTAAGTGTTTCTTAAAAGATGGCTTACCACTAGCAATTGGGAGTAAACAATTAGAAGAGACAGGTCTCAGAAAGCAATGTATATGCTTAGTTCCTCGTTTATGTTAGCTCTTTCTGAAGTGGACTGAAGAAAATAATTCTGTTTGCAAGGGAAAAATTGTCAATAGATAACACTGTGGGAGAAAAAATAGGGGTTTTTTTTTGTAAACTATATTTTAAAAAATGAACTCTGTATTCATGCATCTCTGTTGGAGGAAAACAAAGCTTCTTTTTCCAGTGAAGTCCTGTGAAAATTAAAGAGACAATGTTTGTGGATCTATTTGTACTACTTGGAAGAAACTTCTTAAAAATAGGTGTTTTTAAAACTTTTTTCTCCTTTTTAAGAAGGTGAGAAAAAAATTTTTTAAAGTTGCATTGTTTCCCTTTGTCTTGAAGTTTTCTTATTCCTTGTCAGTAATTTTTTAAATACAGTTTAAAAAGTTAGAGATGTCAATTAGGGTGAAATTCAAGAATTTGTGTGGTTTCTTAGTGGTATTGTTAGTACAGTATTCATTGTGAAGTAGGTTAGCTCACCACTACGAGCTTAACAAGTGCTGGGTTTGGTAAAAGAGCAAGTGTTACAGGACAGAAGAATTCGCTGAAAAGCTAAGATGTGGTTTTTGCTCAGAAAAAGAAAATTCACTGTTGTATTTGGAGAAAGAATGTGAAACACCAAGGCTAGTAATTATCAGCTCACACTAAAGGGAAGCTGTGAATCCTTCATTCTCATATTTCTGGAGTCATTTGGAAACACTTTGTGTTATTGAAGATGTTTTAAGAAAGTGTGAGTGGCAGTCAAGGCTTTAAATCACAATCTCACAATCTACAGAACCTGAAATAAATTATTGTGGTCCTATTTTCAAAAGTATATTAATGGGTGTTCCAGAAGGATAATAATAGGTTTCCAAAACAAAAAACAATAAATGTTTTTGAATCAAATACTTTTTGTAGATGTTGGGTTGAAGAATATTCCATGGATGTCTTTTCTAAAAGACTCCTCATTGACATTCATATACAATGGGGGATTTAGTATGCAGAGTTTCCCAATATTTTCATAATCTGAATCGATTTATGGAGAATATGCTTTGGGGTACACAACTGTTCAGTGGAACATAGTTTGGAAAATGGTGGTAAAATGCCAAAATGGTGATATAATTAGGTTGGTGTCTTAGTTGGTTCGGGATGCTAAGACAGACTACCACAGACTGTGTGGCTTGTAAAGAGTAGACATTTATTTCTCCAAGTACTGGAGGCTGAAGTCCCAGATCAGGCTGCCAGCATCCTTGGGCTCTGGTGAGAGCTATCTTCCTGGTTGCAGACTGGGGGTTTCTCCTTGTAGCCTCACATGCCAGAGAGCAGAGAGGAAGCAAGCTGTCTTCTTGATTCTTCTGAGGACACTAATCCCATCATGAGGACCCCGCCCTCATGACCTCATCTAACCCTAATCACCTCCCTAGGGCTCTACCTTGAAATACCACCATCCTGGGGGCTAGGGTTTCAACATATGAATTTTGAGGGGACACAAACATTCAGTTCATAACAGTCGGTACCCCTGAATCCACACCAAAAAAGATGGTTGTGTAAATCCTATCAATAATGATTAAAAATCCAAAGCATATTCTGGAGCCTCAGTGTTTGGATATTTCCTCATCAATTGACATAGTACTCAAAGAAAAATAACATGAGATAGAAACTGATTCTATCACAGTGAATTCTAAATTAATTCAAATCTGTTTACTTCTTACGACCTCCTTCACCTCTTCACTAGTACTAGTTCCATTCACCTCTCACCTGGATTACTGCAGCATCCTCTAATTATTTTCCTGGCATTGGCTTTGTTCCCTGCATTGCAACCTCCTTCTTTTCAAAAAGCAAAGCTGTTTAAGTTAACTTTTGCTTAAAGCTTTCATCGCTACCATCCAGAACATTTCATATGGATTACTAAGCCTTGGCTGACCTGGCCTCTCCCCACTTCTGTGGACTTATCTCGCTTTATCCCCTGCCTTGTCCTCTGTATTAAGCTGCAGTGACCTTTCATGACCTTGAAAACCCCATCCTATCCCTCCCCACAGTGCCCCCCTCCCCACCCTGAGCCCTTTCTCCTCCCACCTTTATCCAGTTTCAGTTAGGTATTTCTCATCCTACAGATTATACCTTGAAAGTAATATCTTTGAGGAGGTCTTTGTTGACCTCCCTAATTACGTCAAATACTTCTACTATGCATGTTGATGGCACTTTTTGATTTTAGCACTTATAACCATGTAATTATTCATCTATTTTTGTGATTGTTTGATAATTATCTACTTCCCCACTAGAGAGTAGACTACATAAGAATAGAGACCTTACCTGTTTCTGTCCATCATTGTATATCTTGGTCCTAGCACAGTGCTTGTCACTTAGGAGTATTTAACAAATAGTTTGTTTACTGAAATAATTAAACAATTGGGTTTTAAAAAGGCTATCTAATGAGTTACCTTAAACTCTTGCTGAAGGGAGCCTATTCTGAATCATATCCAGGCTACATAAACATGATGAGAAGTAGTCCAAGATATAAAATCTCAACCCATTTATATTTACACTATATGCAATTTATATAAAATATATTATATAATTATGGACATAGATTCATGGGTACATGTAGGTGCATGAGAACACACATGTACATCCTGCAGGATTCCAGCTTTTTCTGCCCAGTTCCTGGTGTGCTTTGTTTCTATGTAGTCAAACTGCCATGATTATAGGCCAACAGGATCCTCCTGCTTGAAGGAGAGTCCTGGAGCAAAGCACTCTGCAGCATTTCAGGACTGTCTCATTGATTTGATTGTCTAATAAGTCTTTTCATTTAAACCCATGAGCCTGTGTGGCACTGGCTCATCCTTTCCTTGGAACATGCCTCCCCTGGGAGAGATTCTCTTCAATTACGCACTTTGGCATTGCTGCTGCCCTTTTATGACTTTTATCTCTCCCTCTTCCTGCCAGTTTATTACTCTGTGTGTCCCCAGTATAAAGCAAGGCATTTCCTGCATTTTATGAGTCTCAAGCATGGATTTTTTGCTCATAATTAATTTGAACACAATCCTAGCTCAACGCCAAAGCAATGATACCCTTGAAGAAAGGAAGGGGCCACTTTCCTTTCAGATGGGCTTACAGAATGATTTTTCAGATTGTTTTGCCACATACATGGGCTGACTTTACATTATCCAGGAGAAACATTACTAGGAATGAGCACATGCGCTGTCCTTGCTCTTTCCTTTTACTTCAGACTTCACATCACCCAGCGTAGTTCCTGTTGATGACTAGAAAAGACTGTCTTTCAGTGTGCCACTCATTCTTTTACTTTTCCTGAGGGTGCTACCAAGTGAGAACAAATATTTATTTCCTATTTTCTTTTTGACTTGGAGGAAAATAAAATCTGTTTTTCTTTCTGAGCTTGTATAGAAATTGTACTGCAGTTTCATTGAATATCATTTCTCCCTTCACAGGTCCTCTTCTCCATACCTCTGTGGTTAAGTCTCATTCTGAGCAAAGATATGTCCTGAACTGAAGATGAGTCTCAAATAATTAGTTGCATTGATTTGAAATATTTATATAAATGAATTATATAAATATATCCCAGGCACCTAGAGTAAGGTGCTCAATAATATTTGTTGAGTCCCTAGATGGATTTTAAAGATAAGACATGGATTTCAAGTCTGAGACTATTTCTGTCCCAAATTAAAAATCTATTCAGTTTAGTTACTTCAACTAAAGTCATTTTCTGGCTTGATTGTATGTTTAAGGACATAGCTCAGTTATTCAACTTCTGTGACTCTGTCAGTTAGCTTTCACTAAATAATGAACCACCCCCAAACTTAGTGATTAGAGACCATAAACATTTATTATTTCTCACAATGCTGTGGGTATGGTGGAAGGTTATTCTTTTCTACATAGGCTCAGCAAGGACTGGATGATCTGAGGAGCCCTCACTCATATCTGGCCATCGACAGGCTGGTGGGTCTAGGATGTGTGTAGGATGCTTAGCTGGTTGGCTCATTTCTGCTCCATGAAGTCCCTTATCTACTCCATCAGGCAAGGTCAGAGTTCTTCATATGATGACGGAAGGATGCCTGGTGGCATGAGATACGAAGACCCAGTTCACAAGCACTCTTCAAGTTTTTGCCTACGTCTTGTTTACTTTGTTCCATTGTTCAAACTAGTCACATGGGGAAGCCCAGACTCAGTGTGGGAGGGGATTATGCAAGTGCATGGACACAGAGAGGTAATTATGGCAGACATTTTACAAACAATCTATCACACTGACATATGGTAAAATAGTGAAAATTTTTCAAAACTATGATTCATTGTGATGCAAATCACATCCATTTTATGGCTAAATGATCTACTTTGTAACAATATTTTCTCCCTCCTCTTCCCCCCCCCAGGGATGCAACAACCACAATATAAAAAATTCAGTTCAATGACAAAGTTATAGTACAATTACTATATTTTAAAAGATTCTTGATGGAATGATGCTAATGCCAAAGTAGTGAAAATATGGCAAAGGACAGAAATGATCTGCAGTGTCCTTGTATAATCATGGAATCCAAGTCTCTTGCTGTCAATAAACTCTTTTTTCTTAAAACCTGGATCTTGGTGTTAAAAGATGTCTTTGTGTTGCTGATACAGAGGGAAACGGCAGCCTTCCTGCCCTCAGCGTTCTCATCGTCCAATAGGAGAGGCAGACAAATGCTCAGAATACTACAATACCGTGTGATAACTACTAGGACAAAGGGTTCTAGAAGGTACTATCAGAGAACAGAGGAGCAGTGTCTAATCCAGATGGCGAAGGAGGGGAGAGTTCAGGAAAGACTTAAAGACAAATATCAAAAGAGAGAAGGAGTTAATAAAATAATGGTAGGAGCTTTCCAGTTCACAGAGAGAACAGGTTCAAAGGAAAGAGGAGTCAGCACTGTGAGTTCAAGGAGTAGAGTCCACTGTGCTGATGTGGGAGTACAAAGTCTCTAGGCAGCAGAGGCAGAAAAGTGCACCCAGAAAGATGTGGACACCCAGTTTTGCTTCATTCACTCATTTATCCCACAAACAACTACTGAATGCCTAATATTTGAGAGGAAGTGTGATAATTGATTGGCACACAGTCGTGAAGAGGGCAGATGAGGGTCTTGAAGACTCAGGAAGCTTACACTCTAGTTGTGGTGGAGAAAGTGGAGACCAGGGCAACGACCCATAAACAGCCTTGATTATACATTGTGACCTGAGCCAGGAACGAGGTTTTCATTTTATCTTTGCAGGCACCTTGGGGAGCAATGGAAGCATTTTAGAAAGAGAAAAGATTGATCATATTTTAGTTTGAGAAGAATAAGAGGTATCACGGAGGCTGAGGGAGCAGAGAATTTCAGGGAAAAGTAGATGTTACTCATATGTAAGATAAGGGTTAAAATATCTGCTGTATTTACAACTAAGCAATTGTATGACCAATGACTATCTGCTTAGTTGTAAATATTTTTTACAGGCATTTTAACCCTCCATAGCTATTATCTTCCAGAGCAAAATAAGTGGATGACAATAGAAACCAGATTGTGATATTGTGAGTCAAGCACACAGGTACAGAAAATGACCAATTAAGCCTATTAGAAGACACTGAGGAGACTTCATAGAGCATAAACTTGAACTGAAATCAAAGGATAGAAGCACGAAGGAGTTTGGCATTTTATAATATAACGAGAAATAGAGAATATACATATTTGGTAGTTTATTAGGATACTTCCAGTTGCAAATGACAGAATTCAAAAATTCAAATTAACTTATAAAATAAAAATATTTGGCTCAATATCAGAAATGGCCACATCTGTAGCTTCAGATATGTCATCAAGAACCCGTCTCTCCATGTCTTGTCTCTACTTACCTCTACAATAGCTTCATCTCTGGGCAACTTCTTTTCACACTATGAGACAGTTCTTACCAGCTCCTGGCTTACCTGGGTCCAACATCAGGGGGTCTAAGATAGAGACGCTTTTGCCCAGAGCATCTCTATATATCTCTAGAAAGGGACACTAATTTACCCTGCTCAGACCAAGTGCCCAAACCCTGGACTCTACAAATCACTACTGACCATTAGATTCTAGCCTAACGTTGACTCTCTGTATGTACAAACCTAAGAATCAACAATACAGGCAGTGATGGAACAAGGCATGTGGGTGGGGCGAGGGAGTGACCCACCACAGTGGGGAGGGATATTTTATCACTGACATTGTTTGGAATTACAGGGGCATGGTGACAATTAAAAGCAGACCCTTAAAAATTTTAAATTCTCTATGGACAAGGTACCCTCTTATTTTCCCTCTTAGTTGGTGCACAACCAACTGCAAGTTGATGTCTTTTTGTTTTTTTACTTTTTTTGTAGTAATTTGACCATTTTGTTTTTTCCAGGGAAAAGGATACGTTGCTTTGATTTTCTAGCACTTAGAAGATAAAATTCTAAGAAAAGGTGTAAAAATTAAGTCCTCAAATAACCTGTAGGGTCAGAATGACTTTAAAGAAGCAAAATTGTTCAACAGAAAGAAATCCATTAAATAAGAGTGAGAATCAGCTGCTTTTGAAGACAATTCTGCTCTCGTATTGGCAATTGATAGTTTCTGCCAATTTTTGGAAGTTTTGGAAAATCTGTGACCAGGGTTATTGGGATGAATTTCTTTGACCATATCTCCTAAGACTTCAGGCCATATGCTGTTGGCCTTCAGTAACTATAATGAGGTTTGGACACAAAGAATTTAGTCTGCTCTAAATCTGGGTTCTTTCTGGTGCTAGTTATAATGAAGAGAGGGAGAAATCAGGCTTTGTAATGACACGGGAGCAGTGGGTGAGTCCTGCAAAAGTCCCAAGTCTTGAGTTAAAGTCCTAATTCTGGTACTAACCAGCTACGATCCTGAGAAAGTCACTTCACTGCTTTGTGACCCAGGTTGTTCACCTGCAGAATAAAAAGGCAGGGTTTGATCATTGCCAATGTCTATTGTAGCACTAATAGTGTATGAAGTCTAGAAATTTTATATCAAGCTTGCAAAAATATTTGGATACTTCTTTTATCAATGCTTTTTCACTTTTTTCCTAGAGAATCTTGAGGCCCTGTTAGGACATAAAGTTAATCCTTAGGATCCCAGGATTCAAAATAAAGCCCAGTAGCCCAAATAGGCAGTGGAAAAATTCCATGGTAGAAAAATGAACTGAGTCAGTCATCGTTAAAATGACTACTTCATTGCTGACATGTTGTAGGAGCTGAGCCAGATGAGACGCATCTGAGCATTCTATATGTGTATACCGTGTGCCGGTAAAAAGTCCATCCCCGAGCACGTGTACTTCTGAGTAGTTGTGGACATTCATATGGATGTTCGTGTTTTATGTGTAAGGTATGTATATATGTGTGGTGTGTGTGTGCCTGTATGTGTGGTGTGTCTGTGTGTGGTGTGTATGTGTATGTTGTGTTTGTGTGAGTGGTGTGTGTGGCGGGTGTGCGTGTGTTTGTGGTGTGTGTGTGTCCACCTTCTCCTTATTTCATGCTTCCATACAGAGGAGTCCCCAGATCTTGTCCCACTCACTCACTCCTCCCAGGTTGGGGGGCCCAGTCTTTCTCCTGGGGTTGCTTGTCTTTACTGAGCATGTCATTTTCTTCTGCTCCAGGCAATATGTGGAGCTGTGGGGGGGAGGCTTGTGGTTGTCCCCTTGACCAGGGATCAAGTAAGCCCACCTGCTCTCGCAGTGAGTCACAGCCTCCACCAGCTTTACTAATAACGAAGGCAGCTTGTTGACCTCAGTCTGTCTCACTGCTCCATTTTTCAAGTAGGTCTGCATGCTGGCATGGAAAAGGGGTGTTATATATCAACACCCTCAGGCTCCAAGATGTGGGGACATTTGTGTGTGTGATAGGGGAAACAGAGATGCTTCAGACATCATTTTGCACCTGACTTAAGAGAGAGCTGGGTTGTGAAGCGAGTTGCACATATCTTTGGAAACTCAGCCTCTATTCTGTGCTGCTTTCCCTGTGCCCATGCCTCCTCTGCCTGCTGCCCCAGCTACCCGATCTACAGCCTTTTCCTTTTCACTCTCTCCTTCCTATCTGTGTGAAGCATTCAGCTTGGATTATCTGAGTCTTAATGTCAAATACTCTGTCCAATCGTCAAATTGTGTCACACCATGGGTCCCGATTTCAATTTTGGAAAGCATATCTAAAGCTTGTATTTCCTGCTGCTTTAGTTACAAATCGTGTTCATTTGCAAATAATAAAAATCCCAACAACAGTAGCTAAAAAGATGTGGTTGTTTTTTTTTTTTAATTTTTCTCACCTATCAAGAAGCCTGGAGGTTGCCATCCAGGTTGGACTGGTGGTTCCACAGGGTCACCAAGAACATAATGCCTTCTGTCTTTTCCCTCAGTCATCCACTTCCAAACCCCCCACTGAACATTTTCTACTTCGGTCTCATAGGCTATGGTGCATGGCAAAAGAGTCTGGGAAATGCAGTCCTTTTACCAAGAAGGATGGGAGCAAGTAGATATTGGGCAGCATCCAACAGTCTCTGCAAAACCTGCACTCAGATCCTTCATTCACTCAATAGGACAGATGCCTTACAGATAGCATAGGTCTGCTCTGGGTGTTTCACTTTTCACAGGGACCAAGCATATAAAGTAAAGGAATTAAATCACCATTCTGTGTGTTAGATATTAACTAGATTGTCGAATTTGCTGTTTTGGGGCTGTGGGACCTCCCCGAGGCCTTTGGCATCACATAATGTGTGCGGGTACAACCTAGGGGACAAGTGATAGTTACTTTAGTTAGTAACGTTAGCCCTTGACATGCTCAGCGTACTTGACATAAGACAACATAATTTTGATGTGATAATAAAGACATGAGATATTACATTGGTGTAATGATGTCATCACCAAATGCAGAACTATTTAAATATTGTAACAGCCACTTGGACGGTTTCTATTTCTCTTTTACTGTTTATTTTTCATCACTATGTTCCATTTTCCTAGCTGAGACATGAGCAGAAAGGAAACCAAAGGCAGGTAATTATGAAATCATTGATTCATGTTGCTCTTTATGCTTCTTTATGTCTTCAGTTCTAGGAAGAAGTTATGTAAACTCTTTCCCTGCCTCTGACCCTTCTGCTTGAGATAATTCATGGGACACACTGCACAGTTGGGGAAAACATGCTTTAGAAAGGCTGTAGGATAAAGTCACTACTTTCTTTTTGTTTTTGACCCCTCTCTACCACCCTCCTCTTATTGCTGAACACTGAATGTGTCTTTTCTGGGGAAACAACTATTTTCTTAATCACTCAGTAATTACTTCACCCGTGTCAAAGGTTATAACCAGCAAGTTAACATGATTTTCATCTGCAACAAATAACCTGTTGTCATTTTTGTAGGATCCAGGTTACTTTCCATTTGGGTCTTCATAGCTCATAGTGAGCCGTGTTTCATAACTTAGTATCCAACAGTTGCTAACTGATGGTAGGGGTGCCTGTGGCTTGGGGATTATGAAAGGACTCAAGCACTCACAGAAATTAGTGCTACCTGCACAATGGGAAAGAGGTGAACAGTGTATTGTTGATGACCAGGAAAAGTGTAGGAGAACCAAATATGCCTTTTCATTCTGCTATGCTGCTATGCCATTTTCCCATGCCATTTGGGAGCTCAGGTAGATGTTTGAATATATGGAATCAATATTTTTAACCTAGCCAACTTTGTAAGAGGGAACTTCACTACTAGGGAATTAGATAATAAGTTTACAAATATAATAATCTGTATAATTTTATAAAATACAATTTGGAAAATATATACTGCAATAATTCCCAACTGATACTCTGCATTTAATAACTGTACTTTAAGATCTTCACCAGAAATTCTCAGAATATTAACATTTTCAGACTACTGAATCCAGGATCACACAAAGGACTCAGCGCTTTGACAATTGGTGAGTCTATTTCATTAACTAGTTCAGAGCTACTTTCTTTTTTGAGAAGGGAACCAGAAAATTTTCTCACTTGTTTATGAGACAGGGTAGGAAAAAAAAGTTAGGAAGAACTTGGAATAAAACAACCAGTCCACGAAGATAATGAGGACCGGTGAGATGCAATGGAAAAATCAGGAGAAAGGACACATTCTTGTCATTATTTGCACTTTCAGATGCTCTTGATGGAACAGCATGAATTCATTCTAAAGTAAAGCATTCAGTTGACATAATGTCTGTTGACATTAAACTCTAATTATTTTTAGAGAAAAACTAATTATCCTCAAGTAAATACCTTAGATGGGAGGGTTTTTTTCTCTTCTGTGTTTTGAGATGTGTATTATAAACTCATTTCTATCCAACTCTTGATATGTTTTCCTGAAGATAAATCTTCATTCTTCAATTTATTTCTCATGTAATAAGGAGCAAATTTAGGATTATTTGTATCTATGAATTATTTAGTGTTTTTCTTACCAAGTACTAAACTTGGATAATTTTGTGTTGATTAAATTCATCCCCACAATTTATCTGTATTACTGGAAATGTTGAAAGAGCATCTATTATTTCACTTTTCAGCTGGGAAAATGAAGAGAAGAAAAGGTCAAATGAGAGAAATTAAGGCGTATATTGATGACGCCAAAACAAAATCTCAGGTCTCCTAGATCCCAATTTCTTGCCAAAATAAGCCCTCAAATTTTGCTTCCATCTGCATCGTATCCAAGTTTTACTGGACTGGTGCATTTCATTTTCCCTGACTTATTTGTTATATTGAAATAAACTAGCTCAGGAATATCTTACCATCTTCTAACTACGAATTATTATACTTAATCTTCAGTTGTCGATCAGCCTCTGTCTACCGTGACTCCACTAATCTCATCCTTTTCCTGTATTTCAAATTCCTTACTCCCTGTCTTTAGTTTAATGATAAACCTCATTGCTCTCATCTCCACTTTCCCCAGCCCCATCTCATCAGAATCTAGGTATGACAGGCCCTTATGGCTTTAGGGAAATGCTCACTATCAATATTTTGTACCTCTTTACTTTTGTGTGATAATTGAAGCCCTAAAAATATGTTTTGATCCCTTTCTAGGTTCTGTCTTATTATGAGGGTCAACCAGAAAGCAAATGTTCGGGAATGGAGAGGTGTTCGTGCAGTGTGAGACCTGCAGCATGGAGTGTCTTGAGAGATGGAATGTTCCTGGTGGTCCACGTGGGAGGTCAGGCACAGTGTGGAAGAGGCACAACTTTGTGCAACTTTGTGCAAACAACATTGTGCATTGCTAGAAACAACAGGCAACTGGATAACCAAGATCTTGTGGTGGGCAGCTAATATATTTCTCACAAGTTTATATGTTTGGGTCTCCTGACTTTTACTCTGCCATTGTGATTCTGTGCTTTCATTTTTTTTTAAATCCTCAGTATAATTACTCATTGTTCAAACTTTACATACTTAAAAAGTTGTTTCAGAACCAATACTCATAACTTATGCTATTAATGAAGTTTCAATTTTTGCCTACAGTTATTTTTAAAATTTTTTGAGGTAAGTTTCCACAAAACGGAATTCCCAGATCCTAAGTGTACAGTTAGATGATGTTTGACAAATGTATACACTGGTGTAGCCAACAACCTTACCAAGGTACAGAGTATTTCTGCTCTTCCACAAGGTTCGCCTGTGGCCCTTTCCCTTCAATTCTTCCCCAAGAGCCAATCAGTGTTCTGATTTTTACTGGCATCAATTAATTTTTCCTGTTCAAGAACTTCATATAAGTGGAAATGTGTAATACGTACTTCCTAGTGTCCACCTTCTTTGCTCTATACAATAGTTTGAAATTCATTTGTATGTATCAGTAGTTTGCTCCGTTTTATGGCACTATTGATTAGTCCACTCTGCCGTTGATGGACATTTGTATCGTGTCCAGATTTTGGCTATAGTGAATAAAGCTGCTATGAAGATTCTTACATATTTATCTTTTTTGTGGACAATATTTATATAGTTATTGTTTTCCCTCACTAGTTAGGACCTCCGGAACAATGTTTAATAGACATGGGGAGAGAAGACATCATTTCTTTGCTCCCCATTTTAGGGAAAAAGCATTACTTTTCCCATTAAGTATAATATTAACTATATTTTTGAAAATGATTTTTATTGATTTGAGAGAGTTTCCTTTTATTCTTTGTTTGCTGAGAATTTTACTTATTTGCTCAATCCTGGAATTCAGATAAAGTTGTATTAGAATTGGTCACTGCAAAAGAAAACAAGTCCCTAATACTAGAGTTTCATATTGGTTTACTTTTTGTTTTTTCTGTTCAGCCAGAGGATAGCTAATAAAAATAAAGCGCTTAAAAGTTACTTGGATCAGCTCCTTTCCCCCTTTTCAGTGTGATTATGTCTCTCATTTGAAATGTACTTACGTTTATTTCAGTTTGTATTCTATTTCTGGATTGTATATATTTCTGTGTATATGATACATGGACACCATTCCAAAAGTCAGACTATGCAGAACGGTGTAGTCAAATGGATGTGACCTTCCATCCTTCCACACTTTTCTGACTCTACCACCTATTTGTTTTCTATTTATACATCCTGTGCTGCTTTGTGCACTAGTGAGTAGATATATATTTATTTTCCTAGTTTTCCTTATATATATAAAAGGTCACAAACTATAGATATTTCCACTTTACTTTCACTTAGCAATATATCTTGGAAATCACTTCATATCAGTTCATAGAATGTCCCTCATTCTTCTTTAAAGCTGCATAGTATACCCCAGGGTGGATGTATTAGTTTTTTCAACTCCTGTGTATGGAGATTTGGTTGTTTCTAGTAATTGGCATTATAAACAATGTTGCAATGAATAACCTTGTGCATATGTATATTTCTATTGTTGAGATGTATCTTTAGGGTAAACTACTAGAAGTAGGACTGCTAAATCAAAAGATAAATACTAAGTAGGTTTGCTAAATATTGCATGAACCAATTTGCATTTCAACCAGCAATGTATGAAAGCACCTGTTTCTCCAAAGCCTTAACAAAAAATGTCTTGTTATACTTAGAATATTCCTCTCTATATAGAACATTTCTATCCCCAAAAGTTTGCTTATGCCTCTTTGCAGTCACTCCTCCCTTCTACCCCTGACAACTAGCTACCTCTGGTATGCTTTCTGCCACCATCAATTATTTTTGCCTGTTCGGCTATTTAACAAGTAGAATCACAGCACGTACTTATTTTTTCCTGAATTCTTTTGCTCAGCATAGTTTTGACCTTCATCCATGATACTGAGTATACAGTTTATTCCTTTTTACTGATGAGAAGCATTTATTACATGTATGGATATACCAAAGATTGTTTTTCCACCCACTTGATGGTGGACATTCGGGTTTTTTTCAGGTTTTGGATATGTGAATAAATCTGCTATGAACATTTGTTTAAAAGTCTTTGTGTGAACGTATGTTTTCATTCCTCTTGGTCAAATACCTAGGAGTGTAATAGTGGGATCATAGTGTATATTGATGTTGTTAAACTGCTTTCTAAAATGACCGTACCATTTTATAATCCCACAAGCAATTTGTAAGCATTCCAGTTGCTCTACATCCTCATCAACATTTTTTATTTTAATTTTAGCCATTCTAGTGTGTACGTTGTGTTATAACTTTGAGATTTTAATTTGCATTTCCGTGATGACTCAAGATGTCAAGCATTTTTCATATGCTTATTGATCATTTTCATGTGTTCTTATCTTAAATGGTTTCAGATATTTTGCCAATTTTCATTTGATTGTTCTTTTCTTATGTTGTCAGAATTCTCTATTCTGGATAACATTATTTTGTCTGATAGACATACTGCAAACCTTTTCTCTCTGTGCCTGCATTTTTATTTTCTTCACACTGTCTTTGAGGAATAGAAGTTTTATATTTAGGTTCAATTTACTAATTTTTATTGTACAGTTTTTGTTATTGGTGTCATAGCTAAGAAATCATGTATTCAAAGTCGAATACATTTTCTTCTATATGTTTTCTAGTCTTAATCTTTATAGTTAGAGCTGTAGTTCAATTTATGTTAAGTTTTGTAAAAAGTCAATTGTCTTTAGATGTGTGGGTTTATTTCTGGGTTCTTTATTGTTTTTCATTGATCTATATGAACACAATGCAAAATTTTCTCAGCAATTCCTAGTGAAGTTGAAGTAACATGCATAATTATTTTTGGATGTCTCCACTTCACAGTGGTTTCATCTCATGAAGTTGGTCCTTCTGAAAGACCAGAAACCAGCCTGGTCACTCAGGAGTCAGCCACTCCCCCATCTTGGCTGTGAAGGTTTTCTATCATCCAAAATAGGCTGGAAAGTTCACTCCCACCCCTCATAGTAATTTATATCTCACTTAGTACAATGAATTTTGTTAAATTCATTCTTTCAGTACATTTTGAAAAGGGCCAGAGGGTTTGGAATTGCAAAGAGCGTCATATCTTTAGTTAACACACAAGCAAGTAGAGCAAATTCTGCCTCTGCCTTTTATGGATGTGAACTGAGTTATGTAACCCCCCTGGGCCTCAGTTTCCTCAGGTATAAATTAGGGACATTAACAATATACACTCTTTAATATCTACTATTGTCTAATAATGTGTACTGCACACTAAAATAGTATATATAAAATATTTATATTTTATAAAGTATAAATATATTAAATATGATATATAAACACATATCAGTGGCATATAATAACTAATATTAAGAATTTCAATAAATATTTATTACTATTAGTATTTTTATTCTATTACAACTCAAATATTTTATATTTTGAAAAATATCCAAGTAGTTCAATATACAGTGTCTATGAGATGTGCAGGGGAAAAGTACTCAGATATATCACTTACAGATGTTCACTTTAAAACAATCCCTTTTTATGCTTTCAGACATATCGAATCTACTTGGTGCTTGTAACATCTTAATTTGTTCTGCATTGAAATTCAACTTTAGACCTCACAGTGAAAACATAAATCAGGAAGAAAAATCAATACTTACATGCTTAGTATTAAGCAAAACCAGGTTTCATATCACGAGTAGATCAATTTAGCTCTAAGACCAGGAAATCCGTGTCTATTAGCATTGCACTTTTAATTAATAATGGCATCTGAAGCGAATGACTCTCAGCTTTTCAAATAAATGTGTACCATTTTCTTGAGTAATTTCTTGATACATGGGACGTGGCTAGAAGAATTGCATGCATTTGGTTTGAAAGACAGTGTGATCCATAATTCATGTGAACATAATTTATTAAAAAAAGAAACCGTTATCATAAAAATACATTCATGAATTGGACAGAGGGATAATTTTTCTTGGGAAAGAATAAACATTTCTATGGACCACAGCATTTGTTGTGAACTTATATCAACTGAAAGCTGATTTTTATTGTTTTTACTCTACAGGCTGGATTAGCCTCCAATTTCAATAAGTGGTCTAATAACTTTATGAGTATTAGTAAACCCTATGCTTCATTAACGCTGTCTTTGATCTTGCTAACAGTAGGTTCATATCATGGAAATATGCCAGATAATTTCAGTGCCTTTAATTCTGGGAAAATTACCTAAGAGCCTATTGTAATAGATTGACTAAGTAAAATAAAGAACATGGCCTAAAAATAAACTTGTTAGGAGACCTGGCTTCTTAGGAAAGGACTTTATTGATTGTACAACAGATATCCACTATTTCTTCAGCTATAGCTCACAGTATCAACTGATAATATTGGCATTATGGTTTATAAATCAATCTCCCAGGAGTTTGATCCTAATGAATCATTTTGCTGAACTTGGTCACCTCTGAATAAGCAGACAAAAAACAGTTATAGCCTTGCAATACTCCTACACTGAATCATATAAGCAGGGGCTTCTGGGAGTGAAATCTGACTAATTTATAATCAGTTAGATCCCCTGTTGGGTTTGCTACTGCTGAGGTCCTGGGGGGGTTTCCCTCTCCATGGACTCATAAGGGTTTTAGCAGCAGAGGTCCATGGCCGTTTCTTTCAGTTGAGACACCACTATGCCAGACATACTTCAGATTGTTCCCAGAAGGGCTTTATTTATGTAGATAAGAACTAGATATTATACATTTTACCTGGAATAAGAAATTCAGGTACAACACACTCAACCAAATACTTTTGAGAAAAAGACCTATTATTTTGTTTGTCCTTATTTTTCTCAGCTATGTATTGGGTTTATTCTCCTTCAATTTCTTTAAGCAATTCACTGTTTACTAAACATACACCTTGGCTCAGAAAAGGGATTTGGAGAATAATACATAATTTTTAGGTCAATGTGTTCATATCGTGTCCAAATGACATTATAGAAACAGAAGTACTTTTTTTTCATTCTAAAATAGGAATTGTCAATGCGAATGAGTGTTGGCAGGGTGGATTGCTTGGGAGATGAAAAGTGAACCTGATGAGGGTAGGCATGGAAAATTTAAAAGAAAAACCTTATTAATTAGTGTGTTCAATAATGAGCTTTCTGGTTCTGGGATGGTTTGAAAATGTGTCTTCATGCTACTGATATCTACCACACCCTCCAGGTTTGAGGGGAGGCCAGTTAATATCGGCTTATTCTAGCCAGAAAATCTGGTACTCACTGTGTGTAATTGCTCCTATTTATAGAGAAATTAACTGGTGAACCTAGAAGAAGCACAATATTTAGGTGTAAATTTCCAGCTTTGAGGTTGATGGGATTGTTTTCCATCCGGGACAGTGCTTCTAGACATGTGTCGATCTAGGCACTCACACAGGGAGACACAGACCTGTCACAAACACTCCACATTTTATTCATGTAACAATTACTTATAGAATGCCCACCCTGGGCCAGATAGTCTGCTCAGTCACAAGAATAAATGGTGGATGAGAAAGACAAAAATCCCTGGAATCTTACATTCTAGGGGAGAAGATAGGCAGGAAAAGGATTGACAGTACGATGAAGAGACATAAGCATGCTTCGAGGATAGAGAGTCGCCAGTCAGGGCAGAATTCTCCAGGCAGGTCACATTTAAATAGGGAGAATCTTTAACACTTCAATGAACATTTATTTCATATCCAATCCACACCCTTTATTCAGGCATATGAGGCCATCACCATGTCATTCCTGCTTCTCTTCCAGACTTCTTGTCAATGGCTCTCAAGTTTTCAGATTTTACTTCTTCACTGAGTACTTTGCAGAAAGCTCTATTTAGTACTAATAATTCTGTATTATGATTAAAGGGGTGCAGATATCATTGTTTTTTTAAAAAATCATCATCATCAATAATCAAAGAACACTACATAAAGCATACCAGTGCAGGCAGAGAAAACCCACTGGAAATAGATCTTTTTATTCTAACAGTCATTTAAGAGTGTTTTCTAAGGCAGAGGCAATTTGTGTGTGTGTGTGTGTTCGGGTGGTATTGGGAGCTGTTAGTCTCTATCCTCATTTTTCTAACTCTGGGAGAGGGTAAGAACAATTTTTAAAAATAATCAGGGATTATCAGTAGGAAAGAGCCTAAGAGCATGTTAGAGTAATAAGAGCAGCTACAACAAATGAACCCCAATGCCTCAGTGATTTAACACATAGGAGTTTGTTGCTTGCTCACATAAGTCTTAGGTTGATGGTCCTGGTCAGACCATGATGATTTAGAGTCTGAGGCTCCTTCAATCTTGCAGCTCCACTCTCATCAAGGGCCTTGCCCTCAACAGAAGGGGCAAGACAGGCTGAAGAACGCATCATGACCTGCTTTCACTTGATAGTGCAACTATACTTCTCTTCATGTTTCATTGCAAGAACTGTGCCCTTGACCTCCCCGGAAGCAACGAGAGGGCTGCAAACCATCACTCCTGGCTGCTGCCAGTGCCTCCAGGGATAACTGTGTATTATGGGGACAGTGTGTGAATTTTGGTGTTCATTTAGACATCCTGCAGACCAGATATCTGTTTGCACTCTTCTTCCCAAGCAGAATATTCTCACCCATCCCACAGGGAGACAACCCAATGTTCCACCCAGTTAGTACATGTAGTGCAAAGTGCAGACCTCATTGCTATCCACAGACACTAATGTGGTTTCTCAGCATCTAAAAGCTATGATCCAATAGGCAAGTCATTGTCTACACACAACGGCAATGACGTGAAGCAGAGACAGGGTAACTGCAACACTATCTCCAGGACAGAAAAAAATTAAATAATGGGAGACAAATAGCACTCACCGGTCCATAGCATTTAAGGACTAATGCTGGTTAGGCCTCACGGAGAACCTACAGCTGGCAATGGGATAGTTCTTTGATTAAACCGGATCCCTGCTTCCTGGGAGAAATTCTCTTATCCATTGTCCCTGTCCCCATGGAGCTTCTATCCTAGTGGGGGAGACTGACCATAAGCAAACATTATTTAAAAATCTATAGTATGTTAGGTACTGATAAGTGCTAAGGAGATGAACAGTGTGATGGGGATAGTGGGTTGCATTTTTGCATAGGATGGGCTGACTGTCAAGGTAGCATTTCAATAAAGACCTGGAGGAATTGAGAGAGACAGAACCAGAGCCATAATGATGTCAGGGGAACATTCTCGGAGAGGAGCCAGCTTTACAGTGGTTGAGGTATAGCAATAAATCTATGTCCCTGGAGTGGAATGAGGTGGAGGAAGAGTCATAAGAAGTGAAATTCTAGAAGCAAGAAAGGTATATATCATGTAAGACCTTCTTTTCCAGGATATGGAATTAGTATTTTACTCTGAGTGAGATGGGAACACACTCGGAAGTTTGGAGTCAAGGAAGAATATAATCACATTTTTTGTAACCCACTAGTTGCTGGACTGGGACAAAAGGCAGAAACAAGGAGAGCAGCTGAGGGCATACTGCCATGGTCCAGGGTGGTCACCAACAAGCTGCCCTGGATAGAAACCCATCTGGGCCCAGTGTGCTTTAGAATTATAAAGATTTAGAATATTTGATCACTAAGTTACTTTCCAATTCTAAATTTCAATGAATAACCACATCTCTGTGTGAATGTCTATTCATACCACTTTTTATTTCTACTTACAGACTAGTTTATGAAGATGTTTAGCTAAGAAAAGACTAAAAGAATTGCTTGAACAGGTGTGCGCTGAATCGATGAAATGCCAGTTATTCTGAAAGAGATCTTAGAGATCATTTACTTAGTTTATTGAGTGTACTCATTTTGGTTTTCACACAAGAAATTTGAACCCTAGGGTAGTTTCGATTTTGACACAGTTAGTTAGCAAGGTAGTGTGAGCGCTAATTTTAGAACTAAGTTTTCCTAACTGCTACATGTGGGGAAAAAAAGAGATCAACTGACTTGCTGGAAGCAAGAAAATATAGCTGTACATCTAGATTCCAATGAATATTCCTCTGTCACATTTTTATGTTTATTTTCCCCAATTAAAAAAACTAAGGTGTAATTTACGTACAGTAAAAGTCACCGTTTTAGAACAGGGCTTGATGAGCTTTGACAAATGTATACAGTTGTGTAACCTCCACCACAATAAAGATTTTGAACAGTTCCATCACCCTAACAAATTCCCTCTGACCCCTTGTAGCTAACCCTTCCCCAGCCCACTGTCCCTGTCAATCACTGATCTACTTTCTGTCTCTATAGTTTGCCTGTGCAAGAATGGCATATAAATGGAATAATACAGCATTTACCTTGTGGATTTATCTATTTTTCTTTTCAGTTTGTATGTTTTTGCTTCATTTATTTTAAACTTTTGTTGTAAGCTCCACATACTTGTGTGTGTGTTTTTAATATAAACTTTATCTTTTAGAGAAGTTTTAAGTTCACTGCAAATATTGAGTGGAAGGTACAGAGAATTCCCATGTACCCCCTGTTCCCACACATGCACAACCTCCTCCACTATCAACATCTCCCACCAGAGTGGGACATTTCTTACAACTGATGGACCTACATTGACAAGTCATTATCTCTCAAAGTCCGTAGTTGACATTAAGGGTCATTCTTGGTTTTGTACATTCTATGGGTTTGGACGAATGTGTAATGACATGTATCCACCATTATGGTATCATGCAGAACATTTTTATTGCCCTAAAAGTCATCTGTGTTCTGACTATTCAATCCTCTCCTTCTCCCCCAAGCCCTGGCAACTACGGATCTTTTTATTATCTCCATAGTTCTGCCCTATCCACAGTGTCATATAGTTGGAATCATGTAGTATGTACATTTTCAGATTGGTTTCTCTTACTTAGTAATATGCACCTAAGATTCCTCCATGTCTATTTTTGGCTTGATAGTTCATGTCTTTGTAGTGCTGAATAATATTCTATTGTCTGGAGGTACCATAGTTTATTTATCCAGTCAGCTACTGAAAGACATCTTGGTTGCTTCCAAGTTTGGCAATTATGAAGAAAGCTTCTATAAACATCAGTGTGCAGGTTTTGTGTGGATATATATTTTTAAGTCATTTGGGTAAATATCAAGAGGATGAATACTGGATTGTATGGTAAGAGTATGCTTAGTTTTGTAAGAAACTGACAGACTGATTTCCAAAGTGGCTGTGCTATTTTGCACTCCCACTGGTACTGAATGAGAGTTCCTGTTGCTCCACATCCTCACCAGCGTTCGGTGCTGTGAGTGTTTTGGATTTTGGTCATTCTAACAGGTGTGTAGTGGTATCTCATTGTTCTTTTAAATTTGCAATTTCCAAATTACATATGATTTGAACATCTGTTCACACGCTTTTGTCTATTAACCTTGTATACTGTAACCTTGTCATTCTTTTCTAATATATGCATTAAATAGTATAAACTTCCCCTTAAGCACTGCTTTTGCTGTATCCCATAAATTTGAAAAGTCATATTTTCACTTTCACTTAGTTAAGAAAATGTTTTAATGTCTCTTGAGATTTCTTCTTTAACCCCTGTGCTATGTAGAAGTGCGTTGTTTAATGTCCAAGTATTTTGGGATTTTCCACCTATCTTTCTCTTATTGATTTCTAATTTAATTCCAATGTGGTCTGATTTCTGTTCTTTTAAAAATTTTAAGGTATGTTTTATGGCCCAGAATGTGGTCTCTCTTAGTGAATGCTCCATATGACCTTGAGTATAATATGTGTTCTACTTTTGTTGAATGAAGTAGTCTGTAGATATCAGTTGTGTCCAGTTGATTGATGGTACTGTTGAGTTCAACTATGTCCCTTCTGATTTTCTGCCTACTGGATCTGTCCATTTCTGATAGGGGGGTACTGAAGTCTCAAGTATAACAGTGGATTCATCTGTTTCTCCTTGCAGTTGTACCAGTTTTTGCCTCGCATATTTTTATGCTCTGTTGTTAGGTGCATACACATTAAGGACTATTATGTCTTCTTGAAGAATCAACCCCTTTATCATTATCTAATGCCCCTCTTTATCTGTGATAACTTTCCTTACTCTGGTGTCTACTCTGTGTGAAATTAATATAGCTACCCCTGCTTTCTTTTGATTAGTATCAGCATGGTATATCTTTCTCCATCCATCTACATTTAATCTATATGTAGCTTTATATTTTTAAAGTGGGTTTCTTTTAGACAGCATATAGTTGGGTCTTGTTTTTTGGTCCACTTTGAAGATCTCTGTATTTTCATTGGTGTACTCAGACCTTAGATGTTTAAAGTGATTATTGATATAGTTGGATTAACATCTGCCATATTTGTTACTGTTTTCTCTTCTTTGACCTTTTCTTTGTTCCTATTTTTGTCTTCCATCCTTTTTTTTGCCATTTTGGTTTTAATTGAGCATTTCATACAGTTCCCCTTTTCCCTCCTTTGTTAACATATCAGTTACACTTCTTTTGTACCTTTTTTTAGTGGTTGCTCTAGAGTTTGCATATACATTTACAACTAACACAAGTCCACTTTCAATAACTATGCCACTTCTTGGGTAGTGCAAGTACCTTAGAATAAGAAAATAATCCTGATTTCTCCCTCTCATTTCTTGTATAATTGCTATTAATTTTCCCTAATTGCCTTACAGTTATCTATCTTCAATTTACTTAAAATAATAAGAAAATAAATAGGTGAATTATAAAGTGTCTATAAACCCTTATTTCATTCATAAATATTTTACTTTTAGACTAAAAGAACTGGACTGTGGATTATTTTTTTTACTACATTTTTCCCCTAGGCTGAGAGTTACTAGTGGGTAATAATTTTGAAAATTCTCTTGTTAAATATTTTTAAATACAAGGTACTTGTAAATGTGAATAAAGGCCATTGATGTCTTATCTTGAATTTAACTGAAATATTTTAATTTATTAAAAATTCTTAGGAGACTCATTTGTTTTCTAAAAAAAATTCAGAGAATTCAGGCAAATCTTGGAATGCTAACTAAGAGAAGTTTAGTTTGAGGATGATTGCCTTCTTTTTGACTTCCTGTATTAAAATAGTAATTGTGTTGTGTGCTACTCAACTCCAGGGGGTGCCATTCAAAGAGACTGCAAGGCGCACGGCATCTCTCAGGTTTATTCAACCTGAAGACCTTGTGTAAGAAATAAGATGGGTGCATTAAAAAGGTGTTCAATTAATTTTATCTTCCCCTGAACCACAGTCAGGACTGTGAGGGTAAAAAGGAAGAGAAAGTGTTGGAGAATCATTGTGGATTGTATTCTATTTATGTGCACTGGAATCCTACAGAAAGACAGAGTGTTTCACTAAATAAGTTTGGAGTTTGTCTTCAACCTTTTATTTATTTCTATCATCTTTTTCAGGCAATCCTCAGGAAGATGAATGGTGTTGATTTAATTATCTTTTAAGGTGCTCTAGACTATAACTACATGAATCCTTATTTCTCTGAGTGAATGATTGAACAGTTCTATTACTGAAACTATTAGATGTAGAAAGTTTATTGATTTGAAGTCTTGGAACAAGAATGGTCAATACACTGGTTTGGTACTTTAGCTCATTTAGATTCAAAAATTCCTAAAGATAGTGGAATCTGAGCTTCTGGTTTTGAATTAAAGATTACAATGGCTAAGCAATTTCAAGAAACCTGAGCTTTCCCTTCATGTAGTTTAGAAGATAATCTTAGAAGATCAATCTGTGCAGATGATCACTAAACGCACATATAGAGGCTTATTGACATCCACTCTATGAAATGAGTATGTCTAGCTTGATATAATTTGGGTGTTGAGAAATTGTGCCTTATGGTAATTGACTCCTTTACTTGAATCATCTTGGCAATATTTTACTCAGCCTAATAAAACTGATGTATTCTCCAGTTAGATTTAAAATTGATCATCCAACCATCATTAGTAGAAAGAATTGGTGATTTAAAAAAAAAATCAATCAACATTTATTGAATTTCTACAAAAAGCAGGGAATTATTGTCAGAATCATCTAGCTTTGCTGAAAATCAAGTTATATTTACAAATGATTTTGAAAGATTTAAAGTAGAATTAAATTGGAATTGCCAATTTCCATCCAAAATGGAAATGACTTTCGGCTTGGCAGTGCTGGACAACTGGCCCTTGTTTTTGGGAAATGTACCAAGTCAAACCAACTGGAGATGGGGCAGAACAGAATGCTGTGCTGGAGAAGGCCCAAATAGAATGAGTGTTATCAGCCTTTAATTTATGGATCTCTGGTGGTCTGAATTCCTCTAAGCACTGGAAGAATTTTTAGCCATTATAACACTATCCACATGCCGGCAGACTGCAGTCGTCCAGCTGGCAGACTCGAACATTTAGATTCGTTAGTGTATAAGCCTGCGGGTCCACAACGACTTAAGGGACAGCCCTTAGGAACTAGTTACGAATAAAAGTACAGTCAGCAGAGACCTCTCAATGTACAGATGCCCTGACAGAGACTTGGAGGGGTCATGTACGTGTTCTATGCTGGTGGTGGTCATTTTCAATAACTTGGAAAACTCCTAAATATACGGGCTTTTTATCAGAAATTTGAACTTCTCCAGGGAAAACACTATTGTTTCATTTGACATAAGTATTTCTTGAGAAGATGTTGCAAAAATGGATTTGTCTCACAAAACTCTGATTTAGTCTAGGAAAGTAATGGTCTCTTCAAGATGAAGATGCAATTTCTGTACCTGCTATTGTTTCAGGCTTTGTGGCTGATAAAACAACCTGCTTCTGATCCCAAATATTGCCACTGGGTAGGGTTCACTTCAGAGGACAACATATACGGGCGAAAAAAATGTTATTTCTTTGACGTGTCTGTTTAAGGAAATCTGAGAGAAGATGTGAATGAGATTTTCAGGGCAGAGGGCTAAACAAGACCCAAATGGAGGCGGGGTGGGCCCTGACTGTCAAATCAACATCTCCTATTTTCTTATTCTTGACATGATTTACCAAGACCTACATCACTTGATTTGTCCAGTTTCCTCCTCAAATCATTCTTCAAGGCTGAGTTCACTGTTTTTGAGATGATCTGAAAATGTGATACTTTCTTAATGATAACATGACATTCTTGGCAAAGAAGAACAAAATCCTTTACCGACCTTGGGGTATTTGATTTTCTTGCGAGAAAAGTAGACAAGCGTAAGACTAGTAATGAAATGGGACAGCAGTAATCTCAATCTGAAGTGACAATATATATATATAGAATATAAGATAATCAAAGTCACCTAAAACAGCAGTCTGTTGGATTAACTCTGTTACACATTCCAGTTCTTCCTTTGTTTATTCCCGGAGTGATAATGATGTACCAATTCCCAAGCTAATACTTTCTTAGAAAAAATGTATTTTATTTAAATGAATACTGATATATTCACGAGTCCATAAACAATGACATGAAATCCACTAATTTGGGATTTCTGAACAATTAGTCTCAGATTTGGCAGAAGTTTATTTGTCAAGATCTTTCTTCATAGTATAAATAAATGCTGTTAATAGAATGCATGATATATGATTATAAAAGCTTCCTGACATCTAGTTCTTTCATGGGGGCCTACCCAGGCTGCTGTTTAGGGATCCCACTATGGTAGATATGCCTTACCCCACACAGTTGGGAATATATGAGATATTGGAAAAAATTTCTTGTGTGTAATTTGTCCAAGGATACCCCAAATCATTTAATTAACGAGAGTATAGAAATATAAAGGAACACGTACAGACATGTATGCATAAATATCTAGCACTAATTCTATCTTTTGATGTGAAAAATAAGAAACTTGCCAGGTAATTTTGCTTTAAGGTGTTCAGATCTCCTTTTATTTCATTCTAGTTTCTTTATGCCCTTAGGTTCCAGTTTCAATTCTTTTATAGTTTGCTACTAGTTAAAAATTTCCAGTCTTACATGAAGATCTATGCTGGGATATGTGTTTCATGAAATTCCAGTAGGGACTTGAAGAACCTACCTTCATTTTTAGTAGAATTCAGTAGGCTTCTACATTAATGGTTGTTACATATTCACATGGGAATGTGTGTGTGAAATATGAAGAAACTTATTGACTAAAAAAACACAATAAATCCCAAATTCTTGCACAGGAAGAGGCAAAAATGTATTGAGCCCATATTATGGACAAATCATGATTTTTTAAGTCAACATCCAGGCAGAAAAACAGAAACCACACTAGATATATTAAACGGAGGGTGATTTAATGCAGGAAATCAGTTACAAAAGGGTTAGAAAATCTGGAAGGGCAGAGTGGGGAGGGAAAGTGGTTCACACATATGAATGAGATCACTGCTCATGACCTGGAGAGCTGGTTTCCCACAGCTACAGTAGGAACCACGCCTCTGCCACTAAGCAGAAACCTACTTGTTGGACTCCCACTGGTGCTAGGTACCTCCCAGGAAACTAAAACTTCCAGAGATGGGAGCCCTGGTAGCCAGAATTCTAATGTGGCTCCCACCCTGTAGAAGTCCCTCCCCTTGAGTGTGGGTGGAGCCTGTGAACATGAAGGATGCCGTGCCCATGATTAGGTTACATTATAAGACAGAGGTGAAGGGACTTTGGCTTATATGTATCCCTAATCAAAAGACTTTGAGTTAATCAGAAGCCTATGGGTAGGCCTGACCATCTCAGATGAGTTCTTTAAAGAGGGCCTAGAAGGCAGAGCTGTTCTCTCTTGCTGGCCTTGAAGAAGCAAGTCACCATGAGTTCTACAGATGCAAGGAAATAAATACTGATGACAAATCACATGAGCTTGGAAGAGCAAGAACCCCGAGTTTCAGATGAGACCTGAAAGATGAGGCTCAGATGGCCTCCTCTATTGGCAGGTTGGGCAATCAGTAGAGTCTGTCGCCAAGTAAGCCTTGGTGAAGGGAAGTCCATGTTGTTGGGGCCCTGCATAGCTCCCATTCCTGCCACCCTGCCTGTTTTCTACATGAGCCTCAGCAAACACCAGGGTGGATGAGGAGATGAGTGGCATCCACAGAACATTGTGCTGTCTGCCTGACCTCTGAGAGCCTTCTCTTTAGTGCGTGCCCTTGCGTGAGTGTCCACACAAAGATCTTCACAAGGGTCCATCTATAAATCTCTCCCCCAGAAGTTCTGGTCACCTATTTTTCCATCTTTTATTCCAACTTCCTGTCCATTTGGCCAAGATGTTAGTTGTTTACTATGAATTATCCTAGACCCATACCTCTGACCATCTTTGACTCCAGGTAAAGTGGGTGATCTGACGTGCTATTTGAAGTTCTTCCTACCTGGAGGACTTCCTTTAACTGCTGTCTGTCAGTGCCATCCATAAGTGGTGCTTTAATGCTACAGCAGTATAACAGACCATGAAGAATCACTTATAAACCAGCCTTAAGTTTTTTATTCCTTCATTAACTGGCCATAGTGAGTCTGTGAGTGGAGGGAGAGTGAAAGGCGGCAATAAGCAGGAGAAGATGCCATCAAAGGATGAGTTACCTGCTTGTACAATGTATTCATGTCTTCAGGATCCACTAGAGCCTGCTCTTGGGCATGCATTTGTCTTACTGAGGTGCCCAACATATTGTTATTGATACTTCCTGCTTATCAACAATTCACAATGATTCTCCAGAATTTTCTTACTTTCTGCAAAGATCTAAGGGTGAATTAAAGGGTTATGTGATAGAAATCATGACCTGCAACTTTCAGGTATTTCACTATGACAGTAATATCTGCAAATCCCCCAGGAATGTGGTATTGCTTTTGCTTTACCAATTTTGGTCAGTGGAGTTAATTCCAGGTGCTTTCATATGGCTCTTTCTACCATAACAGTCAGAGAGCTAAGGTGGGAATTCTTCCAGCTGTTGAGTATGTCTATTCCAGTTCTGCTTCAATAATTGGTCACATAATCACAGTGGATCCATGTATTCACTGGGGTCACTGCAAGAAGGACTTGCACCAAATTCAATTCTTTTCAGACTTCTTTAAACTCCCATACTGACAGATGAGTTACAGTGACATTTTGGATTCCCAGGAGTTTGGGTAAGCTCCCAGCATCACCTTAGAGGCTGTATTGACTGTATCTAGTAATCTCAAGAGTTGTTAGTTATTTCCCTTTCCCTTTTTGCAAGGTTTTTTCACCTTGGGAAATGAGAAGGCATGAAAGAAGATGTATGGCGTATAGTTGTAGTGGTATAACAAGATTTTTCCTTAAAGGAAGCTGGCATCCTCTTCATAAAGGGACATAGTAGAGTTTGTGAAGGGTCCACGATGCTTCAATTCTTCATGTTGTATTTAAACCAGATTTTGATTCCCCAGTCCTAGAGACTTTCTTATTACATAGATCAAGAAATGTTTTAGTAAGGTGGACCATCTGTTTCATCACTAGGGATACCATGAGCAATTTTCCACTGTCAAGGATCTCTGATCAAAGACTGATTGTTTTACCAGCCCCGGTCCTATTATGGTGAGTGATCCTATCTCATTTCTGGCAGATAAGTGATGCCACTTGGCCTCTACTCTTCTGGGAGTTCATCATTCCCTTTAAAATCAGAGAACCCTCTCCCTTGGTGGGACAAGTAATCTCAAGGTAATGTTGGGCTTCCAAGGTTCCACATTCATCAAAATGCACCAAACGCCCCTTTGCAATTCTCAGTCACTTACCCGTCCCAATCAATACTCTAATTTTTATATAAGAATCCTGGATATCCTGTATATTCAAATAATATTGTATTTCTGCATCTTTCAATACTAAACTCTGGGCATGATTTCAATCTATATAAGCCCTGCTGATAAGCCATTATTTAGGCTTTTCAGAGAAATTCCCTGATTTTCTGACCACACCTTGATCTGAAAGTTTAAAGCTCTGAGATTGTTACTCTCCTTCTGTTAGCCTTCAGGGTCATTGGAAGCAGCCAGCACACTCCATAGTTGTTTTTTTTTTTTTTTTAGTTGTGGTAAAATACATATAACAAAACTTATCATCTTAACCATTTTTAAGGGTATGGTTTGGTAGTGTTAAATACATTCACATTGTTGTACATCCATCTCCAAAACTCTTTTGATCTTTCGAAACTGAAACTCTATACCCACAGTTTTATAGTCACTATTCTCACCACCATGGTCAAAGGTAGCAGCTGTTCACTCTCATTAAGCCATCATTAGCCCTTCAGCCCAGAAAACCATTGATGATAATTTAAGTAACAATTTTCTCAGTGCATGTACTAGATAAACAGAATCTTCTATTATTCTGGCAATGAGGTCATTGTCAGTTTCAAACTCTATCAGTCACAGAGCCAATCCTAGTATCTTGCCATTGAGGTAACAACCTTGTTGGCTGGGCCAAATTATGTAACAGTCAGTTTCCCACCGGGGTTGTATCATCACCTAGAGAGAAGGACTCGCAGAAAGACACTAGCTCCCCCCAGGCTGAAGGAACAAATGAGGAAATGGGTTCAATGCAGAGCCCCTGAACAAGCATTTGCCCCTGAGGCTGTGGGAGTGCCTCTTCTACCTCTGCTGCTCCTGTCGTTGAGCCTCCTCAAGAGCCACAGTTCCATGGCTGTTCCTGAAATGGGTGGTCATTGACACTGCTGCACCTCACAGCTGCCTGCAGCAGCCTGCCACTGTGGACACTGTTACTGTCATATTTAAAAGCAGAATGGGGGGCTGGCCCTGTGGTGTGGTCATTAGGTTTGGAGTGTTCCAAATCTGCAGCTTGGGTTCATGAGTTTGGATCCCAGGCATGGACCTACACCACTCATCAACCATGCTGTGGTGGCAACCCACATGCAAAATAGAGGAAGAGTGGCACAGATGTTAGCTCAGGGTTAATCTTCCTCAAGCAAAAAGAGGAAGTGTGAAGATTGGCAACAGATGTTGGTTCAGGGCTAATTTTCCTTAGCAAAAAAAAAAAAAAAAAAAAACCTTCCATGTAGGACGTAGAAGTTCACAAGGGGATGTCACTCCCACCCTAACAAGAATAACAGTCCAGACAATCTACCAAATCATAATTTTTTTGAGTCTATCAAATGGCTGAAATCACCGTATGACCGAACTAAAATGTAAAGGACAGCAAGCCATGCTGAGGTGAGGGGGGCACATGACTCTCAGTTTTTTTTAGAGCACAGGTAGAAGAGAAAGAGATCAGAGACATAGATAACAAGAAAAGAGCTGAAATTAGACACTATCTGGTATTCATTTAAAAAGTAAAAAACACATACAAAAGAAAGAAAATATGATGTCTCATCAAGGTGTAAATCAGTCACTAAATCCAGATGCAATGATGTCCCAGATGTTGGAATCATCAGATAAGACTTTAAAATAACTTTGGTTAACATGTTAAAGTATTTCATAGAAAAAAATTAGATAATAGGAGTGAACAGATTGGGAATTTCAGCAGAAATATAAAACTCTAAAAAAGATCCAAATGGGAACGCTAAAAACAAAAAAATATATCAGAAATGAGAATGTGTTTGATGGCCTTATCATCAGATCAGATTCAGCAGAGCAAACCCTCAGATCAATATAAATGATCAAAACATTGAAAAGGAAAAAAAAAGAATAAAAAAAAAAAAAGAAATAGAGCCACCAAGATCTGAGTTTCAGAGTCAAATTTCTGACAAATTGGAATTGGAGTCCTAAAAGGAGCAGAGAATGGCATAGATGTAATATTTGAAGAGATAATGATGGAAATTTTTCCAAAATTAATGAAAGATAGTAACACACACAAAACCAAGAAGCTCAAACAACTATAAGCAGATTAAATACAAAGAAGAAAAGAAAAACCTACCAGGCATATTATCATTAAGGTAAATGAAATATAAAGAGACACTTATGAAAGCTGCCAAAAAGAGGAAATATTATGTACAAAAAGACAACGATAAAAATTACTGCTGTCTTTCTGTCAGAAACAATGGAAGCCAGAATACAATGGAGCATCTTTGAAATGCTGAGAGAAAAAAGTTATTGTCAACATAGAATCCTATATCTAGTGGAAATAGCCTTTGAAACTCAAAGTAAAATAAAAACATTTTGGACAGAAAAAAATCTGAAAGCAATTACCTTCAGCAGGTCTTCCCCTCAAGAAATGCTAAAAGAAATATTATAGGCTGAATGGAAATGTTATTGGAAAGAAACCCGGTTTACAGAAAGGAATGAAAAACATCAGGAAAAATAAATAGGTCAGTAAGTATAAAGAACATTAAATTTTGTTTTACATATATATTTTAAATATCTAAAGGCTATCATTTGTTTAAATTAACAAAAATCACAAATGTGAGATTTGTAGCATCTTAGCAGTAACATGTCAAGAGCAAAGGGCGGAAGGATTGTTACTGGATACATACTGTCGTGATATTCTTAAAGTCACAGAATGTTTTTTGAATCTACAATGTGATAAGTTACTAGTGCATACTGTAAACTCTGGAGCACCCTTACAAACAGAATGTAGAATCATACCAAAAGAGTTAATAGTAGAGAGATTTGAAATACCAAAAAGTATTTTGATTACCCCAAAAAATTCAGGAAAGGAGAAAGAAAGGAACAAAGAGCAAATAGATCAAGTAGAAATTTAACACAAAGATGACAGACTTAAATATAATCAGAGGGCCCGGCCCGGGGGTGCAGCGGTTTAGTTCTCACTTGGCAGCCCAGGGTTCGTGGGTTCGGATCCCGGGCGCCTGCTGACGCAATGCTCCTCAGCCACACCGTGGCGGCGTCTAATATAAAGTGGAGGAAGATGGGCACGGATGTTAGCCCAGGGCCAGTCTTCCTCAGCAAAAAAGAAGCGGATTGGCAACAGATGTTAGCTCTGGGCTGGTCTTCCTCACAAAAAGAAACAAGAAAAAAAATATATATATATAAAACCATAGAGTTGGTTACAAAGTAAACGCACTAAACACCACAGCTGAATGTCAGTGATTGGATACAAAACAATATCCAACAACTATGTGAGTGCAGCAGTGTGGCAGAATACAATGTCGACACACAAAAATCACTTGTATCTCCACAGACTAGCAGAGAACACTTAGAAAATAAACATCTTTTGCAATAGTATCAAAAATCATCAAATACTTAGGAATAAATTTTACAAAAGATATGTAAGATCTCTGCACTGAAAACTTTAAAACATTGCTGAGAAAAAAAAATTGAACACCCAAATAAATGGGAAGTTATGCCATGTCCATGGATTGGGAGACTCAGTATTGTTTCAATATTCATTATTTCCATATGGGTCTATGGATACATTTCAATACAACCCAAAATCCCAGCAGGGTTGTTTTCCTCAAAATTACCAAGTCAATGTTAATAATATATTTGGAAATGCAATGGACTTAGAATAGACAAAATTATATTGGAAAAAGTTGGAAAAGTTGTAGTATTTAGCATTCCTGATTTCAAAACAGTCTAGATCTACGGTAGCCAAGATACCATGTGATTAACGAAGGGACAGATAGATTAAGATCTTCCTCTTCCTAGATCCTAGTTTACTGAGAGTTTTTGTCATGAATGTCAAGAATAGAGAATCCAGAAGTAGATCCTCTATGTGTGTATGTGTGTGTTAGGCATATCTTATTTCATTCTTTTACTTTAACATATCAGTGTCTTAAATTAAAATATTTTAGACAACATAGAATTGTCTTGATTTTTAATTGAATTTAAAATTTTTTCTTTTTAATTGTGTTGTTTAGACTTTTACATTTGGTAAAATTATTTACATTGTTGGGGTTAAATTGGTTGTCTCAAGACATGTATTTTTTACTATTAGCCAAACTGTTTTTTGTTCTCTTTTTCCCATTTTCTTGCCCTATTTTTTGGATTGAGTATATTTAATAGTCTGTTTTTATTTCCACCATTATCTCATTAGCTATATGTCTTTGTTTCATTTTGTTTTATGACTATAGTGCATGCTCTAAGTTTACAATATACATCTTTAAGTAATCATGTTTTACCTTTAAATAATAGTATACCACTTCACACATAATATACTAATTTTTCAATTGTTCACTCTCATTTTCCTCTCCCATCTTTTGTGCGATTGCTGTCACACATTCTGTAGCTATATATGTTATTAACAATACAACATATTGCTATTTTTCTTTAAATTATTGACTATGTTTTAATAAACTAAAGAACTGAGAAAAATATGTTTTACATTTACCGTTGCCAGCATGCTTCATTCCTTTGTGTAGATTCAAATTTGCATCTAGTATAATTTTCTTTTTGCCTAAAGAACTTCTTTAATATTTCATATAGTGTGGGTGTGTAGGCAACAGATTCTCTCAGCTTTTGTTTGTGTGAAAAAGCGTTTATTTTGTTTTCATTTTAGAAAGATATGTATTGAAATCTAAGTCTACAGTTATATTTTCTTCAGCACCCTTTAAGATTTTATTCCATTGCTTCTGACTTGCATTGTTTCTGAAAAGAATTCTACATTCGTCGTTATCTTTGTTCCTCTGTAGTAAAATGTTTTTTTCTCTGGCTGCTTTCTAGTTGTTTCTTCACTGATTTTCAGCAATTTGGTCTACCTAGTGTAGTTTTATTTGTGTTCACCCTGACTGAGTTTTTGTTGAGCTTTTTGGATCTGTGTCCACAGTGTCATAAAACAGACAATACTTTTGGTTATCATGTTGGGAAAATTTCTTCTGCCCTTTTTTTCTCTCTTCTGTCTTTATAGGGTTCCAATTTATTTGCTTGATAGTCTTCCACACATAACTGTTAATGTTTTTAGCCTTTTATATTTCTTTCCATGTTGAATATTTTCTGTTGCTCTATCTTCAAATCCACAGATCTTTTCTTTCTCAGTGTCTAGTCTGCTCTTAAATCCACCCAGCGAATTTACATTTCAGATTTTGTATTTTCTTTCTAGAAATTTTTGTGTTTTTTTTATATCTTTCATTTTTCTATTAAGTTCATGTATTCTTTTACAATCTTTGATATGGGAAGCATTTTACAATAGTTATTTAAAAGTCCTTTGTAGATTCTAACAATCTGGCATTTATGCTTCTGTGTCTATTGATTTTGTCCACCCACATGAAAATAGATCACATTTTCTTGGTTCTTCTTTTGTCTAGTAAGTTTTGATTAACTAGCAGACATCTTGAATTTTTATTGTTAGTTGCCTGCATTTGTTTTCTCCTTTTAAAAGGTTTTAGTTTCATTGTGGTAGGAACTTAAGTTTTTGGTGGATTAACTTTATCCTTTTGAGGATTGTTTGTAAATTTTATTAGGACAGATCTGGGGTAAACTTTACTCTTAGGAAAGTTTAATTTTACTTCAAAGTTGTGACTCTTCTGGGGTCTCTAATGAGCACCCAGTTCTTCAGTTAGGACTTAGCACTCTTGTTGGTTGATGCTTGAACTTCTTCCCCACTGGATGTATTATTCAGATTTGAGTTCCTTGGTAGTTTTGTTCATGAACTCATGGAATTTCTCCCTATGCATATGCACCTTCGTGTTCAGGAAGATATGAGAAGATCCCTATGCAGATTTCTGGAGCTCTTTTTCCATGTATCTTCTTCCTCTCTGGAACTCTACCCTACAAATTCAAGCCACCACAGCCTCTCTGAATTTGGAACTATGTCTCATCTATTCAGTAAGTCTGCTCTTCTCTGCTTGGCAGCACCACCCTTCACTGTGGTTCACAGCATAACTTCAGACCAAAAGGGCTTGCCCTATTTTCTCGAAGTTTATAATCATCCATTGCATGTTGTTGAATGTCTGTAGATAAGTGTTTCATTTATTTTATACAACTTTTCAGCTGCTCATGGAAGGAGGATAAGCCTGTTTCTAGTTGCTCCATTATGGCTCGGTATGGAACCAGTAGATTTTATGTATTGATTTTACATTAATTTCTGAACTCATATTATTTCTGAAATTTGTCTGTAGATACTGTTGGGTTTTCTTCCAAGAAAATTATATAAAGACATTTTGAGTTTTTATTCACCATTCTTATACATTTATCTATCTGTCACCTATATGGTTACTTTTTAAACTTTGGTCTTACTACAATTCTAGGCCTTAAAACAATTTGAACATAATTGGCACTATTACTCATTTTTTAAAATTATTTTAAAGAAAATCATCTCCTCTTTCACCATTTAGTATTTTTTTTTGTTTTGGTAGAAATCCTTAACGTGTAATCAGTAGGGAAGTCACCATCTATTTCTAGTTTCCTTAACATACATGTAATTTTTAAACAATGAATGGAGTAGAACTTGATCTTTTCTGCATTCATTGGGAGGCAGTAATGTATAGTGATTGACAGCATGTATCATGGAGCTAAATTACTCATATTCAAATCTTGGCTCTGCTCTTTATTTGTTGTGTAACTTAAGCAAGTTACTTAACCCCTTGGTGCCCCAGTGTCCTTACCTGCAAAATTAGAATAAAAATTACTGTCTACCTAAAAGATTGTTACATTAATGAGAAAATAAAAAAGGTATGTCTATATAATATACATTTATTGTATATGTAATATGTATTATATATTTAGTATGTAATATGAATAATTTAATTCTAATAATCCTATGAGATCTATGTATATTATATATATTATATTATACTTATATATACATATATTATATTAGATGGGAGAGGATGGACAACAATGGACTGAGGAGCCATTCCTAGGGTGCAGAACCAAGTTTTAAGAAAAAAACCTTCCTCCTCCTGGATGAGGGGGATCTGCCAACTATTACCTGGTGAGATTTCAGAATACTATAGAAGAGTGACTGCTATGTGATACTCATTTTTCTGCTTTTGAGCTAGAATGTTTATTGTGGTTATCATATCTCTACCTTATTATTTTGGCTGTGTGAGGGACAAATAACTCACTTTTTAGATCATAAGTCTCTGGATCAAGTGTAGAAGCATTTGAAGAGCCATATCCAGACTTGATGTAAAACACAAGCTCCTGACATTAAACCTGATGCTGGGCTTGGTAGTTGGATGAGACCTCTGTGGGCCCTGGATGGATATAAGGATATTTTGCAGGTCAGAAGCACATAAGTAATTAAGGCAGAAGGCCGAGTAGTGGATTGGGGCAAGAGTGGCCACAATTAATGGCTGTACAGTGTTCATGCCCTTGCAAATACTGTTTTCTTCCACTCTTACTCTGGGGTCAGCTTGAGATTTGCTTTGACCAGGGAAGAACAGTAGAAAATTTGATGCAAACAGATGCTTGAAAATATACTAGTGCATTTCTGCTTTTCCTCTTGCTCTTCTGATTTCATCTTGAGAACATACACAGAAGAGCTGCTAGAAGATGAGTCACATAACAGGAAGTTAGCCAAAATGAGCAAAGCTGCCTAGTCAAAATGCAACTGCCTACAGAAGCATGAAAGAGCCCTGCTGAGCCCAGGGCACGTTTGCAGTAGCTCAATTGGACCAATAGACCCATGAGCAGAAATCAGTGTTCATTGCTGGACGTCAGTAAGGTTTTGTGGCTGTATGCAGACATGGAGGCAGACTGCTGAGACCTATCTGCTGGAGGGGACCTCCTCCGAGAAGTGTAGTGAGCTGAGAGACTCCAGCTGTCACCCTGTGGGATTGGTGCAGCATTCACACTAGACCACACTCTCCCAGGGCTGCCCCAGCCAATGAGTGGGCACAATGAGTGTGCTACAGCTGGAACCTTTCCACCTCATGTGGGGTGAGGGTGCTGGAATGGGAACATTGCCACCCGATGTGGGTGAGGGAGTTGGAACCCCAACATCCCCACCTGATGTGGGGCTACTGTAATGTTAGTTGTCGCTCTGGGCCAGCCCTCCCACCTGCTCAAGAATTTTCCAATTTCAGGCTCTTCTTACCAAATCCTCTCCTCCTCTCCTTTTGCACTTAGACATGCATTGTGATCTGAAGGCTGGCCCGGCCTGTCTGGCCCCCTCTCCTTTTCACCCATCACAGGACTTTCCCTAATAAATCTCTCCCACCTCTAGTTCTCTTGATTTCTGGTTCCCAGAGAACATGCGCCGACACATTTCCAGCCAGCGTTGTTATGTCAGTTATTAACTGTTATCCTCCAGTCTTCCTGAAGCTATAAAGAAACATGTGTAATGGTACTTCAAAAATTCTGTTTACTGTGTTTTTTGTTTGTTTTTGGTGTTTTTCAGTTCGTATTTAAAAGTAAATCCGTAAAAAGCCTATTTAAAGCTCTGTGTGCATAGGCAAGGATTGCTGAGGTTTCAGCTTACATTTAGAGTAACCAAGTGGCATAGCAGCTGCTTCGCTGAGTGGGCAGGGTGTGGAAAGCAGCAGCATGTGGAAGGGTTTTTTTCTGTGGCTCTTAGGTTTCTCCAGAGAGAAATCCTACAATATCCAGTCAAGGGGAGATAGAAAAATAGCAGCTAGCATTTTGGGAGTTTGTCGGGGAAAGGTTTTGAAGTCTCTATAGTCTAATTATAAAATTTAATCTCCCTGTTTTCAACCTCTCACCTCACCCCAGACTTCTGCTGTATCTCGTCTCTCAAGTCCTGTCCCCTCAGAAAATGAACTTCTAGTCTCTTGGACTGGAGGTCGGTGGTGCTGGTGTGTGTAGGAGAGGGAGCCAGGATCCATCAGCTCTGTGTAAAAGACTTTGCCTTCCTCTGGGCTTCAACCCACACCCTGCCTCCCTTCTGAGATAGTTCTGGGCTGCCTTCTGAGGCACTTCTGGAATTCTAAGCCAGTCTCCAGCCCCTCACCTACTGACTACATTTTCAAAATCAATTGAACGACTACAACACTTTATTTCCCCTAGAGTTTTCTTTGTTGTTTGGGTTAACACCTCCTTTATTTTGTTGCTATAATACTTGCAAAGTTTTTCAATGAGAGGGGGCATACAGGTGTGTTTGATCCATTATTTTAAACTGGAATCCTAATATAAAGTGTCCACCAGTGATTTTCAGCCTCCCCTCCCATCAACATTATTATTGAAATCACTTCTGTACACTTACATCATGCACTGTATTGTACTTTAGAGAGTTGCTTGTCTTATACACCCTACTAGATGTTTCTTGAATGGTGAGGGACCAGACTTTGTAGCTTTAACTTTGCATAAAGCCTTCACATAGTAGAGGAGCAATAAGAATTTGTAAAGAAGGAGAGATTGTACTGAGGTTGGATAAATCTGAGTTTATGCTGCTATTCTATTGAGAAAGTTTATCATTCAAATCAAAAGCCTAAGTTCGCATATGTTAATTGGTATATCTATGTGATATATATGAGTATATTCAATCATACATATGTATGATATGTACACCTACACACAAACAGTATGTATACGTGAGTGTGTGCACATGCACACATGTGTGTGTGTGACAGAGGGAGGGAGGGAGAAGAGCAAGTAGTATTCTAGTGATACTCTGATTTATTCTGACTCGCTAAGATTGACTTTGGTTTTAAAGCCACATTGTTGCTTATACAGATCATATGCATCACTTTATATATGGGTATTTGAATATGACTGCATTAGAAGTTCATAAAGTTCAAGGTTTAATTTAAGAGCACTGGGAAGGGGAGGGTTTTCTATGAATAAAATTTTGTGTTTTCAAATCTTAAATGGACAGTTGGAACTTTTTTTCATTGAATAGAGATCATAATTTTCAATCTATTTTTAGTGAGAGGTTTTCTCCTCTCCCTTCCATCCAGGACAATGTCTTTAGAATTCTACAAATAGAAATCTCTTATAAAAAGTCTCTTCCTAGCAGTAATTTTAATTTACCCTTTTTAATAAGTACAGGTTATTTGATCAATACAATATAGCAAAGTTAGAACATGCACAAATATCTCCTTTTGTTTCTCTTGTTTTCATCCAATTTGATTTCTCAAACTTATTATGGTAGATTTATTGACTATCTGGTCACATATAATACCTATGCTAAATTTGGAATACACTAAATATTATATGGCACTTAATAGTTTTTGCAAGACTAAATTTTTCAATTCCTTATATATTAACCTGTTTGAGACATGTTCCAAGTGCAGAAACTCCCAACCTCTCTCTGATGCTTATGCTGTGGGACATTCTTTTGTAATCTCAATACCAGAGGTACAGTTTAAACTTTCATAGAGGTTAATATTATAGGGCTCCTGGGCCATGGAGCCGACAGCTTCTCGCACAGTTGAATTCTGATTTTCCTTCACAAGGACCGTACATTTTCATTAACAGCTGATGCATATTTTACAGATGTAACTGAGTAGCCTCAGGCAGTCGCCGAGAAAAATGGTTCTTTTCTGATTTCATCTTGTCGTCCTGCTCATTTTCTACAACGTTTCCTATTCGGTCTAAGCATAATTCTGCCACAGAGAAATGCAGAGTGCAAAGTGAAGTCCAACAGTCATGTTCTTTCTCACAGATGATGTAGAAACTCTGTATTAAATTGGTTGAAAGTTTTTAGAGAAAGGTAATTCTTCTCAGTTGAGTTATTTCACCAGTTTATGTGGGAAATAAAAACTATAACTAAACATGAGTATGGGTAACGATTCAAATAACATTATGTAATCTTGCACAAAACACACCCTACTAATATTTCTGTCCTTAGATCCCCCTCTGCTGTATAAGTCTATTCCCATTCCCCTGACTCACTGTTAGAATGTTTACACATTTATTCCTATCTATTGCTGAAGACAGGCACAACATCAGAAGTGACAGTCTCTGGAAGGTTTACTGTTAATTACATTGAAAACTGTTACCCGCAGCACAGAGCAACATGACTGACGCACGTGACAGGGAAATGACTGGGCGATTTCTGTTTGCAGTGGTAAGTACGCCATGGAGCATTATGTAACTCATCTAGATGGCTTATATTTAGGAAGATCTTGTTGTTTAGAACATTCCCATCTTCTTCATCATCAGCATCTTCCTTTCAATTTTGTTTTCAATTGATTTCTTACTCCCCTTATTCTTTATTTTTCCTAGTATCTTTTTAAAGATTAGTTTTACTCCTTTGCTTTTTATGCCAGAAAGCAAAATTTAGTGGTCATCTTTAGGATAAAATTTGCTAATTACTTGTGACAGAGAAAGGCATGCTGGTTTCTAATTTTTTTCCTAATATCCATCTTTATTTCATATGTCCTACATCCCACCCCCAACTTTTTGTTGTTGTTCTTGACAGTAAAGGTGAGACACATCTGGTTGTTAATTATCTGAGAACACCAAGTTTATCAGAAGAGCGTACTTGATTGGGCATGGACTGCTGTGCAATCAGTGAGACATCCGAGTCTCAATTACAGAGACTTGTTGAGTGGTGTTGTTATTAGGGTTGCCATATTTAGTAAATAAAAGCACAGGACACCCAGGTAAATTTGAACTTGAGACAAACAACAAATAATTCTTTAGTATAAGTATATCCCATGTAGTATTTGGCATACACTTACACTAAAAATACTAATACTAAACATATACCTGTAACAAAGAATTATTAATCATTTATCTGTTAATTAATCATTAATCATTAATCAAATTTAACTAGGTGCCCTGATTTTGTCTTGCAACCACAGCCATTGTCTATAATAACTCTACAAAACATAAAATATATTAAAATCTGATGAGGCTTACCTGCTCTTATCTTTAATTGAGTTCAAATTTCAGATTTCAACCAAATGGTTCTCTAAGCTAATTGTCTTAGTAGCAGTCTCTTGCATTGCCATTATATTTTTCTTTTGGCAATAAATTATCTTCCTCAACATTCTCACAATAAATTTTGATGTATTTACTTTGATAGGAAATATGAAGAATATATTTTCATTAAATATCTGACAATTAAGCTTTATTTACATGATTACTTAAGCAACTGTTTTGATGGAACTGAAATTTTAGTCAAAACTTTAGTCATTTTTAATAGTCTTAGTGGTAATTGATTCATTTCCATTGCTTCATTTCATTCTATTAATGTAACACACAATATTTACCATTTTTCTGTTGATGGACATTTAGGTTGTTTCCAGGATTTAGTTATTATGAATAAAATTATGATTAATGATCTTGGACACATTTTTTGAGACCATACATTTTAACTTTTCTTATGTAGGTACCTAGGAATGGCATTACTGGTCATAGAGTAGGTATAAGTTTAACTTTATAAGAAAAAGCAAAATACTCTCCCAACGTTGCTGTGACATTTTACATTCCAATTAGCAATATATGCAAGTTTCTGCTTCTGTACATCCTTGTCAACATAGGGTTTTGTCAGTCTTTTTACTTTAGCCATTCTAGTGACATGTATCTACGACATATATCTAAGAGTGGGCATAGTTCGCATTTCTTTGATGACTAATTGATGTGTACCCTTTCATATGCTTACCGGCAACTCATATTTCTTCTTTGTTAAGTATTCAAGTCATTTGCCAATTTTTAAATTGAGTTCTTTGTTTTTTTTGTTGAATCATAGAAGTTTTTTAATATATTCTGAATGCAAGTAATTTGTTAGATTCGTGTAATGAGAATATTTTTTTCCAGTGTATGGCCTTCCTCCTAATTATCTTCCCCATGTCTTTTACTGAGCAGAAGTGTTTCTAACTTCTTTTTTAAAGTTGCTGAAGTTCAATTTATGTATTTTGTTTTATGGCTATTTCTTTTTCTGTGTTTTCTAAGAAATCTTTGACTATCTCCAGGTCACTATCTATGTATCTATCTACCCATCTATCTGTTTACATATTTTGTATATGGATTACTCTTAAGAGTCAATATATTAAATATTTTGAGAACTCTGTTGATGTATAATTTATGAACCATAAATTTTCCCATTTTAGATGTACAATTTAGTTATTTTTAATAAATTTATAGAGTTGTGCATATATCACCAAAATTCACTTTTAGAGCATTTTCACCACCCCAAAACGATCCCTCATGCTCATTTTAAATTAATTCCCATTCCTACCTTCAGACCCAGGTAACTACTAATCTGCTTTCTGTATCTATAGATTTGCCTTTTTGGATGTTCATGCGAATAAAATCACACAATATTGTGGTAGGCAACGCTTAAGGTGACTCTCATGACCTTTCCTGCGGTATTATAATTGTGGCTGTGGTACTTTACATGACAAAAGGGAGATTTTTCAGGTGGGCCTAATCTAATCACATTAGCTCTTTAAAAGACATGTATTTTCTCTGGTTAGGAACAGAGGGAAAGGCAGAGAGATGATTTGAAGCATTAAGAGGATTTGATGAGACTTGGCTGGCTTTGGAGATGGAGAAGGCCCTATGCAAGGATGGGAGAGCAGAGTCTGGGAACTGAAAAGGGCCCTTGGCTGACAGCCCATCAGGAAATGAGCAACCCCATCTTACAGCTACAAGGAGCTGGATTCTGACCACAATTTGAATAAGCTTGAAAGCAGATTCTTCCCCAGAGCGTCTTGATAACTGCCCAGTCTGGCCAACACCTTGGTTTCTCAGTGGAAGACCCAGCTGTGCCCGGACTCCTAACCTACAAGTGTGAGATGATGGATTAGTGTTGTGTCAATCCACTGTGTGTGGTCATTTTTTATGCAACAGAAGAAAATGAATGCGCTTAAGTAGTCTTTTATGTCTGGCTTCTTTCACTTACATTAAGGTTCATCTATATTGTAGCAAGTATCAACATTTTATTTCTTTTTTATCGTGAATAGTATTTAGTGCAGCTTTTCATAGGTTAATTTTAATAATACTTGTTAAATTTAAACAGTTAACAATATACAAAGAAAACACTATACACACACACACACTATATAATGTGAACATATTCTGTAAATGGTCAGAGGAGAGTACACGTAAATTCATATTCAACAAAAATAAATATAGTTAGCTTTCACTTTTATAGTTTTAGCTTTTACCTTTATATCTATGATCAGTTTCCATTTATCTGAGATATTAAGATCTCAAAAATTTCATGTATTGGCCAATTCTTAACCAAAATATATCACATTTAGAGGCAGTGACTGTGGCCTCTGACTTTGGAAAGTATGGGAGAAATCATTGTTAGAAATATTTATTTTACTTAAAAACTTGAATCTGGTTGATAATATAAGACTTGCTATGTATTTTAAGGCTTTATATTTTTACATCCTTTTAGTAGGAAATTTAGATTGATCTAAGATTGCAGAGAACACAACTTAGTTATACATAAAAGACACAGTACTGCTCTCCACATCATGTTTAGCCAATTAGTCCCTTGAGGCTAAAAAATTAAAGGATATGTAGTCTGCAGATGGAATAAGAAAATGTCTATGAAACAGTAGTGAAAAAGACGGTGAATGATGAAAAACAGTAGGACTGTCGATGTTTAGTCTAGAATCATGTAAAAGTCTTGTCTGTGGTCAAAACACTTCGTCTCATTCTGCAAATGTGCTTATTTGAATTATTTACACCAAGAGAAAAAATAGTGTAAATTATAATTTGAGGCACCCTCCCTCCCCAATTTGGACATCAAGTTGTTTCAACACCATTTGTTGAAGAAACTTTCCTTTGCCTGTTTAATTTTTTGACGTTTTTGTTGAAAACCAATTTTTCACTTAAGTGTTAGTATAATTCTTTTTTCCCGTTTCATAATATATTTGTCATCTTCATTCAAATTCCACATTGTCTTAATATCTGTCACTTTATAATAAGTCTTGAAATCAGTTGGTGTAAATTGCTGACTACATTGACTTTTCTAACCTATTATCAGAGTATATATCTCTCTTTACTTAGAATTTCTTTAATTTTGCTCAACAAAGTTTTGTAATTTTTTTTGAAGAGAACTTGACCATCCTTTGGTGGATTTATTCTTAATCATTTTAAAACCTTGCTATTATTGTAAATGGTATTACATTTAAATTTTATTTTCCAATTGTTCATTGCTTACACATAAAATCACAACTGACTTTTCATAATATGTTTATACTTAAACACATTATCTGTGAATAAAGACCATTTTACTTTTTCCTTTCCGATATCTGTATATTCATGATTAAGATTTCCCAAAAGTGATATGTTTGTGTATTGGGAATACAAATACTCCCACGTTTGGCCAGAGTGGTTCCACCTCCACCTCAGAAACTTTACACTTTGTTTTCCTCACCCAGGAGCTCTGCCATGTAAGAACAAATATTTCCATTTTTTATATGAATATTCCATGGAAAGAAAAGATTAAGTAGCATGACCAATTCACGTGGATATGAAGTTTCTGAGCTGGGATTTCAACAGCAGTCTTTCTGATTTAAAAGCCATTTTGCTTTAGAATCATTTTGAATATTGAAACTATCATAATATCCATTTTTTAAATTACATGAACAACATGCATATTTACTGTCTTCTATATCGTTGATGAAAACTGAGAAAACAGAAAGACCTCCTATCATAACAACTAATGCATGATATTCAGCCAGCTATAAATCCAACCAACATCAACATTCCTTTGTGGGCCTCATCTTTAAATATTCCTAGTGAAAGTCCTCTGACATGGTTGAATAATTAACAAAACGGATGCTATACAATAAGCACTACGTGGATCCTTAAGCCCCGATTTGCAATGTCAGAGAGTTGTGCAGATTATGGGCATGGAGAAATGACGGCCAGTGAGTTCGATAGGCTGCTGGGCAATCTTTGTCCACCGATTTATTTTTTGATTTATGAAAAGGCATTTATCAAATGCCCTTTGGGCATCTACTCAGCAGTGAACATAAATTTAAAATACAATAAACCCTTCTTCTCCATAACATTTTTTTCTAACATACTGAGAAAAGAAAATGCTACAGGGACGCAACTTAACAGAGGAAATCATATGAGCATTAGACAGAGTCATTAAAAGTTGTACACTGGGAAATATAAACATGTTTCCCTGAATATTTAATCAAAGTTAATTAAAAAGAAATCTCTCACAGACTCTTATTGACTTTCTCTGTGTATGTCTGAATAGTATTAGATCCCATGGCAAAACAAGGTTTCATTGGTATCTCCGAATAACATATGCCTCTCTATTGATATTATATATTATGTGTACATTATGGGGTTGAGTTGTGTATAAAGTTATACATAAAACATAAAATTATAGCTGATGATGTAAAATCTGCAGTGCCATGAGAGAATTGCAAATATTGTAAAAAATGTACTTTATGATTTTGTTTTTACATATTTTTTATTTCAATAGCAGTGACCTATAAACAGGTCTGTACTTCTGCGATTGCACTGGATGGGAAGGGATTGGGGGATGAGGAGGGCGGGGAGAAGGACCATGAAAACACAGATTTGACAACTGTCACTCTCTAGCCCACATAGAGAGTATGGTGAACCAGCGGCTACCGTGATGTGGGAAAGGGAGATGGAAAGTAAGAACAGGGTGTGTCAGGAGGGCTATGGCGTGTCAAGCGCAATACTTGGTTTCATTTACATCTAGGGTTTCTCTAAACATATGAACAATATAGATAGAGATAGAGATAGAGATGACTGATATGGATAGAGATAACTAAATGACATTCTGGCCTTTCTTTACATCTTCCCATGTCATTGACTCATAAACATAGTTTTTGGTAGTTCAAATCTGATGAATTTACTATAGTTTACTTAACCACATTTGTGTGAATGGATTTCTTAGAAGCTTAAATAGAACTAATGTTGGAACTTCAGCCAGAGAGTCCTAATTAGGGAATAAGAAATAATTTTTTTAGCAGTCTACTGAGGGAATTAGAAAATAATCATTTATTGGCTAATTCCTAACAGAAATAAATCACATTTAGAGGCAATAGCTGGTGGCTTCTGACTTTGGAAAGTATGGGAGAATTTATTGTTAGAAATATGCATTTTTTAAAAGACTTAGATCTGGTTGATAAAATAAGATTTGCTTTGTATTTTAAGACTGTATGTTTTTATATCATTTAAATAGGAAATTTAGGATTGCTCTAAGATTTCAGAGAATACGACCTAAGTATATACATAGGAAAGACGCATCACTGCTCTCCATTATCAGGTTTACAAATTTAGTCCTTTGTGACTAAAAAATAAAGTCTTTACTGTTTGCAATATAGAATAATAATTATGAAATTATTACGAAAAAGTACCGTGAACAATGCAAAAAAAGGGAATGCAGTTGATGTTTAGTCTAAAAATCATATAAGAGTCTTATCTGTGGTCATAACAGTATGTCTCTTTCTGAAAATATATTTATTTCAATTATTTACACTGAAAGAAAAAGTAAATATATTTAAGAAATATGTCTGGAGAAGTTTTGGTTTTTACAATTAGAGAGGGTTTCTACTGGTATTTAGTGGGTAGAGGCCAAGGATGCTGCTAACAACCTGCAACGCACAGGACAGCCACCTGCCAACCCCCACTCCCACAACAAAGAAATACCTCACCCCCAATGTCAGAAGTGTTGAGATCGAGAAACCCTGCTCTAGAAGAAAACGAGTATTTTACTAATTTGCCTAAAGTTCTATACGGACCAGTGATGGGCCTTTAGTCCCGACTCTTCTAACCTCATAAATAGATGTGTGTGGACACAGAGCACGCATCTCTAATGATTTTTGACCTTATGTCACAGTACTTCCGAAAGTTTCTTCAGATGCATAATCCCCTTGAGCATTTCTATCATGGGTGGTAACATGGGACAAAGGAAAGCTTTTTTAGGTTTGCACATAGGAAAGTTATCTCCCATTGTGCTTAATACCAAGACTGTTTTAAAATATTTGAACAATAGCACTTAACCACATAGTGTTTATTGTACAGGTCGTTTGAGTCACTAATGAATGCTAACATTTTCTTGCTGATGGTACTACTGAGAAACACACAAATTCACGGAGCCCAGCTGCCTCTTGAAAGTTTCTTGCTAAACATAAACTCCCACCTGAAGAAGATGAGTCACCGTCTCTGTGTGAAAACAGAAATTTCTCCTGAAAATAACAGTTTGCGTGGGAATGGAAATATTTCACCTCTTAGAGAGAGAAATGTTTAAAAAAAATCAAGAAAATTTACCACACATTTTTTCAATCTACTTTCTAAATTGAGGTTTGCCTTTTACCAGTTGAAGGAAGAGTTAATGCAAAGTTCACAGTGTGTCCAGACACAGGAAATGCACTTCCACGAGGATTCAGGAGTCAGGTGTGAACGTGTGTGTGTGTGTGTGTGGAGTGTGTGAGAGTGTATGTGTGTGTGCATTTATGCATGTAAGTGTGTACACGGATGTGAGTGCATGTACACATGTGCGACTCTGTGCATATGTAGTGTTATGGGGCTTCTCCAGAGGAAGCAATTCATAGTGTGCTAAAATCAAATGCTTCCTAAAAGCACCTGTGGAGAAAATGCCCTTTGAAAAATGAAGAGGCACTTAGTTTACTGAAAATGACTTCTGTGTGAGAGAGCACTTGCTTCCTTTGATCCTTTTCACTTTGTCGTCTCTAGGAATTGGAAGGGAACAGAATGGGTCACTGTAGAAAAGGGCTACATATGCCTCTTTTTCTATTACGCTTCCCTCAACAGTGACATTAATCACTTAATACAGATTTATGGATGGTCTTACCTCTTAACAGCACTTGTTAATTGTATAGCTCTGAGTAGCTAATATATTGTGTGAGAGGAGGATGCTTTATTTACATGTCTTTTCTTGTCTGTTTCCTCCTCCTCTAGCACATTATACACAAACCCCCACAAAATGGACACTTGAAATGAGCTCAGCCCATATTTAAGGTCTACTGTATGCCTGTCAGTGTGCGAAGGAGTGGAGTCCTAATGATGAAAAAGACTGAGCGGTTGTATGGCCTGAGGGGTCATAACTAAAATGTGCAATATGGTAACTATTGCTACTGATTTGGCCAAAGTCCTGTAGAAAAGCTAAGGCAGTTTACTTCGGAGTTAGATTGTGAGATGTGTTTGGGATTTTTCCTGGAAGAGAAAGAAAGTTAAACAGGAATTAAGGACAAGAAAGACCATGTGGTAGTTTATGGTGACAAGAAAAAAATTTGTTTTTGAAGAATTTGCTTATTTTTGGTACATATGTGTCACCAAGAAATGTCCGTTTATTTATATCTATCTGTCTATCATCTATGTGTCTGTGTATCTATGTATCCATCTATGTATCTCTCTATCTGTGTGTCATAGTCTGCTTGAGCTGCCATAACAAAAGACCATAGTCTAGGTAGCTTAACCAACAGAAATTATTTCTCAGAGTTCTGGAGGCTGGTGAGTCCAAGATCAAGGTGCCTGCTGATTGGGTTCTTGATGAGAGCTCTCCTCCTGGCTTGCAGATGGATCCCTTTTTGCTGTGTCTTCACATGGTGGAGAGAGAGAGATCTCTGGTCTCTATTCCTCTTCTTATAAGGATACTAACCCATCATGCAGGCTTCACCCTCATGACCTCGTCTGATCCTAATTACCTTCCAAAGGCTGCACCTCCAAATACAGTCACACTAGAGATTAGGGCTTCAACATATGCCTTGTAAGTATTCAGTTCATAACACTATCTATGTATTGTCTACCAATTTCACAATCTATCTATGCATATACTGAAGAGTATACACAGACTTGTCACTCTCATTTGAGGCAGTAAGGAACCACTTCAGATTCTTACACAGAATGAGGAAGAATTATATGAACAGGTCTATATTTTACAAAAGATATTCTGGTGGCAGTTTCAAAGGAGAGATTGGAAGAAGGGAGTTGCTAAAGGGAAGGCCCATTTCATGTGCGGGAGATGATGAGGGTCTGAGAGGCAGAGCAGCAGGGATCTGGAGAGGAGAGGATGGAGTCAAGGGACATTACAGAGATAAGATGAATAAGGTTCACTGATTAATTGAAGGTATGGGGAGACTGAATATTCATGGATAATTCTAGATATTGTAACTATGTGGCTGGCGATCTCAGCAACTGTGATAGTAGAACACAGAAGGGAATGTAAAATATTTAGAGAGAGAAAAAACGCATAGCTATGGACACTGCAGTGTGAAAAAAGAGCTCCTGAAAGAGTATGGGATTTGAAGCCAGGCAAATTTAGGTGCAAACACAAGCTTTCTCAGTATTGGTTGAGTCACTTACCTCTTCACTCTTCCATAAAACTGGGATAATTGGGCATTTTTCTGATATCGTTGTAAGAATTAAAATTTGTAGCTTATATTGTTTAGGAGTTATTTTCTTTGAAGAACGTATAACTGTGCCTAGCAAATAGTGAACACTCAATTAATATTAGCTATTATTACATAACATTTTTCCACTCTTATGATAAATACACTAATAAGAAACAGGTATATAGCTTTTGTCATATGAAAGGTACTGTTCTCTTCTCAGTTCTTTCCAAATAGCAATACACTGAATTTTCAGCAACATCTTCTAAGTAAGGTACTATTACTATTTCTATTTAAAGATGAGGAAAGTGCAACACAGACAAAAATTCAGTAAATAAGACAGAAGAGGAGAAATCACTAAGTGATAGATTTTCACTAAGGGAGTGAAATAGGAGAAGATAATGCAGAAACAAATAAGAAAATGTCAGGGAGAAGGAGGTGGTTCACTGTGTCAAGTGCTGCAGACAGGCCCAGGAGGATGGAGGCCGAGAAGACACTGGACTGTGTGTGGAGAGAAGAATTCCTGTCGAGGTTGGGAAGGAAAGGCAGCCTGCAGTGGTGCTGAAAAATGGATGGAAAGTACAGATACGGAAACAGAAAGTGGTTGAAGACCAGTTTAGTAACAAAAGAAGGAGAGAGAAAATGGGAGCTTGAGAAAGAGAATGTGTGCAGATGAAATAACAAATGTTAATCTTCCTATTTAATTTCTAAGGTGGTCCTGCAATGAATTCTCTTCTTTAGTTATCTGCATTTTAAAAATGAAGATAATGAAACAAATGCAAGACAGCAACTTGCTAGGGTGACATTGTAAATCTATTTATGGGTAGAGTTTCTATTAATATACAGAGCTTGAGATTTCTCAGTCCACCCCACTGAGCCTCACATTTTACTACTCTATCTTTAACTGAAATAAAAAGTAAAAATAACTTCACCATTTAAGGCAATTATTGCTCATTTAATGTCTGTAGAACACACTTTGTTAGCAAGAAATAACACAGTATGTGTGTTTCACATTCCAAAGCTTTTGCTTTCAAAATATTGTCTGGATTATAGCTTAAAAATTGCATATATTTTCTTCTTTATGGATATTTCAGTTAGCTCTTATTCTATGTACATTTAAACTGAAATCTCATGGTATGATAAGACTTAATGAATATTAAAAATAGGCCTTTTTCTGTCTTGGTTTATATGAAGTTGCCAGCATGAAAAAGCAACATGAGAGCTGCCGGGTATCCCTTTGATCTTTAATAAAGATGATGGACCATCAATTCAAGACATTCTGAGAGACCGTGTTACTGGTTTTGCCAGGATTGACCCATTATTCCCCCAAGCCTACATAAAGGATTCCATTGATGAGTTGGCAGTGAGCATTTCCTTGAAAGAGTCTTCAGTGTGTTGTTTTGTTATTTTCTCTTTATTTAAGGACTGGTATTTGATTCGTGCCTGAAAAGACTAACCCTGAGAACCCATGGCTGGCCAGCTGTCATGGGAAGGCTGAACAAAGAGGGTAGCACTGTGAGCAAGCTGCACGTCCACCAAAGATGCTTGCTTTTCAGGGATTATGTGTAGACTTCATGGATAAATTTTGCTCATTTGTACCACTTGGGAGGACAAGAGGGTGGAAAAATTGAACCTAAGGAGAGGGGAGTCCTAACCTAGAAAGAGGCATGGTCCAAGCCACAGAAGGAGGTGACCTCGGGTGAAACACACAAGGCTAACATGAAAGTCATGTTACTTCCAAGTGCAATGCACCATCAGCAGATTACGTCTGCATTAGATGAGGAAAACTGTACATTTCCTCCAACCCAGTGGTGTGTTGGTGCTCAGGAGAGCTGGCAGTGTGCATCTCTCTTCATCTCTGTATTTAGTGATGTAGTGCTGGTAGCATCAAATCAGCCATCATAGGAACATTTACTCCACAGAAATCAGCAAGCACTAAAAATCAAGGCCCTTTTTATTCTTTGGGGAGCTGGTCATTAAACATTTACCAGCACAATGCTGCTTTAACTTCCTCTCCCCTTCACCTCAGCCTTGAAAGGATCCAAGAAAACCACATCAAGTTGAAGAAGAGGAGGGAGAGAGAAAGGGAGGAGAAAGGACTCTACACATGGCTTTGAGCCCAAAGTAGACCCACACTGGGGAAAGCAGAGAAACGCAACAATGAATGGATTTAGAGTTATGGTCTTATGATGCAGGATTGAATTTAAGGAAAACTAGGAGGATCCTGAAAGACTAAGAGATCTGAGAGATTTGCTTCAGGGGCGGAAACGTAGGGAACTGTTAGGGAATGTTTAATGAGTACAGTGGGCAAAAAAATAAATGTATTATTTCGTATTTTTATATATTTATTACATCTATTTAAACTGGTTATAACTTGGTGGGACTTTCCCACGGCAAATGAATCAGACCAGCTGTGGTATTTTTGTGACTTAGAAATGACATTATTAAATATCATTTTATATACCAGAGGACTACCAGTCTCTTTAGTTACTGTGAAATAAATGCTCCCTGTAGCTCTCCTTTGAAGTCTCAATGCCATCATTTCTCTAGGAGTCTGTGGTTTAAAAGCCTTAAAATTAGAGAAAACATAAAATAGTGATATCCATGTGGGAGCTAAGGTTTCTGGGTTTCATCAATGACAATAGTTAAAATCAGGACAAAACCGATAGGGGTTATGCTTCTGCCTTGTGTAGAAAGCTTCAAAGAAATGCCACTCCAGTCCTAGCAACAAGTGAAAGTCAGAAAAGCTAGAAATCATAACTTTCTTGAACCCACCAGAGAGCAGCCAAGTGTTCTGAATTATGAAGGCTGACAAGACCTTCCAAGGAGGTAAAGGACATATGAACTGTTTTACCTCTAACAGAACATGGGAGAAAGAGATGGCCATCGTAGAAGTGGGTAAGAAGAAAGCAGCTAAAGTTTTAACAAATTCTTAAATGCCAAGTGTGGCCCTAAATAATGGCTTAGAACAACTAGGGGCCCAGACATGAGAGGAGTCCACACACACTCACATTCTTTCTCATGGACCCCCACTAGGTGCTTATGAGGAAGATTGGAAACAGGGCAGAAAACTGAGGAAAATCCTCCCTGGACAGGGCAGGCATTCCAGTGATGATTGGCTGCTGCTGGCAGCAGCTAATAAACATCATCCATTTCTTTAGATCCTTCTTTATATAAAATAAAAGCCTATGGTGAGGGGCAGATAACCCTCCAGCCTCCGACCCATGCAAAGACCTACTGCTTCTGGAAGAGGAGTATAAGTAAAATGAATCTGAGCAGGCTCAGTTCCCAACTCCTGAGCACACAGGGCTTGCCCACATCTGAGGGTGGATCAGAGGGGGCTTCTGAAAGCTGTTGATGGGGCAGAAACACTGAGAAAAACCCACCGTCACCTGAGACACAACACCAAGCACAAAGTAGCAGCCATCCACAGCTGCAGAAACTTGGAGCCTGTGATGCGCTGCAGGTAAGGAAAGCAACAGCAGAAACCAAACCCAGCGCAACTAACTGGATTGAATCAACCTTCCATGTTAATGGCCTTAAGGAAGAAGATATGTGCCAATTTTTGGATATAAATAAAATTTATCTCAGTCTCTAACATTTTATTCTATACAATATGCTATATTCAATAAAAATAATAGAGAAAGACAATAAAAGCAAAGATAAAAAATCAAGTGTTGACATAAAGCAATCAACAGAACAAGATTTAAAGAAACCCAAATGTTAGAGCCATCAGACGGGAACTTTGAAATAACTATGCTTATTATGTTAAAAGACATCATGGAAAGTATATAGTTCAACACGTAAGTATAGATGGGGAATTTCAACTTTATGGCATTTTAGAAATGAAGAAACTAGGTAATAATTCAAGAATATAATGATGGATATTAGATCTTTTAAGTGAACTTTGAATTAATTGACCACTCTTGGAAATGCAGAATAACTTTAAAAATGCATTGCTGTATGTATTGGGTTTGGCCTTTCATGACCAATTCACTATGTGATGAGTATTCTTTTTTGTCTCAGAATGTTTATTTGGATTTATTTTTTTCCCCAATACTCTAAGCCTCTAAGACCTGTAAATTGAGTTTACTTACTTTAGCTTTTATCAAACACCTGGATCACATTCTAAAAATACAGGTAAGGAGTCCCATTTGGTAGGGCATGACCAGCCCCAGGCCAGATTAATATAGAATTGTCCTGACTATATACTGTTGCTTTATTTCAGAACATAAATTATCACTAATGTCAGAAAGCCCATTGAAACAACTCTGGAAACAGAGAAGGGATAATTTTACTGTTTTGCTTTTGAAGATTGAAATTGACCCTATCTTTATCATCATTAGCAGACCGAATTTTCAATTCCTTAGGGCTGGGGTATAATACCAAATTCCTTCTCTCATAATCCTCTCACGAAAGCAATAAAATTCTATATGCGCATGATTCTTATTTCTCGCTTAAAACATCAACAGATTCTATAGTACATCTTGAAAAGGTAATAAAACATGAGAATCAGGTTTACTTTGGTAATGAGATGAAATCCTGAACATTAGCAGTAGAAAATAACACTGATTATGGAGGACAGAGAGTCTGGGAATCATCTCACCAAAACTTACAATTGTCTCTGGAGTTAAAACTTCGGAATCTACCCTCACTCCGTAATTGTGGGCCATTCAGAGTGATAAGGGGAAAAAGAGCAACATTCCGGTGGAGAAACCTGACAAACACTATCTCAGCCAGGTGATCAAGGTCAAGGACAGTGCTAAGTCATGTTGAGAGTATGTACCCTTGATGTGATGTAATGAGGATGGCTTTTATCTCTGTGATCTTCCTCCTCCAAACCCATAACCCACTTGAGCAACCTTCCACAAAATATTTAACCAGTGCTCCTCAAAACTGTCAAGAACATCAAAAAAAAATGAAAGTCAGGGAAACTGGTATAACCAAGAAGCCTAAGGAGGTATGATGACTAAATGTAATGTGGTGTTCTAGATGGGATCCTGGAATAGGAAAAGGAAATTAGATAAAACTAAGGAAATCTGAATAAAGTACGATTTTAATTAATAACAATACATCTGTATTGGTTCATTAATTGTGACAAGTGTGCCATCTTAATGTAAGATGTTAATAATAGGAGAAACAGGGTGTGGGGTATCTGGAAAATTTCTGCGTGTTTTCATAATTTTTTGTAAATCTAAAACTGTTCTAAAATATAAATTTTATTTAAAAAAACGTGGAGGATACAGTCATGAAGTGCATCACTACTTCATTCTATTTCAGTTAACGTTGCTCTGTTTGAGCATTCAACGGCATCATTCGTTAAATGGAGAATTTTATTCTTATGTATTTTTAACCTCATCTGACGTTTCCACACCGTCTTATATTCACTTGCAGGCACTCATGTTTCCCATTAGCTGTTGGCAGAGAGTGTGCTGTCATCATTCTCACCAATGCCATATTTTCAGCACAATATTTAGCATGAGGTGTGAATACCATAAGTGCTTTTATTAGTTAATTTGACCTATTTCGAATCACGGCTGGTGCCAAATGAGTATTAAAGAAGATTGAGTAAAATTACTTCTCACAGCAAGTCAGTGACAGACCCAGGATTAGAACCTCTGCTGGCTGAGATTCTAATTTATTGAACTATTCAACACAGCCTAACTCAGTAAGTGATAACCCTGCTGGATCACATATAGCAGTATATAGACTGTAATCAGTTCAATTACTTGAGATAACATCAATTTGTTTCCCTATTGATATTGCCTTTATCAGTAGTTTCTAAAATGGGGTTCAGTCTTCTTCAAAAGGAACAAGTAGCCACCAAAGGAATATTGTTCTAGGTTTATTGAAGACCATTTTTATAAGCAAGTACTTTCACGTAAAGATTTTTGTAGACTGAGAAGTCATGTCATTGTCTGAAATGTCTTTTGCCTGTTCTTTTATGTTTTAATATGGAATACCTCTTACTAAATGTAAAATAATTTTAGTGATTATAAGTTCAATCAGAGTTGAACATTTGTTGATAATAATTGACATGAAGAAATTATTTAGAGCAGAAAACCACTGGCTAGTTCTTCCCGAGCAAGAATCTCTTGCTTTCTGTGTAGATATAAATTCCTCTATCTTGGCCTTCAGGGAACCATTTGGCGCACTGGGACATTATTTTAACATATGGTGCCCACATTTCTTGAAGGAATAAACTCAATATAAAGAAAGGAACAATCTCCTCTTTACGTGATGATCTAAATAAGGTCAGCAATTTTCTATTATTATTAGATATAAACAGTTGTTATCAAACGAGCAGTTGTTCAACAGTACAGTATCAAACATCATAAAATGAGTTTTGCTGTTTGTTGAATCTGTAGGGTAGCTATAGTTTGATATGTAACCCAAAATTTTTTAAAAATCTATTCTTTTTCTTCCCTTTCAGATTATTTTTGAGAAATGGGATGTCCCTCTGCTTTAACTAGACAAAATGTATAACAAAAATATTTTGGTGACATTTTAGTGGACTTGTTTTTGATATTGGCAAGTAAATGTATCAGCAAACATGCAACTCCAAGAGGAGGGTGGCCAACGATGTTTGCTAGGGGGAGAGTCCTTGTCTGTTGAGTGCTACTAGCAAGAACATTGCTCTCACCCATACAACAATAAAAATAACTGGACGACCACAAATTAAGAATTTTTCTTGAATTCATTAGAGATCTGAAATCACAGAGAAAACAACTGACTTCAAATCTGGGGAGAGACAAGTGCCTGTGGGGACAAACAGACCCCAAATATTTGTTTCCCTGGGAAAGATGTCACTGAAATAAGTCGGTCAGCAATGTTTAATGAATTGCCAAAGCTGAGTGTGGGCTAGCCTGAGAAGGTGAAGATGTGCACATCACAGACATGGGATTTTTAGAAATTTTTTTGTAGGCTCCTCTTCAGAAACTTCACCACTCACAAGGAGCATCACAGAGAATCCTAAGAAAGTTCCCCTGGTACTGACAGGGGAAGGGAAATGGCAGCCACCACAGAAATTCTGCCCAGACCCTCTCCCCTTCTTCTCAAGGAGCAAAAGCTGTTATCTGCAGGGCGAAAGGTCATGCAACTATGGCTGAGAGCCCTGGTGGAAATCTCACTGATATTGGGGGAAAGAGAAGAGGGAAACAAAAGCGCTATGCCTGGTGATGGGAGTAGATCTTGGTTGGGCCTCCATTAAACCTGGAGGCCATCATGCTTGTAAAGACCACATCCTCACACCCAGAATCGCAGCACCTGCCTAAGAGCGAGGCTTAGTGAGAACACATGAAAATGCCACTTCCTCCCCCCGTCCCCACATCAGGCTAACAAGTGTAGAGAATAAATCACGTCGATATACATTTGGGAGAGCTGCAGAGAGTCTCCCTGGGGAGCAGTGCAAAGGGAAGGCTCTGCGCCGGGCAGGGAGACCCAAACTGTGCAGAGAGCAAACTTCCATCCCAAGCCAATTCTTGACCACATTTGCATGGACCTCGACTCTAAAAACCAAGCATAAGGAGAGGGGAGCTCATGTTCAAGCACATACACACAAAAAGCATCAGTAGCTGTTGTCCTATACAACGTATCCAATGTGCACTGAAACTTATGAGGAATAACAAAAGGCAAGAAAATACCCAATCTGAAGAGACAAAGCAATCATTGGATTATCAGAAACAGTCTCAGATGTAAGATAAACGGAAATACCAAATGTCAAATAACTATTATTAAAGTGTTATAGCCTCTAATAGAAAAGGTAGACAATATGTAAGGTGGGACAGATAATTTCAGCAGAGAACGGAAACAATAAGAAATAAAAACATGGAAATGCTATAAATAAAAAAAAATAGAGATGAAGAATGCTTTTGTCAGGCTCAAAGCAGATTCTACAAATCTGAATAAAAGACAATGATCTTAAATATAGGTCAATGGAAATCACCCAAACTAAAACATACAGAGAAGAAAGAATTAAAAACAAAAAAAAAACAGAGCTGAGAGTCCCAGATCTGTGGGAAATTTTCAAGAGGTCCAGTATATGTGTAACTGGAACCCCAGAAGGGTGAACAGGCCTAAATAAATATTTGAAGAAATAACAAGACAAGAACTTCCTGAAATTATTTACAGATACCAAATCACATAGCCAAGAACACCAGCTGGAAAAATATCCCACAAACAAACAAAACAAAACAAAACCAAAAAACTTAGCAACAAAAAAAGCTAGAGTAGCTATATTAATTTCAAATGAAATTGTCTACAGAACGAGGAATATTTTCAGGGATAAAGACAGACATTGCGTAATGATGAAAAGGTCAACTCTCCAAGAAACCAGAACAACTATAAAACAAATCCTTATATTGGTAATTTGGACATTTTTATGTGATGCTTGTGTAGAACACGTGTTTTGAGTGTACATTTTGATACTCTAGCATTTTCTTGGCTTTGTGTTTTCCTCAGTGTATCTATCACTATGGCTACCACATTGCTGTTAGCTACATCAGATTGTTATAGAAATATTTTCACTTCTATTAATTAGTAAACTACAAATTTTATTTAGTTACTTACTGATGCTTAGTTTTCATATATCCCACAACATCTTCCATTTCTTCCTGGGGTATTTCCTCCATGAGTGTTTTTAGAGAGGGTATTTTTATTTCACCCTAAAATTTAAATGATATTTAACTGGATGTAAGTTTCTAGTGGCCTTCACAGAATGTTTCCTTTGTCTCTTTGAAAGTAACACTTAATTGCTTTCCTTCAACTACTGTTTTTATTGGGAAGCCTAACAAGTCTTCCTTTTTTGGTGATCAGTTTTCTCTTGAAAGCCTTGAAATTCTCTTGTCTTTGTTCTTCAATTTCATTCTAATATGTCTTGTGAGGATTTTTAAAGTCTATGTATCCTATATAACACTTTATGCCCCCCTGTACTCTGTGGCCTTTTTTTCTCTCTTTCATTGGGATTTGTGACACTTCCTCATTTCTCATTTGTATTAGTTTCCTATTGCTGCTATAACACATAACCACAAACATAGAGGCTTAAAACACACACACACACACACACACACACATTTATGCTCTTACGTTCTGGAGTTAGAGTCTAAAATCAAGGTGTTGGCAGGGCTGTGTTCTTTCCAGAGGCTTTGGGGCTCGTCCAGCTTCTAGAGACTGCCTTCATTCCTGGGACTGTGGCCCCTTCCTCACATAACTCCCGCCTCTTGCTTTCCTCATCACATCCCCTCTTCTATACCCGAATCTCCACTGCCTCCTTCTTATAAGGACACATGTGATTGCATTTAGGGTACACCTGGATAATCCAGGGTAATGAACCTGTCTCAAGATCCTTAGTTTAATCACATCTGTAAGTCCTTTTTGCCTTATAGGGTCACATTATCAGGTTCTGGGGATTAGGACATGGACGTCTTTTGGGGACTGTTATTCAGTCTCAACATGATTACTTCAAATAGTTTCTCCTCTCCATTTGGTTTCTGTTTGCTTGTTTTTTCTCTACTTCTATAACACCTTTTGCTAACACTTCTCTTTTTCTCCATATCTTTAACCCCAAGGCATTGTCATCCAAGAACTGCTAGAATTCTCCTGCATCCTATTCTCCCAGACTCAGGAAAATTTCTTATTTTCTCCTCCTCCTGCTTTCTGAGGAGTTCCCGACCTCTTCTCTTGGGGATACACAGAATCATCTCTTTAAGGGTTCTAGGCTTTTACCAAAAAAAAAAAAAAAAAGAAGGAAGGAAGGAAGAAAGAAAGCCTGGTTTCCGAGCACTTGTCTTTCCTCTTTGCCCATAAGCATTCCCTGAGACAAAGAAGCATATTGTCTAACCATCTGCTTGAAATGGGAGGGTGGGAAAAATAGGGAGAAAAGAAACAAAGAACCCACTGCATTGGAAGTAACAGATCTGAATTTAAATCTAGGTTCTGCCCTGAGTGACTGATTTGGGCCTTCATGTGTAAAACAGGGGTAGCGATGCTTACCTCACAAGGCTGTTAAAAATGATCAATGAACTTGAAAGTGCCTTGCAAATATAAGTTATCGTATTTACACAGATGGGAAAAAACAATCCTTCAGTTCCTCATTTATTTCTGTTGTCTTTTTTCTTTCTGATTGTTTTGACTTGTGAGACAGCCAACTGTGACTGGCTGAGGGGGAAATGTATTATTTCCTCTTTTAAAATTGAGGGGAACACACAGTTCCAAAGTCATTTTTTAATTTTCATGAAATAGCAGTGGACTGACCTCTACTAGATTATTTTGCTGCAAAGCTATGTGACACTAACCTCAATGAGGCCATTGATTTTTTCATAGTTCCTTATGAAACCCGTAGGCAGGTTTCACTGTAGAGTCCATTACTGCACGGAGAGCCATTGGCCCTTTTTATAACTGGCAATATAAAAAGGTTCATTAGCTCGTGGCACCTACACAGGACAGGGAGCCAGGGCTGAGGGACCAGGGCAGGCGCTACGCAGTGGCTTTTTCCTTTCTGCTTATTAGCACCTTTTAATGGACAGTAAATCAGCACCTTCACTTGTCTGCCATGGAATCCCTTCCCAAGGAAAAAATACACATACAGGGGGCATTGGGCACCTGCTCTTTCCCTCCTTGATGTGGTTATTAAAAGTCCACAGTGGCAAAGACAAGAAATATTTAGAGAGATGTGGAGAAGTTCAGCTAGGTTTGGATTTTCACAGCTACTGTCCTACCTCCTCCATGACAGGGATATATAACATGAACTGGTCAGTGAATTTTTGTCCATTGATTTAGGGTAAATATTTTCCAGCTTAAGTGCACATGTTTCTTATATTTTAAACTAGATTTTCCTAAATAAAAGATAACTGGGGAGATATTTAAATTTGGAAGCATTGCTAGAAAGGAAAAATTAAAAATCAAAAAGTCATTTTTTTCTTCTTAACTTGCCAACCAAATTTTTGAGGAAGTGCAATAAAAATTCACTAGGGACACAGAAGCTCTAGTCTTCTTAAATAGGTGAGTTCACAAGAGGCTCGGATGGATTTCAGATGACCTGAATCTCCTAGGGAAGCTGATTCCTTAACTTCTGTTCTACAGTTCAACATTTTATTCACTTTTAATCTTTAATCATTTTTTTATTATGTAAGTAATATATCGTCTTTGCAAAAATATCATATGCAGGAAAATAAGAAATTATAAAATTGTCTAATCTGTACTGTATAGAATTTCAAACATTTCTGTGCATATATTTACCCATATATAAAATTTTAGTTCATTGTTCTATGTATACCAGGGACAGTGTTTCTGATTAATAAATCTAATCTAATCATCATTTCTAATGGACACATGTTGAAAAGTTGTTTGGATTCACTACGAAGTCTTTACTAAATGTCCTGTTATCTTCAGCTGTATTTTTTCCTTTTCCTCCTCCTCTTTCTCTTCCTTTTTCTTTTAATATTTAAATGTAGGAACAGTAAATAGTCATTAAAAAGGTGTTATGGTGAGTATTCAGGCACATGATTGGTGTAGACTTGGGTTTGAGTCTCTTCATTCTGTAGGTGGCTGTGAGAACTTGGACATGTTTCAAATCTGCTCTGAGCCTTTAGCTTCTTCATGTGCAAGTGGGGATAACAGTCATAGGGTTTTGTGACGATGAACTTAAATGCAACTTGTGAAGTGTTTAGCACTGTTCATGGAATGTAGTAAATACGTAGTAAATGTTGGTACTACACATTGATTCAATATATGAGCATGCATTTGTCTAACTCCTTCTTTGGGATAAATCCTTAGAAATAGAAGTACTGCTTTCCTTGAAAGATTCCTACTTTTGAAAGCCATTCGATACGCACTACTAAGTTGTCTTCCATAAAGCGTGTGCCAATTTGCGTCTTAAACAATGTGCTTAGCTGCAAACTTTCACTTATTCTCACAAATATTAGGTGTTTTCACTAATAAAAAAATTTAGTAAAAGATTGTCTCATTATTAATTTACACTTCTCTGGTTACTAATGAGATTGTACTTTTTACACCACCTATGTGTTTATTCAGCATCTGTATTTCTTCTTAGTGGCTTGTTTATTCATGCCCCAGCTTGTTTTTCCACTGATAACACCTTCTATAAGTAGTCAGAATTGTAACCCTTTTTGTAACATAAGTTGCAAATTTTTTTCAGATTTTTATTTACTTTTAATCCCTGCTCATGTTTGCTTTTACATGGCTATAAGTTTTTAAATTAATTATGTTATCAAATCTACTAGTCTTTTTCTTTAAGATTTCTGCATTTGGGGGTCAAAGTTGAAAAGTATTTCTCCATCCTCTAGAGGAAATGAGAATGCAGTCAGATTTCCTGGTCTGTTGTTTTGTATTTGTTTAGAATTGTCAAGGAATATCTACTTCTGTGAGAAGATTACCAAAACATTGTAATCCCAAATATCCATGTGAAAAATTGTGATTGTGGCTTTACACTGAAACTAACTGACTCCATTGTGGATTATGCTGACTCAAACATTTGCTAGGATCTGGTAGTATCCGTTCCATAGTGGATTTTATGCAGAGGTTAATAGAATAAAAAGCAGCAAAATATTTATATAACCCCAAGATTATGTAAATATTAATCTATATTTTTCCAAAATGTTGGTTTTAGTATAAAATTTAATCATAAATATTATCTTGATGAAGTTAACAGGAAAATCTATAACTTTACACTTTTTTAGTTGGCTAATTGGCTCAAAAACCATTTTTCAAACATCATACATTTATCATTGATTTCAGATGGTGTCTAATTTCACTTTTGTTCAATATTAAATCCTTCTTTTGGACTTAGATTTAGTGTTATTAATTAGCTATTATTTTTAATTAGGTGATCCTTAAATTAAGGAAAATATAATCTTTTCCTTAGGCCAATACTTTCTAACTTAAATTCTTCAACACTTTCTAACATTTTACCTTTTCCTACAAAATGGGTCAAAGAATATCTTAAATCATAAAATGTTTCACCTTATTAAATTTTAAGCTTTATGATACTAGAGTTTATTTACAAGACACTGCACAAGACACTTTTTTAAGGAAAAAAGTGTTTATTATATGAAGCTATGGATTTATGAGGCTCTGTGACTTCAGAAAAAGTCTTTCTACTAAAGTAGCTTACCAGGTAATGTTAAAACATTAGCACAAATAGCCAAAAGGCACATTAAATGATAAGACTGTGTGAAGAAAAGTACATCCATTTCTCTCTCTCTCTTTGTATGGAACGGATACAATTACACAGGAGACAACAGTGTAACTGCATATTCATAGTTATTGCCAGCTACTGTTCCCCAGTCTCTGTAGTCTGGTTGTTTTCATGCCTGGGGCCACCAGGCATGATCTATATTTATGAGATGAGTCTTACCTCCATTTCAAGGGTTAATTTTAACCATATGTGGAAGACATTTTTTATATCTAGCCCAACAGCATGCAATTTACTATAAGTGGATCCATATCGATTTATCCAATTCTGAGAATTTTGCTAAAATCCAAATCATGAACATTACCAAATGCTAGTGAAGACGAAGAGCAAGAGGAACTCTCATTCACTGCTGGTGGGAATGCAAAATTGTACAACCTCTTTACAAGACAGTTTTACATTTCTACATAGCTACATGTAGTTTTATCTCACAATCCAACTTTTACACTTATTTAACGAACAGATTTGAAAACTTATGTCCATACTAAACCCTGCCCATGAATGTTTATATCAGCTTTATTCACAATCACGCAAAACTGGAAGCAGCCAAGATGCCCTTCAATAGATGAACCCATAAACAAACTGTGGTGCATCCACACAATAGTATATTATTACGTAATAAAAAGGAATAAGCCATCAAGCCATGAATAGACATGGATGAACCCTAAATGCATATTTATAAGTGGAAAAAATGAGTCTGAAAAGGTTACACACTATAAGATTCCAATTATATGAAATTCTGTAAAAGACAAAACTATAGCAATGGTAAAACGATTGGTGGTTGCCAGGGATTTGGCAGGGAAGGGAGATAGTACAGTGGAAGGGTGTTAAAAAGATGAAGTACAGGGGACTTATGCATGATACCATAATGGTGAATACATGCCACTACAAAACCCATTGAACTTTACAGCAAAATGAGTGAACTTTATGTAGGCAAATTTTTAAAGAATCATTTAGGAGGTGGATAGAATTCAGAATGTGACAAAACGATCTAACTGTATTATAAACATACCCCTCTGAGGGAGTAAGGAAAAGTGTGCTGACCTAGGTAAGTTTAGAAATGAGTGGAGTCTATAAGACCAGCATCAAAAGCAACTGCACATAAGCACTGTGCTCCAGTTGATAAAGTCATTTCCACAGGTTAAGTGTTCTGACACTATTGTACAGGTGTACTGAATTGGACAATATGTAACTGGGTGGCAGAGGGCGGGAGTCAGGTTTCTCACTGTTAGGGTAGGAGGGTACAGATAAGCAAATTGTGTAGGCTAGAAGATCAATGTGGTAATGGGTTAGAATTGGAGATATCAGTATGAACTCAGTTTTAGCTTCACATAGATACAGATGATTACATGTAAACATATTTATAGATATGTGCATACATACAGGTTGGTATACACAGGTGTATTTCCTTGATTTGTCAACTGAGAGGGACTAGAAGCAAGACACTCCAGTTTGAGCAAGTACTCCTAGCACTCAGATCTTATTATTATTATTATTTTTGCTGAGGAGAATTCGCCCTGGGTTAACATCTGTGCCAATCTTCCTCTCTTTTGTATGTAGGTCACCACCACAGCATGGCCCCAACGAGTGGTATGGGTCTGCACCCGGGAACTGAACCCGGGACACCAAAGTGGAGCATGCCGAACTTAACCACTAGACCACATGGCTGGCCCCACATCTTAGTTTTTAATATCATTCTCCAAGGACAGGAACCAGGACTCCTTGGAGAATAGTTGATTCTAGACCTGGGGCAAGAAATATACAAGATGAGCCAGAATTAAGGATGTGCTAAAAAAAACCCCAAACCCCACCGTGATGGCAGTATGTCAAAGGAACACGGGAGCCAACTTGAAAGACCTCCCAAGTCAAAGTTAGAATTGAGCAAAAAAAAAAAAAAAAGGAGGAATTGGATTATAATCCAAATTTAAAATAAACATCCATGAGTCCATACTGGACTCATGAATAAAATATTGACCAAATAAGTAAATGTGGGATAACAGACCACTCTTTCATACAGAAGAAGTTCAAAAATTTATGTAGATAATCAGCCCTCAAATGTAACTGAAGATACTCTAGATTTAAGCTGTTGACCAACTACCATGCTAGAGAATAATTTGATCCAGGCTTCTCAGTTAATAATAATCTTATATGATGATATAAATTAAATTCCTTCTTACTTTGGAAACCTCATTACCACCATTCCAGCCCTGGGAAATATAGACCAAGATTTCACCAACCTTAACTTCCCTTCTTCTTGAGTTCTAGGGGTATTTTTCATTTTGTCCTCTTTCGTCCCTGAATAGCCCTATTCCATGGCTTATCTTACTCAGGCTGCCCTATCAATCAATTGTATAGCACATATGTATTGAGTCATTACAATGTCTCAGACACAGCTCTCAGCATGTGGAATTAAAGAGATGAACTGGTTATGACCACCTATTCAAAGTCAATATTCCCTTTTGTCTGAATTCTGCAATAACCTCTTCACTGTGCCTCTCCTTCCATTTTGCCTCTCCAGAATCCACCCCTAAAAAGAAGCCAGATTGAAAAAGGTTTTAAATTATTTTATTGAGGTCATATTGGCTATAATAGTGTGTACATTTCAGGTGTACATTATTATATATCAGTTTCTGTATAGACTGCATTGTGTTCACCATGGATAGTCTAGTTTTTTTCTGTCACTATATACACTATACATATATATATATATATATATATATATATATATATATATGTATGTGTGTCCTTCCCTTCTGGTAACCACTAATCTGTTCTCTTTATCCATGTATTTGTTTATCTTCTTAAATAATTTATCTTATAGACAGCTCTGGCTCAGAACCTTATGTTTACAATCAATCTTTTTAAATAACCTGCAGGAATCTGCAAAATGTGATTTTTTTTATCTTTCCAAACTCAAATATGATTCTTTTCTACCTTCCAACTCTCCCTTTGCTCCTCAGGATGGTGACTTCCAAATCCCCTCCACTAACAGAGTGCCTTTGTGCTTCAGGGGTTTGCATGTACTGAGCCTTGCCCCGAAAACATTCTTCTCCCTGCTCTTTACATAACTGTCTTCCATCTTTTTGGGTCTCCATTTAAATATCATCTCTTTGGAGTGACTTCCTGAATAGTCCTTATCCTCATTATTCTCTATCTCTGAAATTAATTTATTTTAGTAAAATATTTTTCATAATATTTAATTTTTTATCTGCTTGCTTATTATGTGATTTATCTGATAAAAAATTTCTTGAGGATGGGGGTTGTCTTCTTGTTTTTAATAGTTTCATAGTCAGCCTCTAGAGGAATGCCCGCACAGAATAGGTTCTCAGTAAATATTTATATAAATATAAAAAGATATTTGGGGGCTGGCCCGGTGGTGTAGTGGTTAAGTTCGTGTGCTCTGCTTTGGCAGCCCGGGGTTCACAGGTTTGGATCCTGGACACAGACAGACACACTGCTCATCAAACCATGCTGTGACGGCATCCCACATACAAAATAGAGGAAGATGGGCGTAGATGTTGGCTCATGGTCAATCTTCCTCACCAAACAACTAAATAAGAATAAATATATAAAAACCCACAAACATTTAAAAAATATATCTTTATGCCTCTTGTTGCTTGCCATTGCTATAATTTAAAATAATAACACTCAATTATTTTTAGAAATATAGGGTTTGAGGTCTACAATGTTGACATAGAGTTTGAGACCTCATGAGTTGTGTGAGCTCCTTATATATTTTATAGGATCACTTCAGAGGTGGGTACATTCGCTTCTTTGGAGTTAACACCTGAAAAAAAGACAACTTGAAAATTTGCGGCATGCAAAACATTTTTTCCCCAGTGATTTATTTAATTCTAAGCATTTGTTTTCCTTGCAGAATGATGTCAAAAATGATAACCTTTTGACTGAGATGTTGAGTTGCTTGTGCAATCAAGGGAGTTAAAACTTTTTTTTTAAAAGTTAAAACTTTTGTTGTTTTCTTTTATAACATGAAGACCTTCTATTTTCTCCATCTCAAAAGTGGATTAGTTTAGATGAAACACTTTTATATAGCAATTGATATTATTACCTGGAACAAATGTGTTTGATTATAGAATTTTAGCACCTTGTGTATGAAATGAAGATTTAAATGTACACACATGCAAAGCATTTAAGGACAAATTTCTTCTCTGTGGGAAAATACCACATATCCTTTCCTTCACGGTTGCTGGCTCATGTATCTCTCAGTATGGTGCCATTGGGGTAGTTAAAATGTGCACTCACAGATGTGCCCGATAAGAGAGGCTGTGATCCACAGGCACTTTATAAAGTTGGTTACAGAAGCAACGGGGAGTAGCTACTATGTAACTTAGGAAGCAGCTGGATTTGATTTTCTCCTGAACAACTGTCTTCTTGTCTAGGATTTTCCCTTCCTCCTCCACCTGTGATTCAATTACACTTTTCATCTGTGTTACACACAGTATGATTGTATCCTTTTAGGTTATTGCTTTTTATGAGATGGAATGAGTTGTGTGGTGTCATTTCGAGCCCACACTGGATTTACCTTGGCTGCTTATTTGAAAACTGCCACTGCATGGCATTTACATTTGTTCTCCAGAATTGCAAGTCCTCCAGGCTCAGATGCACGGGACTGTAGATCACTGCTACTGTGTGTGCTTATATATCTAAAAGGCAAATGGTCGTGAAGTGAAAAACTCTTCGTTTATGAATGCTTTCCCCAATACTTTTCTGATCAACAAAATCTTGTGGAATTTCATGCAAGTTCATGTTTGTTTCCAACGTTCTCTGGCAAGTCACCAAAGCTACTTAACAGTTTACTTTTGAAACTTGAAAGGGATGAATGACTCTCTTACTTCTTCTTCTACAATATCTCCAATGTCAACTCTGTTTTATGGGGGAACATGGTGAGCAAGTTATTAAAATAATGTTTTAGATCCTCCTCCCTACTCTTCTTTCTCTGAATCCACAAATGCACACACACACACAGAAGTTTGGGCTCATAAACGTGCACACATGTACACATTATTTCTGAAGCTATACCCTATATGAATGTGTATATGTGGGTTTTGGGGGAAAGGGTAGGGCCCATGGCCTTCACATCCTATGAAGTCAGGCTGTCCAGGGCTGACAGCACTTCCATGACATAATCCATGTACCAGGTGGCTACATGACGGCTCCTCCATTCTTAGTACTGGTTTCCATCCTCTCAGTCACCTTGCGGTTCACAGGATAAATGTAGAAGTCTCATCATAGAGTCATGAAGAGGGAGGAAACAAAGAAGGACAAAACGGTCCCCCACCAGTTCAGTAAGGCAACCTAAAGAGCTTTCCCAGAGACCTCCCTCTACAGCTACAATTTATATTTCATTGGCAATTCGGATACAAAAGGAGATCTGGAAAATAATATTTCACTTGAGAAAATTGTTATCCTTATCAATACAGAGCATCTGTTAGTGAAGGAAAAGGGGAAAATGAGTATTGCATGGCAACTAGCCATTTGTCCACTACCCATACATGGCTGTTGAATTTTGCACCATATGTATATCCCTTATTTTAAAACCATAATTATGAAAAAACTACTGTCACAGGACAGTAGAATAAATAACAATCGAATAAGATAATATAATAAATAAAAGAATCAGTGCAATAATCAAACTCAAACCCAGCACGTGTGATTGAGCTGCAGCCACTAGGTTGGGGGGGGGGATGGGATTTCTTGGTTTGGGGAATGCCAGGTCTAAGAGGCCAGGTACTTCAGTCTTGGGCTGTTGGAAAATTTTGTGATTTTTCAGATGTGTAATGCATGAGGGACCTCTCTTCTGAAAACATGTGGTCTACAATGCATTAATACTCCTAATACTGCATGGCACATGCCCTCCTTTCTTAGACAATGAGCATGTCACCAGGTGCCACATGTTGTCATTCCTGTGTTTGCTGGAACCACCATTCTATCCAACTCCTACAAATGACCTGAAAAAAATTGAATTAATGAATAAAACAGATTCTAAGAATTCCTTGAGCTCTAAGATATGTTGACTTAATAAATGCTACATTACTTTTAGCCTAAAATCTGTTGTCTACATTTGACGTGAGAAATGTCATATAACATTGTAATAAGCTGTCACACTGATTTTTTTAACTATATAGCTTTTAAAAGCTTATGAATATGTTTTAAGAGAAAGAAGTCTAAAGAAGAAAAAAAGTGGTACTTAATGCTATACCTACGAACAATTAAAAACAATTAAAAGCCATAAGAATGTGAAGTTAGAAAAGTAGAAGTGTCAAGAAACAAGTAAAAGTCTCATTTCCTATCCTACTCTCTCTCCCCAGGGACGGTTGCTGACTTTCATGTATTTTCTTCCTTCAACAGTATACCAGCACATCTGTCTCTATGTATCTGTCTATCTACCATCACTGATTTATTTCTGTCGTCTATCTATATCATCTATCTATCCTTTTAAATTTACATAAGATATTTGCTTTGTTAATTTACTATATTTGGAAGAATTTTCTATTTCAGCATAAGCAGACCCATTTCATTCTTTTTAAACACACACATACACATACAGTGTGTTTGTATGATATAAGTATAGGCAAAAAAATTACAAAAGGAACACAAAAATGTGAAATGATACACAAATTTGGGTGTCATCCTTGAGCAGGGGCTTCACTGATTTTCCCTGTGTGACTCCAATTTCAGTGGCCCACATCACATATATTTAAATAGTCTCTTTCTAAAGGACACTTGATGGTTTTTAATTGTGTTGCTATTATAAACTATGATTTGAATAAATGAATATTCATATATTACACCACACATTTAGAATTTTATTAACAGGATATATCTGTAATGGAATTCCTATACTGGAGAGTACATGTAATGGTTATGCTTTCTAAAGTTTGGCCCAAATTACTCTCTCAGCCACCCATTTTTAGGAGTGCCCATTCAGCAATATTACATATCCAGATATCTTCGGGAGAGTTAAAAAACAAACTAGTGGTAGTTACTTGAGATTCCACTGACTGTATACATTTATTGGTGAATAAATATTGTTACAATATTAAATCTGCTTACTTGAGGTTTTTCCATTTATTTCAATGTCATGTTTTTTGGTTTTAATAAATCTAATTGGTTATTGCTGATATATAGAAAAAAATAATTGTAATATAATTTTAGAACTTGACATTTTTCTAATTTCTCTAATTTTCTAACAGTTTTGGTATATGTATATATATATACACACACATACACACACACAGAAAAAAGCTAGTCTTTATACCTTATTTTATTAATATATTATTAATTTTATATGTTAATATACTTTTTAATATAGTATTCATTTTATATATATACAATGCCAATTTTGCTTTCTTCAATATGTTATATATTTTAAATTTTCTATCTGTTGCTGATTTTATTGGTTAGTGCAACTGAAACTAAGTTAAATAATATGGTAATAATGGATGCTCCGATTCAAGTGTCATTGGGAATGCTTCCATTGTTTTGACATTAAAGATACTGGTAAATGTAAATCTATCTGTGTGTGTGTGTATGCATGTGTATGTGTGTATTAGAGAGAGAGAGATATGAAATGATTTATTTTAATTTGACTGTTTTTTCTTATAGTCATTGATGTGTGATGTGTGTAAGAATTTTTTCAAATACCTTTGCAGTATCTAGTGTTATCATATTGCATTTTTTTTTTTTTTTTTTTTTTGGTGAGGAAGACCAGCCCTGAGCTAACATCCGTTGCTAATCCTCCTCTTTTTTGCTGAGGAAGACTGGCCCTGGGCTAACACCCGTGCCCATCTTCCTCCACTTTATATGGGACGCCGCCACGGCATGGCTGACAGGCAGTGTGTTGGTGGGCGCCCAGGATCCGAACTCGCGAACCCCGGGCTGCCAAGCGCGGACTAAACCGCTGCGCCACCGGGCCGGCCCCTTGCATTTCTTTTTCAATCTAATAATAAAAGTATCTGGGGCCTGCACAGTGGCATAATGGTTAAGTTCGTGTGCTCTGATTTGGTGGCCTGGGGTTCACAGGTTCGGACCCTGGGTATGGACCTACACACCACTCATCAAGCCATGCTATGGTGGACTCCCATAATAGAAAACAGAGGAGGATTGGCACAGATGTTAGCTCAGTGACAATCTTCCTCACCAAAAAAAGAAAAAAAAAGTATATTAATCAATTTTATAAAAATAAAGCATTATTGAATTTCAGGAATCTAGCTTGTTTGGTCATGGTGAATTAATTTTAAAATTATGCTGTTTCATATTTTATTCATATTTTTTCTTAAGTAATCCTAAATGAGATTGATTCTACTGATCTGCAATTTTCTGGGATTGATGGAAGCTGGCTTCTTTACTTAAAAAACTATCAAAAGTTTTCCTTTTTTCCTATGGTATGAAATAGTCATATTAGTATAGAAATGATTTACTGTTGGAAGTTTGAATGATTTTTTACATGAAACCATTTGGATCGCATTCTTTGAAGAAAGATGTATAACTGAACACTTTTTCAGTGGCTTCCATTATTTTGTTTTGTTTTGTATTGAGTTTCTAGTTTCTCTAAGAAAAATTTTGATAAAGTGTTTTCCCATAAAATATCTGTTTCATGGAGATTTTTGTTTGATGTTTAAATACATGCACCTACTTTAAGATCTCCTTTGTAGCTGTAATTATATTCCCTTCCACTGTTCTGATTTTTTTGTATTTGTGCTTTGTCTTTTGAAGTTGGTGGGGGATCCATTTATTGCATTTTTGTCTTCTTGGTTTTCTCAATTATTCTGATTTCCTTGCTTTAATGTTGTTGCTCTTTAAAAAAAAAACCAAAACACAAAAAAACTTACATGCTACAGTTTAAACACAGTTTAAAAAGTATTCTTTGTTATTTATTTGTGTAATAATTTAAGGTTATGAATTTTCCTATGAACATTGTTTTTGCTATGCCCAATAAACTTTGATGTATAAATGTTTTTATTATCAAGTAACAATAATTTATGTATCTTTAGTATAAGTGTTGCTTATGAGGTTTTAAAACTTCCCGATAATTATTTTTATTTTTCTTCTATTTTTATTATCATTTTACAATTTTATTCCCAGGTCAGAAAACACTATCTATATTCTTTTTACATTTTGGAATTTATTTGGCTTTTCTTTATGATATCTTTACAATTTTGATTATATGTTTTATAAAATGTATTTCTATCAAGATATCTTTCATTAAATATCTATTAATTTAATCTCATAAATTATGCTGTTTTGATTCCTTACACATTTCCTTACTTTTGTGTCCTTGCTTTCCCAGGGAAGATGGAATTGTAGTTTGCTACAACTCCTGAAGTGTATGGTTTGTCAATTAGATTGCTGCCATCTGCTACATAAATATTTATGTATAAAACCTTATTGCACACTGTGTCCTTCATTGTTATATGATGTTTCACTTGAAATGAGTTTCACATGTTCTGCCTGTGGAAAACCCAGCTTTCTTTTTGTGAACATTTTTTTCTGGAGATTTTCTGCTCTTTTTTGGTGGGGGGAGGATTCAATCTTTCGTATTTAACATATAATATCTCATTTCTTAACTCATTCTTTGAGTCAACTTTATTTAAATAAGTAAATTTATTCTAAATTATTTATGATATAGAATAGATATTTGGACTTAATTCTGAAATCCTGAATTTTTCATGTTTTTTATTACTTTACATTTAAGTAGATTGTATATGTAATAAGGCTCAACACACTCCACAAAAGATAACTGGTTTCCCACATTAGTTCCTGAAGAATTAGAAACATTAATGTTAGCATTTGAAAAACTGATTCTATGCTTGCCCATAGCAGTACCGATGTTATATATCTAGTAAGCCTGGAAATCTGAGAGGCAATAATTCAATCACCTAAAATACGTGTAGTACCTGGCCTTATTAATAAGCACTGCCTGTGTTTGTTTTTCCTATTAGATCCTTATCCATTAAATTTAATACTTGGGAAGAAAAAGAAATCAGTTGAAGTGCCTGACCTTTCTTTCCACATCAAAGCATGTTACCAGGCTTATATTAAAAGTGGAAAATCACATTCTGAAATCAATTTCTAAGATCATTGATGCTACATGCTACTAATCAGGCTGTATACTCCAAAGAAAAAAATATGAATAATGGCCAAAAATTAGTTACTGAGAGTAGTAACAGAAATGGAAAAAAAAAAGTCTGTTTATTCCATAAGTAATTTGTGGTGCTTTTGGCAATTGATAGAAATTTCTTGTTATTGAGCACTAATTAATTTGTCAACTAGTTTACTTTATGGACTTGCTGGATGTTCTTTTTTCTCATAAATACTTTATTACTTTGGTTAAGTAATTGAAGTTTCCTAAATAGCTTGTGTTTCGTAGCGTAGCTTATCTATGAATTGCAATGAACTTGGTGTGAGTCTCTGTCAGGGAATCTATTTATGAAAACCACACGCTGCCTCGGGAGAGGGCTGAGATGTCGTCCCCAAAGCCTGTGACCTCCGTCACCCCATGCTCCTGCCTGTGAAGCCTGAAGCCCGGGAAGCTGTTGGTGCAGCTGGAATGGGCTGCCTTCCAACGTTCCCTAGCGCCGGTGATCTGACGGAATGACCCTAGAAACTGTGGCTTCATACAAACGGAGCTTTTACGGCGTTCTGGGCATGGAAACAGAGTGTGGGTCAGTTCTTGATGTAACTGCATCCTTTTTCATGGAGAACTGTAAGCAACATGGCAGGAACAGATTCCCCAGTGGTCTCTCGCACCAGTCGCAGGTGGCTGCTTTATCATATTAACGACTTGAATGCAGGATTCTAGTGTTCTTGGACATACTGCATGGGCAGCATTTTCTAGAGCACTGTACAGTAGCAACTAGTAAAGGTAGTATATTTCCCCAATGTTTGTCTGGTAATATCACTTCTGTACTGTTGTTAAAAGTTTTTTTTATGATGTATGAAACATGGTTTTTATAGATAAATGAGTACAATTGTATTAGTGTTGTGGTATTGGCTGTTTTCATTTACAAATAGTTAAGTATGCACATGAGGCAAGACTTCTGATTTATTGCAGTGTTCAGCCCTAGTTTTTACTTTTATTCTTAAAGCATTAGGATTTGCTTTCTATTTTATGGACCTTAGCTCTGAGTTAGATTTGCAGAGGTGTTCAAATAGCTTATATTTATGTGTTGCTATTAGTCATGTGATTCAGTGTTGATGTCACATCGTATTATGTAAATGATAAGAGCTCTGTACAGATGGGAAAAAAATCACTGCACTTGGATTGTCCCTCCCATTACTGAGTCTTGTCATTCTGGCTTCTTCTCTTCCTCTGGATCTGTTTCCTTATTCATAAAATAACAGCATCTCAGCAGATGTCTTACCAGCTTCTGGTATTGGTGATCTGTGTCCTTCATTTTTGTGACTAGAGATCCATACCATGTTTTTACGTTTGTTAGATTAGACATCTAACAAGTAAGAAATTGTCAAATACTAAAATGTACTTAATACCATAATGACATTAAACATATTTGATAACTTCTTTCAAAATTCAGAGAAAGGGGGCACCATAGACGATAGGAATCCAATAACTGAAGTTGACCAATTTATGGAAGATTACCTCCAGTAAAAATTCACAAGTTGAACATGTGTATTAATAGAACTAACCTATTTACATAGACACATTTCTATCTTTATTAAGATATATGAATATTTGAAGTGAAAGAATAGTCCACATTTGGAATGAGATTTTTTTTAAAATGTCATTGTTTTTAACGAAGGCCAATTAGAAACTCATTCCTGTGAATAATTGTAAACCTTACATTTGCCTTTATCCTGAGATTATTTTTATTTTCTCTCTCATTATCCCTTCATTAAATTTTGGGGGGTAATTTTTTTGCTGAATTATAACCACGATAGTGGCACCCTTCTAAACTTAATATTTAGCTATGAAGTTTCAAACATCAGGGTAGTGAGTAGCCATTTATTTTGTTTTCCAGTGATTCTTCATAAATATTCAACAAATAAAATAGCAAAGAGTAATTTTATTTGCCAGTTTTGGAACTATTCTACAGAAACATTTTTCTTTGGTCTCTACTTAACTTTTTTCTTGTAAAACTCTGACTTCTGACCTTTATTGGCAGCCTATTTTTCATAACCATTTAGTAAAACCTGAAATTCCCTTAAAACTCCAAATTTTCTACTCCAGAAAGAACTAATGAATTCCCAGGTGAATTGATATCCTGTTGCCTCAGCTTATTAAAGAAAACAGATTTTTAAATGAAATGAGAAATTATATATGAAAATAATTATCTTCCACATGCCAAATTGCTATTTAAGGATGCTATCTACATCCACTAACCTTGCTGCCATCATTCAGGGCATACTGAGAACGCCTCCAGAATTATCTTTGGAGCCTGGAACACAGCTGTCCGAATATTATAATTGATATTAAGCTTTTGTCTTGTGTGTGTGAGTGTGCATGTGTATTAACAATCTATTATTAGAGCAAAAAGTGCTTGGTGGTCAACCTGTATACTACTATTTGGGATCAGAAATGAGATGTGCTTATAAAATAATGAAATTTATTTCATCTATGTCTTATAAACTATTCCTGAAGTCAGCTCCCTCGGAAACATAATAAAACCACTTTGAACAATGGCAGCTTCATTTTATAATGAATAGTTTAATTGGAGTTGTAAATGTAGAACATCAGTTAGGGTCGGCTTAAGTAAAAACGTAATCTATTAGATCAAATGACCAAAGAGGTTGGCTCCAGGCATGGCTTGACCCAGGGATTCAAATGTTGCCTGCTCTTCTTTCCACCTCTTAGCCTACCTTCAACTCTGACTCCACTTAAGGCCCACAACCAAAAATTCAAGTCTGACTGAGAAGATTTTGCCTGTACGTGGTTGCTTCAGAGAAATCCTGGGATTCACTCTTACAGGATCAGATTGGATCCAGAGGGGTGGAATTGCACTATTTGACAGATGTATCTACCTGTCATGTATCTATGACATGTGTCTATCCCTAAATCAATTGCAAGGGGAGTTTAATGTGTCATTGGCCAGACTTGTAACACAGTCTCCATTCCTAGAGTGGTGTTGGAGCCCCACCCCAATCCCTACAGGAGAGGAGCCCGACACTTAGTTGGTCCCTCAAAGCAAAATCACAATTAACTTAATAAAGGAAAATGGGTGTTGGCTTGGGTAGAACAATCAAATAGCCTACAAAGTGATGCATTTGAAGCCAAGCTTTTTGGCTTTTATTGCTAAAGAATTTCTTCCCATTATTGTATAGTAACCAATAATATGAAAATTTACTTCTGAAGGTCTATAAGAAAAAGTTAGTTTTAAAATTAGTTTTATTAGCAGTATTAAAGAAGTATGTGGATTCAAATTCATATTCATGTTAAATTCTATTATTTCTCTCCATTTATCATACGCTGTAAAAAGACTGCAGATAAGGAGCTGGCCTCTTCCTTATTATTATTACTATTTTATTTGTTTTTTATTTTTTTGAAATCTGTACTTACCTACTTAAGCACAGGTCAGTGTTTAGAGGTTTTCCCAGTATGATTTGAAAATTAAATCGTATAATTTTTTCATTATTGTTAATTCAGTTAAAATCCATGGGATATCCATATATTTTCATGCATTTGTCTTAGAGGTTTCACTGTTTGGGACTTTACTTTCTCTTAGAATTGACTTGTTCTTGTATTTTTATCTGACAAGATATAGGTTAATACTTAGAGAATTTATTATTATATAAGTGACAACTTAGTGTCCATGTCACTTTTCCATACTGTACATTTGGACTAATTTCCAAAGCATCCTTTATCTTAAGGAAGTCACTAGACTACTCACCATTTCTTTCTTTCCATTATAAAGTAATATACTACCACTTATTTTCTAATTTCTTATTTTAGTAAATTATTCAACCCATTATCTCATGAAAGTGTCCTGAGAGGATATAGAGAAAGAAGTAGTAGAGATTAAAGAAGAAAACTTGGCCTTGCTTACCAATGAAGCAAGAGTTATTTTGGGGGGACTGATTGGTCCAATTTGTAGCATTGGTACTTGCGTTGTGTAGTAAGTGGAATTACATTGAATGCCTCAAATATGTATTATTTTTCTCTAGATTTGCAATATTAATGTATACAAAGGCAGTTAAATCTAATAAACATCATCTCCTTGGTATAAAATACATTACTTCATTCTCCTAGTAGATTTTGAAAAAAATGTAGACAGCTGGATATAAAATAAAAAGCAGATATTTTAAAATTTTGTTTTTGTTATTGAGCTCATTTTATTGTCTTTCATGTTATTTACATACTTTATTTTATATCCTATTTAAATGTTTTTAGGATGAGTAAAAATTGAGAAAACAAAAGTTATTACTGCTGTATACAATTTGTTTTCACTACTTTAACAGTTAGATATGAAAAACACATCCATTAGCTAACTGCTAATGCATAAAATGGGAAAATTTTCTATTTATATAATGAAAATCTTTAAGGATGTTTTTCTCAGGTAAGGAGAAAAGAAATGTTTATATAAAGTAATATGCCATTATTATTTCCTTTCACTACTATTTTAAAAAATAACCAGTCATCAATTGTGGGAGAGAGAGTAAATTCTCACCAAAGATCCATGTGCTCCTGCTTCTTTTCCATGTCCTTGTGTGGAACCTTTTGAGTAGCTCTGGCCAATGGACTATGAGCTGTCCAAAATGGTAAAGACTAAGGTGCCCCTCTCGAACTCTCTTACTCTGTACCTCTTCCTTGTCCACAAAGATCTTGGAGGCCCTATGTACCATATGGCACAGCCTTGAGATGGGGGACAGCTGGTCGACCTGATTTGGACTTTGCATGATTGAGAAATACAAGTTTATTCTGTTAAATTACTGATGTTTTGAGATTTGAGCATGCTGGTAGGTAAAATTAATCCAGATTCATGCATAAAATTTTATTTAAAATATTTGTCTTACCTTCAATTTTAACCATATTATGTAATTCTTGTAAATAAAACTTAGAAAAAATAAACATGTAAGAAGACAACCACTCTATGCCATCCAAAGTTAGTTCTATTATCCTTTTGATGCTCTAACAACATTGCCCAGTGATATTCCTAGAGATTCCCAGGATGTGAGATTGCTTCTTCAGGTAGCCATGCCAGCTCTATTATTATTTCCAAATCTTTGCCAACATTAAAAGTGTAAATGTTCCCTGACATTGCTTTATTTGCACTGGTTAATATTATATGTTAGATCCTTCAGTGTGTCAGGGAATATGGTTGAATAATGCAATTTAACAATTTATAATTTTTTGAAAACCAAAATATGATATATGGATCTGAATAATCTGAGTATGTTTTTTACTGTCTTCCAAAGTTCTGCAGAGACTTCCCAAGTATTTTTGTAACAGACAAAAATGAAATATAGGAAATTCAGATTAAAAAATTAAAATCAGAAAGTTTATAAAAGTTATATCAAAGTTTATTGATATTCAATATAAATTTTAATAAAACAAAACTACCAAAAAACTCATACAAAGAACAAATGATGTTTTAAAATGAAGCTAGAGAGAAGCAATTTCATAAGGCAGAATAAAGACCTCCAAAAATCCACACCTCTATAAAAGCCAAAAGAATACTTGTAAAAATTGTCAAAATCAACTTTTTCAGAACTATGGAAATTAATCGAAGGCTTGTGAACATTAGAGCACTGTTTGTTCAAAACAAATGACTGAATCTCAATAAGAACAGTGAGCCTTGTGGTATTTTAACATTTCCTGTTCCCATCCTCCTTTCCCAGCTCTATGACAGCCTTCAAAACCAATACCCTGCATTCACGGTAGCTGTGAAAACTGGAAAGGGCAGAAAGGATTTGGAGTTCCCGCAAAGCCCCAATCCCAGAGATTTTTTTTTTATTTGACACATCTGGAATTTCCTGGAAACTCCCACTGTTGAAATTTTTCTTTATTTGACCCAACTGGGAACTTGTTCAGTGTGAATGGCCTTTTTTTTCTGCAGCATTTGTCAAAAATAATCAGTGGCAATTATTTAACATGGCAGCTGCATGTGACAGCAACAATGGTTGGGAGAAACAAGAAGCTGACCAAAATACTTCAAGGAAAACCTGGGGAGTGAGAAATCCACAGGAAGCTTTGAAAAGCTCCAACATATTCCTGGGGATTTTGAAGGCTTCATGCAAATGCAGAGAGGTGCACATAATCTGGAAAGACCTGAGAAGTCCCTAATCTCTTATTTCTGGTTGACCTTGAGGGTTTACACAAGCAGGAAGTAAAGGCTATGGCAGAGCTATAACTGCCAGAGCATTGAAGGCATGACCAAACACACAAAGCTCTTCAGTATGGCTGGGAAGCTTATTAGTATAAGGCAAATAAGGAAGTTTCTGCCCAATCATTAACTGAACACTAAGCTAAACAAGTGGAAACTTCAGTGGCCACACATGACAATACAGACTTTACAGAATTAGTTCAGCAAAGTGACTAAAATACAAACAGCAACAATAATAACAACAAACAGCAACACCAATGACAAAATTATACTCTGGGAAGGGGGAATCTGATTTACAGAGTTGCTACATTATGTTATTTTAAATATCCAGCTTTCAACAAAGATTAAGAGACACATAAAGAAACAGGGAAGTATGGCCCATGTAGAGAAAAAAAAGCAGTCAAGAGAACTGTTCCCAAAGACTAGATATTGGAATTGCTGGAAAAAGATTGTAAATATTATGTTATAAATAGGTTCAGTTAACTAAGGGAAACTATGTCTAAAGAACTAAAGGAAAGCATGAGAACAATATCTCAATAAAGAGAGTACAATACAGAAAGTTAGATTATAATAAAAGGAACAAATGGAGAGTCTAGAATTAAAAAGTACAATAAATGAAATGAAAATTCACTAGAGGCGCCCAACAGAAGACTTAAGCTAGCAGAATAAAGAATTAGCAAATATGAAGTTAAGTTAATTGAGATATTCCATCTTAAGAATAGAAAAAGAAAAGAATGAGGAAAAATGAACAGAGCTTCAGAGATGTGGGCAACACCATCAAGCATAACAACATATACATATACGTAATGGGTGTCCCACAGTAAGAGGAGAGGGAGAAAGAAGCAGAAGAAAATTTGCATATAGAGTAGCCAAAGCCTTCCCAAATTTGATGAAAACGTGAATCTGCACATCTAAGTAGCTCAATGAATTATAAGTAGGATAAACTCAAAGGGACCTACAAATAGACACATATATTCAAATGGTCAAAAGACAAAGAAAAAAGTATATATGAAAGCAGAAAGAAAGAAGCAACACCTCATATACGAGGATCCTCAATATTCAGATTTGGTTAGATTAAATTAGAGTACAAATGAAAAAATAGGGAGTTGAAAAATAATAGAGAAAAATGAATGAACCTGAAAGTTGTTTCTTTGAAGAGATGAACAAATTTGACACACCTATAGGTAGACTGACCAAAAAAAAAATGACAGATGATTGAAATTACTAAAATCAGCTATGAAATATGAAATCAGGCTCATTACTACCAACCTTAAGAAATAGAAAGAACTATAAAAGAATACTATGAACAACTGTATGCCAACAAATTAGATACCCTAGATGAAATGGCAAGTTCCTGGAAAGACTCATACTAGAAAACCTGGCTTAAAAAGAAATAGAACGTCTGAGCATACTTATAACAAGTAAAGAGATTGAATTGGTAATTTAAAAAGAACTTCAATGTAAAACCTTGGTCTAGATGGTTTCACTGGTGAGTTCAACCAAATATTAAAAGAAGAATTAACATTGATCCTTCACAACTCTTCTGAAATGTAGAAGAGGATGGAACACTTCGCAATTAATTTTATGAGGCCAGTATTCCTCTGATAGCCAAACCAGACAAAAATATTGTAAGGAAATAAAACTACAGACTAAAATCACCTTTAAATATAGAAGCAAAATACTCAACATCACACAGCAAACCAAATGCAACAACATATAAAAGATTTTAAAAATCCCATGACGAAGTGGGATTTATCCCAGGAATACAAGTTTGGTTCAATATGTGCAAGTCAACCAATGTAATACACCATATTGACAGAATGAAGGGCAACAACTACATAACCATCTCAATGAATGCAGAAAAAAATTTGACAAAATCCAGCATCCTTTCATGATAAAAAATATCAGATTTGGAATACAGGGAAACTTCCTCAACCTGATAAAGGGCATTTGTAAAAAGTCAACCGTAACTTAATTGTGAAAGGCTGAATGCTTTCCACTGTCCCCACTTCTAGTCAACATTGTACTGGAAGTTCTAGCCAGGATGATTAGACAAGTAAAATAAATAAAAGACACCCAGATTTGAAAGGAAGAAGTACAACTATCTCTGTTCACAGATGACATTATCTTGTATATAGAAAACCCTAAAGAACACATAAACTATTAGAACTAATAATACCATTCAGTAAGGTAACAAGAGACACAATCAATATGCTAAAATCAATTGTGTTTCTATACATCAGCAATGCACAATCTAAATATGGAATTTAGTAAACAATTTCAACTGCAATAGCATAAGATGATGAAATACTTAGGAATAAATTTTAACAAAAGTGTAAGACTTGTACATTGAAAATTATAAAACATTGTTGAATAAATTAAAGACCTAAGTAAATGGAAAGACAATCTATGTTCATGTATCAGAAGAATTGTATATTTTTAGGATGGTAATATGCCCCAAACTGATATACAGATTCAATGTAATTTCTATCAAAGTCCAAGTTTCTCTTTCTGTAGAAATAGAAATGCTGATTCTAAATTATATGAAAACATGAAGGGCCCCAAATAGTCAAAGCAATCTTGAAATAAAAAAACAAAGTTGGAGGACTCACACTTCTTGATTTCAAATTCTACTAAAAAGCTACAGTAATCAAGACAGTATGGTACTGGCATAAAGCTAGATGTGTAGATCAGTGGAATGAAATAGAAAGTCCAGTAGTAATCCCTTACATTTATGCTCAATTGATTTTTGATGAAGGTGCCAAGATAATTCAGTGGGAAAAGAATAACCTTTTCATCAAATGGTGCAGGAACAACTAGAATCTACTTGCAAACTAGGAAGAAAGGAGTCGAACACCTACCTCACAACTTATACAAAAGTTAACTCAAAATTGATCATAGACCTAAATATAAGAGCTAACTATAAAACTCTTAGGTGAAAATGTAAGAGTAAACTTCTGTTTCCTAGATTCATCAATATTTCTTATCTATGACACCAAAACCACAAGAAACAATATAAAAATAGATAAATTGGATTTCACCAAAATTCAAAATTTTTGAGGACACCATCTAGAAAGTGAAGAGAAAATCTACACTTTGGGAGAAACTATTTACAAATCATATATCTGAAAAGGGACATCTATCCAGAATATACAACAAATTCTTATAACTCAACAATAAAAAGATAAATAATCCATTTCAAAATGGACAAAGGATTTGGATAGATATTCATCCAAAAAAGATACACAAATGACCAGTAAGCACATGAAAAGATGCCCAACATATTCAGTGATTAAGAAATGCAAATCAAAATCACAATGAGATGTCACTTCACACCCTCTAGAATAGCTATAATAAAGAGACATAGCAAGTATTGGTGAGGATGCAGAGAAATTGAAACCTTTAGACATTACTGATAAGATTATGAAATGGCACAGCTGTTTTAGAAAACAGCTTGGGGGTTCCTCAAAATGTTAAACATTTACTACACACCCCAGCAACCTCAGTCCTAGGTATTTGCCTTAAAGAATTGAAAATATTGTTCACACAAAATATCTGTACAGAATGTACAGCAGTATTGTATATAGTAGACAAGAAGAGGAAATGTCCATCAACTGATGAATGCATAAATAAAATGTGATATGTTCATAAAAATGGAATATGATTCAGCCGTCAAAGTGAATGAAATAATGACACATGCTACAACATGGATGAACATTGACAGCATTATGCTAAGTGAAAAAAGTCAGAAATGAAAGAACAAATATTGTATGATTCCATTGATATGAAATGTTCTGAATAAGCATATCCATAGAAACAGAACATAGATTAGTGGTTGCTAGAGATGGGAGGAGGGGAGAATGGAGAGTGATTGCTAATGGGTACAGGACTTATTTTGGGGATGATGGAATGTTCTGAAATGAGTGTTGATGGTTGCACAACTGTGTGACCTACTAACCCATCATTCCATCCCCCCTCACATTGTACACATTGAAAAGTGAATTTTGGGGAAGTTAATTATATCTCAATAAAGCAGTTGTTTAAAAATAATGAAGTCAGAGCTATATCACTGAAATACAGAAATGTTTATTATTTTACTTTATTTACTTGATCGATTTATTGGGTTATATACTGATATATCTGTTTTCCCATACCCATTTAGCGAATATTTGTTGGTATATAATCAGAAAGAAACTATATTCGGCGTAAAAGCGTACGCATTTATCAGCAGTTATATTAAAAAATGATCCAGCATTATACTTCTACCATCACTCCATAGAACACTGTAATTTCCATCAGCTGCTGCTTTGAGATTTCAATCCCACAAAAGGAATAAACATGCTTATGGGGACAGTACTGCTTACCTCATAGAGCTGTGCCATCTGTCTCTAGACCCCTGTTTTAGGTAGGTTAGATGACACGGATTCCACACCTAAGCTTTCCAACCTTGCTCCTTGACTGAACCAAATTTAATATTAGGCTCAAGAAAAAGCCCTTAGGAGTGAGAGAGCATGCCTCCACATCATGAGAATTAAAGGAGCAGCTTCTAATAAATGTCTTGTTTATAACTTGTAGGCAGAAAAGTCTTGTCACAAACACATTGAAACTCAGGAACCCTAGTCCACAATATTTTCAGGCCAATTTCAGACACACCAAGGCTTGTTCAGAAGGCAGACTTCTTCACCTGGGCTGCTGGCAGAATAAAGCAAGCACCATAAGTTTCTGCACAAAGAATGGCTCCTTTGAGAATTCAAAGTCTCTTAGAGTGCAGTTCAGAAACTGTTTTTAGATGCACATAACCTTTCATATAAGGAGTATTGTTATTTATATTTAATAATGAAGACCAGATATATTTTCAGAACCAGAAGACCAGAGCAGAATGCCCCAGGATATTCTAGTATATTCCAGAGTACACATGAGTGCCTGGGAGTGTAGGAAGAACATTGAATCTGGAAATGGGGTACCTATAAGCAATTCTATGCACTTTTGAATGGTTACTATGTGTACTTGAAATTTGGAATCAAACTCAGTGATACCCAGTTCCTGTTCTCACGGAGCTCAGAGTCAAGCAGGGCACATATATGACTATGTGAGTAAGATGCAACGAGGCAAATGCTATAATCAAGGGGAACACAAAGAGTTAAGCAAATTAAAAGCATACACAATTAGTACTTTCAGGGTTTGGAGGAGAGATACTGGAAGAAGAAACATTATTGGATGTGAGTTCCATAGATGAGTGGACAGGGAAGGGAAGGGGATTCACATCAGAGTATTTCCAGGGCAAGACATGGGAGTAAGATGCGTTTGCAAACAAAACAAAACCAAAAGTGACTATTGCAACCTAAAGTCAAGATACAATATATTGTATATTGTATTATAGTGTGCTGAGGATTCTCTCACTTATTTTTGAAAGGAAACAACATGTATCTGTAGTGTTTTTGAATAATGGAAAATTTCAAACACACAAAAGCATAAAGTTGCTACATACTTATAACACAACTTCAAAAATTATAAACTCGTGGTTAATCTTGTTTTATCTACACAGAACAATACACACATGCATTTTCTCTATCTCCAAATTATTTTGAAGCAAAAGCAAGGTATATTTCTTCATAAAAACATTTCATCCATAAATATATTTTTCAATATATTTCATCCATAAATATTTCAGTGTTTACCTCTAAAAGATAAGGACTCTGAAAGAATATAACAATACCATTATCTCACTTAAAATGATAAAAATAAATGTTAATATTAAAACCATCTGGTCAGTCTGGTCAGTGTTTATTGTCTCATAATTTTTAAATTTATTTTTGGAATCGGTGTGAAAATAATGTTCAGACGTTGCATAAGTGGATGTGACTCTTAAGTCTCTTTTAATTTCCATGCACGCCTGACTCATTTTCTCTTTGCAATTTTATTTGTTGATGGAACTGGGTCCTCTGTTCTATGGACTCTTGCAGGGAAATTGCTAATTTCGTCCCTGCAGTATCCTTTAATATGTTCATCTCTCCCTGAATTTCCTGTGAATTGGTAGTGAGATCTAAAGGCTTAATCTGAAATCAGATTTTGGCAAGAACTTCTTAGAGTGTGTTGTCTGCTTCTTTCCATCAGGAAACATGAATGATTATTTTTCCTTTGTGATGAGAAATTTTCATAAGGATGCTTATAACCTTGGTCCACAGTTTCATTATGTGTCATAAAATGGTGATAATCTAATTATTATTCATTCTTCATTAATTAGCTGGGACACTTCTATCAAGAAAACTTCTCATCACATTTGCTTATGTCGTGATAAAGTTCGTAAAAGAAAGGTAACATAGAGTTTGACCTTGTTTTTAGGGGTTTTTTTTCTTTTGCTAGTTTTCAAACTAATGAGTAGGTTCCCAACTATTCTCACAGGAGAACAAAACTTATTTACTTATTTTGGTAGTTTTACAAACTAAAGATTTAAATATATGTGTTGTATTCAGTCTTCTACAGTTTATGCTTTTTGATGTTCAGCTTTTGACCATTTTTGGAAAGTGAGAGCCTCTTCGATTTGACTACTGAGTCATTTTATAAACATTTGTGTGTGTGGGGGGGGGGGGAAGACCAGCCCTGAGCTAACATCTGTTGCCAATCCTCCCCTTTTTGCTGAGGAAGACCGGCCCCGGGCCAACATCCGTGCCCATCTTCCTCCACTTTTTTATATGGGACGCCACCACGGCATGGCTGACAGGCAGTGCGTCGGCGGGCGCCCAGGATCCGAACTCGCAAACCCCGGGCTGCCAAGCGCGGACTAAACCGCTGCGCCACCAGGCGGCCCCTATAAACATTTTTAATGGAAATATAATGTGCATCTAGACAATGTACCCATCATTAGTGTATAACTCACTAAGTTTTCACAAATTAAACACCCAGATCAGGACAGAGAACGTTAGCAGAAGTCTTGAGACTGACATTTGGTAAATACCCCAAGACTGTGGGGTGGGTAGCTGGAGATAACATTTCTGCTCATTTCATCACAAAGGGAGGGCATGTAAAAAATCTCTTGTGAACAAATGGTTAATCTTCACTTGGTAGAACTGAAAGTCCAGGGTCTTCCTTCCATTAGAACAATATTATATTGGAATGTGTTGACAGATTTCTAAAGGAATTCTAGGACCTGGAAAATTAAAATTTGCAGATGGTGAGCAATTTTTTTAAAGAGGAAGTTCTTCTTTCATGATTTATAAGAAGAGCTCCCCCTTTCATAACCTACTCTTGACAAAGTTTCACTTCTGTTACATGAATCACAGCTCTGTGTTCTAAGTTGAAGGTGGTTTGCTAGTCTTATGTGTTTCAGGGACTCAGTCTACATTTACCTAATCAGCTTAAGGAATTTGCAAACAGGAACATAAGTTGTGGTGAAATGTGGGAAACCAATATTAATTAAACACTATTATGTGTCACATACTGCCTTTGGTCCTTTACATAAGTATCCCAACTCATCCTTGTCAGAAGTCCTTAGGCAAGTAAAATTCTCCATTTTATAGAGAGGAAAAACTGAGGCTTTAGAAAAACTGAAGTGACTCATCCAAGGACACACAATTGGCAAGTGGTTGACCCTAGAACTGAAATCCTTTCTACTACAATACACTTTTCTATTATACTATACCTTTGCTCTTCACTCTCAGGCTGCACAGGGAAACATTGTACTAATAGCCACTTAAAGTGGACTGGAAGCTTGCCCAAAAGTGTTCTGATATATCTCATTGAAAAAAAAATCAGTAAGTGTCCACAGAGTCAATGTATTAAATTTGTAATGGTACATTATCTCAAGTTATCAATACTTATCTATATCTATACAGAGTTACTGAAGATATAGGAAAGGCACTGAGAGATATTCTGTACAATGCTTTGTCTATACTTACTCTGCCCACAGGTTAATCACTACAAAGGACTGTGAGGATCATACCACCATAATTGAAGTCACAGAACCAATGTCAAGAAAGATCCAGAAAGATGTTCCCAAGTGGCATGGGACATTAATCTACTGAAGGGTGTTTCTCCTAGGGCTACTTGGCAAAAGATAGAATCATTGGAAACATTTTCTCTTGGACAATCTGCTTTGAATTTTTGTTGCACACCTGGAGTTTCATTAAGAATATACGGGATAATAAGTAACAATTCCTCTCTATTTTTATTGTGGAGCCACCTATTGCTCTCATCCTCAGTAGTATCCAAAAGCAACTCTGTCAGAAGATATACGTTGGTGGTTGAAATCTGTTACAGAAGAAGACAAGCATATTATATATGCCAAAGGCGACTGTGGTTCAATATTCTTTGTGGCATTCCTGTAGTTTGTGTCCCACAGTTATTTTTGCAATAGTGGTTTTTACATCAATATGCACTCTTTTTTTGAAGATTTTATCATCTATTGATAATTTTACTGTTAATTGATAAAGTATAGATTTTAATAATTGACTAAGAGATTTGTCAGAAACAAAATTTTGAATTGAATGTTCTGTTCAGTGAGACTGATTCATGGATTCATATTTACCAAAGTCAGAATGTAACAGGGAAGCCCTTTGAAGCTGATGACAGAAACAGAGCTTTGCTTCTCAGTTTTAACATTTGAGGAAAACCTCACCCAGAATACACAGCAGCCTAAACACAGCACAGGCATATGGCCCCCTGTCTACAAAGAACAGCTGTTGCCGCATGTCTTCATTCTCCAGGGACAGCAAGCTAATACCTTGGTTAGTCCTTCTTTTCTATTGTAATTCAGTAACTGAAAATCAATTCACCCACGGGGAAATGGAATTGATGGAACATTATCTTTTAGATCCAGATAATCTTCTTGTTTTCATCCTTTAAAGATAATCCCTGTCATCATTGCACATCCTTGCAGAGTACATTCAAAGAAAGAGAGAGTCCCAGATAATCTAGGCAATTTGTCATTGGATTATCATATGTTTAACAGAGTGCAGCAGTATAAAACAGTTTCACTGGCCTTAATTGCATGATTCAGAGTTTGACAACATTTTTCATTAATTTCCATAGGAAAGCTATAATTTGGGCAGTTGAAAAGGAGAGAGTCTATAAACTCACCCCCTTCCTCTCTTCCAAGTGTCATGTAACCTTTCAGGAAATTGTAAAATAAATTATCTCCTTTCTTTACTCTATCAAGATTTTGTCTCAGGAAAGACTTGTAGATCAATTAATGGAGAGGTATGAGGACTGATAATTGTATTACATCTCCCAGAGTTGTTTTCCTTTAGGTAGGTGATATAACTTTAATCTTAAAAAATGATGTCCTAAAGAATTTTAAGGAAAGCCTGTCCAGTGAAGGACATAGTTTAGTAAATAAATAGCTGCCTATTTTGCCCACTTAAAAGAAAGGTACATTCCTAACATACACTCATTCTGGTGTTGGTCTATACAGAGTCATCTCTCGAAATGTTTTTGACTTCTGCATTGGATTTGTTATTTCCTTTTTACCTTGGTTTAACTCTAGGAAAATACAGGTTGCCCTCTATTGACTTACATGCATTCCATCATATGTTGTCCTTCCTATGACTTGATGTATCATGAGGATTTCTACATAATAGAACCCACAGATGATTTCGATCAGTGATATTTATGTTATATTTTGTCTTTAAAATTACTTAATAGCTATTCTAGTTCTACAAAAATGATAATTCCAGGTTACGGGTCATTAACTTTGGTCACTTGGTACAAAACATCATATTGAATAATTATCTCAAATCAAAACACAAACGTTTGATTCTTGGTCTTATTGTTTTAGTTGTTTTATATTGCTAATTTAATGCTTAATATTGCCTTACCAGTATTCATTTAACAAGCTTCAGATTTAAATTATGTGATTTCAAAGGCAGCCTCCTAATAAGAGACTTGTTTCCTTTGCCATGTGATAGAGATTAAATATTACAATATTGGAGACATAGAGAAAGGTGTACACATTTGCCTTACCTGTTTCCCTGTGTCATTCAAATGACCTCAAAATATCTTTGATCGTTTTGAATTTGAAACAATGATTGGCCCTTTGCCCTAGCGACTCCTCCTCTTCAAATGCACGTCCTCTTTCTTAACATGACAAGATTCTCATTTGTCCTGGCCTTGACTAAATATCATTCTCTCTCCAATATAATCACTTTTCATCATGTTTTTCGTGTTTAATTTCTTCATACCAAATACGTTCCTATCTGAATTTATCTTATTTTTGTTTTCTTGCTTATTGTCTGTTTAGCACCACTAAAATGCAGACTTTATGAGAATGATGTTCTCCTCTGTCTTCTTCACTGCTGTGTGCACAGGGTCTAGAGGAGTATGGGCACATAGTCGGTACTCAACACATATGGATGGAAGGATGGGTGGGTGTGTTCCTATAGGCTTAACCTGCATGAATTTTTAAAAATTAATAGACTATTTTTGTGTGTGTGTGTGTGTGTGTGAGGAAGACCAGCCCCGAGCTAGCATCCGTTGCTAATCCTCCTCTTTTTGCTGAGGAAGACTGGCCCTGGGCTAACATCCGTGCCCATCTTCCTCCACTTTATATGGGATGCCGCCACGGCATGCCTGACAGGCAGTGCGTCGGCAGGTGCCCAGGATCCGAACCCGCGAATCCCGGGCTGCCAAGTGCGAACTAAACCGCTGCGCCACTGGGCCGGCCCCAATAGACTATTTTTTAGAGCAGTTTTAGGTTTACACAAAATTGAGCAGAAAGTACAGAGAGTTTCCATATACTCCCTCTCTCTCTGCCTTTTCGTTCCCTATTATTAACATCTTGCATTGAGGAGGCACATTTGTTATGATAGATGAACCAATATTGATACATTGTTATTAACTAAAGTCCATAGTTTTACATTAGGGGTCATTCTGTGTTGTACAGGTCTATGGGTTTTACCAAATACATAATGTCATGTATCCACCATTACAGTATCATACAGAACAGTTTCACTGCCCTGAAAAGCCCCTGTGTTCCACCTCTTCATCCCACCCTGCCCTCCCTCAACTCCTGGCAACCACTGATCTTTTTACTGTCTCCATAGTTTTGCCTTTTTCAGAATGTCGTATAGTTGGACTCATATAGCCTTTTGAGACTGGTTTCTTCCACCTAGCAAGGTGAATTTAAGGTTCCTCTGCATCTTTCTTGTGACTTAATCACTCATTTGTTTTTAATCACTGAATATACTCCATTGTATGGATGTACTGTTTGATTACTCCATTAACCTACTGAAGGACATCTTGGTTGCTTCCAAGTTTTGGCAATTATGAATAAAGCTGCAATAAATAGTCAGGTGCAGGTTTTTGTGTGAACATAAATTTTCATTTGGATAAATACCTAGGAGTGTGATTGTTGGATTATATGCTAAGACTAAGTTTGGCTTTGTAAGAAATTGCCAGACTGTCTTCCAAAGAGACTGTTCCATTTTGCATTCCCACTAGCATGAATGAGAGTTCCTGTTGCTCCACATCCTTGCCAGTAGGTGGGTTGGTGTTCTGCATTTTAGCTATTCTAGTAGGTGTGTAGTGGTATCTCATTGTTGTTTTAATTTGCATTCCATAATGGCATTTGATATTGAGCATTTTTCATATACTTGTTTGCTATCTGTATACCTTTTTTGGTGAAGTATCTAGTCAAACCTTTTGCCCACTTTTTAATTGGGTTGTTTGTTTTCTTACTGTTGAGTTTCAACAGTTCTTTGTATATTTTGGATACAGATCCTTTATTAGGTGTTTTATTAATATTTTCTTCTAATCTATGGCTTCTCTTTTCATTCTTTTAGAAGTTTTTTCTGCAGAGCAGAGGTTTTGAATTTTAATGAGGTCCAACTTATCAATACTTCTTTTATAGATTGTGCTTTTGGTGTTGTGTTTAAAAACTCATTGTCAAACACAAGATCATCTGTATTTTTCTCCTATGTTGTATTTTAGGAGTTTTATAAGTATGCATTTTATGTTTAGGTCTATGACCAATTTTGAGTTAATTTTTGTGAAAAGTGTAAAGTCAGTATCTAGATTCATTTTTTTCCCATGTGGATGCCCAGTTGTTTCAGCACAATTTGTTCTCCATTGAATTGCCCTTGTTCCTTCATCAAAGATCGGCTAATTATATTTGCGTGGGACTATTTCCGGGCTCTCTATTCTGTTCCATTGATCTCTTTGCAGTTGTTTTACCAGCTCCACTCTGTCTTGATTATTGAGACTTGAAATTTAGTAAGACATGAAGTCCTATAGTGTCAATTCTCTGATTTTATTTTTCTCCTTCAGTATTGGGTTGTCAGTTATGTCCTTTTCCTCTCTATATAGACTTTAGAGTCAGTGTGTTTATATTCACAAAGTAACTTGCTGGGATTTGATGGGGATTCTCTTGACTTTACTGATGAAATTGGGCAGAACTGACAGCTTAACAACATTGAGTCTTCCTATTCATGAACATGAAATATCTTTACATTTATTTAGATCTTATGTATTTACGCATTTATTTCTATCTTCTAAGATGGAAGCCCAGAGAACTTACTTGATATTATTCTTCTAATCTATGCATTCAATGCTAGAAATTTCCCTCTAAACACTGCATTTGCTGCATTCCACAAATTTTGATAAGTTGTACTTACACTTTCATTTAGTTCAAAATATTTTTAAATTACCTTTGAGACTTCTCCTTTGGCTCACGTGTTTTTTAGAAGTGTGTTGCTAATCTCCAAATATGTTAGATTTTCCAGCCATCTTTCTGTTATTGATTTCTAGTTTAATTGCATTGTTGTCTGAAAGCATACTTCATCTGATATCTACTCTTTTAAACTTGTTAAAATGTCTTTTATTACCCCAAAAATGTCCTATATGGGTGAATGTTCTCTGTGTGCTCAAGAAGAATATATATTCCACTGTTGTTGGATGAAGTAACCTATAAATGTCAAAAAGATCCAGTAGATTGCTGATGCTGTTTAGTTTAATTATATCCTTACTGAAGTTTGCTTTGTCTGAAATTAATATAAGTTTTCAAGTTTTCTTTTGATTAGTCTTCCATGGTACAGCCGTCTCCATTCCTTTACTTTTAATCTATCTGGACCTTTATATTTAACTGGGTTTCTTGTAGACAACATATAGTTGGTTCTAGTTTTTTTATATCCACTCTGAAAGACTGTGTATTTTAATTGATGTATTTATGCTATTCACATTTTAAAATGATTATTGATATATGTGGGTTAGTACCTGCCATATTTGCAATTGCTTTTATTCATTGCTCACTCACTTTGTTTCTTTTTTTGACTTCCACTCTTCTGCTTTCTCTGGTTTTAATTGAGTATTTTACACAGTTCCATTTTTTCTATTCTCTTAGCATGCTAATTATACTTTTTTTTTTTTTTACTTTTTCTTTATAGTCATCCTAGTGTTTGCATTATACATTTAGAACTAATCCAAGTCACTTTCAAATAATACTATGTTGCTCCATGGTTAGTGTAAATACCTTATAACAGAGTAATTCCAATTTTTCCCTCCCACCTCTTATAACACTGCTGGTATTTGTTTCACTTATCCATAAGCTATAATCACCAAATACATTGTTGCTATTATTATTTTGAACAAACTGTTGTCTGTTCAATCAAATAAGAATAAGAAAGATAAAAGATATTATTTTATCTTCATTTATTCCTTATCTAATGCTCTTCCTTTCTTTATGTAGATCTGAGTGTGATCTATATCGTTTTCTTCCTCTCTAAAAACCTTTTAACTTTTCTTGCAAGGCAGGTCTACTGAAGATATATTTCCTCAATTTTTGTTTTTCTGCTAAAGTTTCTATTTCTTCTTCACTTTTAAATTATAATTTTACTGGATACAGAAAGTTGGTGTTTTTCTTTTACTTTCAACATTTTAAATGTTCCACTCAACTCTGTTCTTGCTCGCATGGTTTCTGAAGAGAAATCCAATGAAATTTTTATCCTTGTTCCTCTATATGTAAGGTGTTTCTTCCTCTGGCTTCTTTCAAGATTTTCTCTTCGTCTTAATCCTGTGGTTTGAATATGATATGACTAGGTGTAGATTTTTGGTATTCATCTTGCTTGGTATTCTCTGAGCTTCCTAGATCTGTGGTTTGGTGTCTGTCATTAATTTTCCAAAATTCTTCACCATTATTACTTTAATTCTTTCTTCTTTTTCTTTTTTTCTTTCTTCTTCCAGTATGCCAATTATGTGTGTCTTACGCCTTTTGTAATTGGCCCATGGTTCTTGGATACTCTGTTCCATATTTTTCATTCTTTTACCACTTTGCATCTCTGTTTGGGAAGTTTCTATTGACATATCTTCAAGGTCATTGATTCTTTCTTTGGCCATGTTCAGTCTATGGTCAAGGACATCAAAGGCATTCTTCATTTCTGTTACATGCTTTTGATTTCTAGCATTTTCTTTTCATTTTTACTTAGAGTTTCCATCTCCTTGTTTACATTACCCATATGTTACTGCATGTTGTTAACTTTTTCATTAGAAGCTTTAGCATATTAATCATAGTTATTTTGAATTCCGGGTCTGATAATTCCAAAATCTCTGCCATATCTGAGTCTAGTTCTGATTCTTTGTTTGTCTCTTCAGACTGTGATTTTGCTTTTCTGGTATGCCTTGTGTCTTGTTGTTGTTGTTGTTGAAAGCCAGATATGATATATTAGGTAAAGGGAACCAAGGAGGACAGTCCTTTGGTGTGAGGTTTTATGTTTATTTGGCTGGGAGTTAGGCTGTGTTTTCCCTTTGCTGTAGCTGTGGTGTCTGTCCAATGTTAAAATTTCCTTTAGTGTCCTTGTTTTTCCCTCCTCATTTTATTTGGATTTCCCTAGAGACTCCTCAAATGGGGTTTGAGGCTTGCCATTCCTTTAGCTGCAATCCCTGTTACTATGGTGGAGCCCTCTTGATGTGGACGTAAGGGGTAGGAGGGGAAAGCATGCTATAGTCCTAAAATTAGGCCTCAGTCTCTTGGTGAGCCTGAGTTGGGTATTTCCCTTCCCACAGATCAGTTAGGTTTCAACAGAATCCCAGTGGGTTAGGCTCTGGTAAAATCACCTCCCTTGAAGGCAGATCTTTGAAGGAGAACAGAGAGCCCTGGGCTTATTTAAAAATGGTCACTTTTCCCCACTCTCTGTGGGGGGCACTAGGGACTTTTTCTCAGATCTTCCCACTGGGAACATGGGAGGCTCCTGGAGGTAAAACTCCAGGAAACTGTGGGCCCCCCAAGCCTAAAGATTTTAACTCTCAGGCTTCTTTACACTGAGCCCCCAGCATTTCATCAATTGCAGTTTAAAGTGTTCTTACTCTAAACTTTTAAGTGGCTTCAGCTGCAGGCTTCTGCTCAGGAAAGCTGTGATTCTATGTACTGCCTGCCTGTCTCTCCAGCTTTCCAGGCAGAAGTTTGCACTATGATCTCAATTCTCTGAAGGATTTAAAGAAAGTTGTTAATTTCCTTTTTTTCCAGCTTTTTTCTTGTTATGGGAATGGCAGTGATGACTTCCAAGTCTATACATGTCAGGCCAGAAACCAAACACCCCACATGGTTTTTGATGGGAATTAGCCAAGTACCACAAATAATTGTCTTTTTTCCATTTCGTTATTGTGGATGGAGTGGTGGGATCAGGGGGAGTATAGAAGTATATCTATGTATGGAACTATAGCCATGCCTCCATTTTCCTTTGACATGTTTAACTGGTGCTGAAAATCATGAATTATACATCTGGATATATTGCTGTTTAGTTTTCAGTTAGATGTGAATTAATTGAATTAAGTTATGAATTAAAATTCGATCATATTTATATGTTTTATAAATACATGCTATATTAATATATATTAATATTTATATATTTTAATATATATTTATGTGCATATGTTTAATAATATTTTTATATATTTATTTCATATATATTTATACATACAATATTTACCACCTCTATAAGAGGAAATGGAATTATAACAGCTATAAGTCAATAAACCTATTAAATATTACTGGGTGGGGCAAAACAAGTCTTAAGCCCAGTTTTAATCCTTTCAGTCCAACATCTCCATTACTAAATGACGGTTTCATAGAAGTGGCCTAACTTGAAGGATAAGAGCACATGTTTCAGATTCAGACAACCTGGGAGCAAGTTTCACATCTGTCATTTGTGCACTGGGCAATCACCGTGAGCCTCGGTTCCTCATTTATTCAACAGTAATATTAGTGGCACTTACCACATATGGTGCATTATTGTGAATAAATGCACATGGGTAGCCTGAAACCTAATATGTTCTGAATACATGTTATTATTATCAATGTTTTCATCTCAGTGACATCAGTCTTTACCATTTATATTATTTTTTACTGCTCCTTGATATTTTCTGTCACTTTTTGTTCAGCTTTAATTAATTGAAGAACACAGCTGAGCACATAGGTTGGGTGTGCTGCCCAGCAGCTCCTGGCTCCACCACTCCTCTCTTTCCTGATAACTCTAAGATCAATGTCTCCAGTCCAGAGCCTTCTTCCAGGCTCTGCAGCCACACTCCCAACTTTCTATTGTTCTTCTCTGTCCAGGAGAGTAGGGAAATCAAACCCAATAGCCCATCTTTCCCCACAAATCATTTTCAGCCAAATTAAATAAGCAAATATTAAAAATATAATGAAAGTTGATTAAGTACGATGAGTTCGTACTTTTATATACTGCTTATGAAACTTCAAATTAATTTATTAAAGTATTTCGAATATATGCATCAAAATCATTTACATATTCTTAACATTTATGCCACTATTTCTACTGCTGGCAATGTAGCCTAGGAAAATAACCAGAAATGTGGACAAATATTAATTCAAAATTCCATTCATTGTACCTCTATTTTTAACAGAGAAAAATTGAAAAGAAATCTGTAGGTTGAATTATTGGGTAATGGTTATGTATATTTTCATAATAGAGGAAATGCTGGCTATGTAATATTAAGTGAAAAAATAGTAAATGAAACCCATGCATATTAATGTCTCATAATCAACATGTACATATGCACACTCAGCATACTCAAGGGGAAAAAAAAAACTGAGGTGAAAAAAACTAAGTTGTTAACCATGTTTTGAGAATGTTCCCATAACCATGTTATGGGAAATGAGGATATTGTCAATCGCCGTTTTCTTCTTTTGTGCGTTTCTCCAATTCCACATTTTATAATTCTGATACATTAAATGTTATTAAAATACTATGGAAAAAAAAGGCAGCCTCACAGTTTTGAAGCACTTTGTGTTTTATAAAGACCATCTGCTCTCTTAATACTTTTGTTCAGACTTGAACAGCTGGGGACTCGAGCGGTATACCCAGTGATTTGTTTGTGGTATATTTTTAGGGTCAGTATTTTAATGCTTATTTAGTGTCCCTCATATATCAGACAGAATAGCACATATTATAGCTCTCACTTCCAGTGAGAAAAGTGAAAATGGTCTGAGAAAAATGAAATGGAACAGAAGACAGTGCACTCAGCTCCATGGATGGCCATGCTCAATATTCTTGGTGCCTTCTTCCTTGGGGCTCTTAAACCACATTTTAGATTGTGTGTGGAGATGGACGTCCTTCCTCCCCTCCCTCTGAAGTTTTTCGTATAAAAGCCAGAAGGAGCAGAGCAGGATGGTCTGGTAGTGAGCAGGATGGAGGATGTGACCGATGCTTCTAGGAGCCCACGAAGAGAGGGAAATGGCAGAGGGGAACCAGACTGGCATTTCATTTGCACTGTTCTCACTGGGTCACCACATTCCCCCGGCAAGTTGGATATACCACTGTTTTCCTTTTACCAATGAGAAAAGGAGGCTCTGAGAATCTGGGTAACTTTCTCCATGTTACATGGCTACTAGATGGCAAGGCTGGGATGTGAGTCCCAGATGTGTCACTCGGACCCCATGCTCTTGTCATTGTTCCCTGCTGCTTTGTTGGGGATAAAGTAAGGGATACTGTCTCCAACTCATACCACTCTCATGGGAATGAGAGTATGCCAGCACCCCGGAGATGAGGGGAGGGGGTGGGCACAGGAGGATCAGGTGGTCTAGGAGGGAGAGAATTCACAAGGCCTGTGAATCAGTCCTCTCTTCCTTCTGCTGCCTGGTCAGCCCTCTTCCCTGCAGTAAATTCTCTACACTGTTGCCAGAATACAGTCTTGAGCATGCTTTAGCTTGCACAAAACCCATCAGCGGCTGAGAGACGAGAATCCGATCCAAGCTTGCCATGCAGATCTTTCCAAATCTGTCCTCAAGCAACCATTACAACTCTACTTGTCACATATTCTCCTGCATGCTCCCTTGAAACCAGTCAAATGGCATCGATGTCCTCTTCCTCTTCCCAAACCTCACCTGGTCTCCCACCTCCAGGCAGGTACTCAGGTTCTCGCCTTTTCCTGGACTGCTCTAGCCCACATCTCACACCTGTCGGGAATTAGCAGCAGTGTTGTTTCTCCCCAGCTGGGAAACGTTTTTTCCATCTCTTATACTCTCAAAATATTTAATTTACATGCTTTTGATGGCAACAGTCCCCTTCCCTATTGCGGTGTGGTGGGGATAACATGACAAAGCACAGTCGGCTCCTGAGTCCTCAGGCTGCATGTGCACCTCGTCACTCATCCTGTGTGACCCCAGACAGAGCACTGTGACTGCCTCGGATTCCTCATTCACAAAATGGGGAGATTAATACCAAACTCACTGGGTTGTTGTTAGGAGAAAAACATGTTGTCTTGTACCTGGCATGTGGCAGACGCTGGACAAATGTAAGTTAAATGAGTAATGGTTATGATGTTGATCAGCTGCACTGTGAAATGCTTTCTGTGCACTAGCTCATCTCGTCTTTATGACTCCCCTTTGAGGGGGCGCTGTCATCATCTCCCTGCCATAAATGAGAAAGTGGGGCACAGAGAGATTAAATGACTCACCCATGGGCACGCGGCAATGAAGGAAGGTCAGCACCAGCGCCCTTACACTTGGAGATGGAGTTTGCACTCTTAGCCATGCCCAGGGGTGCCCTTCCTGCCACCTTGCCTGCCCTGAGCCACCTTTAACGTGATGGCTTCCAGGAGATGGGGGTTCATTTCATCCCTGATGTATGCATTAACTTGGGTTGTAAAGACAAAAAACTCAGCCTGTTATCTTCTGGAATTTGGAGACAGCATTGTGGAGTTCTTCTGCAGCCAAAATAGTCCCTATCTGAGTAGTCCAGACGGGAGTAGGGCCATTCACAGCCGCTCTCTGCCCATTTACAAGCAAATGAATGCCACATAGCACTGCAAACCCACACCTTTATCACAGTGTCCATTCCACAAATATGCAGCTGTGTTAATCATAAGAGGATGGCATGGTGACTAAGTCCTGCCCCTTTCATTTTCCTGTTTAACTCATCAGCTGGAAGAAAGCTCAATGCATTCATCATATCCATAATTCATTCTACGTAGCACTGCCTCCTTGGGCTGCTTTGGCCAGCTGGATCTCCTCCATGTTCTTCTGTCCTTGCTAATGATCAGGAGGGTTCATGAGTCTTGTTAGCTCAGCCCCAGGGGACATTTAGTAATCTGGTCTTGTCGCTTTTCTCATGCCGAAGACATATCACTGACATAACTTATTTTTGTGACATTAATTTTAGAAATATGTGAATTTTCTTGCCATATTTTACTTAATTTGTTTTATTTGGATGACAGGGAAAGAATATATTTATTCTGTTCTAATATAAATATTCATTGGCCAATAAGCCAGAGAATTGACAAACCAAGATAAAGAAACAAAACAGAGAAGTGAGCCTGCTAAATGTATTACTGGAGATATGCATAGTAATGCTAGAACTGAGAAAGATTTGACCTCCAGGTGTTTACAAACTTTTGAAAGATTATTTCCCAGAAGAGCCCTTACTGCTCACTTCTCTTTTACGCAGAGCAGTGTTGGATCTGTGAACCCTTCAGGGTTCGTTCTCTCGGTGCACCCCATTGGGTGTTATCACAACATTAAAATATCTCTGTGTTCCATTGAAAGACCTCAGATATATTCTTTTCTCCTCCTACCACAGCTGTGAATGCCCCTCAGGAAGCAGTGGGAATTGCAGCTTCCCCCCATTGTAATTAGTCTACTGCGCTTCAACCGGCCGGAGGTTTTCCGAGCTCGTTACAAATGCGTTGTTTCCATTTCTCGCGCGGTGAGATCAAGCAACACACCCAAAAGGGGCTGTGACCACCAGGATGCTGGCGCTCAGCGTCCTGAGCAACAATCCCGCCCGAGTCGGTGAAATTGCCTAAGGCAGCGCTAATTAATTTCTCCCCACTTATCTCGCACTCCCCTCTCGGGGTATCTGGTCTCAGAATCGACTTCCTGGTCGTGTACTTTTTCCCAGTCCAAATTAGCTTAATGCACGACAGAAATCTCATCTCGACCCAGAGGTGGCAGTCAGTCTCCAAAGAGAAATCAAATACCGAGTCAATCTGAAAAAAATAAATAGAAATACTTCATCAAGTTTATTTTCAGCACCATTGAGATTGGAAACGGGGGGGAGAAACAGCCCTTCACCGCCGGATGGTGGCATGTGGACAGGCTCGCACGTAAAGCCACTGAATGCATTCCTTTGATTTTAACCAAATAATGTTAGTGTCAAAATGCAAAGTGCTCCATTATGCATGGAGCAGAGAATAAATTGAAAAGTAACAATTTAAATCATTACCTCAAATCTATCACCAGTTATATCCCCTAGTTCTGCCTTGCTCTCCTGTGTACATCATTTAAATTTGTCAATTAGTTTAAATAAAGCACCAAGATCCATTCAACCTGTAACGTACCATTTGTGTTTGGAATATATTTCCCAGCGTTTCTGCCAGTCTTTGGCATGTCTCCTATTGGAAATGAATCGGAATACCCAAAGAGGGCTAATTGACAGGTCTGTGAGGCTGGAGGTAAGCTGTGACCTGAAATGAGAACTGTTCTCTTAATGAGAGAACCCCTGAAGATCGTGTGCGGTTGCTCAGGCTCAGTTCTCCGCACAGCCAGCAGGTGGCAGCAGAGCATTGGAATCGGCCTGGCCCTGGGCTGTGACTGTGGTAAATGCCCTCCTTCATTTCCATTAGTCTTCACTTGTCAGATCCTTCATAAGTGCTTTCTGTAGACTGACCCTGAAATTGCATCATTTGATCCATAATCATATATTGCCACTATTTCTCCCTTTTACCGCTTATCAATGGCATTAATTCAGAGGAAACAGGGACTACTGATAGCTCTGGGCAAGTCTCTGTGAGAAGGAGATATTCATAAAAGGCAGACACACCGCGGGGACAGCCAACTTGCCTGAGATAAAGAAGTGGGTTTTAAGGGAAAAGCGGAAGCACACGGAAAAAATAATAGACACTTTGTATTTCTTCCCTTCCTTTGCTCTTCTTTAGCACATTTTCCTTGGCATTCAAAATAAAGATTTTTGGTTTAAGATGCATTTGCTTAGATGTCCTGTTTTCCCCCATATTTAATAAAATCCTGTGTGATGTAGTGTTGTTAAATACTCTTTCTCAAGGATATACAATCCGAAACTGACATCTTGGTCTGAATTTCACATCGTAAAAATCAGGCCCTGTAATTCCCCACCTCCTTTCAGGGAGATCTTAGCCATCTCGTGATAGAGAGGTAGAGGCATTTCTGGGAAATGCTAAGATGTTATAAAAGTGAAGGCTATCAGCACACCACAGGTTTATTGACTTGGGGTTAAATTGACTAGATGTAAGGGGAAAAAAGACAATTTATTTTTCTCAAAGCTCACTAAATTTCAGGGTGGGTAAATGAACGTTTTGCTTATGAGGAAGATTGTCATGATCTTCCAAGACTCTAGATGGTACTGCAGAATCATCTGTGCTTTCTCTACTGCCGTTTATTCCAAACCTTTTTTTCCCACTCTTTTTGGGGCATTTGGGGTGCTTGCATCAAAAATGTATTGAAAAGAGCAGATATAAAGAAAAAAGCAATGTCGTAAGCGAAATCAATGAGAAATCGGCAGTGTCTGAGAAGGATGAGCTAGATGTGCGGGCACGTGGTTAATTTTAGATCCCATATTTAGAACCATTTTCAACTGAGTATAACAGTGAAAATGTTCTAGAAGTACTTCATGGTATTATGCTGCAGCATTAATGAATTATGCTAAGTTGAAGTGAGATGTTCATGCAACTTACTAGCAAATAAAGGAGGCACAATTTGTCGTGACGTCAACGCCGTGCCTCTTTTCCTGTGAGTTAACCGTATGTGTGAGTGTGTGATGCAGGCGTATGTCCGCATGTGTATTTTAACTTCCTTCTAGTGAAGAAGCACCTCTTTGCATGGGGCAGTGCCTGTGGGTTCAAACACAGGTGCACATATACAAGCTTACACACACCTGGACCCAATGCCATGTGTACTATTTTAAAAGCACGCTGTGATGGGGCCGGCCCGGTGGCGCAGCGGTTTAGTCCGCGCTTGGCAGCCCGGGGTTCGCCGGTTCGGATCCCGGGTGCCCGCTGACGCACTGCCTGTCAGCCATGCCGTGGCGGCATCCCATATAAAGTGGAGGAAGATGGGCACGGATGTTAGCCCAGGGCCAGTCTTCCTCAGCAAAAAGAGGAGGATTAGCAACGGATGTTAGCTCAGGGCTGGTCTTCCTCACCAAAAAAAAAGCACGCTGTTGCCTTTCCAGAGAACAAAGTAGCTGAAAACGTCTTTCCTCCTGTTGTGGTATAGTGAGGCAAGGAGAAGAAAGCAGGTACAAAACTAAAAGGAGAGCAAGGCATGACTATTTACAGAAAATTTCATGTGACTATTTACAGAGACATTCAGTCAGGAAAAGGTCTTTCCCCATAAACTACCTGGCTGTGGCCCCTGGGGTAGGGTTTTCCACCTTTAATCCCGTATCTGCTGACTGGTAACCTGTTTCCATTAACCTCTTCAAGGCATCCTGAACAGGTCCTGAGATGTGCTGTGTAAATTCCTTTTCTATGCTCTTGGTTTTGTTGTTTCCAATCCACTTCCCTCCCACTCAGCCTCCACCACTAACAAAATTTTCCTTCATTATTTCCAACACTTTCTTTTTCTCCCTTTCCTATTGTGGAATTGCCCTCATCTTTTCAAAACATACACACACACATGCACGCACAAACTGTCATTGAAGTCTGGCACACTGTGTAACCGATCCTGTCATGCAAACACGACACCACGTGGCCTAACTTTAATCCACACATCATCCTTTTTCAGAAGATATTACCCCCACTTTGCCAATGAAGATATTGAGATTCTGAGACACTGAGCAACTTGAACAAGGGCCCCTAGCCACAAATAATAGAGAGAAATTAAAATCTAGCCCCATCTGATTCAAAATCCCGTGCTGTTACCAACTGTTATAAGGCCTTATGACATTGTATGAAAATCTACTTTATTAAAAAGGAACATCAACAAAAAAAATCTAACAAACTGAAAACTCTTTCCTTCATCCTTCATTCAATTCCACCTGCTTCATCACTATCATTAATTCATTTATCAAAGTCTTGTCGAGTGCTTAGTGTGCACCAGTCACTGTTTTCTGGGGTCACAGCCTTGGGGAGATAGCCACATAAACCAATTGCCACAATATATAGTGTCTTTCGAGAGAGGGCTCATTAAAGCACCCTAAGAACATTCTTCGACTAATCTCCTCTTATTTGCCCTATGTTTCCTGGTTCAGCCGAGCACAATCTGGCTTCTCTCTCTGTCATTTCTCTGGATGTTATTTCTCAGAGATCAATGATTCCCTAATTGTGGGATACTATGGTCAAATCCAAAGTCAAAAGTTGGCCAAGTTTGAAGGCAAGGTACTCACAGATTCAGCTGGGCTAGATGAATTTCTGGGGAAAGGCATAGATCAGAGACATCCACTCAAATGCTGAGGGCTGCATGCCCTTTGAAGGCTTTGATATCCAAATTCTGTCCAGTGTGCTCTGCAATATTCAGGACCCCAACTGTGGTTGCCGTGGCCCTAAACCAATGGTATGAGGCTGGCTCTGGTGGGTGGTTCTTTTGTCAAGATGCTCAAGGAGGAATCGATAGTGCATTAATAATTCCATTAATAAAGCTTGAGTCCCAGTTATTTTCTTACATTGCAAGTTTATTGTTCACTCTGTCTACAGTTTTGTGGAAGACAACATTTGAGAAGATCCCTCCCCCGGGCAGACATTTTCTGTTCCACACCCAGCTCGGTACCTCTGAACTAAGGTGAGTTCAGGGAAATGTCAGGGGTCCTCACACTCCAGGCCTCTCTCTCCATGAGTCGCTGAGCTGATCTGGAACCTGATGAAACTGACCCACAGTGCGTTGCCTGTGGGTGTGTCAGGAGATGAAGGAGGTGTGCACGTCTACATACTCTTCAACTTGCAACAATCCAACTTCTTTTTAAAGTAATGATCGAAAAGAGTGGTTATGATTTAATAAGCAAGAGGACATGAATAAATTGTGAATAAATCCAGGATATTTTGCTTGTTTATGAAAAATATAGTAATGTTAATTACGTGTTTGTCCCACTTGCTGAACTGAATTAGACGTTTCATTTTCCTCATGTAGACACGTGTAGTGTCATTCCTTTATGATTTCCTAGCGTGGCCCAGGGGACATGGTCATTGTGCCTAAGGGACACCAAAAGGAAGCGTGGGCTTCAGCTGGAGGCAGGGATCCTGTGGGCAGGACTATCGAAGCAGAAGCAAGAGCAAAGTAGCAAAGGTGGGGCGTGTGCAGGATCAGATGACAAAAGCAGACGTTGAATTTAAGTGGAGAAGAGTGACTGTTGGGCAAATCCTTCAAATCTCAGGTCAAAAGCTGGCTCTTCTCTGAAACTTTCCCTGATTTGCAGATGGCTTTATACTGTAGTGTGTATGTGCGTGTGCGTGCACACACACTTGGAGCTGCCAGGTTTGTTAAGGAAACGGTACACCCTGAGTCCCAGTTGCATTTTTTGCTCACATTATAAACGTGGTAGCTGGGATCAGCCACAAGGGTGAAAGCCCTGTTCAGTGCTGGCTCTGCCTGTTCACTCATCCTGAAGCCCGGGGTGAATCTGGTGGAAAGTAGTGCCTCTCGAAGCTTCTGTTCAGATGTGGTACCTGTCATGTTCACTCACGTCCCCTCACTGGCCGAAGCATGTCCCGTGGCAGTCCCAAAGCTGATGAAGAGAGGGGTACAGTAAGTGATGGTGACACTTGGAAAATGCAGAATCTCATAGGGAGGCAGCAAATAGCTAAGAGCGATAATATTACCTACCCCAGTGTGTGTGATTGTTCCGCTGGATAGTCTGTCACGTGAGCCCTGCTTATGTTGGACGTCCCTCTGAGATCAGCCACCACAACTTTATTAGACAAAGCAATGCCTTACACACAGGAAGCATTCAATGAACGCTTATTTAACCAAATTGCACTGAACTGTATTTAATTAAAGAAAACATATGATGAGAGAAGACACTTGTCCTGGTCAAAGCACTTTGGAGCAGATGACCTGACGCTCGAGCTCAGTTCCTCCACCGAGTGGCCGTGTATCTTGGGCATGCAGCGTAATACAAGCGCCTCACTCTGCTTTTCTGGGAAATAAGTGCAAGGCCTGGCTTTGAGAGCTGGTGCAGGGATTAAAAGCAATGACTAAAGCCTGGGTCCTTAGGAAGCTCTGAGCACATATTGCTGACCATCATGTTCTGTCTACCTAGAAGGTTTGTGGACAGGTACGCACAGTGTGGCTTCTTTGAAAATCCTGGTCTTCACCTCTATGCGTACATCACTTTAGAGCCATTGGCTCTAAAGTTATCAACCATGGAGTCTGGCATTTGGAATGTCACATATCAGAATGTACATATCAGGTTATATAGCAACAACCTACATGCAGAATACATGTGTATGTACAGATCAGAGCACTTATAGAAAAGATTTTCACAAATGAAGGAAAACCTATTATTCTTTTTATCGTGCAAGGTAATAATAGAACATTAAAGGAACAATAATGGAAACACAAGACTTTTGGGAAAAGATGAGTGAGACATTCTATGAAAAGAAAATGCCTGGTAGTTACAACGTGGTAAGAGATCTCCCCGACAAAGGAAAAATGAAGCCGTTCTCCATGGATGGCTTTTCCCCTGTAAACCTGGTTTTCTTCTATGGAGCAACGCTTATTCCAAGCCCAGGCAGCATATTTTTACAGATTGCTTTGCATTGATTTATATTATCAGATGTCAAGAGATCTGTGTTTGGTTTCAGGGAAAGTTTCCTTTATTATTTTAAAAAATTTTGTTATGAAACATACATTCAAAACGGTGGACAGAACGATAGAATTTCTACCTTCAGAAATTAAATAGTGTCAATATGGCTAAAGCTCCCCCACCCCCAAGTATATACCTTCCTATTTATATTCTTCAATCTCCTTTCCCTGAAGAAATAACTTTTTGAATTTGGTGTTTGTCAGACCTACACATTTCTTTTATAGTTTAATTTAAAAATGCATGTATCATTAAACATTGTATTATATAGTCTTGTATATTTAAAAACATTACATAATTGTATAAACTTTTTTTCCAATCACTGTTTGTGAGAAAAATCCGTGATGCTATAAACAGCTGTTATTTTTATAATTTTCATTATGGTTTAAGATTCCATTTTGTGAAAATACCACAAAATAGGTACTCATTCGTTCGTCAGTGGGCATTTTTGTCATTTCCATGGGGAAAATTACAAACAATAAACATTCATTCTACGTGTCCATTTGTGAATATGGAAGAGTAATTCGCTGGAGTATTAAGATTAAGCAATAGATTTGCTGGGCTATATGGTATTTGAATCTTCAACTTAAGTTAATATTGCAAAATTTTTCTCCAGTGTAATAGTATAAAGTTGTGTGATCATCAATGGAGCAAATAATTTTGTTGCTCCACATTCTTGGTAACACTTAACCTTTTAATTTGTGAGAAATGAATTATTGTTTTTATTTATTTTTTCTTTTGTTTGTAAAAGTAACATTCTTTGGTTGCTTTTGATGCTGAAATTTTCTTCATATTTGGATTGGTTTTCTTTCCTGTGAACTGTCTGTTTATATTTTCCACCCATTTATTTATTATTGTTTATCTTTTTTTATTGACCTGCTTACAATGTAGAATCTGGTTTGTTTTGTCAGTGATATGCATTATAAATATCTTCTCCAAAAGTGAGTGGTATCTTTTCACTTTCTTTTCTCATCTTTGGATTCAAAACTATTTTTTAGTATTCATGAAAATGAATTTATCTGTTTCTGTTGTGTCATATTTAACAAACAATTCCCCAAATTATAAAGATACTGTCTATAATTCCTTCCAATGTTTTAAATTACTTTTTTTTCATTTTAAGTATTTAATCTGCCTGGAAATGACTTTTGTGTCGGGTGTACAAATCCAACCTAATTTTTTCCACTGTGTAATAGCCAATTTTCTTAGCACCATTATTGACACATCATTCACACACCAATCTGTAATTCCATTTCTGTCTGTATGAATTTTCCACGTTTATGAACACCTCTTATTCCTTCCTTAGCTGTCTTTTCTTTTCCGTTGTGTTTTTGTCACTTTTTGCGTTCATACCTCCATCTTAGATGTTATAACTTTATAGAATCTTGATATCTGGTAGGACAAACCTCTCACATTTTTCTTCTTCAGAATATTGACTATTCTTAACCCTTTCTCATTCTATGTAAATTTCAGATTCAGCTTGATAAGATCTATAATATGCTTGTAGAGGCTTTTAATTTTCTATGTAGAAAATATAAAATATGTGAATATGACAGCCCCTGTAACTCTTATTTCTTTTTCTTGCTTTTGTGTGCTAAGTGGCACTTCAGTACAATGTTGGATAAAACAGCTTCTAGCATCCATGATTGTGCCTTCACTGGTCATAGAGGAATTGTTTTAGACTTGTCATAGTCATGCATCTTCTTTGCTGGAGGTTGTGTTTGTTCTTTGTGTTTTTGTAGTTGCCTTTTCCAAGGTTAAGGGAGATGGCTTTACTCCTGATTTGCTAAGATAATTTATCATAAGTGAATGCTGGATTTTATCCAATGCTATTCATCTATCAATTGCATTAATTGGTTTTCTAACTTGAAATAAACAGTGACTTTCTGAATTTTCTGATTAGGTTAAATAACATTGTATTTGGCAGTTTTGCATTTATGACCTTGAATCTAGTTATGATGTAATTTCCTGTTTCTTATTTTTCATACTAGACTTACTATTATAGTTTTAGTAACCTCACAAGTTGGAAAATATTTTGTCATTTTTTACTCTCTGGAAAAGCTTGTTTACATTGGAATTAGTTTTGTCTTAAATGTTTTGTAAATTCTGTTAAACTGTATGGCTTTGGTGTTTCCTTTGTGAGAAGAATTTAAATTATTAATTGAATTTGATTAAGGGATATAGAACTATTTGGATTTTTATATTTTCTTGAATCATTTTGGAAAGTTATATTACTATAGAAATTTGTTTTTTTCACCAAATTTTCAAATTCATTGATGTAAAATTATTAATATCCTATCCATTACTGTTTTAATGTCTACAACACCTACTGAATTGATATCTTTTTAATCCTGAGTGTTTTTTCTCTCTCTCCTTCCCTCCCTCCCTCCTGTTTTCTCTCACACTCTCTCTGTCTTTTAAAAATCCTAACCAGTAAAGCAACCATTTGTATAGTATTTTAGAAGCATGTTGATTCAAAAGACAATTTTTAACTTTGTTGATCATTTCTACTCAATACTTGTGTTTCCCTTATTGATTTCTGCCTTTACCCTTATTATTTTCTTCCTTTTACTTTTTATAAATTTGTTTTATCAGTTCCCTTGCATCCTGACTTCTTAAGCAGATTATTTTTCAGCAATGAATGTAGCTAGAACAGTGATTTGAGGTAAATGTATAGCCTTAAATATGTATGTGTGTACATATTTATTTATTTTAACAATGTGCATCTTTAATCTATGAGTTATTATAAATTGTTTATTAATTGCCAGATATTTGTTTTAATTGCCAGGTTTTTTTTTTCTCTAGTAAACTTTTTAGATTTTGATCTAATTTAATTACATTCAGGTCAGAAGACCGAATTTTTAGTACATCATTTGTTTGAAATCAGTTGTAACTTGGCTTACAGATCTTTAAATGGTTAATTTTCTAAAATTCTCAATGTGGCTTTTAGAACACTATGGTTCCTGCTGTTCCTGGTTCACACTCATTCATTGTTTTAATCTTGTTTTTTTTTTTTTTACCTTTATTTGTTTTGGAGAGAGACGCTAAATTCTCTCATGTAATGGAGGACTTAATTTCTTGTTGTTCTGTTCATTTTTGCATTATATATTTTGAGGTATGTTAATGAATGCATTCATGTTTAGATTTTTTTGCTTTTCTTGGTGAATTATGTATTTTTATCATTATTTAATTATCCTTTCTTGTAGAGTTGGATGTTATTCCTTAAAGTTTTTATTAAATTTATGTAATGTTCTTGCCAGATGTGTACTGTTCCATCCTTTTATTTTCATATCTTCTGTTTCCTTATATTTTAGATCTATATCTTATAAATAGTATAGAATTTTATAATTTTAAAATTTAATTACAAAATCTGTCTCCCAACAGGAGTACTGAGTCCCTTTTTTTTTTGGTAATTAGTCATTTACATGGATTTACTTTACTCTTTGGTTTTGCATTTCCTATTTACCAGCTTTAGCTTTTCCTTTTGTATGGGCAGTTTGTGGAGGCTCACAGCAGTTGAACAAGGATGCGTTTAGGTCCATAGTGTGGAATCTCAGGTCACTGTCTTCATAGCTCTGTGACTTTTAGTGATTCATGTGGTTTCTCTATGGCTGATTCCTCATCTGCTCGTGTGAGTGTGATTATGTGTCATATAGGGTGGTTGTGAGCACTAAATCAAATACATTTTGGAAGTTGGCTTATACAAGTCCAGGCACGTGGCGAGTGTCCTTTCATACAACTCTCCTCTTCCAGTCCATCTGTGCTGAGTCGGGAGGCATGCTGCTGAGCAGACAGTAAACACGGGTATTGTACTTGTTGTGGCCAAACGAAAATCTTATTCTGCATAGGTCATGCTTTTCCCAACCATAATAATAAGAAAGAGCATTAAGTGAGCATTCAGCTTGTAAGACTTTTGCATTTAATTCCTGCAACAATCCTGAAAGATCTTTTTAGTTTCACCTCTAGTTTTTTTTTCAAAGATGTCTTCTGCTAAAGCCTTAGGATTCTATGTTTTGTCTTGCCTGGAAGCCATGCCCTCATGAACATTTAGCACCTTCTTGTAGCCTGATTATCCATATCCAAAATCACAGCCTGTCTATGAGCTGGAAAGTAGGGCTCTGTGTCCTTCTGCAGCTCCTAGAAGCCTCTGGTATAACTCACATGCACTTGCCTAGCGAGCAGGTGATTATCTGCCAAGAATGTTTTTACTTGGACCTGCCATGGCATCATAATGCTTCCCTAGGAGGGGAAGAGTCAATGGCAGTGCGTTAAGACGGCTGTTTCTCTTCTCCTGGCTTACAGTTAACACCTTTTTTCAGCCAGTGAACTGCTAAGTGGAGAAAGTACAGCATCTGTTTTCAGACTTCAAACCAACTAGCGCCCCTGACGTGTTTGGAAATGGAAGAGGCTATCATTTGACACCTCTAGGATTCATTGATCACCTGTACACCTGCCGTCAGAGCCAACATGCCTTTCAGCTCCGGGCTAAAGGCATGAAATAGCATGTGAAGATTTGTGCAAGTAATATAATTTGCTTGTAGTTGCTCCTCTGAGCAGCAATTTCCCCAATCAGACCTCTTATCTGGGATTAAAACATGAAATAAATATGAACTGATTTGTCTGATGCCAGCAAAGAAAGTATAAAACCGGTAACCAGTCTGCAGATATGAGAAAGAAATCTCAACATCCTGGTAAATTCTGCAGTTCATTATTTGTTATTCATCACATGAAAAAACACAAACGAAAAGACCTGACCTTTCCCAGGCAGTAGCACTGCTCTGACGATAGTCAATAGTAACAGCTAATAGTTGTACAATTTAAGATCTGCTGTATAATGACACATTTGTAAACACATTTTTTTCCTAGAGCAACATGAGCAGCAATCTATTGGCAGCAGATGTAAACATAGAATACCTCCTTCCTGCTGGTTCCTATCCTTCTCCTATAATTAGAATTCATGGGGGATTCATCCAGGAGAGTTGAGGCTCAGAGATGGTTAGGAGAGAGCAGAAAAAGGGGGTAGGATGGGGATCCAGTGCTTTGTGCTTTCTGTGCCCTAGCCTTTTACCGACTAAAACTCTGTGGTTCCAAAATGTTATGTTGGCTGTCTGGTGGAGACCAGGGTCTACGTTTGCAATGAAGGGGATGTAAAAATTTGTGCATGTTGGGAGAAAGTGGCATAGGTGACCGTGACAGAGTTGGAAATCTAGTCCAGAGCCAGATTCACTTTCAAGTCAAAGATGTTGTATCCCAGTATATAATAACTACTTGTTACTTGTCCTACTTTTAAGCAGTTCTTTGCTGTCCCTTTGTAAACACACATGCACTGAAAAATCCTCTTATAAGAAATAAAATACCAATTTTTGCCATTTTAAAGGTGTGAGTTTTCTAAGCTCACTAATTTCTCCATGGATATAAACTGGCAGTCCTTATTCTGGTACCTACACATCTGGTACTTCATCAGGAAACCTGCCAAAACCGTCAGAAATGCTTAACACGGGGTTTAGGCCAAATGCATGCCATCAATTCAGATAGCAAAAGTGGAAACATAAAAGGAAAGGGATGATGCTAAATTGCATCAGGCATTTAATTATCCTGCTTCCGTACATCTACACACACACACACACACACACACACACACACACACACACACACCCATCAATAGAAGCTTTAAAATCACATCTCGATCTTCTTCACGCCTCAGCCCCACACCTCCCCAGGCTCACAAGCACACAGGTGTGGCATAGACACTCACAGGGTGCAGACTGTAGGTAAAGGTGGATCCACCCTGGCCCTTCACTGAAAGAGTCAGTTTTTCTCTAGTGGGAGAAACAGACAAGTAAATAGAAAAGTGTCATAGCCCCTCGAGCAGACATCTCTGGATCTATGACATTTTACCTCCAGGATGAGGAAAGGTATTATAGGTAAGCCCTCTATTGAGCTGAGCTTTGTTTATGTTCTGCCACAGCGGATGCAATAGTCTGAAGGGAGACAAAGGCTAGGAAAAGCAGCCTGGACAGGTGAGGAAGCTGGCAATTGTCTACTGCCTGAGCTTACACCGGGCATCGGAATCCTGTGCTGGATGTGGCAGGAGTGGGAGGCAGCAGGCGCATCGTGGCACCTTCACAGGCCTGGGTGAGGGATTTGATCTTTATTCCATGGCAAAAAGAGAGCCACTGAAAGGCTCTGGGCTTGTTTGGCTTTTTGGCTTCTCTGGAGTAACCTCCAGTTACTGACAATGGTGATGTGTTTGAAAATATATGCCGTATTGGCTACCTTTCCCACCTGCCTCCCTTTCCACTCCCCTGTTAATTTGATTGGGATTATCTCCAAAATAAAGCACCAACACTGAAATTCATGAAGTGAGTGAGCTCAGTCTCCTAGAGTCCTCATAGGTAGCTAGGCAGTCACAGTCACTTTAGAGGGGGCAGTAGATGTATGAAACTTGGATCAAGAGGGAAAGGGCAGGTCTCCAGGTGTCCTATAGGGTGCAGGTTCCCAGGTGTGCAAGATCTCAGGTGTTCAGGTCCCCAGGTGTGCAATGGGGTGCAGGTTCCCAAGTACACAGGTTTCCAGATGTGCTATGTTGTGCAAGATCCCGGGTGTGCAGGTTCCCAGGTGTGCTATGGTTTTTCTCTTCCAGTCAGATAGTCTTGGCTGGCAATTAAACCCCCAGGAAGCATAGTGAGTACAGGCCAAATTGCCTCCTCCAAAGTGCACAGACAAATGGTCTAGATCTACCAGAAAAATGTAGGTGCTCAAGTGTTGTGGGAGCATTTTTAAAATTCACTTGTCTTCCTGGGAAATTGATTGAGCAGCTGCCTTGTTCTTCTCTGGGAAAGGGTATTTGTACCCCGATGTAGAAGCACTGTCATTTGTCCAGCTCACAGCTACATTTAGCAGCAATATTAATTTCAGTGTTTCACAGTTGCAGCTGTGAACAACTAAAAAAGGTCATTTTTCTGCACTTGAAATATAGAACACATATTAATTTTCCAGTAGATTAACTTAATGATCAAAACTGGAAAAGAAAAGAAAACACTATTTTGGGGAAGAGAGAAGGAAGACAGCTGTTTCCTCACCCTGAATCCACACAGTTTTCTTCCCTGCAGACCTTATATGGTCCTCACTTATATCTGTATTCAGATTCTGTACCGTACTGCCTGCCTGAGAGGACCCAGGACTGCACTTCACAGTTGTCTACTCCAGTGAGCAGTGGAGGGCTGCAGAACGCAGCTCTTGTGATGAGGAGAGAGACATCAGTTTCCCAAAAGATCTAGAAGATTGTGTGGAGTGTCCCTGAGTGCATCCCGTATATACTCTGGATGGATGGGGGATATCCCTAAAGGTAACTGCTACCACTTACAGTCACTTTTGCCTTCAAATCTCTAGAGCCCTTATTTTCTTGATTCTCATACCAGGGTCTGGGCCACTTGAATTATTTGAAACACTTTTGCTGACCTCTCTCCCTTCAGTAACTCTCCCACAATCTTCCAGGATGCTCGTAACATCAACACTTTCCCAGTCACCATTTTGAGAATGATGAAAAATTATGTAACCGTTTTGATCAAATTCACCACAAAATATTCCTGTTTAACTTCAACTGAGACATGTAGTCACTTGGCAAAACTGTTGTTCATCTGGAAAATTCAACCAAATGGTTGAAAATATTTATTGAGTACCTCTTTCATTTCAGCTACTACAGGTTAAAATAAACACTGAAAAATAGGAATAAGGGAGGTGACATAAGTGGAGTTTGTATAGAAAGAGTCATGGCATGAATAGGATCCTAGGTGACGATATTTGAAGGGCAGGCAAAAAGAGCAGTGATTTGGAATTCCAGGAAATGGTCCCATGAAGGAGGATGGTAGCCTGCTGTCCTTTAAAAACTCATCTGTACCCTTGCATTCTGTTTGAGTTTCTTCTGTCTTCCTTTTTTTTCGATTCCTTTTGACTAATGACATGACTGGCACATGGTTGGTATCGTGACAAGTTATCTGTGCCCGTGAAAAGACCGTAACAAGTAAATGCCATTTCTGCTTGTGGAACGCCTGCATTTAGTTTGACTCTTTATTAAGGTTACAGAGAGGATAGAGATAAAAAGCCTTTGTACCAAAACCAAAAATTAGGAGTAATCACTGGATTCACTTATGGGTTCCCTTCTTCGTATAAGACATTTTATGTGTTTGTTCTTCTTTTTGGCTTTCGAAGTAGTTGCCGCTTTTTCTCTTGCCTATCTTCCCCCAAATGCTGGGTTTACTTTAGAAAATTATTTCTTCAATCATATTGCCTCATTTATTACCATACTTAACATTCCACTCAACTTTTTGTAACTACGGTGTGGGTATTCTCTTCAGTTTACAGCTATACTCCACAGAAAAATAAAACCCAAGCACTAAAATTCCATTCTTTACGATTGAAGTGTTCCAGCATTTGCATCCTAAATTCTTTCATAGTTCTTTTGTTTGTTTGTCAGCTTTGACAAAAAAATCCTTCTGAGATTGTGACTGAGGTTGCATTGATTCTAGTGATCGTTTTTGGAAGAACTGACATTTTAACAATATTGAGTCTTCCAAGCCACAGATGTGGAATATTTTATTTATGTCTTCTTTAGTTTCTCTCAGCCAGGTTTTATAGATTTCAGTGTTCGGGCCTTTCATATTTTTTGTCAAATTTATTGCTTAGTATTTTATATGTTCCTGCTATTATTCATGGTATTTTATTTATTTCAATGTCCATTTGTTATTTGCTAGTCTATAGAAACGGTGTTTTTTTGTGTGTGTTAATTTTCTACTCTGCAACTTACTAAACTCATTAGATCTAGCACTTTCTTTGTGGATTCTATCAGATTGCCTGTGTGGATGCTCTTGTCATATATGAATAAATATTGTTCTACTTCTTCTTTTCTAATGTGGATACCCTTTATTTATTTTTCTTGCCTGATTACACTAGCCAGAACTTCAGTACAATGTGGAATATAGCTTGTGAGAGAAATGTCTTTGTCCATCTTTCACCACTGAGTACGATGTTAACTCAGGATTTTCGTTGACGTCCTTCATCAGGCTGAGGAAGTTCTCCTCTATTCCTTCTTTCCTGAGAGTACTTATTAGGAGAGGATGTTGGATTTTCATCAGTACTTTTACTGCACCTACTGAGATGATCATGTGGTTTTTATTTTTCAATTTTTTAATATGTTAAAGGACATTCTTAGATTTCTGAATGTTAAATAAACCCTGCATTCTTGTGATGAACCATACTTAGGATATATTTTCCTTTTTATATATTGGTGGATTAATTTGCTGAAACAATTGTTAAGAATTTGGGGGGCTGGCCCAGTGGCATAGTGGTTAAGTTTATGTGCTCTGCTTCGGCAGCCTGGGGTTTAAGGGTTCGGATCCCTAGCATGGACCTACACACCACTCATCAAGCCGTGCTGTGGTGGTGTCCCACATACAAAATAGAGGAAGGTTGACACAGATGTTAGCTCAGAAGCAGTCTTCCTTAAGCAAAAAGAGGAGGATTGGCGACAGATGTTAGCTCAGGGCCAATCTTCTTCAGCAAAAGAAAAAAAAGAATTTTTGCATTTATGTTCTGAGGGATATAACACAGCAGTTTTCTTATCTCATAGTTTCTTTTTCTGGTTTTGGTATCAGGTGTCCGGCTTCTGACTTCATAGAAGAAGTTGGGAAGAATTCCTTCCTTTTTCATTTTCTTGAATAGTTCATGTGGAATATATCCTGTTATTAGGTGCATAAATATTTAGGACCGTTAAGTCTTTTTGAATAATTGTTATATGATGACCTTCCTTCTTCCTGGTAATGTTCTTTTATCTGAAATCCTTGTCTGGTATTAATATAGCCTGTCAGATTTCTTTTTGGCAGGGATTAGCCTGATATGTCTTCTTCCATCCCGTTCTTTTTAACTAACTTTTCTTTATATTTAAAGTGCATTGATTGTAGGCAACATATAGTTGGGTTTTGCTTTTTCATCCAATCTAACAATCTCTGCTTTGTAATTGGAATATTTATACCATTTACATTTTATATGATTATTGATATAGTGACATTGTCTATCATTTTTCTGTTTTCAATTTATCCTATTTGGGTTTTTTTCCATTTTTCTCCTTTCTCTCCTTTTTGGATTGAGCATGTTTTTATGATTCTACTTTATCAATTGGTTGGTGTATTAGTTAAAACTCTTTGCTTTCTTATTTTACTCATCACTATAGTATGTATAATATGTCTGAAAATGTCTTGATTTTTGCTTTGTTTTTGAAAAATGTTCTCTCTACATACATATTTCCAGGCTGACAGATATTTCCTTCCAATACTTTAAAGATGCTGCTCCATTCTCTTCACACATTTGCATTGTTTCCAGTGAGAAATTGCCTATAATCTTTAACTTTGTTGCTCTCCACACAATATCTCCTTTAATATTTCCTCTGTTCACTTTAACTCTCTGTGATGATTCTTTCCTCAGCATCAGATGCTCTGATAAGTACTCTGTTAAATACTTGAGGGGACCCTCTGCAGCTCTCTCTCTCTCTGTCTGTCTTTGTCCCTCTCTCTGATCTCTCTGTCTGTCTGTTCTCTCTTTCTCACTCTCTCTGTCTCTCTCAGTCTCCCATCTCCTATATTCAGTCCTCTGATCTCTAGCCAGCTTATCACCCCAAAGCTTCTGCCCTGTCACTTCATCATGGAATCCACTGATACTGCCCAGGTACCTTTCTCTGTGCTGTGCCCTGCAAACTTTTCAAGGCATTGAGCTGTGCTGATTATAGGGTTCACTTCATTTTTTCCCATATTTTAGGGGTCACTGCCTTTCATTCTTTCATTGCCTAATGTCCATGAAAATCAGTGTCTCTTGAAAATCATTGTTTCATGTATTTTGTCTTTTTTTTTTTTTTTTGGTTGTATCTAGTGTCTGCAAGTCCACCTTGGTCAGACACAAAAGGATCATTATAGTTAAATTTTAAAATTTACTTAGAATGTGAAATAGCTTCACTCATTTGAAAATTATGGAGGATTTTGTATTCATTTAATTGGTTTTTCTTTTGATTGATATGCATTGATTCCTACAATTGATACAGTTGTTGGACATATATTTTCCTTGGAATCTCCTAACTTCACTCAAAATGATAGCTATTGGTAAAGAAAGAGACATTTATCCTGTTTCTGAATTTCTCTTGGGACTATGAAATATTTGTATTGGAACTGAAAAGGAGTGTGGAATAGTTCACTGAGAGATACTTTCACTTGATTTTCTGTTCAGTCCAGAAAAATATGGGACTGTTCTGATTATTTGTTGCTGCATAATGAATGCTTCCAAAACAGTGGCTTTAAAAAACAACAATCATTTTATGATTAACTCCTGTGGTTCTGGATCTTGTCTGGACTCAAATGGATGGTTTTTGCTGGTATCTCTCATGAAGTGCCAGGCAGTGGCTGGGCTGAGGTCATTTTGAGGCTCACTCACATGTCTGGAGTTTGATACTGGTTTCATCTGACACTTCAGTGGGGAGCAGTCTGTTGGAATGCCTATGCATAAATGCTCCCCATAGCCTCTCTACTCCTCAAGGCATGGTGAAGGGCCTCCAAGAATGAGTGTCTCAAGAGGACCCAGCAGAAAATCTGTTGCCCAGCCTCATAAGTCACATAGTGCCACTTTCACAGTAGCCACAAGACTACTCAGATTCAAATTGAGGGAACTCCTGATGGTAGGAGTGCCCAAGTCACATGGTATGAAAGACTTGTAGAGATCTATAAGATCTTTTGTGGATGTCATGGAAAATATAATCTGCCACAATAATGGTCATTACAATTCTTGAATACAATAATATATCATCATAAATGTAGAGCCATGAGCGAGATGTCCAAAAAAAATAACTAAGCTCACTCTGGGTTTCTTGGGCAATGCAATAACAGGACTGAGGATTCCTCCTTCCTCTAGGTCCTGATGCAAGCTCAGCTTCCTGTGGAACACTGGGCTTTCTCTACAGCCTCTCATGGAACACTGGGCTTTCTCTACAGCCTCCTGTGGAACACTGGGCTTTCTTTCCCAGCCCTCATGTAACACTGGGCTTTCTCCTCCAGGCTTTATGGAACACTGGGTTTTCCCTCCAGCATCCTAGGAAACACGGGGCTTTCTTTCCCAACCTTTATGAAACACTGAGCTTTCTCCCCCAGCCCTTATGGAACATTGAGCTTTCTTCCCCAGCACTGGGACTTCAACTTCTCACAGTCTCCGTGTTTCCTGGGTGCTGAGCAGCTAGTTTTCCTAGAATACCTCTATAAATAGTTGGCACCCCATCTAGACTGCTGGTGTGCTGGGCAGCCTGTGAACTCCCCCAGTGACAAGGTACCTTGTGTTGCTTGCCCCACAGAAGGGATGAGTATCATGGGGCTGTATCCTTCCACAGAGTTGCCTGGCCCCAGCTTGCCTCCCTGTACGATGATGGGGAGCCAGGAGGCTGTCTTTTCTTCTTTCAGTACCCTTTGGGATATTCAGTCTTCTTTTTCTCTAATAAAGCCTTTTCTTTAACCTGTATTATATGACTTTGTGAAACTTGTCCCAGTTCTTGATGCATAATTTGCAGACACTCAGAAGGAAAGCATCATGGCATAACTATGTGAAAGAGTAAAGGATACATCTTTTATGTATTTATATGATATATAGCTCACCAGTAGCATCCATGGTGAAAAAATGATGGAATTCTATTGGTTTCCTAATTTTACTCATATTTATTCCCTAGATTATTGATACCTATGAAATTTAGAAGTGCATAGTAAAGACTTGCCTGGCAGATTTTCAGCTCCATAAGAGCAGGGACAGTGCTTCAAACACTGCACTTGCTTAATGTGGTATTTGGCACACAGTAGTGGTCCAATGCATTTAGTTAAGTGAATGAATAAATGTGTATGTAAGAATTTATTGCTTATTCTTACTGCTAAGGTACCTATTTGGATGGCCCCTAGAGGATACCATGCATTTTGTGATGGGTCTCCGGTTATTTCAAATCATGTTGCAAGCATTATAATTAGCATGAGTTTTATTGGTGCAAAGCTGACAATGTTCCACAGTTAGGACAATGTTGCAAATTTTGTTGGGCACAAACGTTACCACATGGCCTACCATACCAAACTGGGGATTTAAAAAAATGTTAAAGCGTAAAAATAATTTCTGTATATGTGACAAGCAAAATATTAATATCTTTAATGTTTAAAACACCTTCACAAATCATTAAGGAAAAGAAATACGCATCAATAGAAACAATGCTTAAGAATATGAATAATCATTTCTCTGTAGAAGAAATAGAAAAACCGGTGAACATATGTAAACTTTGTTGACGTTCACTACAACATAGATGACTAGTCAAATTGATAATGATAGAAATGAATGAAAATACACAGTATAGATGACAGTGAGGTGAAAAATGCAATGTTACAAACTTCCAGGAAGATGAAAAATTGATGCAAACTTTCTGGGGAACAATTTGGTAATATTTATTACAATTCTAACCAAGCAACTCTATTTACATAAAGATCCTCTAAATAAACAGTTAGAAATACTTTCAGATTTTTAATTTTATTTATTGTATCAGAAAATTGAGATAACCTTAGTATCTGTCAAAAGGAATTTTTAAAAATAACAGCACACTTACCCATAGAATATTGTGTAGTGAGTTAAAATGTTGTAGAGTAATATTTTATAACAAATACTTGCAATATAAAAGCATATTTCAAAACTCTGTGTACTGTATGGTCTCTTTCTCAAAAAATCAAATGGTAATAAATAGAAAAAGTACTTGACATATTATCAATAAATTGCCGAGGAAGAGTCTCATTGGTTGGGTTGTGGCTGATTTTTATTTTCTTACTCTTGTTTTTCTGTATATTCTCATTTATATGGTGTAAACGAATTAATTTTGTATTGGGAAAACAATCACAAGTAAAAACAAATAAACAAAGACTGGAACTGAATAGAACTGGAGGCTGTAATATCTTCTTTGATACTGGTCTCCTCACCAACTGAAATAGCAGGAAAGCCATCTGGAGCTGTGATTTTGAGAACATATGCACGAAAAACCTAAAAGCTGTTTCAAACTCTCTTCAGTTTCAATTGGATAACTTATTGCAGTCTACATTAGATAACTAAGTGATTTCTTCTGCAGTTACGGGTTAAATAGTTTGCTTATTTCAATCAGAATATAAATGATCACGAATTAATTAACTCATCTATTCAACATATAACTAACATTCATTGAGTTTCTACTGTTGGTTTAGGCTTCTGGTGCATTTACGGTGAATATGACTGGACGCCTGCCCTCTGAACGCTTGGTATTTGCATATTGTCACAAATCATTTTCATGTGTCTTTATTACTCATTAAAAACATAAAAAAATAGGATTAAGTTTGCCGATGAACCTCAAAAATGTCCTAATAATTAGCTGTATTATTGCATTTGATGCACTATTTCTTACCATGGATAAAATCTTTTTAGGGTAGATCTTCTAATAAACTATTGATAATTGGGTATCCATGTACATGTAATTAAACTGTTATAGATCTTCCTACTCGAAGAGAAGAATCTTTGCAGGACTCCTACATTACCCTTAACTCCTTCCTCTTAAATACTGCTTTTTAAAATGATCTTTATATTTTCTATGTTTATTTATAAACGGTAGAACCAGAATACATTTTCAAAAACTATACAATAAAAAATAAATATTGAAGGAATGAAATTGAAGTTATTTTTAAATAGAAGTGCTCACATTATTCATAAACGATCTCAGGAGATATAATACATTGCCTGTGTAATGTGCAGGAGGGAGAAAGTACATGAGACATTGATGGAAACACAGGAATTAAATCATTAGCCAGATCCCTTCCTGGATATGGAATATAAAGTTCCTCTAATATTCCCTGTTATCTTTCTGCACCTCTGAACACCTCCTCTCTGGTTTGTATAGTGAGGAGAAAATTTCCATAATATACCCAGGAGTCTGATGCAGGTATATAGGATCGAAGATTTTTCTTTCCTGAGCCAAGAGCTAAAGTGAGAGGAATCTTTCTGAGTTTCCTGTTTAATGAAAGCAGCTAAGCAGTGATTATGACCAAAGACTGCCTTCCTCTCTTTTTATATTCAAGAGATTTAAGTCACCATCTCTCTAATCATAACATCGAGTACTGTAATAGACTTTTCTGAAAGAAGATAAAAAAATCTTATCTTTTTTATGATAAAAATTCAGTGCCACATAGAACTAGAAATGCTTTTCAAGCTTCCTGGAGTAGTTCATCCTCTGCAGAAGGTGAGTAATTTGACATGGCAGTAACATATTCTCTTGGTAGAGAGAATAATTGAATCCCACTGTACTCTGCTTTGGAGACGATCATATGGATCTACTAGGCTTTATCTAACGCAGTCCAATAAATTACACTAATGAATGCTTCATGCTAATTTAACATTTGGAAATCCATTGTTTTGACTTTATATGATCACAGTTTTTGAACTAGCTTGAAACAAACCTCTCTACCATTATTGTTTTCTGTGTATGGAGGAACGTTTTATTCACCATCCTGAGTTAGTGGAAAGGGTGGTTCAGATTTGAGAAGTAGATATACTGGACTTCTTAAGAGTAGAAATGAAGTAAAAACAGTGGACTTCCTGCTTCCACTCTTTATGCCTCCAAAACAATCTGCACATTACCATTCAATGACTTTTAATTACAAACTCTTTGTCATATGATTTCTTTGCTGAGAAATATATTCCAAGATTCTCCATTTGTCCGTATCATGGCTAAATGTGGGTTATAAGGACGAGATGCTTGACATGGGGATAAGGCCAATGTTGGTGACCAATTGGGCAGAACTTAGGAAGCTGATGGCCAAATCAGGGTGTAGACAATTTGGAGTTCTTGAGTTCTGCAAGTGGTGGAAGTCAAAGTCAAGAAAAGCAATAAGCCAACAGCTAGGCAGGCAAACAAGAGTCAGTTAAACATAGCACAAGCAATGGGGCCAAAATCCAGAAAAACATAGTCGTCAGAATCACTAGTCAGACAGAGAAAAAGTGAGCACCTGAGAATTAAGTTGACAGTCATGGATCAAAGAGTCTGGGAAAGAAACTGGGAACAACACAAAGCAGTGAATTTAATGTCCAGGCAAGTAATTCCACTGTCAATGGGGTCAAATAAATTATGAGGTTAGTAAACAAAAGATTATCCCAATTCTATTCCATCTCATAATATTTTGATGTCATTTTTCTTAAAAGGGAGATAAAAAAGTCAAGTTGCACCAGGAATTCAGTATACTCTTATGTCCGTCCTGCTTCAGTAAAAATGATGATAATAATCATCATGAGTTTAGGAGAGAGGAGACCAGTTTTTCACACTAATGGTATTCCATATCATATTCATTTGACATGTAAAGGGGATTAGACACTTGGATATAAGGTATTATATAAATATTATTTGTACCTAAGCCTAAAGTCTTTTAACATATGAAATAAATATAGAGAGACATGTCAAATTAAAATATTTGCATTTAAACTAGGAGTCTTTTATGAGAGTCAGGGGAGAAATCTAAGAGACATAATTGGGTAATAATGCCTATACAGGCTGGGCACGGAGAGATAAGAGAAACAGCCTTACACAGATGAGATCCATTCAATTTATTTTCCTTAAGAGATTTTCTTTTACATTTCTAATGAATAATTTCCCCACTTGTCATAGCTGCCAGTTTCTGGGGGGACAAACACTAGTTCATAAAGAAACATGACTGTCACATGTTCCTCTGTGTAAAAATTGTTTCAAAGACATATATATATATATATATATATATATATGATAAAACCTACAGATTAAGCTAAATAAAATGTGTGTTCTCTTCTACTATAAATTTATTTCATATTAAATATTGCTTAAACTGACTGGAGGTTGGAAATAATTTTCTCCTCCATAAAATGGTCTAATTATTGGTGTTTAAATAATTACTCTTTTGATGCCTGTCTCTTAGGCTACTCACCTGACTAGCTTTTGTCTTCAAGAGATTCACTGAAGCATCGTAGTTGGAGGGACCAATGGCTTCTACCAACTCCTGTCTACTCTGCTGTTTGGAGCAGAGCTGTGGGTGCATGTGGCAGAATTTATTATCATTTAAGTCAGGGTCCATTAGTTGTACAGGTTTCCTGATGTTTTCACCTAAGTTAACCTTTAAAGCAATTGGTTGTCATGAGATCTAGATGTGTCTCATAGGACACCCCAAGATCCTGAGAGCACCACTGGTTTTTCTTAGTGGATACAAAGTATTTGACTTCAAGATTTTCCAGTTTTGCTGGCCAGAATCAGTGATGAAGATTAAAGGGAGCAAGGATTTTCTGAGTGAGAGGAGAGAGGGATACGGTTGTACTTACTGATCTCTTCATACAGCAATTCAATCTCGCTCTGCTTTCTTGTAAGTTCCCCTAAGCTGCGTCATAGATGTTCTCTGTGAATACAGAGAATGTAACCTCTTTATTTCTTTGGGCAGCAAAGGCAGTAGAACTACCCTTTTTGATCTTAGATTATAAACTTCTCGAGGGCGTGGACTCTGTTAATTTAATTCACCTCAAATCAAGCACAGCTCCTTACAGAGACATCTTAGCCCTCCATCATTTTTATGGGTGACTTTTTACTACTGTTATTCATTATACGTCCGTTCTGTTTCATGTCTAAGCTTCAGATTGGGGTGATATCTCCCTTACTCTTTGGAATGGCACCAAAAAGACGGTCGTTTCTCTAAATGACTGCAGATATAACTGAGTTGCCAACATAACATTACATTTCTAGAGGATTGTCTCAGAACTCTTTCCTGAATGCCTGGCCCTCTCACCATCTGGAGGTCTTGTTGAATTTCATTCAAATTGAGTATTATAATCGTGGAAAGTCTTATATGTCTGTTCATTTGTATCAAGATGCTAGTGGTGGTGGCCAGAGAATCAGGATCGTTAGGAGCATGATGGAAGTACTTCAGCATTGCCATTGGATTGTCATTAAACAAGCTGTTGGAAGGAGCCATGCTGGTTTACAGCTCTGCCCTTAGATTTAATAGAGGCTCTTCTTTAACAGGGCAATTTATGCCTCGGAGCTGCTAACCAGAGTGATTGAGTTCTGGGACAGCTTCCTAGCCTCCACAGCCTCGCTGCTCAAAGTGTGGTCTGTGGAAATTGTCAGAAATGCAGAATTCCCAGCATCCAGGCTTACCCCAGACCTACCGCCTCAGACTGCATTGCAATAAGATGCTCAGGGATATCTACGCAAATTAAAATGAGACACAGGACTCTATATTCGCTCATATTTTCTGAGATTGTGATTTAGTGAACTCCTCTTGGTTTGGTGCCTTGAAATCGGTCACTCTGCGTCAGGTGTCACTGTCAACCAGGGGCCCTGCTGTGGTGGCTATTGGGATCCACTCTGTGCACCTGAAGGGTCCAGTAAGAATATCTTATGGAAAACATGTCTTCAGTGCCAGAAGACTTCCCAAGTCTCAGGGCTTCGTTATTGGTGATTCTGTCCTAGAGCCACTTTGTATCAAATGCCACTGCTTCTTTATTTATCTAGTTGTTAACACAGTATGACAGAGAAGAGCCTTTATTCCCCTAAAGGCTTCATGTAACCAGTAGTGACAAGAGACCTAAGATCTGTGTGCCCCAAATCCTAGCCTAGTGCTTTGACACCTCCGTGTGTCAAATGGATGCTTAAAATTAATGCAGATGTTGCTTTAAACTTTGGAGCAGGGTGCTCAAGAACTCTTATTTAAAATTAGTATGTACACCATTAAACAGAGTCAGACACATATGCTGAACATTGTAAATTGAAGTGAAGTCTTAATTAATTGGCCTCTTGGGGAAACTTCTGGATGAAGTTGAGAGGGTAGCATTGCATTTTTGACCTCTTCTTTGTTCAACCGACATGAAGTGTTTACCTATACGGAATTTTAAGGCTCCCAGAATATAGCAAAAGTACCCTTGGCATACAAGAATGACATTTCCTCATCCGCTATAAACATTACACACAATTTTCATTTGAAAAATGGTTTTGCAATGTCCCAACAACAGATCCTTAATTGCTTCATTTTCAGGGTCATGTGTGCATGGAGCAAAGTATAATCATATCAATCCCACTGGGGATGCGCTTCTCATCTTTATCCCAGTGTCATCAATTAGCAATAGTACGCAATTACCAAAATAAGCATAAAATGTTAAAAAGTCTGGTGTGCTGCCAAGTCTGTCCAGGACTCTGCCCCATAAGGTAACATTTAACTTGCTTTGTTTAGAGTCTAGTTGGATGGCCTGGTGCCTTCTCTCCTCCCCAAAGTTAGATGATCTAACTTCTTACGTTTTATTTCTGAAGACTTTGGCTTTATGCAAAATGCTGCCTATGATACAGAAGTTTAAGGAATCTTCCAGTGTCATTTAATCCATGAGCGGAATCTCAAGCACTTTCACACTAATCATCATTAATGCATGGCTCTCAATGACTGTAAAACATTATTATTAGTGAGTATTGTCTCATGTGTTCTATGTCATTATGGTCATTTACGTATGGCCATTTCTGGATAACTCTCTTCCAGACTTTTGGTACAGCCAGTAGAACCTTATGCTGGTAGCATTTTCCAGATGTCTAAACATAAAATCTGACATCTGGTTCTAGGTCTTTTCCTTCATCATGAGCATGGATGGCTAAGAAAAATTTTGATTTACCCAGTGACTTTTTTTTTTTACCCTGGTACATCTACAACATTAGTCTGCAGCTGTGAGTAAACTCCTTGGAATACTCAATCATTATAAACAAGCATCAGAGCCCCCTTCTTATTTTATATAGTCTAGAGGCATGTAGAAATTCCCATTAATTTACTAAATATTGAAAGTCTAGTATGGACCAAGCGTGGTTCAAACCGAAAATGCAATAGGGCAAATTGACACAACCTGTGCCTTCATAAATCTTACAAATAAGTGGGTTAAACAGACATGAAACCATCAAAAAATAAATTTTCACTTATGTAACTGAAAGAATTAGCATTTCCTACAGTTAGAAACTGAAGAGTCCTAGGGATTCTGGCTAAAATTTTGAAAGAACTCACTAGACAGGTCACATGAGAGTTTCCTTGTGAAAATAAGGGATCATCTTTAGGTGGTATGTATACGACTTCTTTCTCAATCTCAGCCAGTCTGAAGGGGTACCAGGCAGAGTGGAGAGAAACTAAACACTAATCTGGAAACACTTTCAAGTTATGTGAGTGTTAGTGAATTACATTTTCCCACATTAGGAGCTTAAACTACACAGCATCTGAGAATATATATCTGCTGCATTAAAAAGGTTGGAAGTTAAACCTTGAAAAATTTTTTGAGAAAATAAAAGGCATCTGTGCAACCCATGCCAGTGAAATACTGCATGGGGATCCAGCATGAAGAGCCCACTCCCACTTCGAGTGCGCTGTGAGGCTTACAGCAACACAGCCCACTCCTAGAGACAATTTTATGAGAATTGGGAAATTACCAACCAGTGTTAGAATCCTTGACACATTTCTCTCTGAGTGTCTGGGATTTGGGGAAATGTACTCGTGGAGGATAGGATGGTGAGGAATTGGTTGGGTTCTGAAAAAGTGGAGGGATGCTCCTGTGGGAGAGCTTAGAGGAAGGGGGTGCTTTGAGAAAATTGAGAACCTGAGGGAAGGTTTTATGCTGTGAACTGGAAGGATGCCAGGAATTGACTTTCCTTCTTAAAGGATTTAACTTCCTAGGAGCTTTCCTTTGGGTTCTGAAGAATGTCATATTTAGCATACATCTCTAAATTTCTCTGAGAAGATAAAAAAATCCAGTCACTTATGCCAGCCCTTCAGCCTGCCTCCCAGAGGTGTTGTATATAACACAGAGTGTGGTCCAATGGTGAAGCCAGTGACATCAGAACATCAAAGCAATAATGGGAAGCAGGCATGCTGCAAATCCACATAGCTCATACAGTGTCTTACTAAGGTTGTGGGTCCTCAAAATCTAGGTGATAGATGAGAGGATAATTGGGGGATGGGGGCACATATAGGGGAGCCCTGCAAATGGACAACTCGGGATAATGTTGAATCAATTACACCCATTTTCTCCCTGTGTGCAAGGGAGTTGGCCTCTGAATGATACGTGGTGGTGTCTGGGGTGAATGAAGGACGACTCTTAGAATTTAGTTATAAGCTGTCATACATCTGAGGAGAGATTTTTCAGGGATGGTTATTTTTGATTGCTAGGTTCTGGTAACATTTATTTGAAAAAACACATATATATACATATATATAAGAATACACCTGAATGAAGAATGGATTTTACTCATTGAACAGTGAGGGGACTTGCATTTGAGGTAGAGGAAATAGCATGAGTGAGCATCCTGGGAGGGAAAAGAGTTTGGCGAATCCTAGGATTTCAAAAAAAAAAAAAGGAAAATCTTTATGACAGGTTCACACATTTAGATCCATCAAGCTGCAAGGCACCATGTCATGTACAGTGATGTACCAGGGCTGAGCTCAAGTTCCAGAATCTGGCAATGAACTAGAGGAAGAGGGGCTGTTGAAAAGAGACTGGAATTCAGTTAGCACTGAGGACTGAAAAGAGCTGCTGGAGAGGACAAAGGAACACCTGTGAGTTGTAGCATCCTAAGTATCAAGAGAAGAGAGTGTTTCAAGAAGAAAGTGGTGGACAGCTGTGATGGATGCAGCTAGAAGTCAGATAAATACAGGAAAGTGTCCACTGGATTCATCCAGATGAAAGTCACTGGTGACCTTACCCAGAGTAGTTTCCACTGGGTAGGTGTCTACTGGAGTGGGTTGAAAAGCAATTGGACTTTGAAGAAGCAAGGCCATGTTCTACACACGTGCACTTTTGTTTTCTAAATAATAATAATTTGGAAGATCGGGCAAGTTATTCCAGGTTCTACCTGTAGAGGCTTGTTAGAATTCCCAATTCCTTATTTGAAAATTTCAGCAAATGTTCTTTAAACCCTGGAGTTTCTGGTGAAACTCTTGACAACATTGGTGACTTCAGCAGAAAGGGAGCAGAGGTCTACTTGCTGAATCCCTGACAGGCGGAACTTGCCGGATATTTCCAGTGAAACCTCTCAGGGGTGCAGCTATTGGTCTTCTGAGCTTTGTCTCTCATCGATCTTGCTTGTTAGTTTGAGCTGGGAAGTCCAGTAGGATTTTCCCCAAGTAAAAAAAAAAAAATCAATGTATTAAACTGACATTCCTTTCTTTCCTTCATTTAACTCTCAATCTCAACCTCAAATGAAAATTATTGGGCACAGCTTAGTAAGGCTAAATGTGTTAATCATTGTCTAATTGGCAACAATCACTGAGTAAAATAATCCATTTAAATTTTCTGGCATGTGGTTAGTGCTTACTAAATAGAATCCCTTGGTAGTATTATCATTGGAAATAGAGGTAAAGTAAAGCCCTGATTTAATCACATGCAGAAAGGGAGATAAACTTGATTTTTCCTTTTATCATTTTCAGAAGTAGTTCTATATAATTTGAAAGAGTAAATTGTCCCATGCCTCTTCTCTTATATCTCTGAACGAGGCCAGTGCATGATTACAACAGCGATTCATGGAGCTACACCTCTGAGCCCCTTGCCAGCGACAGAGGTGCCACAAAATAGATTCAAGGAATCTTGACACTCTCAAGTCAAAGTTTAAAAATCACCGTTAAGGTTGTTCTACCACGATGATATCCTCTCCTCTCTACACAGTACAAGGGTGAATGTTAGAAGTTTTTTGTATAGTTTCTGGAAAGTTTGGAATCAAGAACTCAGAATTTACAGAATTTACAGAATTCTGCACAACTATCTCCGATTCTCTTCAAATGTACTTAAAGCAATTGTGTTATCATTGCAGATATAGCACATTTACCTTTTCAGCTACTAAGCTAAGACTTGAAATCAATGTAGAAAACAGAACACATGCCAAAATGAATCAGCTAAATGAATCCATCCTAAGAAGCATTCTATAAGAGTCTCACCTTAAGTAAAAAAACTGTAGATCCAGGTCAAATTTGGGAATCACAGCACATTCATAAAGGGTATCATTTTATTTAATAATGAAAACAATTACATTTATTGAGTGCTTATTCCATGCATGGCTTTTTACCAAGAAATAATAAGTATTGTGTTATTTATTTTGTCTAATAATCCTATAAGGCAAAACTATTTTTCTATCCAATGCACATATGAGAAAAAATAAAATGTAACCTGCCCACTTTCACACAGCAGGCGAATAGCATAACTAAAATTTGAAACCATGTCTGTCTACTCCAGGGTCTAGGCTCTGCCCTCTGTATTACATATCCCAGTCGAAAGCCAATAACTACTCTTCAAATTTTTTTATACCCCATAATTTAAGTTCTAGGTGCTCAAGCTATGGAAATAGCATATTCCATATTGGAATAGACATATTCCAATAATTATCTTTAAGTATATTTGGTCTCATATTTTTAAAATAACAAAATATTAAAAATAATCCTAATGTCAAAAAAATAGATTGCTGATTAAATAAAGTCATATTATTTTAACTTATGGAGCCAATATAAATGAATATTTTAAAGTTTTGTAAAAATGCTTTCAATAAAATGCCAACTGAAAAAAATAAGAATGCAAATACTGCATATTGTGCACAAACATATACGAATTTTGACACGTATGCTTACAAAAGTAGCTCAACACATAACCCAAAATATAAACAACTGTTGCTGGATTGTCACATTGTGGCCATTTTTGTCATTGTCTTCTCTTACTTTTTTGTATTTTCTTCCATGATTATGCATCACTTTTAAAATGAGACCAACATTAAACTAAACATTAGGTGCGGTTTTCTTCGTATCTGGTGCTTAAAGTTAATGAAAGAATCATTATACAAGTCTTTCTTTAGGCTAGGAATATGACCATTCGTTCAAATAGGGTCCCAATCACCCTGGATTTTATTAAACATAAGCCCATTCCTGGTTTTATGGAAGTCCACTTTTACCCAACACTAGTCTTTGTTCTTCTCCATTCTCCTAAACCCCCTTGCTGAGCTGTCACTATAAGGTTGAGTAAACTCACCTGGTCTGTGCTTGCCCTTCTGTCTTCTTGATTCCAGCATCTGATTTCTTCTTTATTTTTAGCAAGTGCTGTAGCAACCAAAGCATTTATAATAGTGTGTCTCAGGGTACAAATCAAATTCAATAACTTTTGAGTCAGACAAGGTGAAACGTTCTGTCAAACTTGACCACTGTGAACTTTCATAGACCCCACGCTAGTCAGGGAAAGAGACTGATATTGATTACCTTCTCCTGACTTGGGAGGCAATTGGTCTTTGTGAAGTGTACACAGGAAGAAACGAGTGAAAATTTAGCTAAAGTTCCTGACCAGTATTGGATTCTTGGCAACTAATAGGTTCTTTGGGGAAATACATTGCTCCCCTTACTCCCATAGCATATTTGTCCCTGTAAGCTGTGAGCTGTCTTAGAGTTTGGTTCAATGTATCTTAAAGTAATATTGAACTTTATTTAATCAAACACAGAAATGACATGCATGTGAACCCATGTAAAAGGGACTCTAGCAAGCTGAATTTGTGAAAAAGTCACAGATAACCTGCTTGTCTGGGACAGGAGCAGACCACTTTGCCTGCATTCTTTCAATCAATTATAAATCAACGTTGATTGCTTACCTCCTGTGGACCAGGCTCTGTACCAGAGGCTGGAGGAACAAAGGGTGACAAGAAAAGTTCCGGCTTCGAGGAGCCCTTAGACACCCTTTCCATGGCTGGAGTCTGGGAGTTATTTCTGGAAAATTTCAGATGATCACACAATCATCCAGAGTTGTGCGTCTCAAGGTAGTTCATACTTGCATATACACAAAATATGCTGATATCGAGCATTTTGCCGTCCATAGTGACACGGACAGTGCTGCTTTCTCACTTTACTCCTTTTCTTCTTCTGTCATCTCCACTCCCCTAGTGCCTTCCTTGGATCCTTGTCTCTGTCCCTCCCAAAGCTGGTCTACCACAGTAACTTCCTAATGACTCCCCTTTCTCTATCCATGTCCCTGTAATAAACCCCTCACCATGATGTCAGATTATTTGTGCTAAACTGCACGTCTGGTCTTGATTACTCTGGACAGTGAGAAACATCTGCACGATTTCCCACTGTGTAGAGCATGGGCAAACTGCGGTATTTCTTTAAATACATGTATGTGATTGTGTGTGTGTATGCACAATCCCATATGCACACTTAGTGTTTATTCTCTACACTAAAATTTTGATTGTGATTTAAAGTAATATTTATATATTTCCCATGTAACTCAATAATCTTCAAATACACAAAATTTTTGAACCAGTGTAGTATTTCATCTATAACTTTACTACAATATAGTCAATCTACTATCATTGGGCATTTATTTTCAGTTTTAAATAGTGTAAATAATGAGTAATAAACATCATTATATTAAAACATAGAACTCCTACTTTAAATCTCTGGTCATTTACCAGGATAGAATCAACGGAACAAAGAAAATAATTATTTTGGTATAACTGCATTTGTCAGTATACATCTTTTCTAAAGTCAACACAATGATGGATGTGTAGCTCTTTTCCCTTAAAAGTTCTGCTTCTGAAAACCAGCAGAGAAGCATTCACTTTCAAGTATAAAAACACATGCTTTTGGGCATGGGTAGGGGAAGAATCATGCAGATTTTAGCATTTAATGCAAAATCTTGAGGTAATAGTAAATATTAATTTGTCTACCTATACTGGATAACGTGATAAACATTAAAATTGCCTTTTTTAAGGGAAATCACAGAATAAGAATTTTGAATGTGTTAAATTCTCAAATTGCTTCTTTTTAGGGAAATCACAGAACCAAGAGTTTTTGGTGTAGGAAGGGTCTTTATGATTATAATATTTACTAGGAGAAGCAGAGGCGCTCTGAGACTCACTCTTGCTGTCTAGAAAAATAATATGCTAACACTGTCTCAGTGTTGCAAGTATCCATTGAAATGGCGTATGTGGAAGGAGCTGGTATGGAGAGATCATGGTACAGAGTAAATGCACATTAATGTTCATTTTCTGTCTCCTTTCATTTTTTCTTTCCTGAACCACTAAGGAAAAGATTCAGGTAAAGAAGCTTCTCTCTTCTAGTCTAGTCTGACTCCCAGATGAACTGCAAAAAGATAATGATATTGGGAGAGGGAATTAATGATAAAAATTTATTTCTATCTGTCTGCAACTGTTTGCTCTTTTCTACTGTACAATAAAGAAAAAGGAAGTTCATTGAGTAGTTGCTATGTTGCTGAAGATTCAGGCTAAGGCTGATTTTTAATATAATCTGGTATTAGCTGAGTAAGCAGAGCAGTATGTACTATTCTAAAGTATATTCTTCCTGAGAAGTTAGTTGTACACCTGCCACCTGCTTGCTAATGAGAATAGGGACTATATTCTATGCCAAGTGAAACATATTGGACAGGCACAGGAGTAAGGACAAATTCGCTGAAATGGAACCATTGATACAAGAGTCCTTGGGAAGGAAAGTTAGCAAGTGCTCTGTGTAAATGGTTAAAAATAGTTACTTCTTTAATTAGCTCCAGGAAAAAAATGATAATATGTTTATTTTTTGTGGGTTTCTAGATATTGGAAATTTTAAATATTGCACTGAACTAATTTTACTAAGATTTTTTTCTTTAAAATGTAGTTTTAAAATAAGGAAAAATGTGTCCACTTCAAATCCTGCAAATCTCTTTTGTTTTTGTAATTTATCTTGGGAATTTTACTTTTCTTTTTCTTTTTGCTGAGGAAGATTGGCCCTGAGTGGACCTCTGTTGCCTATCTTCCTCGTTTTTGCTTGAGGAAGATTCACTCTGAGCTAACGTCTGTGCCCATCTTCCTCTATTTCTTATGTAGGTCACCACCAGAGCATGGCTGACGAGCGGTGTAGGTCTGCATACGGGAACTGAACCCATGAACCTGGGCTGGCAAAGCAGAGCATGATCAACTTAACCACTAGCCCACAGGGCCGGCCCTGCATTTCACTTTTTGTTTGTTTATTTTTTTGTTTTTTCATAAGAGTAAAATTTTAAAAATGCCTCAAATCCTTGTCTGTTCTCCCGGAAGAAAAAAATATATAAAAGAATGACAAAGGTATAAATTAGATCATTATCCCATTTGTTCATGGGCAACAGGGACCATTAATAAGATAACTTTTCAAACACATGTGGCTTTTCTCAATGATAGATTTGTTCTCCACAATGGATAGACTCCAAGAAAATGAACTTCAAAAAACAATACACTTATCTAAGCCTGTTGTGTACACCTGTGACAGAAAAAAATCATTGGGTATTTTGCACTACATTTTGCTTCACATATGCATCTACACATTAACATATACATAGATCTAGGTTTATATGCTGACTCATAAAAATGAAATCTTTACCTGATGTTGTGTTTATAACTCCATTGTCAACTAAGGCATCTGTTGCTAAATGGAGGTGCCTTCAATTATAGTCATTACTGACTGTCAGTGAGAATTCAGGTACTTAAATTTTGCAAGGAAGTAAACTACAGACTTCGGTAAGTTTCCTAGGGGGCCAAGCTCAGTAAACACTTTTACAAGAATGGCAGCCCTGGAAAATGTACATGTTGCTAATAGCCTATGTCCTGGGACGTGAACAGTGGTCTTGGTCGAGCAGAGCCTCAGCAGGCACACACTTGTTGCCATATGGCACCCTCAATACTGCCCAGTGAGTTACTGCATCCCCTAGCTGGCCATGAGATGACTCTGACACCATCTTCTCCTAGGATCCCAATGTCTTCTCCAGGCCACCACTACCTAGAAGGTTGATCGCATTTCATTCTTCACAAGGAAAGTAGAGACAAGTGTGCTGGAACTCTCTCTCACCCCTCTTCTCTACCAGCCTCGGTGTATCTGTGCTTGATCCCCTGCCCTCACTCCTGCTACAAAGGCAAGAGCGCCTTCATATGCCCACGAAGCAGTGTTTCTCAACCTTTTATTCAGGAAATGTTTTTACACTATTTTTTCTAATTTTAACACAACAGACACGCTACGCATCTGCCTATGAACTGCATATCTATGATTTATGCATAAAAAGAATATCTAGCCCCCCAAGAACCATTTTTTCAGCCCATTGGTGGTAATATTGAGGCTGTTGGGAATGAAGGCTCTAAAGGACAACCCTCCACATGTGCTGTCAGGGTGTGCGTCTGTACCTGTGTGTGTGTGCGTGCAGGGGACTTCTCAGCCTCCGTAATTGAATGAACTAATTCTGAGAGAGAGAGAGAGAGAGAGAGAGAGAGAGAAAGCCTATTGTTCCTGTTTCTCCAGAGAAACCTGACTAATACATCTATTTTGCAAAATCCAATGTTCACTCCACTCTTTCTTCATCTTATATGATTTCTCAGCAGCATTCGAACTGGTTGATTCATCCTTCCTTCTTGAAACATTTCACTTCTCTTGACCTTACAATTTCTTTTTTTGTTTTCCTCCTCCTAAATGTGCTATTTGGCATTTCTATCAGCAATGTATAAGAATTTTATTTGCTCTTGTTGGTACTTGATTTTATCAGTTTTTATTTGCCATTCTAGTAGATGTGTAGCGGTTTCTCACTGTGGTTTTAATTTGCGTTTCCATAATAACTAAAGATGCAGGGTACTTTGGTTTTGTTTTGTTTTGAGGAAGATGGTCCTGAGCTATCTGTTGCCAATCTTCCTCCTTTTGTCCTTTTATTCTCCCAAAAGCCCCAGTAGATATTTGTATGTCATACTTGTACATCCTTCTAGTTGCTCTTTGTGGGATGCTGCCTCAGCATGGCTTGATGAGCTGTGTGTAGGTCCATGCCCAGGATCTGAACTGGCAAACTCCGAGCCACTGAAGTGGAGTGCGAAAACTTAACTGCTACACCACCAGGTCAGCCCTGGGTACTTTTTAATATATGTATTTGCCATCCCTTTGTCATCTTTGTTGAAGTGTCTGTTCAATTATTTTGCTCATTTTAAAAATTGAGTTGTTTGCTTATTATGACATTTTGAGAGTCTTTTATATATTTGGAACATATATATCCAGAATCAAACCCTTTGTTAAACATATGATTTGCAAACCTTTTTTGCATCTTTTATTCTCTGTCTTTTATTATCTGGTTATCTTTCACTCTCTAAGAGTGTCTTTCAAAGACTTAAGCTCTTACTTTTGATGAGGTTCAGTTTATCAGTACTGTCTTTTATGGGTCATAATTTTGGTGCCATATCTAAGAAATCTTCACCCAACCAAAATTCACAAAGATTTTCTTCTATACTTTCTCCTAGAAAAGTTTGATATTTCGATTTATGATCCATTTTGAGTTAACATTTTTTTGGATGCATGACATGAATCAAGGTTTTTTATTTTTATTGTATATATGCAATTCTTGTAGCACCATTTTTAATAAAAACTATTCTTTCTCTTTCAAAATGCCTTTTCACCTTGGTCTAAAATCAGTGATGCTCTATGTGGTTTTATTTTTGGACTCTCTATCCTGTTCCATTGATTCCATATGTAAATACTTTCTCAAAATATGCAGTGTCTTGAATATTTCAGCTTTATAATAAATATTTAAATCAAATGGTGTAAGTTTTCTGATTTTGTTCTTCTTTTTCAAAGTTGGCTATTCTAGTTTTTTTTTTAATTCCTTTACAAATTTTAGAATCAGCTTAGTAATTTCTATAAAATTTTCTGCTAATATTTGTCCCCAATTGAGTTGAATCTATGGATAAGTTTTTGAAGAATTGATGCTATGATATTGAATCTTTCAATAAATCAATGTAATATATCTCTCCACTTAGAGAGAAGGAATGGGAATAACTGTAGATGCAAAATCATGAATAAAGCAACAAAGAAAGAGATCCAAAGCAAAGGTAGGAGGGCTTGGTCTTTGAAGAGAGCAGGGACAATCCTTGTGGTTTTATACATGTGACAAAGGGTTATTCCTAACACGAAACAAAAAGAACTCATAAGAACAAACAAAGAGAGAAAGGATATCCAACTAGGAAAAATTGTGAACGCAAGAGCACATAATCCAGAAAAGAAAAAATATAAATAGCAAATAGAATCATTTTTTAAAGCCTCATTAATAATAATAATAATAATAACAATAATAGTAGTAAATGACAAATTAAAATAGCTAAAGTGGTCTGGATAGATGGAGTGAACATACTCCTCTCTTTACCTCTCACTGGACTCAACTGTAAGAACTTGGTAGAACATGTGTGCAGCTATCGAGGATTCTGAATAATAGACATGGTCAGGTGGGTCAGGGAAGACTACCAGAATTCAAGGACAGCTCAGCACTGATGAGGTGACCATTATTTTCTCTCCAGTATCCCCCAGCCTGAACAAAACAATACAAACCCAGAAGTGATCACATGGTGCAGGTGGGGAGACCCAGGAAAGACCCTAGCTCTTGCTCATGGAGTGGAAAAGGCAACCTCTAACACTCAGAAAGAATGGGAGAAATCTTCCAGGATTTATTCATTTCCGTTTTCTCTTTGCTCATGCCTCAGCGCCTGGGCTGTCCCAGACAGGGGCAGGGCAGGGCAAAATCTGCCAGGTACAAAGTGGTAAGAGTCAAAATTCCCAGGAGGGAGCTTTCCTCTTGTTGGGTGGAGCTGTGGGTCGGAGAGGGCGGTGCCAAATCCTGTGGCTAATATCTGTCTCCATAGGCCTCTCACTGCTCAGCCCAGGGCAGCCCAATCATGGAGATGAATAGTTTCTGGCAGGAGGACTGAGAAGGGTAAGCACTTGGGAAAGAATGGAAAGGGAGGAGCACAGGAAAACGACCCTGTAAGTAATTTTATGAACTCGTGCTCACCCTCTCTGGGTGGATCTTAGCTTAATTAGCACCAAAGATGCCAAGGGCTAAGCTAAAGTGTGGACTTCTGGCCAGATCCCAGACTGACCGCTGGATAACAGAGAACATGAGAACATTGCAAAGGCTTTGAAACAGAGCTGACATTTTAACTACAGCCCACAAAAATGTTGATGTTCTCCATGGAACATAAACATGACCCAGAACCTCATAACGTAAAATGTCCAAGTTATAAACCAAAATTACTCAGCATATGAAGAACCACAGAAATCTCTACTCACTTTGGAAAAGGCAATCCAATGAACACCAAAAGAATGAAAAGTCAAGCGTGCTGTATAATTACAAGGTATGTAGTGATAGATATTTATATATATGTAATTATACAGTACAGTTGACTTTTCTATTATTTATTTATATCATATATTCTTATATTATATTTCATATAATATATATGTGGTTTTCTAGGATTGGCAGCTTGGAAATTGGGGAAATATTACGTTCATCTTCACAATAACTGTATGCAGTATGTACTATTATATTTCCTATCCTGCCTGATTATTCTGAGGCAGACTTTTCAACAACTCGCCCACAGTCTCGTAGCTAAAAAGTATATTCTAGAAATTAACTTGGACCATCTGGCACCTGATTCCATCTTCTCAATCACTGTATATGTTGCCTCTGAATGAAGCCAGTGAAAATCAAAGACTGAAAATGTTGGAAGAAGAGAGACAAAATAATTTGTGGAAGGTTTTTCATTGAGGTGTAAATGAATTTTACTTAAATCTTTAGTGTTCCAAAAGATTATTTTTCAGTATTGATTCACAGTGAAGAAGGAAATGGAGAGGAGACAATGCGCACTATATGCTCGGTCCGTGCCTCCATGGGGTTGTAATTTAGTGGGGAATTTAAAGCCAATTTTTAAGGTCAATGAAGGGCCTAGCCCAGTGGTGCAGTGGTTTAGTTTGTGTTTGGAAGCCCGGGGTTCGTGGGTTCAGATCCTGGGTGCCTGCAGACACACTGCTTGTCAGCAATGCCGTGGGGGTGCCCTGGATAAAGTAGAGGAAGATGGATATGGATGTTAGCCCAGGGCCAGTCTTCCTAGCAAAAAGAGGAGGATTGGCAATGGATGTTAGCTCAGGGCTGGTCTTTCTCACACCCAAAAAAAGGGAAACAAAATTGATGAAGTTTTCAGATACATAACCCCTGTTATGGGCTGAATTGTGCCCCACGCCAAAGAATTCAACCTCCCAGTACTTCAGAATGTGACCTTATTTGGTAAGAGGGTTTTAAAGAGGTAATTATGTTAAAATGAGATAATTAGGGTGAGCTCTAATCCAATATGGCTGACATACTTATAAAAAGGGAAATTTGGACAGACATGTACACAGGGAGAAGGAAAGTTGGAGTTATGCTGTCACCGGACAAGGAGCTACCAGAAGCTAGGGGTGAGGCCTGGAACAGATCCTTCCCTCACAGCTCTCAGAAAGAGTCAGCCCTGCCAGCACCTTGATCTTGGACTTCCAGCCACCAGAACTGTGAGAAATAAATTTCTGTTGCTAAAGCTGCCCCATCTGTGGTGCTTTGTTATGGCAGGCTGAGCAGACTAACACACCCTTGGTGATAAGACTAGGAGAGAATTAGTGACATTGGTCTTGAAGAGAGAAATGTGTTAGAAGCCAGGAAGTAGACATACTTTTCCCTATTTCTCTGCTAATTCCAAATAAATACCATGAACTTTATCTATAAAACAGACACAAGGAGACTCTGAAAGGTGGAGAATGGCAAAATGGGCCAGGGACTTCAGGACCCAAAAGAAATGATATGGTGGTGAGTCCTGTGAGTTTTCGTTTTCCCTCATATTCCCCAGAGACAGAGCAGGCAACAACTCAGAAACAATGGGTGCACAAGAAAAGTCAGCTCTTCCCAGCCAAAGACTGAGAAAGGGATGGTCCAGAGTGATCCTGGTGGCCTTGGGAATCTCTCTTAACTGAATCAATGTCAGTACCCTCATTGTGAGCTTGCACTGGAGGTTTGCAAGATGCCACCATTTGAGAAAACTGGCTAAAGTGTACGTGGGTTCTCTCTGTGTTATTTCCTTAAACTGCATATGATTCTATGGTTTTCTCCAAACAAATAAAAGGCTTAATGAAAAAAAAAGAGGGAGAGAGAACACAGAAGAGAAGGAAAATAGTCATAAAAATTGTGTGAGGATACATAAAGTCTTCAGTTTAATCATTTGTCGTCACAGTCCGACCTGCATTTGAGTAAATGTGAAGGTGTTCTCAGCCCTCCCGGTACAAAGATATGAGTATGGACTGGAACCAAAGTGTTCATGGGTCCAAATCCTGCAGTATATTTGGCTCTAGTTGGGCCAAAGCCTGTAGCAACCTTGGGCAGGCTACTCCCCTCTCTGAGGTTCAGATCCTCTATTTACAAGATAACGATTAGAGATGGTGATGGTACCCAATTCAGTGTTTGCTAAGATTAAATTAGCTAATACACACAAATACCTTACATCCCTCTCCTCCAAACTGTATATAAATGGTCTGTGAACTGCTTTTTCTTTTTCTTTCATTAGATTCTTGGAAGACAGAGGATTTATTTCCTATTGCCATGTCCAACACATCTCAGGAGTGAAAAACATTTGTTTAATTGAAATCAAAATATGTTTTTAATTTTAAATAGTTGGATTTTTGAAAAATGAGTTGTTTTTCATTTGTTCACTGTGTGTAATTCTAAAAGAGTCTCTTACTCCTGGTAGAATAAAACCGATATGAAAACAGTCCTTTCTCTATTCTTGACTTGTTTTGTCATCTTGTAAGCAGCAAAGAAATATGCAACACATCTTGAGCACTGAGCTATTGATATATTCTAATAAAAGATTTTATTTTATAAAAGGCTAAGAAATAATTCTAATTAGTACAACTTACCTTTTTTCTTTCTAAAATAAATGGCACTTGATTCACTTGCACTTACTGAGGGTAGATTTGGTAAGTATTGCCAAAAAAGAATAATTTTGTATTTAAATTAATGAAATTTCAAAACATGCATCAATTATATCTAAAACATTATATATATATATATTTTTTCTGCAGGTTTGTGCTTAGCTAAGCATTTTATATCAGATAGATTTAGTTTCCTGATGCCAAGGTAGACTTTAAATTTCTCTCACAAAATATTTATGTGCTGTTCTCAATTTGCATCTGCTTATAAAAGCATTTGATTCATTTTGGTGATGTTGCTGAAAGATTTCTCATATGAAATTCAGTCTACCAACTCCAATTTAAGCATATACAAAGTGTGACCTTGCTTAACCATTTTATTCTGTTTATAACTGGCAAATAATGTGAGCCACTGTTGCAAGACTTTATGTCATATAAGGTAAATTTAAGTCAATGCAGCAAACATTCTCTGAACATCCACTAGGTACATGACATGGCACTGGGTACCACAGATACAAATAAGAGGGAAAGACATATGAATTTCCGGTATCATAGGGCAATCCATACTGAAAATTAATCAAACAATTATAATACATTTTGAAAAACACTAATGTGAGGGAGGGAAAGCTACTGTGAAAGAAAATAAGAAGAATACTTAACTGGGAGCTGGGGATTGGGAGGGATAAACCATGCCTGAGGAGGTGATATTAAAAGTGAAACCTATCAGACGTGGACTGTGAAGGTTATCCACACAAACCTTTTGGGAAGAAATGAGGAGAAGACCATACCAGGCAGAAGAAATAGCCCACACTAGGGCTCAGATGTGAAAAAAGAGCTTGGCAATTTCAGCTGTAGGAGCTGAAAGTGATTCAGGAAAGCTGGAGGGAAGGCTATATGAGAGAGTGATGAGAGCAAGTTTGAGGACTCAGCAGATGTTTGAGGACAATGGAGATGCTTTGGAGTATTTTTAAAAAGGGGAATGACTGAACAATTTGTGCTTTAGTTAGAAACATCACTCTTGGTGCAATGAAGGGAATGTTCTAGAAGAAGGTGGCCAAATCTAAGTGCTGTAACCCAAACAAGATGTTAGAAGCCTGAACCATGAATAGTTGAGCTAGAGTTGGGGAGAAGTTGATGAATTAGAGATAGTTAGAACATAAGTTTAATTAGATTGGAGATTGCTTCTCTGATGGATGGCAGAGCAAATGTAAAATATGACACACATTCCTGATTCAAGAAATTAGGTGGATGTTGGCTGTCCTTCACCTTTTAGAAGCTAGAGCTGTTGCTCAGAAGTGGGTTCCCATTGGGAAAACACATTTACCACCTCTCCATGCATTCGGATGTGGCCAAATGACTAATCTGCAGCAGTGGACCAAAAGTAGAAGTTATGTGAAGTATTTCCAGGCTAAGGAATAAAGAAGCAGTTATATCTTTACTATCTTTCCTGTTTAGATGTATAAAATCTCCAGGGTGACTATGGAATACTGGTGACAAATATGGTAGATCCTCTTCTACTTAATTAACTCTTAATTATCCTTTTTCACTCAACTTAATTAACCCTTTAATTATACCAAAGAGTGCAAAAATGAGTACCTTCAAGTGAAATGCTGACACAATAGAAATCATCTTAGTGGTGAGAAGGAAAACTGTTAGGAAACTGATATAGGTTTGAGAGAGGGAATCTTTTATATGCAGTGGCAAAACATTTGATAAAATATCATCTATAAAAACTTGAAAAGCAACCCACATGCCTACTGAGGCATAGTTTGGGGGAAGAGATTGGAAAGAGTCAAAATATGGTATAACTTACCTTTTACTTTCTGCTTTTAACAAGGCATCAATAGAAACAGGTGAGCTTAGGCAAACATTGCCTGAGAGAATAAGTAAAATAAAGTTAATCTAAAACATTGGGACTTCGAAGGGTTTGAAAAATTCCACTGCCTCCTGATCTCAGTAGAAAGGTACAAGACTGAAAAAAGAAAGTTTGGGACAACAAATGTTTGTTAAGATTTATAAATTATTCATAGAGATTCACCCCTGAGTATCTTCCCCTGCTTTATGCCTAATTTTCAGATGATCTCAAGTTAATTGACATTAAATTGAGAGAGAATGGCTTTGGAGCAAGGGAAAAAAGTCAGGCCTGAAAGTTATATCTAGTTGGGAAAAATGTTGTGGTTACTGGCACATATAGCTGACTGGAGGCAAGTAAATCAGAAATCTACTAAATTTTAAATTAAGTTATATTGTTAAGAAATGTAAAACAATGCTTAGGACCCCAAACTACATCAAGAGAACCTGTGGAGGCTGTGTAGCCCAGGGAAAGATGCAGTCAACAGTGTCCCATCAGATTTTCCGTGGAAAAGGAGGAGCACAAAGAATTCCCAGAAGTGAGTTGAGACCACAGAGAAAAATGCATAAGGATGAGAAGGTGGGTGACTGGACAGTTGGGTGTACAGTGACTACCATCTTGATTTGTCTGACACTTTCCCAATTTTAGTACTGATAGTCCTGTGTCCTGGGAACCCCTCAATTCCAGACAAATCAGAATGGCTGGTCACCCTGTGATTGTTCTAGGAATGAGTTTTTCCAGTTGAATCCTGTGATAGGATAATGGGACAAAGTCGTAGGGGATGTAAGTAAAAGTTCGGTTGTAGTGATGGATGATGATTCCAAGCCAACTGGGAAGAGAAGGATAGTGGGAAGATGTGGCAGGGAGAAAGAAGAGGGAGTAAAGGACTAGAGGTCATGTTGAAGTCTGGACTTAGCCACAGTGGAAGTGAAATGTAAGTATGACAGCAGAAGAGGTTAGCCTAAGCCAGGATGTCTTAGCAATGTGAGGAATGCAAATTAAATTATTTTAACTGATACCAGGATTTCTCTTAGAAAAACAACTGACTTCGATTATGAAAATACTGTGTGTGAAAGTGATAATTGTATTAGTGTGTATGTTTGTGGGTGTGTTTGTGTGTTCTGCAAAGTTTTTTGCATATCAAATGGTAGTTTGACTCATAAAAGGCAATACATATTGAACTGAAGTTTATATCTACAAGTGAAGAGTATTCCAAATAATCATTCACTGAAGTGAATATAATGTTCACTAATTTAGCAGCAAATGGTCAGGAGAAAAGAGCACACACACACACACACACACCCCTATACACACACATACATTTTTTTCACACAATCTCCTTTATTGCCGCAAAAAGCTTTAAAGCATAGTATGAGAAATCATGAATAAGAATGTTGAGGAAACATGCCAGGTTCCTATAAATGATTTATTTGTTTAACTTCAGGGTCTAATTTTTATTGAGACCCTAATGCAGTGAAAATCTGAGTGGGACAATATATTCTTTTGTTTTTCCCTGACCTGACTCAGAGATATAAGTGTGATAACAGGTGAATATGAGGGCATTATAAGTAAGCTTTTCTGTGCCTTTCAGTCATGGTTATTCAATTCTAAAAGCCTCTGAAAAAGTATGAAGTTCATCCTGGTTAATATCCTGGCTTCAGTCCCACCATCACTCCTTGTTGATACTAAACTAGACGAGACCAAACAGGTTTGATTTAGGAGAGATATTCTTTCCGTAGACTATTACATGAACCCAACAATTTGGGTGGTTTGGGGAGAGTTAGCACTGAAAGAGTTACCTCCGGAGGACAGAGGAGAAAGCAGAAATTATTTTGGTTTTATTTTACTGTATTTATTTACTGTATAGCTAATGTTGATCGGTTTGGAAGAAGGCATGAGGACATGGGGGGTGAATTTTAATTCAATTCAAAGTGTATAAAGTGCAAGATTACAAATAATGTGCAAAGAACCAGTCTCATTGGTGAGTTAGAGGATGAGCTTGGAGCTAAATTACATGGTTTGGGCTCTTTTATTTTTACATTTGTCTAAGACAGAAAGAATCAGTTCTTATTGAAAAGAGACATTCCAGGCTGTTTGCAAGTGAGCACTTATCCACTGTCAGACATATGGTTAGCTGTGTGATGATGCTATTGTAAAAGTTTTGAACAAACCATATTGCAAGCAACAAGCTTGAATTAAGCAATTGTCCCGATCATCCGAGTCTCAGCAAATAAACAAACAAAAGCTAGCTAAACAAGCTACTCTTTAACGAAATGGAAAAAAATGATTTTGAGCACTAAATTAAGAACCAGCTTAGCTTGTATAGCAGTCCTCATAGTAAAGTAGTAAAGAGAACAACCTGGAAGGATAAAGAGCTGTAGGACGGCAAATGGTTGCTATACATTATTGATGCAACCCTGTAACGTCTGTGAACTGGCTTATAAAGAACACTCAGCATACCATTTTACTGGTACCTTGTATTTTTATTCATTGTGTAGAGGCACTGAAGTTCATCGAGAAAGTCTGTGGCTGGCAGTGACCAGAAGAAAATAGAGGCATTATGTATCAGGGTTCTGATTAAATGAATCGGCTGGCTTTAGACGCTGCGGAACCTGGTGGAATATAGCATAAGCCTCATTAAGCATAACACGTGAACTGTGGGCTTCATTACCCCCCATCATTTGCCTATATTTTCACGGGGGGCATAGGTTATTATACGACTGTCAAGGGAAACAGGACTTACCAGGAATGGGATGCGATTTGATTTGTTATACCCATATTATTTGCCTTTGATTAACCCAATTTGAGTATCCACAATGATTAGAAATGCTACAGATGAATCGTAGTAGGGTACACGATAGGAAGATATGGGCGATATATCGGAAACTTTCTTCTAAATTCCTCAGAGACATTTTGGGAAGATTTCTTCCTTCAAAGTAATGGAGCAAATGTTGTTCTATTGTTGTTGTTTGTTCTTATGGTGTTTGTTGCAGTTGTAGTTATTAAAGGGGCCCCACTGGGAGTGAGGTAGCAAAATACCGTTGGCCTCACTATATGTGAAGACACCAACTCTTGGCTCTATCCTCACTTATCTCTACACAGCAAATATTTGCCCTCCTGGTTTAGAAAGGATATCAGGATCTTTTGACTCAGAATTAAACAGACATTAATTGGCTACCTTACAATACAGTAGTTCCCCCTTATCTACAGGGGATACATTCCAAGACCCCTAGTGGATGCTTGAAACCTTAGATAGTTCCAAGTTCTATAAATACTATGTTTTTTCCTATACATATATCTATGATAAATTTAAACTCATAAATTAGGCACTTACTGTGGGAGGGATTAACAACAGTAACTAATGATAAAATGGAACAATTATCACAATATACTGTAATAAAAGTTACCTTAGATCTTAGCAACCTCAGCCTACAATTTTTTTCTTTATTTAGTTGAGAACTTTACCCTTTTCACTCAAAGATGCACCTTATGGCTTCTGCTTGTTATATCCAAATTGTCAGCATCACTACTCTTGCACTTTGGGCCCATAAAATGAGGGTTACTTGAACACAAACTTTACAGTCGATGACAGTCTATCTGATAACTGAGGTGGCTACTAAGTGACTAACGGGTGGGTAGTGTGTCCAGCGTGGATATGCTGGACAAAGGGATGATTCATGTCCTGGGTGGGATGGAGTGAGATTTCATCACACTACTCAGAGTGGGGCACAAACTAAAACTTATGAATTGTTGATTTGTGGAATTTTCCATTTAATATTTTGGACTGCAGTTGACTGTGGGTAACTGAAACTGTGGAAAGCAAAACCATGGATATTGTACATGCAACAAGGCACTGGGAGATCTCTAAAGACAAATGATGAGATCATACCCTAAAGAGACCAATAATGCAGCAGATTGAGTGCAGTTTTTGTCTAACATAATGAATTTCTGGGTGTTCGTTGCATTAGCTTTACCAGTCAGTTTATCCTTGTTTTCCACTACTTCATCTGCTGAGATGAAAACATCATCAAGGGAATCTCAAAAATATGTAAGACACATATAGATACAAGGCAGAGTTGGGCTGCCATGAAGAGGAAGGTCAAGAATGCTGAGAAAGACCAACCTACAAAGCCGAGATACAAGGGTCCAATCTAAGACCGACACTGGATCAGGGCATGAGAATAAACTACATCCCCACCACCACCAGATATGGTTGTTAAAATAGCTGTAATTGATATGTGAATGGATTTAGGAGAAAAAGTGGCCAGGAAGCAAGACAGATGGGGATTTAAGCAGACGAAAAGAATAGAAGAAAGAGGTAAATAGAAATATTGGAAATTAAAACCAAGGGAGTTAGAGAAAGAAGAATGTCTTAGATGGATTTATCAGTTGACTCAACACAGCAAAGTAAAAAAAAAAAAGTAAATATAAAGATAGGGCAAAAGAAATTACATAAATTAAAACACAATGTGAATAAAGGAATAAAGTGAGCATAGAACAGTGCAGAATATCCGAGGATCGTAGAACAATATCACATGGTCTAACATATGTGTGTTTGGAATCCTAGAAAGAGAAGAGAGAGTGAATGAGGCAAATGCAATATTTGAGGATAGGATAGCTGTAGTTTTCCAAAAATAATAAAAGATAACAAAAAATAATAATGAGATCTATAAATTCACTGATCTCAAAATAGGATAAATACTAATATAAAATAGACATATTACATTCAAACCACTGAAAACTAATGAAACAGAAAATCTTGGATTTTCTTTGTGGTTACAATGGGGATTGCATTTAACAACTAAAGTTAGAACACTCTAATTTGAATTTATACCAGCTTAACTTCAATAACATACAGAAACTCTCTTCTCCTTTAGTAGATCTATCTGATCCCTTTTCAGTTATTAATGTCATAGAATTACATCTTTATCCATTGTGTGCCCCAAAATACCAACTAAGAATTTTCATGCATTAGTTTCTAAAATCATATGGAAAACAAAAGAGGAGTTACAAACAAAAATTACAGTAATGTTAGCTTTTATAATTGTTCGTGTATTTACCTAACCAAACTTTCTGTTTCTTCATATGTCTTTGAGTTACAGTCCAGAGTCCTTCCATTTCAACCAGTAGAACTCCCTTTAGTATTTCTTGCAGGGCAGGTCTTCTAGTGACCACCTGCCTCAGCTTTTGTTTACCTGGAAATGTCTTCATTTCTCCCTTATTTTTGAAGGACAGTTTTGCCAGATACAAGATTCTTGGTCAATGTTTTTTTTCTTTTAGCACTTTGAAAATATCACCCATTGCTCTCTGGCCTGAAAGTTTTCTGATGAGATACCTACTGATAATCTCATTGAAAAGTCCCTTGTATGTAATGAGTTGCTTCTCTCTTACTGCTTTCAAGATTCTGTCTTTGCCTTTTGACAGTTTGATTGTAATGTCTTGGTCTCTTTAAATTCATCCTCCTTCGAGTTTGTTGAGCTTCTTAGATGTTTACTTTCATGTTTTTCATCAAATTTGAGAACTGTTAGCCATTATTTCTTCAAATAGTCTATCTACTCCTTTCTATCTTCTCTTTCTGAGAGTCCTACCATGTGTATGTTGGTCCACTTGATGGTGTCCCACAGATCCCTTTGGCTCTGTTCATTTTTCTTCAATCTTTTTTCTTTCTGTTACTCAGACTCTATAATTTCCATTGTTCTATCTTCAGCTTTGTTAGTTCTTTCTTCTGCTTGATCAAATCTGTTTTGAATCCCTCTAGTGAATTTTTCATTTCAGTTATTATAACTTTTAGCTCCAGAATTTCTTTTGTTTTCTATCTCTTTATTGATATTTCCATTTTTTTTCATGTATTATTTTCTTCACCTATTCCACTACTTTCTTTAATGCTTTGAGCATATTTAAGACAGTTGTTTTAAAGTCTTTGTCTGGTAAGTCTGCAACTTGGCCTTTCTCAGGGACACTGTCCACTGATTTCTTTTTCTTTGAATGAGCCATACTTTCCTGCTTCTTTGTTTGCCTTGTGATTTTTTCTTGTTGAAAACTGGACATCTGAATCTTGTAACATGGTAATTCTAGAAATCAGATTCTTCCCCTCCCCCAGGGCTCACCCTGAAGTATAAACGTAAAGTCTTCTCAGGTCATTTCTGAGCCTGTGCCTTTCCCTGGGCTTGCACAGGCACTTTCCAAATTCCATTATTGCTTTTGAATGTACCAGTCATTAAATGTCTACCTCCCAAAAGGAAAAAAATAATATAGGAGAAAAAAATGTCAGCACTTTAAATTCCTTGAAAGTTGCTTCAGCCATGTGGGGTGGGGCTTTCAACAGTAGGATGGGGAATTGTGTAACAATCACTGCCCACTTTGTGATCAGAAGCAGTAATCAGAGAACAGAGCACAAATGCCCAATATTTGGATGGCAGGGTCCTTTTTGCCACATGGTTTCTGCAAACTGTGTGCAGGTTACCCCAGGAAAGTGTGTACAGCTGCCTGCCATGGGGCTGGGGGTGGTGGATAGATAGCTAATACTCTACTAAGAGCTGAAATTAACCACAATTTACCATCCAAGCCTTCCACTAGAAACTGCAAGCCTTCAAATCAATGTGATTTCCAAAATAGTGACATGAGACAGATTCTGCCAGTACAACTGTTGTCAAGGTGAGGAGGAAGATTTCTAGTGCTTCATGCTCTGCCATCTTACCAGAATCCTTTTCAGCAGTTTCTTATTGAGCTAACTTTGCACTTTTGTCCCAATAATCCCACTCCTTGGTATTCACCCAAGATAAATGAATACATATATCCACAGAAAATTGTATGTGAATATTTCAAGGGCCTTTTTACATCATGACCCAAACCTGGAAACAACCCAAATAATCTTCAACTTGTGAAATGGTAAGAAAAGGAAAAACAATATGGTGGTACATCTATACAATGGAATATTATTCAGCAATAAAAACGAATGGGGGCTTCAGACTAGAGAAGATGGTGTAGACTCATCTTTCCCTTCCTCATCCTCTAAGTATAGCTACAATGCAAGATACACAACACAAGCAGCAACCAAATGAGAACTCTGAAAGATGGAAAGAGGGAATTGAATTGGTTAGAGATACCAATACAGTGGGAAATGCATAGTGGTCAGGCTTCTTAGGATCCTCACCTTACCCAGCAGAAGAAAATGGCCCAGACCTGGTAATTCTGACTCCGAAGTTAGCAACAGAAAGTGTCCTATGTAGACCTGTTCATCCTCCAGATCAAATAGGAGTCCTGTTGACAAAACCAGGGGAGCACAGCAGGACCAGCAAAAGGTTTCAATCAGAAGCTTTACTGACAATAAGTGGACAAAGGAAGTATTCTCTGTCTCCACTGGACTGAAATTCTCCTCTCCCGTCCATACTGTCCAGCTTGGGGAACTGACAAGAGGGATTCTGCCACAACAAGCACCCAGCCTGGAAAGCACACTGAAGAAAAGAGAGAACTTAGACCAAAAAAAAAAACAAAAAAAAAACCCAATAAACAGAGCCTAGGGACCTGTGGGACAATAACAAAAGATTCAATCTTTGTATCGTCAGAGTCTCAGAAGGAGAAGAGGAAGAAAGCGGGGCTGAAAGAGTATTTGAAAAAGTTTATGGCTGAGTATATCCCATGTTTGATGAAAGATAAACTTACATAATAAAGAAGCTGAATGAAATCAAAATAGGATAAACACAGAGAAATCCATGCAAAGAGACATTGTGATTACTGAAAACTAAAGAGAAAGAAAAAATCTTGAAAGCAGTTAGAAAGAAAAGACGCATCACCTGTAAGGGAACACCAATTCAAATGACAGTTCAAATGACAGTGGATTTCTCATTTGAAACCATGGAACTTGGTAGGGAGTAGGACAGTATTTTTCAAATGATGAAAGAAATGTCAACAACGAATTCTATATCAGGTTAAATTGTCCTCAGGAAGGAAGGGGAAATAAAGACATTCTCAGATGAAGTACAACTGAAATAATTTGTCACTCATAGATCTACTCGTAAAGAATTGTTAACAGAAGTTCTTCAAACAAAAAGGAACTGATAAAGAAAAAAACCTTGGAGAATCAGGAGGGAAAAAGAAGGAAAGAGCAGAAATATTGGTAAATACAGTAGACTATCCTTCTCCTCATGATTTTTTAAAATCATATGTGATGATTAAAAGAAAAATTACAATAGCATCTGATACTTAAGGCAATGATCTTTAAAAGTGGGAAAGGTAAAAGGAGTTAAATGGAAGTAAGATTTGACACTTAAAGTGGTAGAACATTGATATCATTAGATAAAACTCTTTGGGAATCTATAGTCTTTTCAAATGTTTAATTTTTTTAGATAAACGAGAGCAAGAGTGGACTAGCAATGCTTGAAACACCAAAGATGACTCAAATGCATGATGATAAATGAAACAAGCCAGACTCAAAAGGCTACCCACTCTATGATTCCACTTATAATCACACTCTGGAATATGCAAACCTCAAGAACAGAAAGTCATCAGTGCTTGTCAGGGGCTGTGATGGGAGAAGGAGATTGATAGCATAGGAGCACAAGAGAACATTTTGTGGATATGGAAATGTATCTTCTCCTTCTCGATTGTGGTGGTGGTTACATGATTGCATGTACTCTTCAATGTTCATAGGCTGTACATCTGGAAAGTGTAAAATTTACTGTATGTAAATTATACCTCAAAACCTGAATTAAAAATATCTATCTTTTTTTATTATATTAGAATGTCTGGATAGCGGAATTTCCTTTTCACATTTTTATCTGACCTCTGAAAGCTCTACAATGAAATTATTGGGAAAGGAAGTTTTGGCATCTCTATTTGATCATGTGGTTCCTAGTATACTCCCTTGAAATCATCTGTTCTAATCCTTTTTTCTCTATCCATTCTCAAATGCTCTTCTAGGCTTACTTTCATGATTTGTATCAGCGTACTAGTCATACACAATTCTTTGTTTACCATGTGCTGAGGGATTACTACTGGATCCAGGGGTGTTAAGATGAACAATCCTCAGTCTTTGCCCCTATAAATCAATTCCTTGTCTTATATGATGATGGGACAATTCCAGGTACCCAAGTCAGAAACCTGGGTGTGACGTGGGAATTCTCCCCTTCCTTTCCTGCATAAATCCATTTGTACCCCAATCCTGTCTATTCTGCCTCCTTGTTGTCTTTCACATGAATTCTCTCTGCTCATTTCCCACTGCTGTTTCCTCACATGAGACCACCATCACCTTTACCTTGAAGTACTGCAACTGTATCCAAGTGGCACTTTGTCTCCAGGCTTACACTCCTCTGAGCTGTTTACTGACAAATGTTCTGTGTACTTCCTTTCCCCCTCCCCCCCTCTTTTTTTTTTTTTGCCAAACACCTTGCCAAATCCTTGTGTATAATGACCAGCAGGATGTAGTCCTTGCACTAAAGGGTAAGAGCTAGTGAAGTAGGCACATTGATTCACTGAGGAAAGAGTAGTTATGACAGTGAGCTACAAATATTGATAGAGAGATGATAAAAGAGATAAAGCTACCCCAGTTGAAAAAGTAAAAGCAAATACGTGTGAGGGTTTTCTATAAGGCTATGGATTCTCCTCTGTGCAAATAGAAGCAGATAACACATCTACCAGGGCATTCTAATCACCAAGTTTACTGAGCAATAAACTCTATGTTTCTGTCTGTCCGTGTTTCTAATTTTTATATTAGATCTATAAATTTTATCCTTCTAATTGGCTATATTTTCAGAATTGACGTACTTTTGAAATTCTTCACTAGAAGTGTGTCATTAGTTCCATGTGAGCCATAAAATACAAGTAATTATTCCTTTGATTTTTATTAGAAAAGGGACAACTTATTTAATGATCTTACTTATCAACTTGAATTCTAAATTCTAATCTCCATGAGGGCAGACTGGAAAAATTCTTTACCCATCAATATATCTCCCACTCTGTCTGTCACTTAGTATACTCCATTTGTCAGTTTGGGAGGAATAAAAATGAAATCGGAAATCATGCCTCTCAGTGAATTGCCATGATTCAGAATGTTTAACTCAAATTCTGTAGATTTTGAAAGTTGTTCAAAATGAAGAATTCAAAGTGCTTTAATAATGCCTCATTAGAACACACAAAGACATCCCACTAGATGAGGTTAGAGCCTCCCAAGGAGGTGCCTCAACAATTAGTGTGACCTTTTTGTATGTATAGCTCTGGCAATATTTTAAGCCATTATTCTGTAATAGGAATAATAATAGCTTGCATTTATTGAGTGCTTCCTTTTTTACCAGACACTGTTTTATATAGGTCACCTCTATACTCTCAATTAGTGTTTACAATCATCCAATAAGAGAGATCTTACTAGTATCATGATCTACAGATGAGAAAATGGAAGTTCAGTGATGTTAAACAACTTGTTTAGGATCATGGAAGTAGCAAGTAGTGGAATCAGTGATTTTGTTGTCCATTCTTGAATTGTGCTAGACATAATGCATGCCATTTGCAAGGTACTTGTCTGGAGATAATCAAAACTCACAAAACACTGCAAAATAGAATTTCCACCTACTGACCACTTGCATGCCAGATAATCTAGTCATTGTTATCTTTCTATTTATATTATTGCACTCAACCCTATAGTGCAATACGAATCTGTGACTGTCATCTTCTTTGTTTTCAGCTTGGGGTGGGAAAATGGAGGGATTATGGATTCTAAAATGGAAAGATTAGAGTACTGAGACCAGAGGAGCAATTTAAGATCATAACATCTCACATGATCTTCAGGACCTCAAGGTCATTTACATCACATTAGGATTAAGCATTGAGGAAGGCCATAACATCAGCAGTAATGATGATGCAAAGGAGGGCTTTGGAGGGCTTTAGCTACTGTGAAATCTCATTCAGCTCCTCAAACCACCTAAATAAGCATATGATCTAAGAAACATACATGATACTCAGCTTCAAGAAAAGTTCTACTAATGAGGTTTCCTCCCCCCCTTCTCTTTGCATAGAAATTTAGGATCCAACACTGATGAGCAATATGGAAAATGTAGAACAACGGTATTCCTGGTTTTCATTCTCATCCATCTGTCCCTTTCCCTCTGATGACATGCATGTGTACACACACACACACAGCACAAAGAATAGTGCAAGATCATCATATAGCAGAATTAGGACTATGTTCCCAGTGAGCCTCAGTCTGTTCCAGCCCTCAGGATGAATCTTGACTCTCACTCTGACAACTTTCAGATGTAAAAAATTCACTTTAAAGTCTACACAAGTAGTACTTTGTGATCATTTTATATTTAATATTGCTGCTGTTCTATGAAGGCTCAGTTGGACTCACCCATGCTTTCATTTAACACACGATTACCATTACTAGAAAATCGTATGGAAGAGACACTCTCTATTAAAATCCTTTACTTTGCCAATTATATTTCTCTGTGCCTGGTTACTCAGCCACCCTTCATGTCACAGCAATGCCTGTGAAGGTCAGTCTACATGCTGTCAGGTAGCATTAGAGTGACTTCCAATTTCATTTCTGTACAGATCCTTCCTGGAGTCCCCATCATTAGACACATTTGCTTGTGGAGTTTCCAGCTGGGTACATTGGGGTTTATGTCACTATGACAGGTCACTAAAACTTGCCAGTACCACACTGACACCAGCCTTGCATTTTGCTTTTACATTTGTTTTAACCTTAATGAAGCCGTGTGCCGGAAAGACAGACTGGCATGGCAATGAAGAATGAATCATTACAATCCTCTGCAATCCAGAAAGAAATGTCAGCGCAGCCTCTCAATCTTCATTACTTTTTATATCTGAGTGCCAGGTGGATTTTAAATTTCTTTAAAATGCTTTCACTAATCAAGGTTCCATTCCAGCTTCCCTTCTTCCTCCGTATCTGCAGTCTCTTTCCTTTTCCTTCCCTTGTATTCAGAGAAAAAAAAATAATCATTTCAAAAAGTATTTGTACTGAATTTCTGTTTTGCTTTCCCAGGAAATCATGAAAAATGTGGTTGTGAGTAAATTGAGACATTTTGGCCTACAGTGATACAGTTATGAGACAAACTATTAATCTTTATTCTTTAGGTGAAATACAGGAATTAACGTAGAAGAAATTAAAGTACATTGAATTGTAAGAGCTTTCATATTTCAGAGGTATGCTTATTGACACAGGTGTTCTTTTAAAGAATTTATTTAAAAAAACAGTTTCTATGGCAACCGCATCACATTTAAGACCAAAAAGAATTAACTTCAACTTGAATTGGATAGTTTCAACATGTATTTAGATGATTCAAATAAATTGCAACAAAATAATCTGCGTTAACAGTCCAATATTACTCAGTGTTCTTTGTTTCTTTGTAACACGTCTAAGAATACCTATCTGACTTAATAAAGCCTCAGGGTGTAGAATCTCCATTGACAGGGTTTCTTTGTTTTTTTCCTTTCAAGGACTATATGAAATGACATCTAGTAAACCATGAGTGCACAAAGATATACATTTCCTCATATTTGCCAACTATGGTATAAATCTGTAAATTTTACAAATCTGACAAGTGGAAATACTAACTGTGGTTTATTTTGCATATTCTGTGGTTATAGTGAAGTTCAGAATGTTTCACTTTTATCAACTATTTTATTTCATTCATTGTTACTTCTCTGCTTTATTTTATTGGCTTGTCATTTAAAAAATTAATTTGAGGTATTTATGAATTTTTATCAAAATTTTTCCTTTGTTATATGTATAGAAAATATTTTATGCAAGTCTTTTCTTATTCTTTAACTTTGCTTATAAGTAAATACAAAAGTACTTACTTTTGATGAAGAACACGTATCAATTTTGGCTACGCGTTGGTTTAGGGTCTTCGTTACGAGCACTTTCATCTCTGTCTTAGACCATTCAGGCTGGTATAACAGAATACCACAAACTGGGCAGCTTACAAACAACAGAAATTTATTTCTCATGGTTCTGGAGGCTGGAAGTCCACGATCAGGGGGCTGTATGTTTGGGTTCTGGTGAAAGTCCTCTTCTGGGTCGTAGACTTCTCATTGTGTCCTTACATGGTGGAAGGCCAAGGAAGCTCTCTGGGGTCTCTTTCATGATGGCAGTAACCTCATTGATGAGGGCTCTGCCCTCATGACTAATCACCTGCTAACACCATCACCTTGGGCATCAGGATATCAGTTTATGAATTTGGAGGGGACACTTTCAGACCACAGCACTCTCCTTCCAACTTCATGAATGAATGTATACCTTTATTTCCATACCCTCAGTTCTCCTCCATTCTGTTGACTTAATACAAATCCTACATTGTATTAGTAACTTAAAATGTAAAATATGTTTTGATATCTTGAAAGGAAAGTTCTTCTTTTGTTATTTTCCACAACAGTGTTTGCTCTTCTTGTGCACATATTGCATTATATACATTTTAGGATCATTTGTCAGATTCTATGAAAAATCTTGTTAAAGTTTTGCCTGCAAACACACTTTGTTTTATTTCGGAGAAATTTTGGAGACTTGATGTCTTTTTTACATCGATGCCCTGGACAAAATGTCTCTAGTAATTCAGGCCACATTTATGTCTTTAGTAGTATTTCTAATTTTCTTCATAAATGTCTTCTGTTTTCTTACATTATTTCCTAGGTATTTTATTTTATGTAATTTTTTACATTTTTACCACTGTATTTTTAAATTGGTGTTTGTAGGTATGTAATATATTTCTGTTTTGATCTTGTATCAGGCCATTTTTTGCAACTGTAGTTTTTCAGCTGATTCTTCTGAATTTTTATGTAGACTATCATTGTCTGGAAATTTTTACCATTTTCCATTCTATTATAGTCTTTATTCTTATTTTGATTTTTTTCTATTATCTGTCCTCTATACCTATCACCTTTAGTTGTTTACATTTCCTTCTTCCACTGTGAATTCTGGGCATGCATGATCCCTTCATCTCTGATTTATTTTTCTGCATTAATAAATTCCCTCCTTACTTACTGTTAATGCCACTGTGAATGACTTATTTTTTTTAAATGTGCCAATCTCTCTTTTCATTTAAAATTAGTGTTTAAAATTTTTTTAACCTTTATATCTTGTTTCATATTGTTCTTGTTTTATTTAATTTTTGAGAGAATTCAAAATAGACACTTCCCCAAATTGATTTTTTTAATTAAAAAAATTTAGAAACCGAATTTTCCCTGTTTATTTAGTGATGGTTTTATTATTTTTATATTGTAATATAATTTCACAGGACTCATGCTAGTTCTCGTGCTGGCTAATTATTGAGCAAAGAGAGGTCTGTGATTAATGCTAGTAATTTCTCAAACTGAGTGTAAGGATGTTACCTCACAGTTCATTTGATGGTATCAGATTTTTTCCTTGGATCTTGAGTTGGAGAACAAGATCAGTGATAAGAGTTGAGGGAATTAGGTTTTGATGAAGTGTCTGAGCATCATTTTCTCTCCACCTGGTGAGGCCACTATCCAGCTTTCCTTACCTACTTTGATCTTCCGCCACGGTCTATCCCCTAGTCTCACTCACCGCAAGAAACAGCACCTGCATCAAACCAATTGCGCAAGCCAAACCTGTAAATTACTCCTGACATCTACCTCTCCTTCTCCACTGAAAATCCTGTCGATGCAACTTCAAGGATGTTTCCAAAAAATATCCATTCCATTCCTTCTTCATTGCCAATACTTTAGCTAAATTCACCATGGAGTCTCCATAGACTGCAGAATCACTCTGTCTGATCTCCTGCCTTTGATTTTTGCCCCCCTCCAGTCCATTCTCTATACAACACCCAGTTCACTTTAAAGCATCTAGATTGATTTATAGTAATCTGTTCCTTAAAATATTCTGACATTTGCCTATGATATTTTCTTTACAATACAAAGTCCAAAATACATCCACATGATTCATCATCTAGCCCTTGACTCTGCTTCCAAAGTCATTTTATATCATTCTTTTTTCCTCTCTAGTAAATTGACAGACTTTCCTTCAGGTTCCAACTGTACCAAACACTTTCTCAACAAAGAACCTGGTACATTCTGGTCCATTTGCCTGGGTCACACTTAGTCTCTGAATATACTAGATAACTTCTTCTCATCCTTAGGATCCCAGCTTAAGTTTCGGTACTTCAGAGACATGTTCCCTGGCCAGATATCCATACTCAGTGCAAAGTAGGTTTCTGTGTTGCATTTTTACTACTACTTGTGACCTCTTTTACTAGACTGTAATGCTACAAAATCTGATATCTGGTGTTCTCAGTACTGTACAGAATCTGGAACACGGTAGACATGTTGTAGATGCCTGTTGCACTGAAGATGTAATCAGATTCTTTCTTCTGCCCATTGTGTCAGGAAATACCTTCTCTAGATCAGGGTTAATAGAGGATATACATGTGGGACACTTCTGCCACAGGACTTCTATAGTGCCCTAAGACCTCTTGATATATTTGATTATCAATGCTGTTTTTTTTTTAAATTATTTTGTTGAGGTCATATTGGCTTATAAAATTGTGTAAATTTCAGGTGTACACTATTATATATCAGTTTCTGTATAGATTGCATTGTGCTCACCATCAACAGTCTCGTTTTTATCCATCACCATACATATGTGCCCCTTTACCCCTTTTGTCCACCCCCCAACTCCTTTCCCCTCTGGTAACCAATAATATGTTCTCCTTATCCACCTATTTGTTTATCTTCCACATATGAGTAAAATCATATGGTGTTTGTTCTTCTCTGAATGCTGTTTATCTGCCAGAGGGTAAAAGAACTTCAAAGGAAATGTTGTCCCCTGTCTTCTTAGCCTTGTCTCTCCTCCAGCCCTAGCCCCTCCAGATGAAGGAATTTAGTGGGATCCTGCCATGATCTTTTTTTTATTTCCAACACTGCATTACTTTTTCAGGAAAAAATTGAGTTGGCACTCAGTGTCATTCTTTAATGTTGTTTAGCAAAAACAGTAGCTCAAAGATTATGGTATCTATGGATTCTGTTTTTCAAGTCTCCAATGCTGAACTGATTTCTGCTTTTAATTTTTTATTATTGTTGTCAATTTAACTTCATTTCTAGGAAGCAACAGGAGTGGATGGGTGGTATTAAGTCAGAGGGTTAGTAGGTTGGATATCTTTATTTGTTTGCTCATACTACGATTTATTCTCCCAATTTTTAAACAAATGCCTGCACTATATTTGACTATTACTTCTTTGTTGGTATATCAGTTTCATGTGGCTGCCTTAACAAAGTGCCACAAACTGCATTGTTTAAACAACAGAAATTTATTCTCTCTTCATTCTGGAAGCTAGAAATCCCAAATCAATATGTTGACTGGCCATGTTCTCAGCAAAGCCTGTAGGGGAAGATGCTCTCCTGTCTCTTCCAGTTTCTAGTGGCCTTAGGCATTCCTTGGCCTGTAGATGCATCATTCCAATTTCTGCCTCTGTGGTCACGTGACTGTCTTGTCTTCACTGTGTGTCTTTATCTTCTCCCTTTTTAACAAGGACCCCAGTAATATTAGATTAGAATCCACCCTAACTACCTCATCTTAACTTGATTACTTCTGCAAAGCCCCTATTTCCAAATAAGGTCACATTCACAGTTACCAGGGTTTACGACTTCAACATACATTTTGGGGAGACACAACTGAACTCATAACAAATAGTTCCTATTGTTCTTGAAAATATTTGTAACTTATTCAAATTTAAGTCTTGAAAATGAGTTAGAGTCAAAATGGCCATATAATGTAGTGTTCAAAACACGGTATAACCATATGGTAATAAGATTGCTATTTTGTTTGCTAAACTACCAATGAAGAAAATTTAAAAATGCGTTTAACAATGGCAGCATCATTGCGATAAATATATAACCTCTCACATAGTCTACTTGATTTATAATTTCTGACAGATATGATCATACCTAAGCCTCAATACATCCTGTTACTTAATACTTATAGTACATATATATAAGTCACTTCTAATCCGTTGGTGGTTTGCAAATTTATTCCTGTTAAAACAGGAAATTCAAATACCCAATTTCCAGCTACTGGTGCTATCCCACCAAGTGGTTGCTCTATTTATATTTTCTATTTCATTTGGCTTTAAAAATAAAAGTTCAGTACTCTAGTCAAGAGTGACAATATTTAAAACACTGGATACAATGTTGAAAACATTAGATTAGAGGTAACACTTTAGAAATATCAAAGCTCTTTGACAACTGGTCTGTGGCTCCTAACTATATATCCTAGCAGATATAGTTGAAGATACAGAAAACTGGAAGAATTGAAGAATTACACTGTGCCTAGGAATTCAAGGGCAATAAAAGCACTCAGAATAGTAGTTCCTCTAGAATTCTGCATCTTCATGAGTGATATAACTCCCCACGTACTCCCAGTGAATCTAGGGCAATAGAAGTTATGAAAAGATGCCCTATTAAAGCATTCATATGCCTGGTGTTTATAAAACAATTTTGACTGATGTTAAATGTACGTGGATGAGCAAAACACAAGCAGTTAAACTGATTATAATACCTGGAAGGGGTATTTTCCATTTTCATCTTGTAACTCTTCTATGTCCAATCATCTGTGGATAAAGAAGGTCAGACAAATATTAAAGTCGGAACACCAGCTCTGGATTGCTTAGGAGAAGATCTTTTCTTCATTTGTTCCGTCTCTCAAAATTGTGGACATTTGATGGCAAGCACAAATGTTAAATCATGTCCCCTCTTTTTCCCAAACAAGGAACACTTAGTTTCTGTTTAGTATAATAGTCAAAATTCCAGGAACTCTGAATATCTTTTGGGTAGTCATTCTGATTTGCTTTGACTTATATCATAGGTGACACTTACCCAGCTGATTAATCACATAACTCTGTTCCAATGAGACCGAGAGAGTACTGCATATTCTACAAACCTTATTTTGACTAAGAAATATCATTTAATTTTCTAAGCCATTCAAAGGAAGGAAAACTTAAGCCACAGAGCTGAATATTCTGTTACATGGCCTGCTGTTGCAGAAACCCTCTTGACCTCTAAGATTTACTAAAATTGTGGAGTCTTTTTCCTGGGGCAGTTAGACTCCATTGCTGCCTTATTTATGGAAATAAAATTGAAATTAACATAAATTCGTCTTATGCAAGAATGAAATTACGGTGTTTCTTTTAAATTCAGTAGCTAAAGCACACAGTGACAAAAATAAATGTATGCCAATTGAATTGGTTGAGTAGCAAGAGGAGGTTTCTACATGGCAATGTGTTTTGACCCAGGATTTCATTACCGTATAGGCATAGGTCCAAGATAAAGAAACAATGGCATATCTCCTGTCACCCAATTTTCTTCTCCCATGGGTAAAAGTATATAAGCCATTCTTTTTTTATTCCTCGTGAATGGAATCAAAACAAAAACAACTTGAGTACCTGCACTGAATGGGTTGGCACTGACTGGATTTGATTAAGAATGAACGCCACTAACTAGGTTGGTGGATGTGGTTATGGCAGCCATCAGTAGTCAAATGGTGAGGATCTGGTATTTGCTACCAACCCAAACATGGAGCCATGAAGATTAAATGGTTTGTGATGGATGATAAGGAAGTTTTCATACCTCTTTTTAAAATTCCTTTTTTCTTTCATAAAAATCAATCTACCAAACCCCCAATAAAGCAAACTCTTAAGTATAAAGGTATAATTTGTGTTTCTGAAAGAATACCAAAAGTTGTGATAAGCCCAACATCATGTTTGGCATTTGTCAAGCCCCAATCAAGTTTTCTGCGCAATACTGAAAATTTTAATTTCTATTTGTTTTCTAATTTTTCTATTTCTCCCAATATCCCAGTGTGTGGTTGTATTCCTTTATGTTTTTTCCACATTTCCAAAATGCTTTGACTCATTTGAGTGTAAAATTGTACTCTGGGCCCCTCTGCTTATTCCCTGGTTTTGCACTGAATTTGTATGTCCATCTCAGAAGAGAGTGATTATCAACAGAGTTGTCCCCAAAGTCCATCTCTCACTTAAATATGACTCGTTTATGTCATTTGAGCAAACTGTTTTCAGTCAATGTCACCTGAATATTATGGCCATATTGACACTCTCCTACCTTATCTCAGCCAAAGAAGATAAATTATTTCCTCATTAATGTTTCCATCTCATTTTTTCTAATGTAAAATATAATGACCTCTTCTGACAAATTCAAAATCCTAAACACAATGATGGTAGGCCACTGAGGCAACTTCAGGACATCTCAGTATGATTCTTGGTTGCATGTAGAAACAGATCACTCTGAACTATAGTTTGTGAGATCATGTTCCCAGTGAAATAATTTATTTGTTTCCTCACAACATGCAGCATAAAGTCCAATGATCCATCATGGCCGATGCATTGTAACCCTATTTTTACACTTTGTATCGCATCCCATTCCCTTAAGCCACACCAAACCTTCTGCTATTTCCTGTATTACACGCCTGCCATGTTGCACTTTCTCTCCCCTCTATAATGAAACTTTCTCTTTTAATTGTCCAACAGATAAGCTTCTAAATGCCTTTTAAGCCACTACTCCCCTGGTGCCTGCCATGATAAGCCTTGGGACACTTTTAAGGGTAAGTGATCACTCCTTCCTCTGTGATCCCACAGCCTGTTATTCACTCCTTTATTGGAATTTCATTATGTGGAACTAGTTAGTTTTGTCAGCACTCTTGTGCTCCTACAGGGCAGGGATGTTTGTTTGCTTTCATATTGCCTAGCACATCACCTCATACATGATACCTGTTTATTAAATGCTGGCTGCATGCGTGCTCACTATTTCTGCTTCTGAATGGGAGAACTCTTTCCCTCCATTCTGTGTGTATTTGATACATCTTAGAGATTGTATAATCTTCTACCACTGAGGGGATGACACAAATATTGATAACAATGAGAAAGAACATAAAAGGAAGATAGTGGACATTAAGCACTCTGAAGTACGCTACTGAAGTTTGTTTGGACCTCTCATAAACATGTACCTTCAGTCAGTGTGGAAAATGGAATGTCGGCGAAGCCATCCTTTTCTATCTTACATTTGAAACTAAATTTATAAAAATGTGACTCCCCTAAGTATTTTTGTCTTGGAAAATAAAATAGCCTGGGATCTAAAGGTAACATACAATTCACCAAAAGAAATTCCTAATGCCAGCACAATGTTCCACTGCTGATCACCCAAATAATGAGACCAGTTACAAAAGCTGCATAGAATACAAACAAATAAAAATATCTGTTTGTAGGCATCTGAAAGCTACAAAGGCATCCAGGACTTGAGAGGCCAGAATCCCCGAGAGAAGGAAAACTCAATGATGTAAGCCCAATATTTTATGTACCTTTTCCTTTCATCATATTTGCCAATTCATAGCTGCCTAAACAGAGAACTAAAGCAATTCCAAAGGAAAGTCTTACTCCAGGTGACATGGGAAGCTCGGAGAGATGGGATGGAAGTCACAACCACATTGGCACTGAATTATTAGCTTAATTTTAAGCATTGCCAACATTGAGCGAAAAGTGCCTGCTAAGAGAGTGAGAAACTAAATACAGTTATCAACATTTTCATGGTGCTGCAAAAATAAAATTTGGAGTTTAGGGATTGCCAGTGTGGAAGGACTTTGGAAAACACTGTAGGCTGTATGTTTGCAACCCTAGGAGATTGTGTTACCCAGAAATAGACCAGAACTCACAAAGAATCGCCCCTTTCCCCAACTTAGAATCAGCTCAATTTCTGATGGCAGGAAGGTGATTTTCTCCTGCATTTATTACCAGCAATGAGCTAAACTAAATCCTGTATAAAAGAAGATATTGTCATCCAGAAGCTCTACGTCTTTTATATACATAATGTCCAGGTTTTAATAAAAATAAGTGACATTCCTAGAAGGAGACAGAAACTAGAGGAAAAAAGAAAGAAACAAATACATAGATATAGAGAACAGATTGGTGGTTACTAGAGGGGAAGAAGGGTGGGGGGAGGGCAAAATGGGTGAAGGGGTCATTTGTACAGTGATGGATGGAAACTAGACTTTTGGTGGTGAGTGCAATGTAATGTATACAGAAGTTGAATTATAATGATGCACACCTGAAATCTATATAATGTTATAAACCAATATTACCTCAATAAAAAAAAGAGAGAGAGAGAAATAGACTAATTAGTGATAGAAATATTGAGTTTATCAAACATAAACGTTAAAATAACTGGGAATAACATATTCCAAAAAATGACATGATAATAAGGATAATTTTATCTTTAATCTATATCAAAGGAATGTCTAAAGCAGAAAAACGCATGACTAAAATTAAGAATTCAATCAATAAATGGTTTTAACAGACAATTATTCACAGTTGAAGAAAGGATTCATGGTCAATAGAAAACATATTGTCTAAAGCATGAAGAGAAAAAAGAATAAAACTCAAGGATATAAGAGACATATTTGACATAGACAAAATTTTTAAATATTAATGGCTAAGAATTTTCCAAAACTGACAAAAGACATCAAGATGCAGATTCAAGGAGTATTACAAATTGGAAAAAAATTTCCTTGGAATTAGCAGAGCAAGACTTTTAAATACTGCTGTGGACTGAATTGTGCCCCCCCTCCCCAAATTCGTGTGTTGAAGTCTAAACCCCAATGTGAGTATATTTGAAGATAGGGCTTTTAGGGTGTAATTAAGGTTATGTGAGATCATAAGGGCCAGGTCCTAATCCTGTAGGATTGGTGGCCTTGTAACAGGAGGGAGAAAATGAGATCTCTTTCTTTGTCTTCTCACTTGCTTCAAGAAAATGCCACGTGAGGACACAGTGAGAAGGCAGCCATCTGCAAGCCAGGAAGAGAGCTCTCACCAGGAACCAGCCCTGGAAATATTTCTGTGGGACCTCAGAACTGTGAGAAATTAATTTCTATAGTTTAAGCTGCCTAGTATGTGGTAATTTTTTATGGCAGCCCAAGCTGACAAATACAAGTACCTGTTTTAGCTATGCTTCATGAGTTAAAAGAACACACACTTAAAATGAATGAAAATATAGACAGTCTCAGCAGAGAAATGACAACTATAAAAATGAGCCAAAGAAAAATAAGCCCAGTAGCTGAATAGAGATGGTAGAGAAAAGAAATTCAGGGAACTTAATGGTATTTCAATAGGAATTATCTAATCTGAAGAGGAGAAAATGAATAGAATAAAAAGAGATAAAATGAGCAACATTCCAGGCATTCATCCAAGGTTCTAAGATACCTTTATTTAAAGTGTCAGAAAGGGGGGAGAGTGGGGTAGACTTCTCAATGGCCAAAAAATTTACCAAATTTGCTAAAGACATAAGCTTACAGATTCAAGAAACTAAGCAAGCCCCAAATAGGTTGAATTTAAAGAAGCCATCTCTAGTCACATCATAATCAAACTGCTGAAAAACAAAGATAAAATATCTTGAAAGCAGCTAGAGAAAATGATATATTTCTGTGGAAGGACAATGATTTGCATGGCTACAGATTTTTTGTCAGAAAGTTTAGAGAATAGAGGACAGTGGGGGAAAAAATCCCCCAAAACAAACAAACAAAAAATGCCAGAAATTGTCAATCCAGTATTTCATATCCAGCAAGAATTAAGAGGAAATTTCAGATAAAGGAAAATTAATAGAATGTGTTACTAGCAAATTGTTCTACAAGAAATTCTAAAGGAAGTTCTTTGGGGAATTACTGCTGATGGAAATCTGGATGTTCAGGAATGCAGAAAGAGCATCAGGAATGAGGATGACCTATTCTATACACACACACAGACATGCATGCGCACACACAACATATACACACAAGCAAAATAATTGCATGGCTATTCCATTCTCTTTTCACAAGAAAACCTATGTTTCCAATGGCATATCCATCATGCCATATTCATTGCATTTTCAGAAGTTTCAGCATCTGCCATTAATGTTTTTCTCAGCTTTATAGGCTCTGGGGTTTAGTCTCAGTCACTAGTTCACACCCCACCCCAGTCCAGCAAACATGTACAAATGGTTTTGAACATCAAAGACAAGATGTCAGGATCCCACTTTCCTTCTTCCCAAATGGCTCTTTTGCCTCTATATAAATGCAAATAGATGCGCATTGTTAAGAAGCCACATGTATCTTTATTCATCAATTTGTTCTTAGACATCAGGCCTTAGAGTAAGTGTTGCAAACCAAATCTGCAGGCCAGATCTGATCCATCACCTGTTTTTGTAAATACCAATTCACTGGAACCCAGCCTCACTCTTTGGTTTAAATATTGTGTATGGCTGCTTTCACACTGTAACAGCAGAGTTGAGTAGTTGTGACAGAGACCATATGGCCCTGAAAGCCTGAAATACTTATTATTTTGTCCTCTTTTGTAAAAGTTCGATCTTATATATATACAATCATATACCTATATATATTTGGAAAATACATATTTGGCTATTCTATTTACAAAAGCTATAAGTAAAACATCCCATAAACCTAGATAATAAAAGGAGCAATGTAGTGGTATTTCTAGAAAAATAAAAAGTCATCTCTAATATAAATACGTCTATTAGCCATCAGGAATTGATAACTGTTGGCAATTTTTCTATACTCCAGCTTAAGAATAGAAATAACAGACCTGCTCCTAAGTCCATAAGTTTTCATTGGGCATCCTGTTATAACCAGAAACATATACACCTACACAAATAAACAAAAAGTAAAGGCAAAATTCAAAATTTCTGAAAAACTGAAAACTGAAAGAATTATTTGCTAGTAGAAATTGCCCCAAAATAAATAGTAAAAGAAGTTCTTAAGGAAGAAGGACTGCATGGAAATGCAGAAAATAATGAAAAGCTGAGAAAGGTTGTATGTGGGGTAAATCTAAATGCATATTGACCATATATAACAGTAATAATAATTTCACATTGTGTTTAAAATATATGGAATTAAATGACAAAATTAATAGAACATGAAACAGTTAAAATTTTCTTTTTTTTTTTTTTGGCCCTGAAATTGGGAAAAGCACTTATATGTTAGACATTACTAACTAATGATGCTAATAAGGTAACTAATAAAATAAATTAATTAAAAAGGAGAATGAGATGAAAAAGTAAATATTTTATTATATAAAAGAAAGCAAGGAAGGAGAAAAAGGCAATATAGAACTGAATGTACACAGATATAAATGTAGTGTCAGTAGTGTAAATTTAGATGAAATACATTAATACTTTAAAATGTAAAGATTATCAGATTGGACTAAAAATTCTGAAATAAATATTACTTAAAAGAGATATTCTTAAATAGAAAAGTTACATAACGCTTGGAAGTAAGGAAAAATAAACAGATCAAATATTATCTCAATGAAATCTGAGGTAGTTTAGCAATATCAAACTAGACATTAAGGGAAGAAGAATTAGTAGAAGATAAAGGACATTTTATAACATTATGTATCAATTTACAGCAATTATGAACCTGTCTGGACCTAACAGTATAGCTTTAAAACATGGTATAATAAATGATAGAACTGAAGGGAAAGAAAAAAATAATCATAGCCAAATTAGGATCCTCTAATGTATACTTCTTAATATCCAACAGAATGAGAGATTAAGCAAAATTAGTAAGGATATGAAAGAGCCAAATGATATCAATAAATTTGACCTAAATGACATATAGATAATACTGCATAGAACTGACTATATGCTGGACCATAAAACCAGTCTTTCATTCTAGAAATGGAAATCTTTCAGAGTATGTTGTCTGAATATAATGAAATTAATCTAGAAATCAATAAGAAGTAAGTAGAAGATCTCCAAATGTAAGAAAATTAATTACTATATTTTTAAATAACTCATGAGTTAAAAAAGTAATGACTATGGAAATGAGAAAATATTTTGAACTGGAAGATGATTAAATGTGACACATTAAAAGTTGTGGGAGACACATCTAGCTGTAAATTTATAATTTGTGGACATTTCCCTATATATATTATACACCAATGAAGAGGTTGTTTAAAAGCAAACATAACTGTAGTAGAAGAAGTAAGACAAGTTAAGATATTATGATGTTCTTTTAACTAGTCCAGGTCAAAAATGATGATGTTTCAAAACAAGGTAGTAGCTATGGAGGTGGTGATATGTAGATAGGATCTGAATATATATTCTTGCAACAAAGGACTAGTATCCAAATATATAAAGAATTCCTATAAAATAGTTAAATAAAAAATGTGTTAAATACCTAAATAGAACAGTGTGCAAAGGAGAATATCCGAATGGTTAATAAACACATGAAAAGTTACTCAACCATATTATTGGTTGGGAAAATGCAAAATAAAACAACAAACTAGCCATTCTGCACTAAAAATTGCTGACATGAACAAGACAGAAAATACCAATATGGGCACAGGTATGGAGTAACTGACCTCATGCACTTCTTAAAGAAGCTGATTTTTATACAGTTTTAAAAGTTCTTTGACTCAATCTACAAAAGTTGAATATATTTATAACTTATCACCCAGAAATCTACTACTATTTACCCAATAGAATTTCATGCAGATATGGACCCAAGACATGTGCAAGTAAGTTCATAGCAGCACTATTCAGAAGAACCAATAATTGGAAAAACCCAATTGTCAAATGGATAAATACATTATAGCTTATTCAAACAATGATCTATTATGCAACAATAAGATGACCAATGAATCTCATAAGCATACAGTTGAGTGAAAGAAGTCAGATACAAAGAGTCTTTAATGTATCAATCCATTTATAAAGGTTTTTTAAAAGGGAAAACTTATTGATGGTTTAGGAGTTTAATATGGTGGTTCCTTTGGAAAGGAAGTAGGAGCAGTGACCTAAAAGGTGTGGAGGGTAGCTTTTGGATGCTGATGATATTCTGTTTTTTAATCTATATTTACTTTATGGAAACTCATTTAGCTGTATGCTTATGATTTTTGAACTATGTTGTGTTAAGTTGCAACTGAAAACTTTGCTTAAAATTGTGTAATGCAAAGGAACATAGTATTAACAATAGTTTCCAGTTAAAAAATTAGGCGGTCAAAATATCACTGCATTTTGAGAATTAACTTTATCCAATTTTTAAGTTGTTCAAAGTTTTTCAATGTCGATATTACAATACCCTAAGAAATTGGTAAAAGTTCTTGGTTTTATTATAGTGTAGTGTTAACATTATTAAATATTTTAAATAAATTAGACAATGGTTAAAATGATCAGTGAGTTTAACTGTTTAAGCATTATGTGTTGACTAAAATGACATGTCATTAATACAAGTATGCACGCATTTAAACTTAGTAACTGAGATAGAAAATGTACAGTAGAATTAAGTGGATCATTTCTGATAAGTCCAAAAATTAAGATTTCTTTTTTTTTTTTGTGGGGAAGACCAGCCCTGAGCTAACATCTGTTGCCAATCTTCCCCTTTTTGCTGAGGGAGACTGGCCCTGGGCTAACATCGTGCCCATCTTCCTCTACTTTATATGGGACGCCGCCACAGCATGGCTGACGGGCAGTGCGTCGGCGGGCGCCCGGGATCCAAACCCGCGAACCCCGGGCTGCCAAGCGCGGACTAAACCGCTGCGCCACCGGGCGGCCCCCTTGATTTCTTTTGTTTTTTATACATAGGTTGTTTCATATACCTTATTAATGATGATTAATAGATGATTTGAATAGTTAAAAAGCAGAATTTCTTTAGGATACATAACATTTGGTTAGTGAAGATTTTAAGAGATTCTGAAAAACTCCAGAAGGATGTAATAAAACTAGATGGACAGCTTGGTGGCAAATTAAATTTAATAAACACACTGGAGGATAGAATACATTTTAAGAAATATTTCGATATAAATCCACTATCTATTTTGTAATTGTTGTGATCACTGAGAAAAATAAATATTGAAGATATCCTTGTACTTAGTTCATGCACATTGTCTCATTTAGACAATTATTGAGTACTTACCATGTTCTTAATATTCTATATACATCTTCCCACAGTCCAAAATTATATGGAATAATCAAGAACCAACAATAACCAAGACACTCCTGAAGAAGAAGAAGACAGCATTTATCCATTTATATATTGAATATATATGTAAATACATTATATATATCAAGTATAGTATATATACTTGTTGTAAAGCTATATTAAATTTTATGTGGGGTACAGATTTAGGGATCAAAAAATAGACCAGTAGAAAAGCAAAGAGAGTCCAGCAACAGATCCGTGCATATATGGAAACCCGAAATACATCAGAGCTGTCATTTCATATCAGTGGGGAAAATAATCAATACACAGTACAGGGAAAACAATTGTTATCCCAGTGAGAAACAAGAAACAGATCTCTATCTTAACTGATAAACAAAAATTCATTGCATATTACTAGTGAAATTTGAATGCAATGTTTATTTATTTTTAGTTCTTAGGGTCCTATGACATCAATGGCCTGCTTCTTATAATTGTATTATGAACATGTGAGACGTTAACATTAGAGGGAGTTGGGAGAAGGAAAGAAGTGAATTTTCTGTACTGTTTTTGTAACTTTTCTATAAGTCTACAATTTTTTCAAAATAAAAAGTTTTTAAAGAGGTTGTATAAATAATATATGGTCAATAAAAAATCAGATTCCATATGCAACATGAATTTAAATGTGAATAGCAACACTTAACATTTTTTTGAAAACAATGTATGAGAATATTTTTAGATACCAAGCTTCAGATGAATTTAATTAAGGCTGACAATATTAAATTTAATAGAAACAACAAAATAGTAGCTTCTTATGTTTGTTGTTCTACCACCTTCAGAGTAATTTCTATGTAACTCTTCACAAAAACTGTAAAAGGTAGTCATCTCTACTTTTCAGATAAATTTAACTTAAAAAGGTTTGGTGATTTGCTCCAAGTCAGACAGCCAGTGGGTGGAAGAATGGGTTGCTATTCAGCTATAAATTAAACCATCTAAGCCTTTGATAAGGAGTGGATCTTTACCATATTAGGACACATGCCATTTTCTTGTCTGAATTCAGCAAAGGAATGCATAGCAGTAAACTATGGCTCTCTGCTGCCATCTCACATGGCTTCTGCCCCATGAATCCCATGGGCAGTAATCGTTTTCCCTAGCCTGTACTTCACTGTGCAGCCAACCTGTCTCTGAGATGTGTGCCCAGCATTTCTTGAAGCCTGTGTGATAGATTGAGAGACTGTGTTCACTGTCGAAGGCAACCATCTGTTACAAAGTGCTGACACATTTGTTCTGATAGCAGCACTGGGGAGAGATCTAACAGAGCGGCTGTGGTGGTGGGGATAGAGAGCAGCTGACAGTCCAGAGCCCCATGAGGACACAGTGGAAGTCTCTAAGGGAACTGAGAAAGACCAAAAACTCTCATGCAAGCAATCCAGTTTGTGACACGCGAGATATCAGCCAAAGCACAAAGTGTAAGCAGCTTTCTCCATCTGGGAATGTGAGTTTTCCTTGGAGAAGCACATGCAAGCGTTTGCAAACTCATCCCTCCCTTTTGGAATAAATGATCCCGATACAAACAGACTATATCAAATTCTATGATTAGGAACCCCTTTCTTTGGGGCATAAGCTAAGAACTAATTTATTCTCTGCTTCCTAACAGCGTGATGGTGCAGCAGGTGAGAATTTATACATCAGGGACACCCTGACAACCTTTCATAGGAGTGAACACTGGAGCTGGCACAGACAGGGGGTATGGCAGGCAAGATAATGCGCCCTCCCCAAAATGTCCACTCGAATCCCTGGGACCTGTGAAAATGTTATGTTCCATGACAAAAGGGAGTTAAGATTGCAGATGGAATTAAATTTGCTTATCAGCTAACTTTGAGATGGGGAGATTATCCTGGATTATCTGGATGGGTCCTTATAAGTGAAAGAGGGAGGCAGGAGCCTGTCGGAGTGATGCAGTGTGAGAAAGACTCAACCAGCCATTGGTGGCTTTGAAGATGGAAGGGGGCCACCAGCCACAGAGTGCTGACAGCCTCTAGAAGCTGGAAAGACAAGAAAATGGATTCACTCCTCCAGCCTCCAGGGAGCATGCAGCCTCGCTGAGACCTTAATTTTAGCCCACTGAGACCCATTTTAGACTTCTGACCTCTAGAACTGCATGATAATAACACTGTGTTGTTACAAGTCTCTAAGTTTATGATAATTTTTTACAGAAACAATAGGAAACTAATTAAGGCTGCATATGATTGCATAGCTGCTCCTGCCTTTTACATTTTTTGCATATGATGGCAGACTCAGAATAGGTTGATAAATTTAGCAGCAGTAACTTAGTGGTGAGAGAGAAAGATGTTTCATGGCTGCATGTGTTTGCATCGTATGTTGAATTCTATCATACTTTGAGCTCTCCCAATTTAGAGGCAATAGGGACAGTAATCAAACAAATTCCTCTTTGGAAATAATTCCATTGCTCTGGTGAGAGGAAATTATGAATGGTGTCCAGGCAAATTCATTTTGGCTATTGTGTGAAGGACTTTGCATGACACATTGTATCATATTGTATTGTATTGTATCACATTTGTCAAAGATACAATAATTTTGAGAAGAGAAGATTTGAAGAATAATGCTTTAATGAGGCATATGAGATTAACTGAGGCCAGCTAATGTCCTTTGCTTTCTTCATCCATTTACCAAACATGTTTTAGGAACTGTGTTCTGTGTGGAGGTGATAAAGAGATGACCAAACTTAGTTTGTTCTCTCAAGAAGTTAATTGTCCCATCAAGGAGACCATCCTACGGATGATTAAAATACGGCACGGCAGATGCTTCCCTGGAGGTATGAATAGGATGCAGGGTGTCAGGGAGATGGTGTTTGATGTAACTGGGAGAGGATAATCAGCAACATTTCACAACAGATCATCTTGCCTATGTACCCTCATCACATCCATGAACACTCTATTGTTGCAACCAATGTCCTATTAAACTATTTTCACTATTTACTTGTCTGCCTTCCTTGGTTGTTTTTTGTGTCCTTAAGGAAAAGACCTGTATTTTTTTCATATGTGAAGTACTAGCAACTGCTTTCGGTTTTTGCCGTTCTGATGATGCTCAACAAAGCCGCTCACTTGCTGGGTGAGTAAATAAATGAATGACTGAACAAATGAGTGAATCAATGAAAGAGTAAATGAGTGAATCAGGTGACATTTGACCTCATGGATCTTGAAGTACAAGTAAATAATCCACGAGCTGGGGCAAAATAATATTCCAAAGCGAACGTATTGTTTGGATTCAAATTCCAAAGACATCCCTTAGCCCTACACTGTTCTTACATATACTACCACCTACACCGAGGTGCACTCAAACCTGGAGATGCTAGACCAGCACAGGTGTCCAAGGAGGTGAAGGTGTAAGCGTTCTCTCCTCTTTCTCTCAATATACAGTCACAGTAGTTCATTCAAATGACTTAGGAATGTGCACCCTGATATCAAGACTCCACGAAATGGAGTAGGAAGAGGCTTCCTTACTTTGTCCCTGAACTCAGAAAAGCCCTTCTGCCTTTATCCTCGCTGTCCACCTTGGTCCACTCCTTATTCCTACTTTTCCTCGACTCTTTCCTTTGTTCACGTTAGCTCTGGCTGAAGCCAAAATCACTCCAAGATCCAGAATCAAAAAGCTAAATTTAAGCATTTGCTTGCTTCTAAAGGGCTAGGAGACCCTAACACAACTAGAGCCAGACTGATCATAAACCGTTCTTAACTTCCAGAATTTGTATCTGTAGTGTTGTGTGTTTGTTTTTGTTCATTTTTTTTTCCAAGCTTTTCACTTATTCTTCTCCAAGAGAAAATTAAAGAAGAGAAGCTAACAGGATCCAGGGCTGGAATGGGCATAGGAGTGGGGTGTCAATTCCGCAGTCGCTGTATCAGGGCTCATCAGAGAGGAAAAATTTAGAGCCAGTTGGTTCTTGAGGAAAAAGTCATGAACAAAGATGTAAACAGTTTTCCCACCAATAACTGGGAGCTGAAGAAATTTTTGTTTAAATATTCACATAAAGTTATTTCAATTGCGTTTTTGGTAGTAACATACTCTGGGCAGTAACGAGCTTTTATTATTGCAGCTAATTATAAGAGGTGTTTCAGATGGTTTAACAAGGTAATTTTTGAAATTTTAATAACTAGAATTTATATGTGCTTCTTAAAATACGATTTTTGCATAAGTTTATTGGAGAAGAGAGAAGAATTTCTGCAGTTTGTGAATTTTATTAGGAACTTGAAACTGACACTTGCTAGATTTGCATATATCCAAACAACATACTCCAATTATCTCTTGGACTTTCTTATTTATAATATTAGTACTGGTTTACAGATTTGCAGAATTATCACTCCCAGAGTTATAAACATGCAATTTTATGCCCCACTAGTTATTTTCATATAAACACTTGAGTATATTTAGGAGTTACACTGGAGTCTATCTATTGATAGCACAATAGAATTTGCTAGAAACAACATTAAAAGATATTATAAAGTCACAGTGGTTATACCACAATCTATAGGCGTCTTTTGAGCCAAGTGGTAAATGCTGCAACATAGATCCGAAGCTAGTATTAATTTCTTAAATATATTACATTGATTATTATAGATAATCTTATAGAAATATATAAAATAACATATAAATTTTATAGGTTAATATTTTTTAAAAGGCAATGCCAAAGTTTCAGAATAGAGAGCTTATGGTATTAGTAGCTCAATTTTACGTATGAAAACACTGAGACTGGTTAAACAAATAAGGTACCTATTAAATAGAGCAGAAAGGAAGCAAGCTTCAGATTCTCAACCACATGCTATTTATCACATATGGACACAATCACACAGCCAGTACAGACCGAAATGAGCAAAGGAAAGTAACCCAGAAGATCTTAATATAGTGTCCAAATACCCAGGAGGAAATATAAAAGCATAAATAAAAAGCATTGAAAGAAACACTATAAATATCCCCATAATATTCATGAAATTTATCATGTAAATTTTGAAATATGTCACAGTTACATTTTTTGAAAAATGTAAAAATAACAGACTTTTCATTGAAATTGCAAATGACAAATCAAATTATCTCATGGAAAGTCTTGAAGTTATCATATTCACCTTTTCCACCCTACACCTCTGTCTCTTCTCTCTCTTTCCCTCTCTCTCTCTCTCTCTCTCTCTCTCTCTCTCTCTCTCTCTATATATATATATATATATATATATATATATATATAAAATCTTTTTTCATAGTGCGAGCGAGAGATTGGAGTCAATGACATGTTCTTCCCAGTACTAAAGTTCTTTGAGACTGTGGTTTTAAAGCAGCTACAATATTATGCTTGTCTTTTTCCTTTCAGACAATTAACAAGTGATCTAAGAAATGGAAAACATTTACCAAGGAAACTCCAAAGTCCAACAGTCTTGAGAAACTAGGCTTAGAGTCACTATCAGGCTAAAGTTTCTAAAGATTACTGGTCTTTTTAACCTTTTTTGACTACAAGACTTGAATTTGTCTGCATGTGACCTTTAACTTCTTAAGAAGTTCTATCAGAGTCACTTACACATGAAGCTTAATAGCAAATGGCAACAGAAGATCAATAATAAGGAAGTCCTGAAGCAATGAAACCAAGCTTTCTGACAGAGGCATGTCTACAGGATGATTGACAACATGACATCTGAGAAACCCCTGAGCATCTCAGATGAAGTAGGGTCACCTCAGAAAGCATGAGTTGAAAGCTGGCATGGTGACACATGGAATTACATCTTCAGACAGAGTTGGAGCAGCAGGCATGTATCAACATGCCAGGCAGCAATGTGAGATGCTATGATTTATTTTGGGCAAGAAAGACAGCCATCCAAGAGGCAGAACCCTAAAAAATGACAAGTCTCAGAGCTGAGGCTACCTCTGTGTTCCAAAGAACATGTGTCTGCCCTATTAGCATAGCTGCTGTGCATGGTGTCAGTAGTGACATTTTTTAAAGCACTCAGTGAAGGACAAATTCTTTGAGATGGCAGCGTCTGGGTAGTCGTCAATACAAGGGACATTTAATGTCACTGCAGCAGATTTGATAAGAATAATTTGTTTATTAAGGAATTTAAATTGCCTTTCTGGTATCTTAGCTCCTGATGATCTGTGGTGAAGTAAAAAATAAGATAAGGAAAGTGAAATTGCAGATGAGGAAAACAAAAACCAGAAAGACCAAGTTCTATGCATTTCCCTATCAGAATAGGCCTTAAGATAGAAGGTTGGCCAGTAGTTCCATGGAAAAACTGATAAATAAGATTTCGCTTATTACAGAAAATAGTTAACACTTCAGTGGATATGGGCAGCAAATAATGGCCCTCTATGACTTATCATTTCCACCATAGATAACACTGGTAATATATCATGATACAACTACCATCTCCTGGGAATGAGACCTTTGGTGAGACAGAAATACTTTGAGTTTATCATAACTATCAACATTTTCAAACTCTGTGGAAATTCCACAAAAAAATCAGATTCGTGCTTTTATGAAATATTTTTAAGCACAGGTCATATGCAAGGGCTAAGCTCTGTATTGATGATGTAGGGATAGAAAAGTCTAATGTCCCCAAGGAAACTGAGGAAGTCACCATGGATCTTTCCATCCTGTAGAGTAGACCATCAAGAACAGCAACAATTAAAACACATTATGATAAGGACTATTATTTAACTTATAAATAATGTGATATAGACCCAGAGAAGAGAAATGTACTTTGCTGTTTGGGAGGAGAAGAATCCGTACTAATTTTAGTATTAAGGAGAAGATGTAAAAGCTGTGTCTTGACTAACACAAAAGAGTTGGCCATTTGGGAAAAACTGAGTAGAATTGGTTAAGGAAAAGTCCTGGAAGAGAGACAACTTACTAAGTTTTCAGTTAGTTTGAGAAGTGTCATGTTATTATTATTTTTTCCAAATATTCTAGTCTCAGTACTTCTTTACACTCTTAAAAGTAATTGAGAACACCAAGAAGCTTCTGTTTATGTGGGTCATATTTGTCAATATTTACTGTATTAGAAATTAAAACAGAAATTAAAAAATATATTTATTAATCTATTTTAAAATAAGAATAATTAATCCATTGTCTGTTAACATAAACAACATATTTTATAAAAATTACTACATTTTTAAAAACCAAAAAAGCAGTTGGAGGTGTGGCATTGTTTTATCTTTGAAATCTATTAATATTTGGCTTAATAGCAGACAGATGGGTTCCCATCTGCTTCTGTATTCAATCCATTTAAATAGTAGTTTTAGTTGAAGTTTATCATAAAATCTGGTTTCATACATACAGATATGCGGTAGAAAAAGGAAGAGGTGTTTTAGTAGCTTTTCTGGATAACAACAGTGGATATTCTTCTTTGAATTATGCCAAAATTCAACAAATGGTAGTTTCTCAAAGTTGAGTTACAGTGTTGAATTTCAACTAATATCAATAAGCTTTTGGCTTATTGTTCTATCTTATATTGGTCTATCTTGTACCTTCAACGGATCTTTTACCCAAGCATGATTTTGGTCATTTAAAATCATGTTTTTATCTGAGTTATGCAGATCTTTCAAATATTGACTCATTTTATTGTAAAATATTATTTAAAATCACATCTGTTAATATCACCACTAACCTTATTGGAAAACTTTGTAAATACTGGGAAGTTTTTAAGCCCACGTTGCTGAATGCTTGTTTTCCCAAAATCTAAATTTCACTTGAAAGCTCAAAGATTAGCAGCTCAGCTTAAGAAGTGGGAGATAGACTGAGCTAGGTTCAGTTGATTTCCTCTCAGTCATCTCTCCCCTTTTTCTTTTTCCTTCTCTATCCTTGGGGCATTGTTCCTTGTGCGTAAACTATGCTCCAGCAGGCTGGACTCCTGCTTCACTTAATGAGGGCTGATTGCTTGGAGACGGAAGGAGAGAGAACAGGAGAAGCAGCCCAGATGAGGGAAAAGGCATCTTAACTTTGCTGCAGATTCCCCTGGCATTTTAATGCCGACGAAGCAGGTACGATCTGGGAAAAGATGCCTATAAGGTTCCTAATTAGAAACTTTATAATATATTTTTTTTTCTCTTTTTTGGAATAGAAACCCCTTTTCAGTGTATATACCTACCGTGAGACTTGTGGACATTTCTAGGCACCAAGAATGTATTGACTGTACGAGAGCAGAGCTCTGAGCTGTCCCTGGATCTCAGTGCCCATCTCATACACATGGAGCCTAAGGCTGTCCGATCTCACCAGGCACATACACTTGTGGTCAGTTAAGACCCTGATGCTTTTTTCCAGGGGAAATTCATAAAGTCATTTTCAAATGGTCTTGTCAAACCAGGGCTTTTTTAAAAAATAGGTTTTTTTAAATTCAATTATATCAAATAAACAGAAAGATATACAAATTGTAATTATACAGTTCTATAATTATCCCTAAATGAACACACTCATAAACCACAAACAAGTTGCTTGCATTTTTACTTAATTGTGTGTCTGACCTTTGGCCAACTTTAACATTTTTTCTTCTAAATATATTCTTATTGATTTGAGTCCATAGCTATAATTCTTTCCATCATGTTGAAGAAACAGGACTGCCAGTGGATCAGAAAATAGTTGTTTTATTCTTCCTATTGAGCATTCAAACCTACTCTGTGGGACAAGTTTTCTCTTATGCATGAATGAAATTTAGGCCAGGGGCAATCATTTTTCAGTTCCCTTTTTAGTGACAGAAAGTTTTCCAGTCATTTTCATCCTTCCACAAATGGTATCAGTTCCATAATTTCCCATAATTAAAGTGTCTAATTCCAGTAAGAAAAAGAAAACACTCCAAATTAATTGGAAATGAAATCTATTGGTTTAGGCTTGCCTGAAGGTAGGATTCCTACCGTTGAGGAAGGGGTGATGTGGCCCACTTTTCCCACCGTATTTAAGACTGAGTTCTGATTCCTCTAAGGGTAGGGATGGTCGCCTGGAATAAAGCAGTAAAATGTAAGGAAACAGGTTACTCTTACTGGTGCTGTCCTGAGAACTCCCGGGACTTGGTTGTTATTCAAAGGTGCCTCTGTCTAGACTTGACACATGATCAGCTATTGAAATTCTTTTAACACATTTGTGAGTCCTGCAGGGGCCCTCCCATGGCTATGGAGCTCTCATCCCCAGAGCCCTCCACCCAGCCTCATTTGTGTCTCTGGCTGTTTCCCTCAGCCGTTTGTGGTCCACCCATCGGTTGAGGTCATCTTGTGATTCCAAGCGTCTCCCTGGGCAAGATCTAAGGTTAATCCAAGAGAAGTTCTCTCTCACTTGGCTCATATCTTGTGAACAGGAAACGTTAATACATTTGTTGTCCCCACAACACTCTAGGACAGTCCGTGCACTCATATAGCGCCATCTTCGGAGCACGTGGGCACCCCAGACCTCTTCCCCTTCACGCTTGTCAGATGGGAGTCAGACGCCAATGGAAGCTTACCAGCCTCTCCAATGGTTTCCTTAGCGTCCCTCTTCATACATTTTTGCATGATGCACTCCTTGCTGAGGGGGCTGTAGAAGAAGGAGAATGTGCAGTTTCACAGGAGCTGAATCAGAAAGGTGTTATATTATCATTTTGTTATACAGTCTATGGAAATCTTTTAAAAATCTGACTGTCAAAGTAAATTTACTATCCCTTTCAGCTTGATTTCACCCATAGATTTTATGCGCAGAACTTCTTTGTCATTAACACTTTAATTAAGAGTTAGAAGAGAAAGACCTGGCTAAAAGTCCACATGGCAGGTCAATAGATCCCTGCTTCTGAGTTAGCATGATCTATAAATCAACACTACTCATGTATGATTTAAACAGCAGTGCTACCTAACAACATTATTCAGTCAACATCTGTCTACATTATGTTCACAATTATTTATCATGAGTGATTTTTTAAATGCTTTTTAGAAATCCACAAATATTAAGCGTATTTTTAAAAAGAAGTTAATTCAAAAGAACATACAAGAAACACGCCAAAACTTTAGGTAATAAAAGGAAGACTTTTTGTTTAAACTTACTTGAGATTTCTTGGCATGAGCTGCCGACTGAGGTGCTAGATGTTGAAAAACTAAGTTTGAATATCATCAGAAAATTATCAGTGTGAATAAAAGGCAAATTACAAACTGGTAAGAATATTTATAACATGACCGGCAAATGACTAATGGTTTTATTATTTGAAAACCCCCAAGAAATCAGTAAGAAAAAGACAACGACTCCCTTAAGACTGGCAAAAGATAGGAAAAAGTAATTCATAAATTACTGTGATAAAGTCCAAACTTGTTAATTATGTAAGAAATGCAAATATAAACAAAATGGGAGGCCAGTTTTCATCTTTCAAACTGCCGGTGGTAAATGATACTGCACAGTGTTGGCCAAGCTTCAAGATATTCTCGTGCAAAGCTGATAGAAGAGAAAAAAAGGTTAGAGATCTCAATTTGGCAAAGTATATGAAAGTACTTAAAATAGGCATACCCTTTGACCCATCAATCTCGTGTCTAGAAATTTAAATCAAGGAGATAACAAAGGTTGTGTGCCAAGATTAGCTACGAGAATGTACAGCATTGTTTCTAATCATGAAAACTTGGAAAATAAAATTGAATATAAAACACTACGTCAGTAGTTGAATGATACTTCCTTATAATGGTGTACCCTTTATTCACTAAACCACATGTAGCAAATTCAATGAAAAAGAAACTATTCTCTCATAAGTTGTATTTATTTAACATCTGCTTTGTGTGAGAGACTCTCCCACATACCAATGATAAAGCAATGAACTAAGACAGGTAAAATCTCTAATCTCACAGTGTACCTTTTAGTGAGTTCAGGATAATGTCAGATGCTTTGATTAAATGCTTTGAAAATAAATGCTTTGATAAAACTAAAGCAGGTTAATGGAATAGAGTAAAACAGGTTAAGAAACAGCATATACAGCATGATTCCATTTTAAGGGATAATTACATACATAGAAAAAAATTACACACATATAACAGATTATTTACTTTTAAATGTTTTTGGTTTCCTATATATTTTTTAAAGGTACATATACTGCTTTCTTTATAAGACAAGTAAAATTTATTAAATTAAAATTTAATTTAAGCAGCAGAGACATTTTAAATCATTTTCTCCTATTTCCTATTTATAGCTTTTTAATATTCTATAATTAACTATTGTAATTTCATATATATTAATTATTATAAATTAAAACAGATTTTATAATATAAAATGCTCTAAATCATGATTGGATAAGCTATGTATCTGTTCTTTTTTATCCAATTAAGGAAATATTAGGATACTATGTATTCACTACACACATTTTTATACCTACCCATATAAATAATTTTACAGCAACACATAAATGTGATTATATGCATGAATGTGTGTTCCTTTCTTAGTGAAGTCTATTTTTCTTCTTTGTTTTCTTTATTATGCAGGCATCTTCTCTCTTCCTCTTTACCAGCACATGGACCCATATTAACAACCAGAATGCATCAGTCTATCTTTTCCTCTCTCCCAACCCCATGATCATGTGATACTATAAAGGTAAGCAAGCACCATGGAGAAGCGCAGGGCAGCCCTCAACCATCTGGGGACAGGAGATGCTGGAGAAATTCTTCAGCTTCCCAGTCTTCAGATTGACAACACTGGGAGAGCTCCTATATGACTCCCAGCAGTCCCAGCAGAAATTTGCTAATATCACCTATTGCAAATATTGGCTCTTAATATCACAGCCCTGTACTGGCATTCTTCATCCTCTCTCTTCTCTCACTCCTGGTTAGGCATCACCTCCCACAGAAATGAAGTTCACCCAAATCCTTGTCCCCAAGCTCTAATTAAAATAAGCTGCTGGATATACATACATGGGATGGTGGGTTTTCTTGCTTATTTTATAAAACGAGCTACGTTATAGAAATTTTTTTGCATCATGATTTTCTCATTCATTATTTTTTATTGAAATTCCTCCTAGCATGTCATTGCATACGAAAGTGTCTCCCTCATGTTTACCCTCTCCCTCTCCTTCTCTCCCTCCTTGCCTCAAGATGCACATGCACGTACAGAAATGTGATGGGTCACACACATATGGATACATCTCTCTCTATATAGATATATGACGATATAGATATATATATGTTTGTTTGTTTATCCTTTTCCCACCTCAAATAAAGCTGGAAGGAACCTCCTTATGTTCTAGTACTGGATTTATATGGTCTAAATTTAGAACTGAGATTTCTTTATCAAAAAGCATTTGTATATTTTTCCTTATAACTTTAATAAATGTTGCCAGATTATTTTCTTAAAAAAAGATAGTATCATTTCCCATTTTCATCAGAAAGGTTTTATAGTATCTTATACCTCACATACCTACTGGAAATAGGCTTTATATCTTACATGTTTTCAGTCTAATCTAAAGTGATATGTTATTGTTACTTTTATTTGCATTTGTCTACTAGTGAATTTAATCTTTTTTGTATGTTTCCTGGTCTTTAAACTTGCACTTCTGTTAATTATTATATTTAATTTTCTTTGCATTATTTGTTCCCTTCTTGCAAATTGGTAGTAGTTCATTTTATATTATAATTAGTAACATATTATCATCTGCATAATACAATTTTTCCATCTCATGTGTTTGTCTACTGGCATTTTTCTTGGACCCTTTTGCTATACAAAGATTTAAATTTTTCTCTAATCCAATATGCCAATTTTTCTGTAAGACATATCTGGGGGATTCAAGCCTGGGTTAAAAAGAGAATCTCTTTGACCCTTATTTGTAGTCTGCTAGGTTTTCTGTTGGAATTAACCCTTTTCATTTTTTTTTTAACATTTGGCTATGGCAATACCTTTTATTGAATAATTTATTGATTCTTTATTGAATTATCCTAACACCTATTTCAGTGTTCTGATATCCATTTTTGTTCCAGTGATTTATTTTTCTAATTTCATATTCCAGTAATGACCAGTTACTTTACCCTAAATTACAAACGTCAGTTTTGTAACTCAAATGTCAGTGTTTTAAACCACAAATATCTATTTTTGCTCATTCGACATGTCCAGTTCTACTCTGACATACATGGTGAGGTACAGTACTCCCCCCCTTATCCACGGTTTTGCTTCCATGGTTTCAGTTACCCACAATGAACTGCAGTCTAAAAATATGAAATGAAAAGTTCCAGACATAAACAATTCTTAAGTTTTAAATTGCACATCATTGTGTGTAGTGTGATGAAATCTTGCACAGTCCTGCTCCATTCCACCCGGGACATGAATCAAACCTTTGTTCAGCATATCTACACTTTATACGCTACCCGCCTGTTAGTACTCATCACATCAACTGTCATGGTTTTGCAGTGCTTGTGTTCAAGTAATCTTCATTTTACTTGATAATGTCCCCAAAGCGCAAGAGTAGTGATGCTGGCAATTTGGATATGCTAAAGAGAAGCTGTAAAGAACTTCCTTTAAGTGAGAAGGTGAAAATTCTTGACCTGATAAGGAAAGAAAAAATCATATGCTGAGGTTGCTAAGATCTATGATAACTTTTATTACAGTATATTGTTATAATTGTTCTATAATATGATTAGTTATTGTTATTAATCTCTTACTGTGCCTAATTTACTAATTAAACTTTACCATAGGTATGTATGTATAGGAAAAACATAGTACAGGTAGAGTTTGATTCTATCTGCAGCTTCAGGCATCCACTGAGGGTCTTGGAATGTATCCTCCACAGATAAGGGGGGACCACTGTAGTCTGCTCACACACATTCTGGCCCTCTCTTACAGCAAAGGGGAGGGAGATACGAATAAGCACTCGCTGTGTTGCTGCCTGGACATGACACACCCAATATGATGCTCACATTTCACTGGACAAAGCAAATCACATGGCTGTATTACTTCCAGGATTGTTGGAAAGTAGCAGAAGAAGAAGTAGAATAACTGTGAACACCCATAATCTTTACCCTTATGTACTAACACCACACCGATTTCATTGGTATCTGTGATACTGTGGATTTGTCTCTTTCATCAGTTCAGTAAAATCCTGTCTTTATCTCATCTATTGAACCCACCACATTTTCTGTCTTTACTCTTCTTCTGGAAATTTAAATAGACTATGTTTGATCTCCTATTATCTTCCATGTTCTTTATTTTATTGCTTCACATTTCCATCTCTTTGCCCTCTATGCTATGTTATGGATAGTTTATTTTGATATATTCTCCTATCTACTAATTTCTTCTGCTGCTATGGCTATTTTTGTGTGTGTGTGTGTGTGTGAGGAAGACTGGCCCTGAGCTAACATCTGTTGCCAATCCTCCTCTTTTTGCTGAGGAAGACTGGCCCTGGGCTAACATCCGTGCCCATCTTCCTCTACTTTATATGGGACGCTGCCACAGCATGGCTGACAAGCAGTGCGTTGGCAGGCGCCCGGGATCTGAACCGGCAAACCCCAGGCTGCCAAAGCTCAAACTAAACTGCTGCGCCACAGGGCCGGCCCCTATGGCTATTTTTTAAATCCTTAAATTTTAATTTTATTTTTTAGCATTTTTCATTTGTAGAAGTTCTATTTGGTTCTTTTGCCAGTCTGCTAAGTCATTTTTAGTAAATTCCAGGTTTTTATCATTTTTTTCAAATTTAGTTTATATTTCTTTAACCAGATTAAGATAGTTACTATATCATCTATGTCTGATAATTCCCATATGTAAAGGATTTTAAGTCTATTTTTTCAATGCATTTTTCTCTTCTTCTTTTTCTTGATGTCTTGATTCCTTCTGTGGTTAGGTATTTTTGATCGTTAGCTACTAATTTTCCTTGAATAATTATTTGTGGGGATTATTTAAGGCATAGGAGGAAGGTGTTATCTTTTGGAGAACAGTTGAATTTGTCTCTCCCTGGTGCCTATGGGCATTTTAAGTTGGGACCATTCTAAATTAAATTGATGGCTGCAGGTGTTTTGGACCACACATGTTACATGAATAACATGAATGCCTGGGGGTGCAAGATGCACAACTGCAGGCTTGTGGTTGCAAATTTTTACGTATAATTGTTTTCTACTTCACTCTGCTCTGCACAAGACTACTCTCCTACTAGTCACCTGGGAGAGGGAGTAGAAGGGAGGAGTTGGGTTAAATTAGGACTTACCTTTATCATGGGGACCTAGCTGTGTGAGGCCCCATCTCTGTTAAGGTATCTCTTGTTGGAATCCCCTTTTTGATGGGCTCCTGGCTTTTTCTTCTGTCCCTTATCCTTAGCAAAGCCAGTTAAACCTGAAGATTGAAGGGCTTCTGGAAATGGTAAGTGAAGTGATTGGGAAAATCGTCCCACAGGTAGCAATTAGAAAATTGTGTATACACACACACTCATACACACTATTCAAATGTGAGAAGCTTTAAGAATCTGGAGAAGAGTTTACTTTGAAAATTGCAACTGCAATGAGTAAGAATTTACAAGTCTTTAGTCTGTTTTGTCTGAGGGCACTCCCAAACTGCCATAGCTACAGAGGAGACAACTCCCATCCTCAACAATTTGAGGTGACAGAAGGCAGAGTTCAGAGTTGGAAGAGAGGTTAGAAATTTAATGAGCAAATGTTGGAAGCAGAAAAATAACAGAACTCTTGAGACACATAATCTGAATATAAACTCTTCCCATCTACTTGTCTGATGACACAATCACGTATGTTTGGGGAGGACCCTGGGGGTCCCAGATGGAGAAGGCAGCGTCTGGAAACTGTGAGAACCGAGCACAGATACCATGCTATACACCATGGGTAAACGTAATTTTTGGTTTAATCCAGCCACAGTAACTACATAGTAGAGTGATGACAACAATGAAAAAATCCTCAGACGTACACAACAAAGTTCAGAATTCCCCCAATATAGTACTTAAATATCCAGTTTCAAGATGAAAATTACTACATATTCAAAGAATCAGGACCATGTGTCCCCTTCTCAGGAAAGAAGGCAGTCAATAAAAACTGACTCTAAGTGGATCCAGATATTGATTTAGCAGAAACAAAGTCAAAGTCGCTCTTACAAATATGTTCAAAGAAATAAAATGGTCTCAATGAGGGAATAGACAGAGAAGTTTAATAAAGAAATAGAAAGTATGGGAAACGAAAATTCTACAAAGTATCATAATTGAAAAAAAAATTCACTAGGTGGATTCAACAACAGATTGGAGACGACAGAAGAAATACTCGGTGAACTTGAAGATAGATCAATAGACATTGCTCTGTCTGAGGAACAAAGGAAAAGCAAAAGAGAGATGAACAGCATCTCAGAGACCCGTAGCACCACGTCCATGTTTCAGTATGAATGTTCTTGGAGTTGCAGAAAGAGAAGGGAGAGAGAAAGGGGCAGAAAAATTATCTGAAGAATCAATGGTTAAAAATTTCCCACTTTTGCTGAAAACATTAACATACAGATCCTTCATGGAGCCCAACAAACTCCAAGCAGGAGAAACAAAAAGAAAGATTCCCCTAAGCACATTGTAACTGAGCCATTGAAAGTTAAAAATAAAGAAAAATTGTGAAAACAAGAGAAAAATATTACATAAAGAGGATCAAAAATATAATCCATCCTGAGTTCTCTTTAGGAAAAATGGAAGCCAGAAAATATTGGAACAAAGTGTTCAAATTGTTAAAAGAAAAAAGCAAGAATAAAATTCTCAACTAAGAATTCTACCTGCAACTAAAGTATCCTGAAAAAATAAAGGGGAAATATATATTTTTGGTATCAGACAAACAAAAATTGAGAATATTTGTCACCAGCAGACTTGCATAATAAGAAATGCTAAACAAGGTCCTTCAAGCCAAAGGGAAATGATCTAAGATGCCAAATCCGATCTACAAGAAGGAATGGAAAGTAATAGGCATGGTGAATACGTGAGCAAGCGTGAAAGGTTATCGCATGCACATGAGCATGCACACTCACACTCATGTACACACAGCGTAAGGGTTCATCACAGCAGTGGCCCTGGAATCGGCCTGAGTTGTTCTGTTGAAATAAGTGATGCACCTCCGCACACTGACCCCTGATGAAGGCATTAAATGTATTCACTAATTAATGTGTTGCTTTGTGATCATGGGCCCAGAAGAGTTTTGGGTGGTTTGTGCAATAGGATTGATGATTTGCACTGGTCCAGGTAAGACACCCAGAGGGCTCTTCCTTGGAGTCTGGTCATACAGCAAGACTATGCCAATGTGATAAGCTGGGTATAAGATGCCCCGGTTCAGAAGCTACCTTGAGGTATCGCATGCACATGTTAGAGATGCTGGATTTGAATAAGAAAGCACATCCAGCTGTGAGACCCTGAAGAGAGAGGACTGTTGGATCCCATGCTGGTCTCTGTAGGACCCTTGCAGTGAGGAGCCTATACGTATCCTTACTTAATGCAGTTGCTCTATCGTATCCTTTTCCTGAAGTAAAGTTGATTCATAGACGTTGTCATTTGGGGTCCCACGAGTCTTCTTTGCTGACCAAAATCAAACCCTATCTGACTGAAATCAGTAATGTATTATATTCTCATTTAAAGGTATATGACGGTTTAAAGCAAAAATAGCAACACTTTTTTGTTCAGTTTATAATGTATATAGATATAGTAAATACGACAGTAAGCACAGGATGGGAGTGTTAAATACAAATATACTGGTCAGAAGTTTCCTATGTTTTACCTGAAGTAATTGAATAATAATTTTAAGTTTACTGTGATAAATTAAAGATGCATATTGTAATCCCTAGAAAAACTACTAAAAATAATTCAAAGAAATGCAGCTTAAAAGCCAATAGATGGAATAAAATGGGATCATAAAAAATATTTATTTAACAAAAGAGAATGAAGGAAAGCAGCAATAAAAATTAAACAGAAGAGAAAAATAGTAAGCAAGTAGTAAAACAGCATACTTAACTGCAACCATATCAGTAATGGTGTTAAATATAAATCGACTGAATAATCCAGTCAGGACAGAAATGATCAGACTGGATTTGAAAAGAGTAAATTCTATTCCGTCTACAAGAGAAAAGCTTAAAACACACAAACATAAATAAGTTGAAAATATAATATTAGAAATAATATGCCCTGAAAAGAAACAACATCAGAAAGGAGGAGAGGCTAATTTAATAGAAGACAAAACAAACTTCAAGACAAGAGTATTACTTCAAAAAAAAAGACAGAAAGTTCACAATGATAGACAGGCCATCACATCAAGTAGCTATAACAATTTTATATATATATATGTAAAATAATATATATAAAACAAAGATTTATTCTGTCAGTTTTTACTATAACATATATATATATATATAACTATATATAATTATAGGGAGAAGTAGACAGATCCACCAGCATATCTGGAGATATTAACATAGTTAATATAGTTGGCAATTAACATAGTTGGCCATGTTAATACACCTTTGTTTGTAACTTATTAGACAATTAGAGAAAAACAATTCAGAATATCGTAGGTCTGAAGAACCACCTTAACCTAATTGACATTTCTGTAACAGCTTATCCAACAATTGCAAAATGCATTGTTTTCAGTTAAATCCTATCGGTATATATTAACCCTGCTGCCAGTCATCTCGATGTTTCCCCTTCTGTGTTCACAGGCTGTTGCCTCTTCTTCTTTATTGTTTTGTTTTAATTTTTATTTTGTTTTTTGATAGAGTGTTCGGTGAACAATATACTCTGAATTTTTGCATACCCTTAAGTTAGTTTTTTTTTTCTTTTTCATGCTGACAGTTGTATATGTGATCATTTATGCACGCACATGCTTCCAGTGTTGCAAAGAAAAAGTCTGATTTTTTTACACTGTAGGAAACTAGACTTTCAGTTGAAAAAGCTTTTAAGAATTTCCCTGTCCTCAAAATTAAGGAATTTTACCATACTTTTATTTGACCTGTAGCTCTTTTTTTTCAAATGAGGACAAGCCTTTATTTATTTATTTTCTCGAGGAAGATTGGCTCTGAGCTAACATCTGTTACCAATCTTCCTCTTTGTCTTTTTTCTCCCCAAAGCCCCAGTACATAGTTGTGTATCCTAGTTGTAGGTCCTTCTAGTTCTTCTATGTGGGACGCCGCCTCAGCATGGCTTGATGAGTGGTGAGTAGGTCCACAGGCAGGACCGAACCAGCAAACCCTGGGCCTCCAAAGCAGAACGCACGAACTTAACCACTACGCCACAGGGCCGGCCCCTGATCTGTAGCTCTTTTTATCAATCCTCTCTGAAACTTGTGAGCCCTTCCTACTTACAGGCTCAGATCATTTTTCCTATAACATCTTCCCTTCTCATCATCAGTTAATTAATTACTTATCATTGAGAATCAATTAACTGAGAAAAATTTCTCAATCTGTCTTTATTCTCCTTCTGCAGCTCCTGTTATAAACATTTTAGTTTTCCTAATCTACCCTCCAATTTTCTTATATTTCCCTCAGGATGTCCATTTTCTTACATTTTTGCACTATGCTTTGAAATTTCTTGCACTTAGTTTTGCAGACCACAATCTCAGTAGTGACCATGTTTTTCTCCAGCACACCTATTGCATTTTACAGTAAGAAAATCTTGCATTTTCTTTTTCACCCCAGAAAGACTTGTGTGTGCCTGAATGTTACATTTCAAATCCCTTAAGTTCTCTCTCTCCCTCTTAATTTTATGGGCTCATTTCTGTCCTCTCGCAGATCAATACCCTGTTTTTCTGCCTGATCTCCCTCTCTCTAGGTATTTGGCTGCTCAGCCTCTCATAGATAGTTGTGTTGCTTATTTGTTTGTTTTGTCAGGAGCTGGAAAGTGATACAGCCTCTCCCACTCTCTCGGTGACTATGGCATATAGGATCTGAAAGAATTGTCAGTTGCTTGCTCAAGATTCAGATGAGATTTTTGTCTCTCTGGCCCCAATCTCTGGGGCACAGAAGACCACCATCCCACCAGTCAGCTTGGTCTTGGCTTGTTGTGAGTTGATGCAACCTGTAATTGTCACATGATGGAGGGGTGAATTTGTTCTAACAAAGGCCATGTCTTTAGGTTGCTTTGCAGTCTTTTCCATGGACCATGACATTGTTCTCCAGTGATTATCTAAGGAAGTAAAAGCCTGTAGTACATTCTTGTTCGCTCTGCAAGGACTAGAAAGAATCAACCCCCTTCATATTTCCATCAGGTGGCACCGTGGCTCTCTGTCCGGGAGCGACCTGCTCCAGTCATCGTGTTCTCAGCAGGGCTGTTTCCTTAACTGATGTGCTCCAGAGCCACAGGATTGAGCTCTCTTTTCGCCTAACTCTTTTGGACACTATGTCGTCTTGAAACAGGTTAAAATAGCTTTGTGAAAAATCCAGAACAATGAGGGTTAACCCTCAGCACATAGGCTTTAGGGAATCCTTTAAAATCTTGTGTCTCTTCGAAGTACACATGGAAATGATAAATCTTTTCTTTTTCTTGATCAGAAGTGGGAAGATAATGGAAGAGCTTTTTAGAAGTCAACAAAACATAACTTCACATTATGGTAAAACTGTGAAACGTGGGGAAATTGCAGCAGTAATTACATGAGATTGGGTAGGTAATTGCATTCAGAAAAGCAGTTAAGATTTTTTTCAAGAAAAAGTGCCAGGACAGCTTTGAGAAGGTACTGGTTATAGAGCCAAGGCCATTAAATTGTGAGCGTAATAAAACCCAAAAATAACAAAGATATTGAGAGGAACTTTAAAATATATGTTTTTGGTTTTAGGATTGATGAAATATATTTAAACTATACATACAATTAGCTAACATTTCCTACAAATAACTCTACAAGCTTTGCCAGTTTTACTATTCAACTGAAGAAGAGAAAAATATGTATATTATATTCCTTGTAAGATTTTGAAATGACCTGAGACAATTTACCTATTATAATAAATATTCTAATAAAGTTTCTTATCCAGAATATAACAAAATATAATTCATTAACAAGAAATTACTTTCTCTTTCATTCAAACTTTAATATTTATCACTGGTTATTGAACCCTTCTTATAAAAATACAATGCATATAGATTCATAGGACAGAGCGCAAAAAAAAAAAAAGCCTACATTGTTGTTGCTGCTTTTCTTGTAGAAAAATTTGTAGGGAAGTGCCAAGTTGACATGAATGTGGAAAGAATTATAGCAGGTGTAATACATGGCCATTTAAATAAATGGTATTGATCTCCACTTATCGTAAACTGAAAAGCCCAAGAGTCGTTGACATTCTCTCTATTGGCTTTTTTTCTCTCAAAATCTGTTCTAGAAGATAGCAATTTGTTATGACAACGTGTTCTATTCATCAGGCCTGGAAAGAATCAGGCATTTGTCAATATGCATTCTGAGCAGTGTTCTCTCAGTATGAGCAGCATACTGTGGCTGAAAATTAGTCTGCAAAATCAACTGCTTGATACACTAAGTACAATTCAGCATTTACACCCTTTTTATTGAAATTGCCAAATGCAAGAAGAAATTGTGCCTTTTACTGAATACATGTATATCCATTTTCTTCAATCTATTATATGCTGGCTTATACTTTGGGAAACATGAAACGTAAATGGCAATAAAACAGAGGCACACAAATTGAAACAATCTTACCTTAATTATAACAAGTTGCCAAATTTTATCTGGATACAAGTCTATGAGTATAAGTAGTCTATGTTATCCTGTAATAACAATCTCAGTGAATTAACCATAGAAAGAGGGGGTTGTCTCTTAAAGATAGTGTGCTCTGGGTCTGTGTAAATCTCTAGGACAGCTGGCCCCACATTTAGCCAGATATTCTAGACTGCTTCAGTCAGAACTCACTGATAGGCACCTCCAAAGGAGTAAGTGCTCCTGCAATCACTGCCACCTGGAGAGGGAGCAATGGCCAGTAGGTGCATCCACCTGGGAGTGACTCATGTCACTTCTCATCTGCCAGGGCAAGTCACGTGCACCTAAGCGTCGCACACACCCAGACGCAGAGGACAACTGGATATTGGTGAACAGTAGTTGCCTACGACTTTTGCTGCTCTTCTGAATTCTTTCATGTCTCAAGTTCACGAATAACCATGCCCCATAGCCTTCAACGCCATAATAAATCATACTTAGCTTTTATTCTGGTTTCACTAAGAGCCTGGCACTGTGCTAAACACTGTGGATGTATTATCCTACTTCGTCCTTAAGTAAATCTGTGAGGCCAGTGTATTGTCGTCACCCTTATACAGACAGTGGAACTTTCACTTCATTTAGAGTACATGTAGTCAGAGTTCAAGCTCACATCTTTTTCTGATTTCAAACTTATTTCCCATGCTACTATCTCCCATTAGGATTTTCTACCAGTTGCAGATTCCTAGCTGAGTTCTTTTATTTTAAAACCTAGCATAATCAAGTGCCTAGGAAATGGTATGTGGAAATGGAGAATGGGAAAGAAAGGATTAGAAGGTGATCTATCACCCATCCTTTGTATCATGGTAACAGCCATTGTGAGAGAAAAGGAGGAAAATAGTGACTAGGAAATCTCCTCTTAAATGTGCTAATCTGAATCCCTGATAGTACTTACCAGTGAAAGATAATGGAGAGTCCTTATCTGCAGAATGCTTTTCGCAGGTTATATCTGGTCTACTTATATTTCTTATAGTAAATCAATTTTATGGATTTATGGATTATGGAATTTATGGGGCATGGCCCACTTAAAATATCAATGGTAGTATGTGTTTATGAGGGTAGAAAATGGAGATGTTTTATCTCCAAAATAGCTCCCTTTGTGTGGATGATATCCTATGTAACATAATTTAAAGATCTTGTGTGTTCAGTCTGGGTCACAGAACATCCTGATGTAGCAGGATGACCTGGAAGCTGCTGGAAGACTTCATGCTTCACCGTGTCTCAAGGTTGTCTCTCTCCTGTGGTTTATAGGAAAGTCTGATATGCTTAAGATTCTAATTCTTGTGAGTCTGATTTGGCCATCTGACACTTTATGTTATCTTAATGCCTAACCAATTTTATAAGCTGTCTTACTTATATTATTAAAGTTTGGGAGATAGGATTATTTTCCTGTAAATCCAAGCCCTTTTGGATTTCTGAACAGGGTAGACCAGGAATCTGTGGGCTGCCTCTAGGGAGGACTCAGCTGCCCTTTGAGGGCTGTGAGGGAGTTAAGAAAGGTAAAAGTCGAATATTTTGAGTCTGAGGGTTTGCTTACATTCTAGATCAAAGCACTACATCGTTGAAAATATCACTTTTATTTCTGGTAATGATGTCAGTTCCCCTACGTTAAACCCAGCACATACGGGGTTAAAATCAAAAGCACTCATCCTCTTTCCTTGCTTCTCTAAGCTACATTCATCTGTAAGAATCAGTCTTTTTTAAACTTTGTATCCCTAGACTTCACAAGGTGGATAAAAGTTACAAATTGTTAAAAGTCTGGGCTCTTGCTGAAGTTTTAGCTAATTACCAGTTCTCCAGGTTTGTTACAGGGAAACTGACATCCAGAGAATGTCAAGAAGCTAAAGCTTCCCAGACCCCAACTCCTTGGCTTCCTGGCACCAGAATCCACGTCCACCACGGAGACAGACAATCAAGGACACGCAGCTGCTATTCCCTTATCTCGCCACCCTCCTCCCCCACAAGCAGCCTCACAAGGCCAAAAGCCGGCTGGTGGGAAAGCGCCCACCAGCAAGGCCACAGGCTCCCCCTCCCTCCAAGCAGCTGCCTTCCTCCCAACCTTTAAAACCCCTTTGCCTCCCATCTTTTGGGGAGATGGGACAAATTTGAGGGCTCACTCTCGTCTCCTGACTGATGTCACCTGAAATAAAAACCCTTTGCTTGCTGTAAGCCTGGTGTTCCAGTTTTATTTGGCCCCCTTGTCTGGCGGGTAGAGAACCTGGGTATGAGTCTGGTAACAGTATGTGGATATAATAAAATCTGCCTCACTGAATTCAAGTCTTTGAAATCTGAAAAATTTCCTGGATTTGTGCTGTATTCCTGTCCCCTTCCAGCCTTAAGTACGTGATATTGGTTCCATTTGTGTGATGAATACAATGGATTAAATGAGTTCTAAACAACAGACCAAGCACTATCCCCACGCCCGGGGCAAGGGGAGACTCCCTGGGCCAGGATGCTGGTGTGGGGCTTTATCCAGCTGGGTCCTGAGCACTCACACACTGCTCCTCATTGGCTGAGGGTCTGTCTGCTGGCCCCACATTCTTGTCCATTCACAGAGCCGGAAGCACCCTCAAGCCCAAGCGCTGGGCTTCGGTACCCACATCCCACTCTCTCTCCCTGTCTCTTTCTCTTCAGGTCCTCTGCATTGTCTAACCCCTTTAAAGCCCTCACACGCAAAAGATACAAAAAGAGTTTTATGGTTCTTAGAAACACATTTAATACACTAAAAAAAGTCTGTTTACCAATCCTGTGGAAAAAGACAAGCAGTTTTTTAAAACAAGACGTCTAATTTGCTGTCCCTGTAAGAAATGGCACTGCTTCTCCTCTTCCTCCTCCCTCACCACACAGATTGTGCTAGGGAAAGAGTTAATCCATATTTCATTCTCCACCTCTCCCAGTGTTAGCTGGGTCTCTGAGAGGATGCCATTCTACATTTACACAAACAACAATTCCCTTCTATTCCTCAAAATGATTGTAAATTACTAGTAGACAGAGGCAACATTTTGCATGACCTAATTTTCCACCAAGAGCTGCATGCAGGCAAATACTCTCTACGCATTCCCACTGAGGTGCAGAGAAACTTCACCTAGTTGAATAACATATGCACCACACTGTATTGCAAATAGTTTTCTGTGGAACCATGACCTGGAATGTATTAAAAGTTATTCCAGAAAAGAATGTTTTCATGGTCTAGTAGCTTGGACAGGCTGAGTGTTTATAGTTAACTTTACAGCTTAGTTATAGTTATATTACTTATAGCACATTGACAAGGCTGGCATGAAACAAATCTTTTCAGTTTTAACCTACTGTTTCCCACACTTATTTGAACCTGGACCACTTTTTGCTTCAATCAGGGGCCAGTGATTTTTTCTTTTGGGGACAGGCAATGAATGTTTTACATTTTGCTGGAAAAGAAAAAAAAAAAAAAAAAACGAAGAGGCTATTGTATAGATGATTATATAACCATTTTAAATATAACAGCTTGAAAATGTAAAAGGCATTTTTCACTCACGGGACAGAAAAAAAGAGGTGGCCAGTCAAACTTGGTCTGCAGGCCATAGTTCACCAACCTTCAGTGTAGAGATGGTCCACTGACATCACAGAGCCGAGTTTGGGATATTCACAATGAGATACTTGCTAAGTATACCTGCAGTCATGAAACTTTAGGATTTGATTCGAAAGTTGCTCAAGTGTTCGGAAAATGCTTGCACACATAATTGATTCTAATTTTTGTGGTTATTTATTCCACTTATACTTGGAAAAATGACATAAACATTTCTCTGCTTCCTTAAAATTACATATTGTCAAATTATGAAAGGATTACATACAAAATAATAAAAAAGAAAACAACCCCACAACTCAGAGATACTCTTAACAGTGTGTGAAATTTCTTCCAAAGCTTTCTAATGCATATTTTAAAAGCTAAGGTAGGTCCTTCAGACAGTACACAACCAACCATGCACTTGAGAGTGTCAGTGTAGTACCTGTAGGAGAATGATCTAATGAGGGTAAAGCAGACTGTAATTTAGATCGTGTGCAGTGGGCCTGCATGAAATATGCTGGTGGTTGACTTCCCATTTTAATGGATTTTTTTCACAATTTTTTTCCCTTTAAATTTCTGTTAATCAAATGAGATGTGGGCCAGATAAACTGTTGAGTAGCCACCAGTGTCCAGGGTGAAATCTCTTTTTATGCAGCAGAACTGTACTGGTTGTTTTAAATTCATGCCATGCACATCATAGCTTGTACTCCCTGTGAACTGAAATGTTCTGTCAGCACAAAGAATTCCCAGTAAAGCAATCGGCCACCCAGTTATGATACATGCTCAGATTGTTAGAGAGCCTCCTCTTCTAGCTTCTTTTTCATGAGCTAAAACCGAATTAAACAAATAATAGAGTTCATGGTCATAGATGCCTGTTGCTATGATCTTGTGCATTTCAATGAATTTTGCATTTTCTTAAATGCATTTTGCTTCATCAGAACCTCTCGTCACCTATTTCACAGAAAGATTCTGCACGCTCACAGAAGTGCGTTCTGAAAGTTTTTACTGATTGTTATGAAGACTGCAAATATATATTGTGTTTCTCAGATTCAAAATCTATTTGCACTTCAGTTACTATGGATTACAGTCAAGACTGCACTTCTTGGCTGCTTGATGGGACAGGGTCAGCTGGTGAATTTTACATCTGTTGGTCTGAAAATGAACTATTTAAAAGCTCCCTACATAAATTTCCCTGAGTGTTCAAAAACGAGGGAATAGTGCCAAGGGAAAAGAGACCAAATACTGCCAAGAAGCTAAAACAGACAAGGCTGCCAACAATATATTAAGCACAAATAACAAAGAAATATGGCGTGCATTGCTTGTCTTGCCAGCTTCAAGCCAGTTCCCAAATTTCTGTCAAATTCTAATGTTGGCAAAAAGAAAGAAACACATAGAGCAAATTGAAAAGACCCTATTCACTGGTCCACATTTCAGTAAAACAAAGTGAAAGCTAAGTAGCTCTGACAGAAAATAGTTTAGAGGAGGAATTCCAGTTAAAAGAAAGGACCGGTAGAGAGAAAATAAATGAAACAAGAAGAATATTCAGAGAAGCCCAGAAGCATCGAGTGGAGGCTCTTGATTGTTTTCTGTTATCACATTTCCTGGCACTGACAGTTTACTTTCAACCTTTAAGTGAGAGGATGCTGTATGAGAGAAGTTTAGTTTTTGAGCTCTAAGAAGCATAGGGCTGAGTCTGTCAAATGGAATAAGCCTCAGAGGTGATTCGACAGAAAAGCATGATGAGGCTGTGGCTTCACACGGCGAGAGGGTGCATTAACAGTTCAATCAGACGCCGCCCGAGTGCCCTCCAATGTGTAGATCTTAACAAAACAACATTTTCCGGACTCCAGCTCATTTTCAGCTTTCACGCAGAGTTCACACTGAAGGAAAATGACACTGCGTTCCTGTCAAAGAAGTGACTGAGCAGCTGGAAGGAAAAGAAGTGGCCTTAAGTACTTCTAAAAGATGGGCTAATGACTTGAGAATGTAGCAATTTGTAACTTCTCTGTGTTTCCTTTGAATAGTGACAATAGTTCTGCAACATTAACTTCCATTTGGATGGGCAGTAATGGGATGGGTATGCCAAAATGGTCATGGTGGTACTGGATGCATATCGTGCATGTTTTCTGGTGAGATTCTTAGGACCCAGGTCCTGGTTTCTCTGCCCAAACTCAATTTTTCCAATATTTTGATGTTTTGACCAAGATTGGCTAAAAAAGATTGACCGTTGCCCAGAGAAAGATTTAGATTATATGCTTAGTTTGAATTTGGTTAAGATTTCATATATTGTCCACTATTTTACTTATGTAATTTGTAACTTCCTTTACATTGTTTTTCTTTCAATGTCCTTGACTGTTATGGACTGAGTGTCTGTCTGTGTTCCCACGAAATCCATCTGTTAAAATATAACCCCCAGTGTGATGGTGTTATGAGATGGAGCCTCTGGGAGATGGTTAGACCATGAGGATGGAGTTCTCATGAATGGGATTAGTGCCCTATTAAAGAGATCTCAGAGAGCTCTCTCACTCCTTCCCCCATGTGAGGACACAGGGAGAAGATGGCTATCTATGAACAAGGAGGTGGGCCCTTATCAGACACCAAATCTGCATGCCCTTTGAACTTGGAATCCCAGCCTCCAGAACTGTGAGAAATAAATTTCTGTTGTTTATAGGCTGTCCAGTCTATGCTATTTTTGTTACAGTAGCCCAAACAGACTAAGATATTGATTTAATATTTTGCAAACGTTTCTGTTGCTGTCCTTAAGTTTCTTGAATACTTTATGCAAATAGACATTTGCAAGCATGGAAATAAACATGAAGACATTGAGAAAAACACTGAGGACATGTGAGATAAAGCCAGCCAGTAACTAATGGACAGGAGGCACCCGAGGGCTTTGTGAAGTGTTAGTGCAAACCTTCGCCGGAGTCATCTGCCTTAATGGGAGTTGTGGCTTGAATTTTGTCTATACGGTGCCCGACTGTGATGTCCTCCAACTCTACTCCTCTTAGATCACCCCTGCCTTAGGCCCTGAACTTGTTCTTAGAACCCCAGAGCCTTGTGTCTTAATCATAGCATTTAATGCCAGAGTTCTCTCAAGAACTCCTCCCCACAAATTTCATCAGACCACTGCTCCCTTGACTGCCTTCACTTTCTCCCAGACCATCGATTTCCTCAGTCTTTTCATGTCCTATCAATCCCAGACACTATGCTTGCTCATCTGAATGACCATCTCACTTAAACCTTCCCTATGTTTATGCGATAACTACCATGCAAAACTCCAATTTAGCATCCATGTTGCCATCTATAGTCTCCGTTCCTATATCCAGGCCGACAGTAATGATAAAGAAAATCCCACAATCATGGAAATCAGTTCATTGCTCATGGCTTTCTCTGTATGCGTCAATCCTTTTATTTCAGTTGCTGTAGGGCCTCTTCCTTCTCTTCAGTAGCTGGCAACCTTGCAACATTCTTCTCAAGCCTCCTACGCACTACTAAACTACCTCATTGAGAAAATCAGGGCCATTCCATGTGAACTCCTTTAACTTCTCAGGGCCCAAGAAATATAACTCAAACCACATTCATCCACAACTACCCCTTTCTCCATGCCCATTCTGAAAAATAACCTGTCTTCTCCCAACATCTCCTTGATCATATATCGCCTCTTCTTCTTTGGGATGCTGCTCTAAGAAGCATGACCTCTCATGTATCTTTAGCTTCTTCTTATCACTGAATCATCCCATTTTGCATATGAACCTCGTTGTTGCCAATTCCAAGCATTCTTTTTAGTCTCCACTTCACCTGATCTCTGTAGCACATGCCACTGTTGACCATCTTGTCCCCTGTCCTCCTTAGATTTTCTTCTACCACTCTGGCCAGTTTTTCTCCATCTTATTCTTTTCCTCCTTGTCTTTTTCTTTTACTTCCTTTCCCCTTCTGAAGAAATATTATCTGCAGTTCCCCTTCTCTTTTCATTCTATTCACTACAGCCATCACTTCTGTAGCTACCACATATCACATTATAGAAGGTCCCACTGTATGCAGGGCAAAAATAAAACTGATTATAAAGTAGGCCATTGTAAATCAATTTTCCTACCTGTAAGAACTATGTAATTAAGTTTTATTCATTAGTTGTGTTGCTAAGGACATGGCGAACATGAAACATGCAACTCCATTAATACAAGTGACGTATACAGACATTTCTTACAGCATAAAATACTATCTCTAAGTTATTATATTATAAACTTATATAAAAGATAATCAAAATTATAACAGGTTTCAGTGTTGAAAATATATACACAAAGGACATTAAAATAACATAAATTAGGCAACACCATAGCTATAATAAATATAAACAAAATATGTAATACAGGGTTGTTCTTAATTGTCAAAATTTACATGATGTTTCAGGAAGATTTTAGCTAAATAACATCTCAAATATAGGCAAGATAATTTCAAATACTGCTCACGTCTTATTTTGAAAATGTAACAAGTGGTCACATAGTCTTATTTATTGGAGAATATAGGTACAACATATATATGGTAAAGAATTGGTAGTACTCATTTATAAAGGTTGCTTGCAAATTTATTAATAAATAAAGCCCCAAGAAAACTTGAACAGGTAGTTCATAGAAAAACAAATATAGATAGCCAATGAACGAAGGAAGATTCTCCAACACAGGGATAATCAAAGATGTGTTACCTAAAAACAATGAGATAATTAGTGTGTTGGCATGGAAAGATGCTTGAAAACAGTGATGTGTAAAATAGCATGTATAGTGTGATGATGCACCAAATAATTCTGGCCCTGCAATTACGCTTTCAAAAACATTTCCTCAGGAAAATATAAATGATGTGTGCAAAGATGCCTGTCTCCGGGATGCTTACTGCAGCATTATTTGAAATAGTGAAGAAATGAAAACAACCTACGCATCCAATCATGATATTTTTTGAAATATTAGGAAGCTACTGGAAATGTTGTAGACGAATATGATGTAGGAATATATTAATAATACACACCTATGTGAAGAAAGTGGTCCCAAGTTCTCTGCAATGTGCTTTTATTATTTATATAATTTAAAAGTTATTAAATATTCCATTAATCTTTGAACTCCATCAAAATCTAGTATGTCTCAATATACCATTTTCACTAATGAGTTAGGTATTGCATATAAAGTGCCTGCCTAGAACGACTTAGACAGTGAAATGTAGCTTGTAAGAATAGTAATATTTAAAGTAGAGATTTGGTCAACATTTTTTCTTATAAATTTAGTTTGTTTTGCATAAATGTTTGGGAACAGAATAAAATATCTTCATGGAGGAGTCTTGTATATTATTAAACACTATTTAATGTTGGATATTATCCTCAAAATTAAAAATTAGCTACTCAAAATACTGCATGCTTTTAATGCTTTCAGCTTTTATTTGCTTGGCAGCTGTTGGAATACTCCCCAATTCGCTGAAACAAGTCCCACAATAATGATCAGTTCATTCATTTGGACTTGAATTTATTGCTTTCTTTATGTTGCATAGAATTACTATGGTAGGCAGAAGCAGTGTCCTTATGGAGCATGTATGTTATGCTTTGTATATTTAAATAATAACAGAATGAGTGGATGTAGTCAACAATTGAAATATAAATATTAATAAATATTTTAGTAAATATAAATGCTAATTAATAAGTGAGGGGATAAAATTAGACGTGATATATATGTAAGAGACAGAGAATGTATAAAAAGAGAGATGTATAAATTAAATATGCTTAAATATAAATATAATCATAATAAATAATGAATTAATAACACTGTGTGTTAAAGGAATATTTCCACCATGTAAGAATGTGAATAGGTAGAGAAAAGAACAATGTTGTTAAATCTAATTTGATATAACACATCAGGTTGTTAGAAAGTGCTAATATAAATTAAAATTGGTAAGAGAATCATGACGAAAATGCACATATATCTTTATCATGATTGACTATATATTTATACCAAGACATATGTGTATCATGATTGACTATATATTTATACCAAGACATATGTGTATCATGATTGACTATATATTTATACCAAGACATACGTGTTGGGCTCTGTGTTTTACAGAGACACAGACACAGACACAGACACACACACACACACACACACACACACAAATAAAGTTTTTCACAGAAAACTTTATTAGGTTTGTGTTATTTGGTCCAATAAACTGAGGCTTTGACTAATGGGCTAAACCAAAACCATATAGTAAGTGGAAGAGTTGCTACAGAAATCTACTAATTACACTGTAAATTTAGTTGTTATTTTAGAAAAGTGCTGAGAATACAGAAGGCACCCAATAAATATTTGTTGAAAGTATAAACAAATAATTGCTAACTTTATTTAGCCCTTATTTGCCTTATTGGGGTTGCTGGAAATCTACTTATTTGCTTCAGGTCTTGGGAAGCCCTGAGGAACAAAAGTATTAATGGGTAAAACTCTTTAAGGCTGAATGCTGTATAGTTCATTTCTCATTTCTCCATCTGGCCCCAGGAAACTAAAACATTAATTATAAATATCCCTGATTGATATATTTTTTTGGTTCCTAAAGACAGAATAATGACTTTTCCTTGTGAATCATGATTTAGATTATTAATACAGTTCTCATACCTCCCTCCAAAGTTATAAAAAAAGTCACTCAGAGATGGCAATTTCTTCCAAAAATTTCAAGTATTTAAATGAAAGTAACCCCAAGAATGTATAAATATCAGAAATAGTTGAATTAAATGAAGAACAGTTGACAAACCATTGATGCTTTCATTCTTAATTTTCAGAAAAAAAATCTTAATATTTGAAAAATGAAGAACTTCATGAGTATCAACCAAACTCAGTTTATGTTTTGAAAAGTTATAACATTTCCTCAAACCGACTGAAAGATAATTTGGGGAATGTAAGATGAAGATGAATATCGAGAAAATATAGCATGCAGAATATTAAAAATATTTTTCCTTCCTACTTGACCCAGGATCTAAAGAACTGGCAATTAACAGTTGGATTTAGAGTGAGTTTGGTTCTGTGAATTGTTTCTTCACAAACACATCACCAAGTGTCTGTAATGTGCACACGATTTGTTGTTTTAAGGCACACATATAGAATACTGAAGAGATGCATGCCAATCTACAATAGATTAAGTTGGTTGGTTTTGCTGGCAGATGTGAGAGAACATCATTGCTCATTATATGGCTGGCTTAATTGGTTTTCTCCTGGAATACATAGGCAATATTCTCTTAATCTGTTCCACACAGGGTACTTAAAATCAAAACTTCTGAATTATTGTATTGTATTTTTTTAGATAGTGGTTATATTCTGGGATTGGTTTATGGTAGAATACTTGTTTGTCCTTTGCATGGACATTAATGGAGAGCAGAAAAGGTCATTTCTGCTATTTTCAAGCATTAACCACTTGTTGAAGTGAGAGTTCACTGATTTTAAAAATCAAATACGAGATAGCATTTAATGAAAATATTCTCCTTTTTGAGGAGTTACTCTTGTTGTCATGTTATGTGTAACAGAAAGGTCAAATGATGAATTTGAGTAAGTATTACTAATCTCAGTATTTTACGAAGGGGGAATCTGCAAAATGCAACCAGTCAGACCTTGGTGAGATTTATTTAGTTGTTTTGAGAAAGCAAGGATCAAATCTCTGTTTAAAATAGCTTTAATATTTTTGTTCTCTAAATAGAAAATTAATAAACAATGTTTGCAAAAGGACTTAGAGCTGTGATTTTTCTGATTATGGTTTAAATAGTAAGAAAAATCTAGATTAGAGTAGAACAAGTTAATATTTTAAAACGGTATTTGGAAAGCAGTAATTCCTGAAACAGACTCTCCCCAGTTCTCACTGAAAGATGGATGAAAACACAAGACAAAATGAGAACTCAGAAGAACCCTGTAAATATAGACCAAACATTGCCTGTACTCAGTCTTGGAGGAACTTCCTGTAACCTGAATGAAACTGGGCTATCTTGTAACTGTCTCAAAACATGTAGGAAAACCAATCAGATACACAATAGAAGAATCAAATAGCAACTTAAATGTTTACTGTTGTTTTACAAAGAAGGACCAGAACGCAACTGTGATTCACGATTCACAGCAAAATGACCTAAAATCATCTTTATGCACCGGAATCTCTCTGAATCCTCACAGAAGCTTTTCATGAGTCTCTCCTATAGACCTTTCATCCTCAGAAAATCTGCAGCCCGCAGCCCAGGCAAACCCATCCTCTCTTCTCTGCCTTCCAGTTATGGTCTATTTGACTACCATTAGATTTAGGGCTGATTCAAAATCAATCTAGTCTCTCTTAAACTAGATTTCCTAAAGTGTGTCCCCTACCTAATAACCCACATTCAAGCAAGGACTAGGAATTAAACAAATAAACATAATCATTGTTTCTAGGAAGACAAGGAGAGATACATTTCTATTCTCTTACAATTTCATTGAGCATCATTGGGCTGGGAAAATCTCAGTGACCCGCCCATTAACCTCGTGACACAGATAAACCCCACTCACCGGCAAGGAGGAAATATAAGCAAACAAAATGTAGTGTGATTTAGAAAGTAAACCACCAATGCACCCCCTGTTTTACATCTTCTAGAATTTTATTCATGTAAAATAATGAAGCATATCTCACATTATACTACTCATATCTCAATAAATCATCTGCCATTTGCCAAATATTGTAATATAGCCTTAAATTACTAATTTTGTCTGCCCTTATTACAGGTGATCACATTTGCTAGTTATTTGGTGTAGCAATGTCCATTATTCACACAGGACTAGAACAATAACATTTGGCTTTCTTAAGCATCGTTATTTTTGGAGACCTTTATAATTTAGGTTTTCATTGATGATCTAATTACGTAGTGAGATATTTTGCTAAAAGTATCCTTCAAGACATGCACTTTTACTAGTCCTGCAAATAGCTGTTATTCGTTTATTAGATTGCTCTTATGTAGTATCAGTTGGACACTACGTTAAAATGATATAAAGTACAAATTTTCTTCCATATTGTTCTTTTCATTTTTTCCCATTATTGTATGTTGTATGTATACAAGAAAGTGTGTATATACATATATAGGCACACAGACACACACACACATATATATATACATATTGGAATGTATATATGTACATATGTATGTATATGATTTTTTATTTTAGAAATTGTTAACCATATACAAAAATAAAGATGTATAATTAATCCATATGTATCCAATACTTAAATTCCACAAATATCAACATTTTGCTGTTCTTTTTTTTAACTACCTTCCAAATTTCCATTTGCTAGAATATTTTTTAAAAATTCATTGTATTACACAATTTCACCCTTAAGTACTAAAGCATGCATCTCTAATAGATAGGATTATTTTAAAAGCTCAAAATTCTTATCATAGCTAACAAATTAAAATAGTTCTTTATCAAAATCTACCATGTAAAATTGTATCCAGTTGTCTCAAAATGTAATTTTGCAGTTTGTTGATATGAATAAGGATCCATTGCATTCAGATGACAGTTCTCTTAAATCTCTTTTATCTGTGTCAGTTTACTATTCCTTTATTTTTCTACTAGACTCTTTATTTATTAAAGAAAAGAAAGTTTTGAACATACTACTTTCTCTCCTATTTTTGTAGAAACTGGTAATTAGAGCTACAGGCTTGATTACAATCAGCTGAAATTTCTAAAAGAACATTTCATAATTGGTGGTTTTTACTTTCTATTGCATTGCAAATGTTTGATTTTCCTGCTTTTGGTGATGTTAAATTATTCACGGGTACATCAGTCAGATTTTGCTGCATAAAAAAAATCATTATAGGGGCCACCTGGTGGTGCAGCGGTTTAGTTCGTGCTTGGCAGCCCGGGGTTCGCGGGTTTGGATCCCGGGCGCCTGCTGACACACTGCCTGTCAGCCATGCCATGGTGGCGTCCCATATAAAGTAGAGGAAGATGGGCACAGATGTTAGCCCAGGGCCAGTCTTCCTCAGCAAAACGGGGAGGATTGGCGATGGATGTTAGCTCAGGGCTGGTCTTCCCCACAAAAAAAAAAAAAGAAAAAAAAATCATTATAACTTTATTTAACTAATAATAATGCATGGCAAGGATAGGCTGAAAGTTATGATATGCATCTCAGCTAGGAACTACCTAGTCCTAAATGGTTTCACTCACATGTATGGCAGTTATATCTAGTGCAAAGGTTAGCAGCATTTTTTCCAAAGAACAGTAAATATTTTATGTTTTTAGGACCGTACAATCTACCTATGACACACTTATTCAACTCTGTCATTGTAGCTCAGAAGCAGCCATAGATAATACATAGATAAATGAACATGACTGTGTTCCAGTAAAACTTTATCTATGAAAAAGATTAGTAGTTTGCCAGCCCCTGCTCTAGTGGAAAAGGATATGAACAGAAGGAGATTTTCAGAAAAAACTTGAGATGAAACCATAGATAATCTAATAATACACAATAACAGACTTTAAAAAATGCTTTGATGAGCTTATCATTAAACTCATTATAGCTTAGGAAAGAATTAGTGACTTGAAGACAGGTCAGTAGAAATTATGTAATTAAAAAGACTAAGAAAAACAAATTAAAAATAGAGTAGAATATGGAAGATTTGTGGAATGATACAAAGGGTCTAACATATGTATAATTAAAGTCCCAGAAGGAGAAAAGAGAGAGAATGGAGCTGAAGAAATAATTGTTGAAAATTTTTTTATCAAAATGAAAGATATCGTAATACCTAAGAAGTTCATATAACACCAGAAGGAAAATAAAATAAGACATACATATATAGAAAATCTTAAAGGCAGCTAGTGTAAAGACACATTTCATACAGAGTACAAAGATAGGAATCACAGCAGAGTTCTCAATGAAACCATAGAAGCCAGAAGACAATGGAATGCCATTTTTAAATACTGAAAGAACAACCTCTCAAACCAGAATTCTATATCAAGCAAAACGTGTTTTAGAAATGAAGGGAGAATTATAACCTTACAACACATCAAAACTAGAGGTAATTAATACTAGTGGACTTACTAGAAAAATTGGTAAAAGAAGTTCTTAAGACTGAAGACATATATCATATGAACACATGAATCACAGTAAAAAGTGGTAAAAATAAATGTAATTATAAAACTCACTTTTTATTGTTCTTAATCAGTCTAAAAGATAAATGATTTTCTAAAGCAAACATGGTATTAATTTATTTTTGGTTTCTGTATAGAAAATAAAATATATTTAAAATGTGTGGAAACAATAGCACAAAGATTGGGAAGAGGAATCGGGGTGACATTCTAAATTTCATACACTATACATGAAGCACTGTGATACTATTTGAAGGTAGATTGTGATTACTTATAGATTTATAATATAAACCCTAGTATAATCATTAACATTTTAAAAGAGCAGTGTAAGAAAGAAGCCTAAAGTGAAGATAAAGTGGAATAATTAAAAAAAATATGCAATTCAAAAGAAGGTATAAAAGATATAAAAAAGAACAAAGAAGAAAAGAGCAAATAGAAAATATCACTTATCAGGGGCTGGCCTGGTGGCATAGTGGTGACACAAATTTGCGCACTCCACTTCGGCAGCCAGGGGTTCGCAGGTTCAGATCTTGGGCACGGACAGATGCACCGCTTGTCAAGCCATGCTGTGGCAGCATTGCATATAAAGTGGAGGAAGATGGGCATGGATGTTAGCACAGGGCCAGTCTTCCTCAGCAAAAAAGGGGAGGATTGGCAATGGATGTTAGCTCAGGGCTAGTCTTCCTCACAAAAAAAAAAGAAAAGAAAATATTACTTAGCAATATTGTAGATTTTAATCCAAACGTACCAACAATCTCATTAAATGTAAATGATTTAAATATACCAATTAAAAAGAGAGAAATTAGATTTGATAAAAAGACACAGCTGTATGTTTTTAATAAGAAATATACTTTAAATAAGTGAATAAATATCTATTTAAATATAGACAAACATAAAAGAATAGAGAAAGATATTCCGTACAGACACCAATCACAGAAAGTTAAATTGTCTATATCAATACTAGACAAAGTAGATTTATAATAAGGAACATTATAAAAGAAGGACAACAAATGATGACCGTGTCAACAAAAAATACATAACAATGCTACATGTGCATGCGCCTACCAACAGAGCTTCAGAGGACATGCAGCAAAAAGTGATAAAACCGAAAGAACATGTTTTTGTTGTGGTTTAAAATCTTAGTGACATTACTTTTTCTGTTTCTTTTGTAATTATTCAGTTTAGATTTTCTCTTTCCATTTGGATCAATATAGATAAATTGTGTTTACATAGGAAACAATCCACCTCATCTAGGTTTTGAAACACTTGCACACGGTTGCATAAAGAAGTCTCTTATGATATCTTAAAGTCTCTTATAATATTCCCTTTATTTGGTAGTTATTTGCCACTTGTCCTTCCTTATATTGGGTATTTGTGCTTCCACATCTTTTAGTTGAATTAAAGTTTATGCATTCTGTTGACTTAAAAATAAATAATTTTTGGAATTTTTGATTTATTCTACTGACTTTTTAAATAGTAGAGATATTTTCATATCTGTCTATGACTCTAGCATAATCTTTATTCTAAAACATGAGAAGCATACATAAGAAAATAAAATTTCAGACCAATTTCTCTCAAATATTTACAAATATGTGAGGATCAAATCCATAACATATATAAAGGATAATATATCACAACTAAGTGGCTTTTTTCCAAATCTTTAAAATTGGATAACATTTAATTACTAATCAATGTTTCTTTTACTACATTAAGCATAAAAATTAAAAAATCATATTATTATCTAGACAAATTCAAAGAAAGCATGTAAAATAATTTAATGCCCTTTCTTGATTAAAAAGTATTATTAAACCAGGAAAATGAGAGTACTTTATTATTTGAAAAAGAATAAGTACTAACAAAATTACCCTCAATGGTGAAATACTGATCTTCCTACTCCCGAGATCAGGAAAGATAAAGAGATGCTCGTTAGTCTCCTTATTTAACAACGTACCTACTGAAGTACCTAGGCTTCTAGTATGAGGCAAAAATAATTTTTTTAATCTATATGGATTTTGAAGATGGAAACAAGCCAGTCGTTATTCTCAGGCAACACGATTATTTATCTAGAACATCCAAAAGAATCTACAAGCTATTTAAAACTGATATGCAGGGGCCAGCCCAGCGGCATAGTGGTATAGCTCTGCTTTGACAGCTTTGGGGTTCGTGGGTTCAGATCCCAGGCATAGACGTACATACTGCTCCTCAAGCCATGCTGTGGCAGCATCCCATATGCAAAGTAGAGGAAGATTGGCACAGATGTTAGCTCAGGGACCATCTTCCTCACCAAAAGAAAAAAGAAAAAAAACCCTAATATGCAGATTTAACAAGGCTGTTAGACAAAAGGTCACTAAAAAAATCAATTGTATTTTATATACTAGCAACAAACAGATGGAAAATACATATTTTCAAAAGATGTCATTAGTATTGCATCAACAATATCAAATATTAGAACTGAATGTGATGAAAGATGTGCAATATTTCCCAATTGCACTTTCATGGATTGGAAGATTCAATATTGGAAAGGTATTAATTAGCCCCAAACTGATCTATAAATTCATTTCAGTCTCAATCAGAAACCAAGCAAGTTTTTATTTTTAGAAATTGACATGATGATACTAATATTATTACAGAAATAGAAAGACACAAGATTAGCAAGGATGGTCTTGAAGAAGAAATCTGGAGGACATATATTCCAACAATCAGGACCTGTCATAAAGCTGTATGAAAATACAGTACAGTGGGGAATGGGTGTGGCTGTGTAACTGTATTCTCTTATGAAAAAAAGGTGTTTGGAATTCTATCACAGACAATGCACAAAATTAAATTCTAGATGGAAATCGAATTTAAATGTGACATTTAAAATAAAAAATCTTTTAGCAGAAAACATAAGAGAACATCATCATGACCTTGGAGTTGGGGCAGATTTCTTAAAGAAATACAAAATGTACTAACGATAAAAGAGAAAAAAAATAAACTGATAAAAAGTTAGCAAAAGGGATTAAGATATTGAAAAGGCAACCATCATGGGCAGAAAATACTTTCAATATATACAAGCAACAAGGGACTCACTTTCAGGATACATAAAGAACTCTTACAAATAAATAAGGATGAGATGGACAATCCAACAGAAAGATGGGCAAAACGAACAAGCACCTCACAAAACTGGAGAGGCAAATTGCTACTGAACACATTTGCTCATCTGTTTGTCATTAAGGAAATGAGTGTTATATTAATAATGGCATACCACTACATATCCACCAGATTGGCCAAGATGGAAACAATACTAAAAAAATACCAAGTGCTGGCAATAAGATGATGCAACCAGAACTCTCAGACAATGCTGATAATAGTGTGAACTGGACCAACTACTCTGGAAAGCCGTTAGTCAGTATCTACTAATATTGAACATACACAGATCTATGAAGACATGCACAAGAATGTTCACAGCAACAGTCTTTGTAACAGATATGAAAGCAATTTGATAATATGCATCAAATGCCTTAAAAAGATCCATACTCATTAGGACTATTTTAAAAGAAGCTAACCTAAACCTGTCATTAGAAATGAGAGCAAAGATGTAAGGAATTTTTTATAAAAATAAAACCTGGACTATAAATAATGAGTGAAGTATTACCATGATTAATATTTATTCTTAAGATAGACTATTATATAGTTATCAAAAAACCATATTCAAAGATTAATGTCAAAGGGTAATGTTTCTCAAAATGTGATCTGAAAACCCTGGAGGTAGAGGCTGTAAACTTTCAGGATACACAGAGAACTCTTACAAATAAATAAGAGAAAGATGACAATCAGATAGAAAGATGGGCAAATTATTTTCGTAATAATGTTGACATATTTTCCTTTTAACTCTCATTCTTTCATTAGTATACAAACTATGAAGTTTATTGAAACAATGATTGACTTTGGGTTATTTGTATACATGTATCACAATTATCTGAAGAGGAAACTAAAATACTCCTCCCTTTTCCAAAAACATATCTGTATGAGGCCAGATTTTATTTAATTATTCATTAACCAAAGCAACACACTGCAATATATTGAAGGCGAAGCAGATATGAGAACCCAGCTGTCTTTCTTTTAAGCCAGACATTAAAGAAATTTGCAAAAAATGACAAACAATGCCCCCTTCCCACTAATATTTTGTTTTGGGAAACATAGTTGTGTCAGAAAATATATCATTTTTGTTAACATGTAATAGATTTATTGTTGTTATTTTTAAATGACTAAATACATATTTAAATTTTTTCTCAGTTTGAAATTCTGATAATATAAAATCAATCACTATATCTTACAGAAACCAAAGTTCTTGTTAGGCTCAATATATTTTAATAATATTGTTCCAGAAGTCAGAATGATTGAGAACTACTGACATGGGTAGTAATAACATAAGAAATTAAGTAAAAATACAAACAAAAGGTAAAGAGACTGTCTGGGCTTTGCCACTTCCATAGTTTATTGGTGAGCCAGCAAAGTTAACTTCTCTCTGACTGTGTTTTCATACCTGTTAAGTGTGAAAAGCAATCATATTTATCCTGTTGATTTATTGTGATGATGAAGTAACATATTTGACCTTGGCATATCATAAGCTCTCATTTTGTGTCCTTAGTAATAGTTTATTGTTTCCAGATTAGAAAATATTTAAAACTCATTTTGTTTTATATATAAAAATAATTTTTGTTAAAATAAGAACTACAAAAAAACAGAGAGAGAAAAAGATAGAGAGGAAGAGAGAGAGAGAGAGTATTTGCCACAACTAAGAAATTATCGTGTTGATTTCTAGTGCTAAAATGACCACTAGGAATATGTTAATTTATCTCATTTTGAGTTGATCACCTTAATTGAAACTTTTTGGTGTCCTTAGAAGGAAGTCTCATATGGTGTCTCTGTTGGTAACATGGAAATCCAACATAGTTTTTCTTTACCCAAAACTCCAGGTCATATGACTACATTCAACCTCCAATACAACATTACTAATATAAACATCATAGTCAACTTGCTGCTGTTATTATGGAAGAAATACACACCCTCACATAAAATGCCATAAAACAAACTTAGATACTTTGAGCAGTAAAAGCAATAATATTGTAACTGACTATCATGTTTTTGCTTGATTTGAAGAGAATCTTTCTCTACACATTAATATTCTGATTGAATGCAAGAGTATCCCTTTCAGGTTCAAGGAGGACATTCATCAGGATCTGATTTTCATTCTACTTGGTGATAGTCTCTAACTCTGAAACCATTAGCTCTTCTTTCTTTTTTTAAAATTTCTTCTAGACTAGAGGGCTGTCCCAGGTGAGTCTCTAATATTCCTTGTTTTCCTGACCTATGATTCTTCTACCCTGTGTTCCCCGAAATGAAAATGGATTTCTTTGTTTTTAACCAAAACTCTTTTGACATCCTAGCTTTCATAATCTAATCCACTCAGGCAACATTCCTTTTCAATTATCCAATGGCTGCTAAGATGTCGTGTACAATTTTTCATTTAATTTTGAAACTGCCATTGAACATATTTTATAATTATAATAAAGCAAAAACGTTATTAAAATTGAGTCAGAATTGTGTTTCACTTGATAGGCCCTGTGCAATATTCTTTGAAACAGTCCGACTCAATCACGTGTTCAAAGATAGAGTTTTCCAGTAAGCATCCTGGAAAAATGACAAGTCTAAAACAGAGACAAGTGTCTGGGGTGGGGGGACAGGAGAGGAGCGAGAGAGAGAGGAAATGAATGTGTTGTATGTTGTGGAAAGGGGAACCCAGTAACTAATTCAAATATATTCTGTCCAAATACTTTTGTGAAATGGAAATTGTTTTTTTTTGTGTGTGTTTTAAGTTTATAAGTTTATTTGCTAAGGAAAATGATGAGCTTCGAATTATCATTTTTTAAATTATTAATTTGGTGGCTTACAGTAGTATAGCACTTACAGGTTATGACAAATTACATTCTTCCTTTGAACTTCACTGCAGCCCCGTGAGCATCTTTGGACAGGAACTATTTGCACATGGGGAAATGGGCAGAAAATTCAGTTAAATTGCCCCAATTCGTCTACACGTTCAATTGAGCCAGGTCTTTTACCTCTGAGTATTGTTTCCTTCCATGTCATTAGGATTTCTCCTTGTTTCCATAGGGAGGAAAAAAATGAATGAAACAAACCATTATCCATCCACAAGCTTGCCTGGACATTCAGTAAGCTACATTTGTTGTAATTTAGTGTCCACATTATTCGTATCTGCTCAAATATATACTCCATCAATGTTGGCATTATAACAAAGGTAGAATTAGTTTTAGGGCTCCCTAAAAAGATATTGTGTTAAATTATGAAGTTTTACTAGATAATCCTGGTACTTATGTAAGTTGGGTAAAATTTATGTATGTGATAGTTTTAAGCTTTTAGTGGTAATTTAATTTACAAATCCTCAAATGATTCACATATTTTAGATAGATGATAGACATAGATATAGACATATAGCTGACATAGTGTGTTATTGTGCATATTTGTATATGAGTGTAGTATGTGTGGTTTTCATTCCACTTTTGTGCTGTTATTATAATAATATTTCCTGATTTCTATTATTTTTATTAACTCTTACCACAACGTGCTTCGTAAGGAGTTTACTATAGCTTACAATAATGCATATGACACGACACAATGTTATAAAATTTAAATCAGATGGATGGGGAGAGCAAGGAAGCAGGACACAGGAACCGTGGGGCAAGAAAGCTAAGAGAAAGCTGCAGAAAATGTGTGTGTCTGCTGTCTGTTCCTCCCACTGCATTCACTGTTCCAGGCTTTCTAGCAGAGGGCTGAAAACTTGATTTCGGATTTTGAGACACTATCACCAAGTAAAATGAAGAGTGGATGCCTGACTAATTGGTGGCCTTGACTAAAAACTCAGGGGCGGTCAGGAGAACCCTGTCCTCTTTAGAAGTGGACAAGACCCAGTCCTGCACTTTATCTGGATGGTCACACCTCCTCCTGTCCCTGGCAGGCTCCAGGCATCAATTGTGCACTAAGTCACCTTCCCTGCCCAGAATCAATCCTTAAAAATAATTTCAGATATCTATTCCTAAACACTCATCTGCTCTTCAAGTTTATGTCAGCTTGCCTGCCCATTGGCGGAAAAAATGAGAAAAGATAAACAAATAAACAATAACAATGGCAGCAACAATGAAACAAATAAGCATCTGGCCAGCCCTTTTGTTTCTGTGTGTGAAGCCATTAATTTTTCTGTCACTCTTTTTCTATCCAAAAGCCCGGGGAATGCTAGGATTTAGGGTTTATTTTCCATCTGCTGCTGCTTCTGCCTGTCGTGTACAGCAGCGTCTCTGTGGAGATGTGAGGTCCCTTGTCCTCACAGTTCCAGTGGGTGGGAGAGGAGCAAGAAGTGGATGGTAACCACTGCTGTGCTCCCTCCAGCTCCCATGCATGTGCTCTAAGCAAAATATTCTACGTTAACAAGAAAGGATATCTCTCCCTACTCAACTTGAACAATTTTCTTCAACCACCACCACCCAAAAAAAATCATTTTCATTTTAAAAGCATTAATAACCTGGAATTACTGAAATAACCATGGTAACATGTTCCAAAGTAACATACATTGCTCATATAGCCATAGAAACGGTATTAAAAATGGAAATTACCTATAATTTATCTCAGTTTCTTACCATGACAATAATATAATGTGTATTTTTCACAAAACACATATTTTGGCTATGGTGGCACTCAAGAAGTTATTCAAAAATTATTTAAAGCATTCCAAAAGGTAACAGTTATTGTTTGGTTGCTGAGGTTATTTCTTATAAATAATTTTCTGGACATGATGACATATAAAAATGAATTAAAATATAAGACAATACCAACTACGCACAAAAAATAAAATTTAGATCAAATTTTAAATGAAGGAAAACCAGGTACTTCTGAAAGTTATTGGCACAAAGCCACTTCTGATCAACCAAAAGTCGGAACAATTGCTTATGTTAACTCTATCCATTTCAGTTTTCTTCTTCTTTGGACAATATTCCATATTTCTATTTCTCTATATACATTTATAAATCTACAATTATGCCACATTTGTATTATGGATCCCATCGATTCAAAACTGGCCCTTCAGATCACTGGCCTACTTAAATGGACTGGGTGCAGTGCCCTGGGGAGGTCCTTGACCTTCCCGCCCAGCACCGCCACATGCGTGCTGATGGACACTGGCAGGTTGCTTGGTTTCTCTAACTCCACTGAATGCTGAATAATGTGTTGGGCCCATGAAATAACTGAATCTACCTGATGCCTCAGGCTCAAAGGACACATGCAGAGGGACCAGGTTATAAGTTCCCGATTGACAACATGGGATTCACAGCTATCCCTCCATTTATTTTGAGGGTGTAGATTCTCTGATTATTTATTTTTAGAGAGATTTTCAACAGTATCCTAGCAAAAATAAAGGCTCACAATCTTCAATTCAATATTGTATCATTGATGATGAAATCCATTCCCCCTGTGCTTATAGATAGTATTTTTAATACCTTTATTGAGATGTAATTCACATATCGTAAGATTCACTTATTGAAAGTATAGCATTCAGTGTTTTTGGTTTATTCACAGAGTTTCACAACCGTGACAATATTCTAATTCTAGAACATTTTTATAGCCCCCAAGTAATCCCTTACCCATTAACGGTAACTGCTCATTCTTTTTCTCCCACCCACAGGTTAGGCAACAATTAATCTACTTTCTGAATGTATATATTGATAATTCATCACCATCCTAGTGGTGATGCAAATATGGAAAAAAGTTTGCAATTAGAGAATTTAAATAAATGGCATATGGAAGCTCTTTGAACCATTCTTCCGACTTTTCCATAATTTCTAAACTATGTTCAACACAATAAAAAAGACTTTTCTTCACCCTTTCTTTTCTCTCATTTCTTTATCTGTTTTAATGATGTATTTCCAGTGACCTCCTCTGCAACAGTGGTTATTTTGAAATTTACATACATATGTATAATATATACTTCATGTCTTATAAATAGGGCACGTAGTCATTCATAGATATTGTAGAGCAAATAAGATCACAATTTTTTGCACAACTCCCTTTAAGAGGTGGGGTCCAGGGGCCCTGGAGTTTGGGGGTTTGGATCCTGGGCGCCAGCCAACCCACTGCTTATCAGCCTTGCTGTGGGGGCGTCCTATATAAAGTAGAGGAAGATGGACACGGATGTTAGCCCAGGGCCAGTCTTCGTCACACACACACACACACACACACACACAAAAGAGTTGGGGTCCATGTCACTGCCCATTAGATCTGGCCTGGGCTTGTGATTTGCTTTGACCAACAGAATGTGGCAGAAGTTAAATTATGGAAGTTTCAGAGTCTAGGCCTCAAGATCCCTTGCAGCTTCTGTCCTCAGTCTCTTGGAGTGCTCCTGCTGCCGTGTAAGGAAGCCTGGGCTTCACTACTGAGTAATAGCAGAAAAAGAGAGATCCAGGCAATGGCCGGCTCCCACAGCACGTCCCTGAGGCTGTCTCAGAACCCTGTCCACAGCTGAACGGCCAGTTGATGCAGCCGTATAAGTGAGCCGAGCAAGACCAGCAGAAAAATCATTGGTGTTTTCAACCAATAAAATTTAGGGTGGTTTTTCACATAGCAGCAGAGAACAGGTACACTGTGGTTGTCTGCTTGTATATATATATACATATTTCCCAGCTAGTTTTCTCTCTATTCATGCCTTTTGTGGACGCTTTTGTAATTCCTGGTGAACCACTGACAATACCATCGTTGACTGCCTTTTTCAAGGCCTCTTTGTGACATCTCTCAAATGAAGAAAGAGTGACTTAGACTGGTTTTGTGACAAACAAAAATGTTAGGGAAAAGCAATCTCAACTTTAATGAATACTGACAGGTTATATCAAAGCAGTTTTGAAAGTCTGGGAGACGGCCGTGTGTCGGCAGGGCCAGGTGGGCCTGTGCACCTAACTCACTGGTTTCTTATATTTTAGTTGCTATTTAGGGGCAAATTTTTCCTGAAGATCTAACCCTGAAATCCATTGAACCTTCAGCACCAAAGTATTCCCTGGCCCATTGTTAACTGTCAATAAATATTTGCTAAATAAATCAATAAATGACCCCACAGTACTAGCTAAATCTTTGGATGGGTGGGACCTTCAAAATCTGAAGTCTGATTCTGAATCTGTGTCTCACTAAGGCTCTGGATTTTGAGAGCTGGCTCCTTTGGGCTATCTTTCACATATTTATATTATAATGAATTATATTTATAATGTAACATATATGTGTATATATTCAAAGTTAAGAAGGCTTTTGAGATTCAGGCATTTCACAGTACCTGTACCACCTCCTCGATTGATTTCTTTACTAAAACATAACACATTTAATTTGCATGTTAAACTGTCAACATGCCTAATTACCCAATATTGTGATAAAACTATACACACAGAGAACAACATAACACTTACCTTTAAACTTTTGTTTCAACATGGTTGAAAACTTTGTCTACAGCAAAAATAAAAACTAATGCAACAAAAGGCTGGAGTTGGTGTTGCACTCTGCTTCTGGATTACTCCATGAAGACAGTAGACAGAGAACAATTATAAAAATAATTGGGACAGAGGAGTGGCTCCCCAATCAACTGTTCTTTCCTCTTACTGTGGTGTCTGCATGTGTAGCTCCTCTGCCTACTAACACACTACGACCAACCCATGCTGGATAATGAAACTGAATTGTCTGGTGACTAATTTTATGAGCCAAAAATTTAACTATTGCATTTTCCTTTTTGTGATTATCATGTTAAGTATTACACAGTTTTCCAGTTGAGTTAGGGAAAAAAACAAACAAAAAATAAATCCTTTTAACTGGCTCATTCTAGGGTTTCCCTGCTGCCCTACAGTGGGAGATTGGGCTTCCCAGCTGCCACACTGAAGCCTCAGACCATGCATGGGGATCAGGAAGCCCTCTGAGTCTCTGTTATCTTTTGCGATAAATTCTATGCAAAATAGAGACAAAGAGAAGATCTATACCGCATGCATTTCATGCTCTTTGCTCATAAACAAGAGCAAAGAAACAGCTCCTACTAGAAGTGGAGAAGAGGGATATTAAAAAATAATTAGGCACCAAGCCGGTACCAGCCCTAAATATGGAAGGCTTTTCCTTTCCTGGGCATACTGCAGAAATTCTTATTACAAGGCTAGAAGGCAACATAGTCAAAAAGGTTATTAAGTATGTTATATTTTTTTCTCTTTGCCCCGGAGTTACCATGGTGCCAGGGAAATAAAGGACCCTCCGTAAATATTTATTGATTGAATACATGCAGATAAATCAGTAACTTATTAAAAGAACGGGGCTTTGAGAGAGCATGCTGAATAATGACAGCTGCTCAAATGATTGGCTAATCAATCACAGTTGTTTTGTGCCAGTAACTGACAAATTTTGGATAATTTCCAAAGACCCCAAAAGTCAAGTATCTTAGGCCCCAGGACTTTTTTTCTGAGATCCAGCATGCGTGTCAGCCGATCTTTACATTCTGAGTTTGCAGTGCTGTGAGTAGTTGTTTGCCACTCGACTTCAGTGAGGCCTTACTCTGCATCCATAACCATGTTCAGGGCAAGTAACTGAAACAGAACACTTCATAGAAGGTTCGACAGCAGAATGGAGGAGTGTCTTAGTTAGCTCGGGGTGCGGTAACAAAAACAATAGAAATTTATTTCTCACGATCTGGAGACTGAGAAGTCCCAGATCAAGATTCCAGCTTATTTGGTTTCCTGGGAGGCCTCTCTCCTCTGCTTGCAGACAGCTGCCTTTTTAAATTTTCCAAATCTAATGAAAACTATAAACCCACATTTCCAAGAGGTGAAAAAAAACCCAAGCACAAAAAATATGAAGGAAATTCCACCAACAAACATCACAGTCCAATTGCTGAAAAGCAGCTGGATCATCCTATCAGATTATGCATTTATGTATCTGTTTATCTGCCTCTGGCTTCAGCGTATGAGTGTGTAAGTTATTGATTGCTACATAGAAAACTTCCCCCAAGTCTTTGACCTTAGACGGCAATGTTTGTTATCTCAAGTTGCCGTGTTTCAGGGATCTGGTTGCAGCTTAACGGGAGCTTCTGGCTCTAGGTTTCTCACAGGCTGTAATCAAGTCATAGGCCAAGGCTGCAGCCACTTCATGCTCAGCTGGGGGAGTCGGGTGCCCACGTCCACTGATTAGCTGTTGGTCCTTGATGACTCTTTGCTGGGGACATCAGTTTCTTCCCATGTGGGACTTTCTCAGGCAGCCCACAACATGGCAGGTGTCTTCTCACAGAGGAAGAGAGAGAAAGAGTGAGAAAGGGCACCCCAAATGGAAGCCATGGTCTCCTTGTACCTAATCTTGGAAGTGACATCCCATTACTTTTGCTAATTTCTATTTGTTAGAAAAGAGTCAGCTCCATTCTACACCAAAGAAGTAGGAGATTACACTAGAACATGAGTACCAGAGGGCAAGTATCATTGGGGGACACTTTTAATGGCTGCTTATCACAGTAAGCTTCATGGGACTAATACTTTGCCTTATTTACTACTGAATTCCCAGTTCCTAAATAGTGGCCAGCACAAAGTAGACACTGAAGCATTTGTAGGATGGGTGACCTAACAAAGGAATAGTCTGAAAACTTGGAAAACTCACAGTATAGTTATGTGTACTAATACAACTACTTTGACGTTGTGATCCAATGCGATCTCTATTGACAATCAATAACTTGAGACAATTAGTTATACGGGTTTCTACAGTAGCCTTTAATTTTCAGAAACCAAAGGTATACCAGCTGAATTAATGAGTGGATGTGCTGAATTCTGTTTATTTCACTTTTTGAACAATGTAATTAAATTGATTTTTTTTTCACTAAATCATTTACACTGTGGCTTGTGCTTTTAGGAGGAAAGAAACGACAGGAAGATTCCTTTCATAGTCTTGGAATGGGAGATTTAACTTTGATAATCCTCCAGCATTTTATAAACTGCCTGTATTTATGTAGTAATGAAAAAATATAAATCCACACATATTTCACTGCCAGGAAAATAAATGAAGCCCAGTCCAGGGAGGCTTGTCTTTAATCATGAAATGTGCAACATTTGGCTGCACTGAATTAGCCATTTGTCTCACTAATGTAAATTCTCAGGAGCTTGAGGGCCCAGCAGAAAAATCCACAAGTTGTGTACATGCCCTCCTGGGGCCTGGGCATGAGTTAAGTGCAGAGACAAAAGGATTCCAGTGAGTCAATCCCAGATCATATTTCTGTCAGGGAAGTGCTAGCTTACATGAGTCTCTTTATCCCAAAAAGCCCCCATGAATATAGCCATCAGAAATACTGCACATTTTCAGCCATAGGACACTGAATAGGCGACAATAAGCTTTCATCGTCTTGTGATTTATCTTCAGATTCTGTGAGAGGCGTGTTGACTGAGGCACTTTCCCTGGTTTCAGAGACGCATGTGGTTCTTAGTCTGCATGTGTCTTGAGGTTTCCTCGCATTGGGTGTTATTGTCTAAGACGACAGGAGAAAAAAAAAGTCAGAATCAGAATATTCACAAATGCAAACAGTTAAACACCCTTGGGGATTATTTCTATCATAAATGTGGCCATTTTGATTAACTTGGTCCACCTGTTCTTATTGCAAACTATTCATCAAAGCAGGTCAGTCCCACATAAATGCCATTAACAGCTGAGACAGCCTAGCTGAAGAGACAGCAGTAGCATTAATCTTTCCAGCTGTGCATTACTCATGCTAGTTTACTATTCTAATCCTATAGGTCTTTAAAAAAATTACATCCTCACCAGATAGCATGGTATTTTCAGATCAGTTTAACCAGATTTACTCTCTCATCTCATCATTCAGCTGATACAGATAGGGGATGGTTACCAACAGTATTAAATCCCACTTATCTTTAATCTTGTTTCTTGAAAGGAATTGTATATTTTTCATCTATTTTCCTTACATTTCAAAATGATGCCGTTATTTAAAATATCACCCCACCTCAAAAACAGCAAGAGCGGAGCCGTGTTTAAGGGAAGTCACTTAAGGATTTTAAGTACAATTACACAGAGATGAGAGTGTGGGTTCACTTTCTTTGTTAATTTGATATTGTAGAAATGAAAAATGATCTTTAGAGCTTTACCTCATAAGAAACACTGACATTCTAATACATTAAGTATTTATATTAAAAAAACAAAAACCAGAGTATGAAAATAAAAGTATACGAGAATCTATACCTGATCTTAAAATCAAAGTCACTTTCCAAATCTGAATCAGTAAATATGAATTTGAATTTAAAGATGTCAAAGTAATCACAAACCTAAAAAAAGAGATTGCAGTAAGGAAAACACAACACATATAACAAGAAGGGATAATAAATTATTGTAGAGAGAGCACATGTAAGTAGATAAGAAAACCACCAAAATTTAATAGAAAAACAATTAATACATGACTACTAGAGAAGAATTACAGACGATTAATAAAACTATTAAAAATGTTCAGTGTAATAAATGAAGGTCAAATTTAAAAAATATATAACTGTCTTTCTTGAGAGATTAACATAATTTTTGAGTGGTGATAGTCAATTTTGGATTGGTTTGAATAAAATGAACTCTCTCATGTACTTTTTGAAATTCAGCCATTTTGGGGGATGAAAATTTAATGTTCTCTCTTAGAATGTTCATTACCTCTTAGGAAGTAATCTAAGGAAAATTTGATGTAGACAAAGATTTTAAGGGTGTTCATCAAACATTATGTATAATACTAAAAGCTTAGAGGCAAAGTAAAATACCCGTGTATAGTCAAATTATTGAATTATCAAATATTTTCTCCATAGCAAAATAACCAAATTATGAAATATCATGAATACCCTAAATTATGTTTTCAAAGGTTTATTTCATGTGAAACTGATTATGATATATTTTAAAAGAGCATTATAACACTATCCATTTATACAGATTGATCTACATTCTGTCTGTGTATATATATAAAAAACTTAATGTGTGTATATAGAAATAATAATAATATTTATATAATTATGTAATACACATATATAATATTATATGTTAATAATACTGTTTATATATGCACATATATAAATCATATATACCTGAAAGAAATGAACTAAATTTTAACCATGGTTAATAAATTTGAGAATTATTTTACATTTTATTTGCTTATCTACTTTTTAAGTTGATCTACAGTTAAGTTTTGTGTAAAAAAGTTAAAGAAAAAGATGTATAAATTGAAAAGAAACAAACTTGCCTTACAAATAAAGACAGTAACTCTTTTCCTATATTCCTTTGATTTTTCCATTTTATTTATGTTTGTAGGGCCGCCTCTGCCAATGGGGCAGGCCACATCTCTAACAATAAGATCCAGGAGTCTGAGCCTAGCTCCTCCTCCTATGATGACTTAATAAGACAAAAGAAACTAGGAGAAGGGTCTTCGAAGATGGCACCGGGGTAAGGAGCTGGGTATAAGTGGTCCTAGCTCTTCCTTAAACTTCATGCATCCTGTGTGACATTACACACTCACAAATGCACACACATACACTCAAATATTTTTTAGTGGCAGCAAACCAATTTCTTTTTCAAATTGTAAGCCTCTCTCAATATTCTTAGCAGCTGTCTATTGGAATGTTCCCTGTGAGATAGAGGGTTTCGAATGTCATGTTTGGACCAGGGTGGGGCTCATCTGTAGCACACTTCACAGAATATACCCCAGGAGTTAAGCTGCATTCAAAAGGTTTATAAAAACAAAAGCAGTGATAATTTTTCTGAATAAATCCAGGCACCCAGGAAGTGCTTCACATTGCATTTGTAAATTGGTCCCTGCGCATACTCTGCCTGGGGACAGAAAGCATTATTCTAACAAGTATCCATAAGTCCTATGGATGTTGTGAGCTATTTGTAACAGAGTTTTATTCTTCCCATTAAATATGGACTGTCCGCCCCTTGAGTGAATGGCAGTGGGCAAAAGTCACTCAGAACTTTCTGCAGGAGTAGAAAATATGGTTGGATGTTTTAAGAAGTTCAAAATCTAGGAAGATAGACAAGTCAGAAGCATACCCCAAATTAAAACTCCTTTCTCCTGGCTAGGTATCCATGACGGTATGAAAGAATCAAAGCAAACTGGCACACTGGTTAGGCTGGAGTTATCAGCAAGTGGTGGCTAGGTTGCTGGGCCTTCAGTGGCCAACTTCCTTCTGTAACTTTGCCAGCTCCCACCACACCCTGTCAATCCTAGCGCCTCTCAGGATTTCTCCAGGGAAGTAGTCATACTCAACCGCATCAACTGCACAAATGCACAGGCTCATGGGTCCTTGGAGAGACAAAGAAAAGTTGTAAAACATTCTCTGCCTCTGAGAGTTTATAATCTTATTGGAAGAACAGCAAAAAATAAATAACTTTGTGACTTTTACTTTATTTCCACATCCAACTTGTTCTTACAAAACATGACATTGTATGATGCTGGATTATTTAATGTTGCGCCTAGAAATTAATAATTACTAGTAATTTTCTTACTTCATGACAGAGTTATTAATCTTATGAAGTTACTAAAGTAAATATTATGAGACATTGTCTACACAATTACATTTATCTACACAATTACATACTACTTGTACAACTAATAACTTAAAACTTATATACTTAATGATAGAAATTTCTCCAAACATGGAAACATTGATTGGAAACGTAAATATTTCTACATGTCATACTAGTATGTAATCTAATAAATCATAGTTTTTAAATATTTTAAACTCTGCAAAATCCAGTTAAAATATACATAAAATGTTTAAATGATTTCACGAGACAGCATTAAATTTACCCTGTTTTACAAGTTATAAAGAATATTAATCCCATGAGATTATATTGTTACTTATTCCTATTCTTTCCTAATATAATTTCTACACTTTCCTAGGGTTTCAGTACTCTTACTATGTCCCAAAGAAATGAAAATATCTTTTCCTGCTAGCTATTGTTGCAAGATCTGAGTTATCAATGGTACAGATTTAGTAGGAAAATAGGACCTGCTTGAGCAGCCAAAGCATAAACATCAACAACAAAGTTTACTTGTTACATCATAGAATCTCTCCTGACCTTGTGCTTTTGTTCCCCTGGAATTTGATTTTTAGTGAATTTGGTGTCTTTCTCAAAGCCAAAGTATTCTACAAGTTTTACATGAAGTGTCGTTATGAATGCACATTGCAATTTCATTATGATAGCAGATCTAGTATGTGTAAGTATTCCAATTTTTTAAATCATTATAGTGACTTATCTAGAGTTTTCATCATTTAGAATCATTTCGTCATTTAGTATCATTGAGAAACACACCTTTCTATTGTTATTAATAACGTGACACTTGTTGCTGATCAACTCTTCTGTCATTTTCTAGGATTTTTGCCATACTCAAAGTTTGTTGTGTTGATTGCATGCATGTCAGAAACAAGCAAATATCTATGTTTTATGAGAAGATATATAATTGTTAGACAAAAACTACATATTATGACACTTTTGTACTTTCAAAATTCAGTAATGATTTAAACTTATTCTGTTATATTTACTTTTTTAATGTTACATTTATCTTTTAATTAACTTGGCATTTTATCTTCTGAATATAATTATAAACCCATGGCTTGATGCAGGCTCAGCTTGTCTCACTTTCCTATAACATCAGCATCAATGTTTTGAAGAACAAATTGTCATAACTTAGCCAGCAGGAGCCCTTTTCACTTGGCTCCTTGTTTTCCCTTTTGATATTATTTCCAACATTCATGAAACTGCTCTTGCTTTCTGGATATGATAGGAAGTTTCAGAATCATCCTGAGGTTTTCCAGCCCAGGGCGTAGAATCAAGTATATTCAAAAGGTCCTGGTGTCCCTGAAAATTGGTGGAGGGCAAAGTACTATTCCTGCTTTTGTACCACTTTTAATAGTGATGGAACTAGAAAACACTTTGATTTGGGCAATTTTTGCCAGAGTTCTCATTACTTTTGTGAAAGGATGAACTTTTAGAGATCCTTACTCTGCTCTTCCTGCTGATGTCACCCCTACATTTCCTATTGTAGATGTCACTGTCCAAGCTTTTTTCCTACACTTACATTCTGAATGATGTAAAATATATTTTGAATATAGAGAAGCAAGCTGAACAAGTCAATAAATAAAATCTAGTTATTATTAGAAAATGAGACAGTATATGAAGGTGCGATGAAGCGGGTGATGGGAAGTGTTAAATGCCATGCACAGATCGTAGATGTTCTCCTCATTCCAACGCATGCTCTGTACATAGTGTCACGTTCCGTTTCAGACGATACTTATGTAATGCAGACATCATCGTATGTTTGTCTCCCACGCCGCCTCTGTTATCAGGGGAATCAAATTCTACGAAGCAGCTTCTCAAGGCCTGAGGGATCATATAATCTCGCAAAGTAGAGAAACTGTGATGTCAAGCAAGAGAAAAGAAGGCATCCATCATTACTGCAGTACAGACCAGGCACTGCCACAGATGTTCATGGAGATATTGTTTCATTTAATTATCATAAACTCGTAAGATTAATACCATCATCCCCCTTTAACAAATGATAAAAGTGGTGCTCCGAGCAGGTAGATAATTTGCTGAAAGTCACATAGCTAGGAAGTAGATGAAGTGGCTTTGGAGACTCAGAACTTTCAATAGGGCTTTGGGTTCTCAGGGGACATTGTCGGGTTGTGTAGTTAGAACATTTGGATTTTAAAATTGGGTCTGCCATGCACTAACTGCATGACTGTGAAAACATCACAACTTCCTTGCATTTTTCTCCTCAAATATGGATTACACAATATTACCTGTGTGTCTAAGGGAGATTATGAGAAGTAAGAGCAAAGATGGATATGATAGCATCTACTTCAAAGCTGTTAATGGAATAAATCAATCAAAAATACCTACCGGGGGGCCAGCTGAGTGACATAGTGGTTAAGTTTGGGGTGCTCCGCTTCAGCAGCCTGGGTTCATAGGTTTGGATCATGGGCACCAATCTACACTGCTCATCAAGCCATGCTGTGGCACCGACCCACATACAAAATAGAGGAAGATGGGCACCGATGTTAGCTCAGCAACAATCTTCCTCAAGCAAAGAGAGGAGGATTGGCAACAGATGTTAGCTCAGGGCCAATCTCACTGAAGAAAAAAAAAGTACTAGGAGCTGTAAGGAAACCTGGGTAAAAGGCAGTATACTGGGAATTTTTCCATTTGTACAATCATTTATATTTGCTTTATATATGTTATAGCTCAAGATGGGGCTAATTAGTGGACATAAAAGTAATCACTAATATCACAAATATCAAGCTATTTACATTAAAATGTTCTCAGATCATACTGATCCCAGGAATCTGAAATCTGGCTAAAGTTCAAGGTTTGTAAAATTCCAGTACCATATCCCTCTATGTCTCCCAATGAAAATTTATCATTATCCTTCTCCCTAAAGTATATGTAAAATGGAAAACAATGAAAAAATATGGATTCCCCTGCCCGCATGCACACACACTCAGATGTTACCCTTGGGTCACAATCTACCTTGGGAGGTTAGCTCAGCCAGGGTCACCCTTGAGCCACAGGGTCTCAAGGGAGTGTGTGGGGCTTCTGCGGGCTGTGCTGCAGGGGTGCGGCCTGCATGACACAAATCTGACATGTTTGTGCCAGGTGTCCTCACACCCGGCTCTCCAAGCACAGTCTTGAGGTGGTTTCTAAAGGCTGTCTTTGGGTTTACAGTGTAGATTCGCCGCTCGCTCCTGGAAGCATCCAAAATCAGGTAACAAGGGTCTGAGCTGTCTCCAATGTCTCTCCATATGTGTCTACCTTAGAGTTCAGGGGGATACGCTGAAATCCAATTCAAAAGGCAAGAAACACTCTGTGGTTATGGAACACGAATCCTCCATTTGTGATCCTTGGTTAGGTATTCATATTTGTCTCTGGAAACCACCTGGCCTTTTATGGGTTGTTCCTCATCACTGCTGGAATAGTCTCGTCCTCCCCCTCAGCTTGGGTGCTGAATTGCTGACACTGGAGACAAGAGGGAGATTCTGGGCTGAGCTTGGGCTCACAGTAACGAGGTGTGTGACCTCAATCAATTCACCCAACATCTCCCTATTCTGCAGACTGGGCCAAATGGCCAGCGTAGTTGGGTTTCCAAAATCAATTTTTTGAGCAGCACAGGGGCCAGGCAGTCACAGGAGTCTTCAGGGTGTGGCCTGCTGTCCTCGTTGGATGGCTCAGCTGACAGCATTTTTGCTGCCTGGTCCTGCCCATTTTATAGTCCTGAGTTTCAAGTCTTAAAATTCTGTAAGCTATCCTTCCAAAAAACTCATTTTCCACTTAAATCCACCAGAGTTGGGTTCTGCTTCTTACAAAAAAGAATAAAGTCATAGTGAAAAGAATGTTAGTGGTAGAAGCATCATTCAGGACACAAACAAATAAATAAGAGGATTGGTGATTCCACTCAAGCTTTGGAAATCTCTGTTCTTACTGGCTTGGGGAAGGCAAGCTCTTAAACTTTCATGCTAAATGACAGCATTATAATGACCCCGTGCTTCAAAGGCCAGTGGTTGTGTTTATGGGGCAGATCACAGTGAAACTGCTCCCTTAAAGAGGCAGAAAGGACAGGGGCAGGGCCAGCGATGAGGTGACTCTTCAGAAACCTACAAGCCACTGAATATTCTCTGAAGTCTATTTCAACTTCAAAATATTATAATTCTAAAATTACAATTGTAGTAACATGAGGCCTTGACCAGAAATTTTAGCGTGAACACTTCACCAACAGCCTTAACACAGTGACATTGATCTCTTTCTCTCTCCAGTGATAATGTTGTTTCCAGCACCACAAGATAATCTTCCCAGTGATATTGTCAATTCTTTAAGGGTCAAAACTGTGTCCTATTCTTCTCATATTTCCTTCTGTGCCTGTATTAGTTTCCAAGGGCTGCTGTAACAAAATGCCACAATCTGGATAGTTAAAACAACAGAAATGTACCCATCACAGTGCTGGAGGCCGGAAGTCCCAGATCAAGTGGTTGGCAGAGCCGTGTTTCCTTTGAGACTGGGTAGAATCCTTTCTGGCCTTTTCCTAGCTGCTGGTGGTGGCCACAGTCTTTGGTTTACAGCTGCATCCCTCTCATCTCTGCCTCGTTGTCATGTGACATTCCACCTGTTTGTCTGTCTGTGTCTCTTCTCCTCTTCTACTAAGGACACCAGTCATATTGTATTAGGGCCTACCTTACCACAGCATGACCTCATCCGAACTTGGCTACATCTGCCAAGATCCTATCTCCAAATAAGGTCATGTTCACTGGTACTAGGGATTAGGACTTAGCATATCTTTTATGGAGGGGGATACAATTCAATTCATAACAGTGCCTACCTAACCCAGCAAAGTGAAGATAAATATACGGTGTTGAGCACATATTGAATATCTTTCTTCTCTCTCAATTTCCCTTCACTCATAAATAAATCAGCATCCCAGGATTTCTTTCTTCTCCTACCTTCTTCAATTGTATGACTTTTACCTCTCTGCATATTTAACTTGGGAATTCAAATACTTTTCCCACCTGAAATTATCACATCTCTTTTGTACTTAAGGAAAAGCTGAAGGGAGGTTTTGCAGACAGTTGTGCTTCTCTGCCTCCTCCTCTGCCATGACGGAAGACTAGATCTCTGATCTTGGCATCACTTCTCGAATCAGGCCTCCTCCCCATAGTGTTCTCGAAATAGAACTGCACAAAGCAAGGGACCCACATATTGTGTGTCTTCTGAGAATGTCTCCTGGATGAGCCGATTCATTTCTTTCTCTCTCCTCTAGCTCCTCTAAATCCATCACCTCCCCCTACATGGTAGAGAGAAAACATCTGGAGAGGAGTTAACATGAGCGCAGGGATGGGAAGAGAAAAATGATGCTTTAACTCTGCTGCAAATGAATTTCTGTCCCTGTCACGAATCCCCCTCTTAGTCAAACACTAACGTGAAGCTTCTGGACAGATGAATTCACAGCAGCAAACTCAGGGATCTGCCCCTCAGGCTGCAGACCAGAGATGTGTTTGATTTGTGTGTTTGCTGAAGCTAAATAACAGGCAGGATCTTTCCTTTACTCTTTGAATAGACACAGAGGAATCCACTAACCTACAGAAAGAGAAAAATCCACCCATTAACAGATTTGGTTTTTCCTTACACTCCTATTTCTTCAGCCTTGGAGGTGCTATTTGGAAGGGCAGATAGATTATCATCCGGGAAGCTTTCCAAACAGCCTATGAGAAGAAAAGAAGGAAAAGATAACAAGCCATATTAGGCTGGCCATATTAACAAGCAAACTGCTTTTCCTCCCATTAACCACACAGTGTCTGCAGTGAGGAGATATCAAGCAGTATTTTCTAGGGTTTCTCACAGAGGATTAGGTTTCTAGTCTGTGCATTTTCTTGGATCTAATCACTCATCTGTTCCCACCACTGCCTGTGTATTTAGCCAAAGATCTAACCAATTTGCTGCACTAACAGGGAGTGGACATGAATGATGGCAGGGTCTCCCCAGATGCCATGCAGTTCTGCTTCTTGGACAAAGATTATTTGCTTAAAGTAAAAATGCATGGTCATCTCCATTCTCCATGCTCAATAGTAGCCAATGACATATTTCTTGGACGAGCCCTATTCCTAAATGTGGTAATAAGTAACTGCACAAATAACTAATTAAAAAGTCCTTGGGAAAGTTTCATGAACAGAATCCCTCTGAACTACTGCTATAAACATCATGTAGGTTCCTTTCATACAAGGGTACTCTGTGCCAGGCAGGGTGTAAGCAATTGACAAGTGTTTCCTCATTTGATCTTCACCAGATGTCCCTAAAGATGGGACTGTCATCTCCAATGAGAAACTGAGAATTAGAAAGATTAAGCAATTTGCTCAAAATCGCAGAGTTAAGATATGAGAAAATTGAGATTTGAAACCAAGACCTCAGATTCAAAAATCCTTAATACTGTGCTGTACCAAAGAATATAAGGGGCAGAAAAACTGAAATATGGAATGGAAAGGCAGGAAAAAGCAAAAGCTTGAATATGAGTTAATGAGAGACTCAGGATAAGAAAAACAAATTCTAGTGTGCAAATCAAATGATCAAAATTGGAAAGAACTAACGAACAAAAGTTTCAGAGAAGAAGTAAATTCTGAGCTGAATTTGGAGGTGGGGAAGACATATTTATGAGAAAAAACCCTCCTGTATTGCTTTACATGCACTTCCTGGTTTAGAAGTGCCGTGATTGTTGAAGAAGCACATAGAGACATGGAGACAATGTGGACTTTGATAGATCATCCCATAACCTGTAGTGGTAGGGCTAATGGAGGGCCTGAGAAGAGGAAAACACAGTTCTATTTTAATGGCAGGTTCATTTATTTTATCAGTTACAAATGGCTTTTCAGTTGGCTTTCCATAATTGACATCCTTCAGAATAAAAACCAAAAGTAGAAGAAATAGCCTATTCCCCAAACTGGGTCTACAGTCCATTATCTGAACTGTTTTTACTAGATGCGTGGAAAGGTTTGGGATCACCTGAATACGACTTTTTGTGTTTGAAATAGAATGGGATCTTCACCTAGAGCTGAAAGTGCAGAAATTGCACATGTTGCCCAGATAGTTGTACTAAACCTCTGGGGCTAGAACAAGACAGGATGATGACGAAAGCACCATCTGCTAGCTTGGAAAGTAGTCATTATGGGATACGAAACCTCTATTTTGAAAACTTCACTGTTTTTATCTTTCCTGCCTTTTGTTTGCTGTTTCCCCTTTATTCTCTTGGAGTTAGTCAAAGATCTTTTGGAAAAGTCTAACCTGTCTCAACCATTCTAAAGGGAGCTGTTAAAGAGGATGTCTGCCTATACTTGGGAAGGATTTTTTGTTTTAAACAACCATACTGTTGGTATTTTTTTGTAGTATAACTCATATTTTTCCATACTACAATGTAACACATGATTTTTGTAGACAAAATAAAAACAAGAGAAAAGTAATATATGTAATCCTTCCATTCTAGAAGAACCTTTATCAATATTGTAATATATTTCCTTCCAGGATCCTGTGTGCGTATGTGTACTTATGTAAACAGATGGATAGACTGATAAAGTACTGAATCATATTGCACAAATTTTCATCGCCATCTTTTTCATAAATATATTTCATAAAATTAATTTCAATGGCCACAGAGCAGTTAATCCTGTGAATACAGTCTATTTTATTTAGCTGATCCATCATGCTTTCCAAATTTAACTTTATAAGGAGTTATAAGGAACATAGATACATTTCTACATATATTTCTTCTATATTCTAAATTTGTTATTAAAAACTTTCCCTGAACCTCCTAGCATTCTCATCATTGTGATGTCTAAGAAAACATCTTTTTAAAATGTGTGTTATTTTGTCATTATAGTCTCAATATTCCCCTTTCTCCACATATAGTGGCAAATTAAGTTATCTCATTATATGCCTTGTTTGATGCAGTGATTAACACATCTATTAACATGGTAAGAGCTGAAGAAAATTGTCAGAGACCGTTGAAAAGTGTGGTAACTGTTAATAGTTACCAACTGTTCATAATGCATTTAGCTTAATTTGTATGGAAAAATAGTGTGTGCAACAGCACTTGCCAATACGAAATTTTGCCAAGAGTAATGATCTTTTTGCCTCAAGATCTGTGATTGATCTGCACCTTGGGTCAGAAAGGATTTCTCCCTGTGCTTTAGTATTTTGTAGTTAGCTCCATCATGGGGGCTTCTGCTTTCCTGTGGAACATCTGGCACCAGCTACTGTCACAGGCAGAACTCCTGACTCAATGGACCATTCATTCTTGTACAGAAATATGTGTGAATTGGGAAAAGGCACTTGTGACTATCTATAATGGAAGCTGTGTGTTATCAGTTGGAGAGAGGGGAGAAATTGGGTTTGCTCAGATCATTAGAATTCCCCATGTGGAAACTTCTGTCCTAAAATAAACCAAGCACATACTGGGGCTATGTGGTTAAGGGGTCATCAGGGATCTCTATCAGATCCCCCTGAAGTGGATGCCGTCCTTATGCACTTGGTGTCATTGGCTGAGGATCCCGTTTCTCAGGCGTTCCACAAACCCTGAGGAATCAGCCTTCGCCAACAGCAGAAAAGTAGCTGTTCTTGCTGTAGTTTTAGCAGTGCTGAGAAACTTCCTCCGACCCCAATAATCCCTCCTGGCTAACTTTAGCAACTCATTTCCAGCATCAAACTATTTTCCAATGTCAATAGTCATTTGCTGATGCATTAAAATAGTAACACCCTCGGGAAAATTCACTTCTAACCTAATGATGACTATTTATCCTGAATAAAACTAGTTCGTGAGATTTCTTGTGAAATGACAGCTACATGTGTGTGTAGGACAGTTTATGAAAATGGGTAGAAATTCATTGCATTTTGATAGGATGGATGAAATGGGAGTGGAGCAGTTGCAGTAGAGAATGTGCCTTCCAGCCCAGGAAGCTGGAATGGTTTGGTCACTGGATAGAGAACCTAGGGGCCACTGGGGTCCAGGGTCAGGGCAGCTTGATTCCTGAAGAGTAACTGTCTACTTGGTAATTGCTTTGCTTTGGAAATTTGCTTCTGATTCCCATCCTCACCCTCCCTAGAAGAGCTAGCTTTCCCTCCATTTTGCACCTCAGCACATCCCTCCATTATAACATATTACACCATCCTGAGTTTATCTACTTCCACATCTAGGTGTCCAGAGTTCCACTGCCATTAAAGAAAAGGGCTGCGTTTTTTCTTTCTTCATATTCTCAGTGCCCTTAAGAGTAACTAACTAATGGTAGGAGGTCAGTACTTATTTTTCAAAAAGGGAAGGAAAGATTTTTAAAGTAGCATGTGCTGGTTTGCTACTCAAAACACTGTCTCCATACACTCATACCTTTTCAGCAAAGACATAGTCCAGGTGAACTGGCAATAATGCATGTATTGTCTGGGGAAAGAATGGGAGTCCTGGAATTTAAGAAGCAGGTGACAGAGATTCTTTTAACCTGTTGACTATTGTATGATGAAACCACAAACTAATAGACAATAGAAATGAAAGAGAGTGATCTATTTTGCTCCCCTTTAGCAGATGGGTGATGTGACCGGACTGGGCATTGTTCTACAAATATTCCTTGAGTACATGGTACAAGAAGGCACCACTGTTCCCCAAGATGGCATTACGGGACGAACAAAACAAAGTATCAGGCTTCCTGGAGCTTTCATTCCCACAGGAAATAAACAACGTTATAAGTAAAATATAGCCTGTCAGATTTAAGGCTATGGGGAAAAATACACAGGGAATGGAAAGAAGAGGCTCCAGGGTGGGGGTGGAAGAGTTGTTATTTAATGTCGGGCTGAAGAAAAGGCTCATGGAAGCACGGTCTGCCTGTCATTTGAGATCTGGAAGGATAAAGGATGTCCACTGCACCGGCCCCCTAGATGATGTTATAAACCATGACTGTGAAACTACATCTTGAGCAGATAAGACTAGCATCTTGAGTACAAAGGTGGTGAACCCTCCATATCCCATTGTTCTAGATGGCCTTAAGATAGCTGCCATCGATTTTAAAGATGGAAAGACTGGGAAGAACAGAGAACCAGAGGAAGAAGACCTGAGTCTTCAGGTTTAACACAATGTACAGGCAAAATCTTTGGGTGTGAATACTCACGCAAGGAATTGACTAAAAACAAGTGGACCAGACACCTGTTAATTTTTAGAAGGAATTGTATCGCCAAAGAAATCACACACCTGGACTCCAATAGCTTGTATCAGTTAACCTCTAAAACAATCTAGAGCCCTGAATCTTGAACCTGCACCAGCAAGTACGAAGCTGAAAATTCTGCAGAGATCCCCAAAGGACTGGACTCGTCAAGGCTCACCTCAGATGTGGTCATGGAGAAAAATGGATAAGGAAAACTTTCCAGAGAGTGCAATCAGGAGTGGATCAAGACAAGAAGGAAGGGGGTGCTCCGGGGGAACAGAAGCAGGGACAAACTGAGGAGCTGAATCCACTGTGAGGCAGGGGCGTACATATTCCCTGACCTGCAGAATCTGAAACTGCTGTAGCCTTTGACTGACACATGTGTTCCATTGCTTCCCTCTCGTTTCATATTGGGTATGTATGGGCAATTTACATATTTTAATCATATAGACACCATACCACAGAGAGTCATATCTGGACCTGATGAAGAGGATTACACATCTTCTCAGACATCCTCGAACTTTAATAATATTCGGAGTAATTTGGTGGTACTTTGGGTTTGTCTTTTGGGGAGAGAGTGTGTACGAGAGATAAACACAGGATATCCAAGTGACGGAAGAGGAGGAAAGACTACAAGTGAAACTGTACTTTGTGCCACAAATAACTATGATTTCTTCTTCCATAGGGATTTTACCTGGACACAAGACCACCTTGAGTAAATACCACATTCCCTAGGATTTCTCGCAGCAAGATGTGACCCTGTGACCAAGTTCTGGCTAATAAGATGAGAATAGTCTTGTGTCTTAAAGATAAATATTTTAGGCCCTTTTGGCTTTTATGAGAAGAGATTTATTGATAGTACGCTACTGGCTTCTCTCTGTTTCCCTGAGAGGTGGGTAGGGTTAACTGGTTAGTAAGTTTGGGAAGAATAACTGCATGCTTGGCTCAATTCCATCATTCTAACTTTTTTTTTTTTTTTTTTTTTTTTGGTGAGGAAGACCAGTCCTGAGCTAACATCCGTTGCTAATCCTCCTCTTTTTGCTGAGGAAGACTGGCCCTGGGCTAACATCGTGCCCATCTTCCTCTACTTTATATGGGACGCCACCACGGCATGGCTGACAGGCAGTGCGTCGGCGGGCGCCCGGGATCCGAACCCGCGAACCCCGGGCTGCCAAGCGTGGACGAAACCGCTGTGCCACCGGGCCGGCCCCATCATCATTCTAACTTTTTGTAATAAGATGCCCACAGGGATAATGACCACTACTCCTCCATGGGGGTCTGCCTCTTGTCTAGGGTGAAGGTTCAGTGTTGTCCATGACCACCTGACCAACAGACATATGACCAGGTTTTTCAATGCCATTAAAGTTATATTTGAGCTTCAACTTGTAACTCCTTTGAGTTCTATCTCAAATTATTCAGAACCTTGGCAGGGAATAATGTGTTAGCGTTTTCTCAGAGACCTCCAAAGCATGAGAAACTTCTGGCATATATCCTTAAAATCCAGGAGGGGAATTTTTACATTTCTTCCTGTCTTTTTTCTTCAAAAGGCTAGAATGCTGATTGGGTGGCTGGAGTGCATTAATCTGTTTTGGTCCATGAGGTGATGGCCACATTTTGAACCTTGAAGAGCAACAAGGTGGAGGGGGCAACAAGATGGAAGGGGCTGTAAGGTGGAAGGGATAGCAAGGCGGAGAGAGCAACATGGTGGAAGCAGCAACATGGTGGAGGGAGCACCGTGGTGGAGGGGGCAATACAGTGCAAGATTCATGGTGGAGCAGCCACGTCAGGCTTGGACTCCACATCTTTTCATGAGGCAGAAAAACTTTTATTTTGTTTAGGCTGTGGTTTTTTTCTTATTCTTCTCTCGTTCAGAAAGGAAACTAATTCTGCAACAAAAGAAAAACTCAGTTTAGTTTTGGACAAATTAATATTGAGGTGCCTATTTTAAACCAAGAAGAGATATTGAATAGAGAACTGGAAATAGAAATAGGAAATTCAAGGGACATTTCTGGGCTGGAGTATACATTTGGGCTTTTCAGCACACAGATGCTATTTAAAACCCCGAGACTGATTATTCACCCAGGGAGTCAGCACAGAGAGAGAAGAAGCCTAAAGATGAACCCTGAGGTGCTCTAGCATTTAAATATAAGAGCTAGAGGGAGAGACCACAAAGCAGATGAAGACATGCCTTGCTTATGAAAATAGCAAAGGCATGGTTTTAACTTCTTCATAAATTCATTTTAAGCTACCCTCACTGTCTACAATATTTTTTGTTTTGTTTAACTTAACCTAATTTTTTAAATTCAAATTTATATCTATTTCATATTCCAAAATAGGAGATAGTTGCTTTTATTTAACAAATGCATCCTATATTTGAAAAGATTGTTGATTTGTTCCTTAGCCTTGGGTTCTTTTGGCTTGTGAAGCCACTCCAGAGATCAAGCTGTGTTAAGTTAAGGCATATGGCCCAGAAAAAGCAATTTTGTACATGTCATCTTTCCCCCCAAAATTCTCATGGGTTTAGAAATAGACATGAGGGTATTTATCACAGCATTGTTTGTGATGGAGAGAAATGTCAGGCAATCTGGGTTTTCAGAGCTGAGGATGGTGTATGTAAATGTGGGTGCATATTGTGGTATACTATGCAAGAGTTAATATCAAAAGACTAAATGTACACACTACATCACGGATAGAAAATACACCAGTCATGGTAGTTACCAACCTAAAAAAAAAAAAAAAACTGGCCCCAAAATATATAACTGCAGCAGAACACAAACTTATTTCTTGCTCAAGTAACACTGTTGAGTGGTACCAAGCCTGGGGTTGGGGGAAGGAAAAGGGTAGGAGAAGCTTTGTGCCACACAGGCATTTCAGGAATTCAGATACATAGAAGCTCCACCATATTTAATATGTGGCTTCCAAGGTCAATGTATTTTTCTCCATCTTGTCTACAGAAAGAGCAAAGCATGGACTACTACAAATTTGAGTTGTGTATAGGAAAAGACTAGGTAAAAGAGGAAATGAGTGCGATGTAAAGATCTGCCCCTAAATATCAGTTTCAACTTTTCCTCCCACAAATAGAATATAATCACTTTTCCCTTAAGGGAGACAAGCAGAATCCTATCCAATCCATGTATCCTGGTCAAAGTCCAAGAATCTTCAGATGATAGCCATTCCTCTTCTTGTTCTAGATGTGGTTCCTTTTGCTTTAAGAACCTACCCATCCCTGTCCTGCATACAAACGTCAAGCAGTGAAATGAAAAACTCCACCTTGCAAAAAGAGAAGCCATTCCTGGATCCCGGTCAAATGAAATCTTGCTAGGAAGGTATTATGAAGGGCCCTTACCTGAAGGTAGGGGACGTTTCTTGATGAGTCCAATTTTGCTGAGTCCATTATACTTCCTCGTCATTGTTTCCCATGGCCTTTGGGGAGGTTCTTCCTTATGCATTTTCCTCCACGGCTACCTTTGACGTGGGGATTGAAGAGCATACCTTCCTTGGGTGCTGCCCACTTTCCCAGATTGCTCCCTGATTGTGCAACTTTGGATAAGGGTTATTATTAAGGCTGAGAAAACAATTACAAGCTTTTAAAAAATTAGTCTAACGATTTCTTTGACAACAAGATTCCCTCAAGGTCTTTTAAATCATCTGATTAGTTTGCTTTCTATCAGTTCTATTGCCGCTAAACACAAAACAAACAGGGTGTGTCCTTTCCTTGACACATTCTTAGGACTGCTTTGCTGTTTCTTTTCTTGACTCCATGCTTCTCTCTTACTCTACTTAAGACTATCTTGAGACAGTCTGAATAAATAGGCTTAAGTTGGAAGGTCTTCTCCTTAACTACCTTTGCTGCAAATCTCTTTTAACTGAGAAGTTTTAGTGAGCTCCTTCCTTTCTTTTGTTAGATATTTCAATATTTTATCTTCTTTGTTATATAATGTAGTTACTGGTATAACTACATTAGGGTATTAATTTTCCTGTGAAAAGATACATTCTTATTTGGGTCTCCATCTTTTTTGATGTAGTTTTTTCATGCTCATTGTTTTCTGAAAGTTTTAAAATTTGGCTTGTTTTTCCTTTTTTACCAAAAATATTTTAGAGAGTTTTTTTAAAATCTCTTTTTGATGTCCTGTGATCAGTGGAGTAAAGATGTGATGATCTGGAACAAAGAGGAGAGAATTGCTGGAGCTCTGTCCTTGAAGGGTTCTTAGAAAGTGTTGTTTCCTGAGGATCTGCCTCCTTTGGCTCCCTACTGAGAACTTTCATAGAAAAGGCCATCTCTTTCTATTTCACTCAGAAACCACTTCCTGTTTGAATGGGATTCCCTCCTAGGAGTGAATATTTATTGCTGGCTTCTGATACCCTACACAGCTCTATTCCCCCTGCATTCCCCACCATACCAGGGTATTGCTACCACACGAAGGGCACGATCTGCTCACTGCAAGACAAAAGCCAATTGTCAAGAGGCAAGATAGTGGAAAAAAGAAAGGGTTTATTATAGTTTGCTAGCAAAAGGGAAGATGGCTGACTCATGTCCAAAATAATCATTGTACAGAACAAAGACTACAAGCAAGTTATATTGGGGCTGGTCTCCCAGTGGGGAAGCATCTGTTCTCAGGGTGGGGGCATCCATCTGATCTGAGTTCCTGAGTCTTTTGTTTTACTTCATATTCATCAGAAACTGGAGCAATGTCCTATACCTTGGTCTTTTAGTTGTCACTGATGAAGGTTATCTGCCTAGATTCTCTGCCCGAGGCTCATCACATTCCTAAGGAACTCAAAAGAACAAGATTATCAACTTATAGCAGCTGGGAGGGGCCACAAAACCCACAGAGCATGTCTGGGCTAGTTAATCAGAGGTCATTCAAAGTTACAATATAGTTTCTTTTCTACAATATGGCTTCCCTTATGTCAACCTTGTCTTGATCTGGTATCAGTATCTCTAAAACTTCTCCCACAGTTTCGGCTGGTTGTGCTTTCTATGGTGACACTTAGGTAAAATTTGGGATTTGCATGTTTTCTAAAAATTTACCTGAAGATTTGAGTTTTTTTATTTTTGTTCAACTTATTCCTCGAAAGGTTCCTAGGAAAAGACAAGGAAAAACTCAGAACTTAACTGACACCATATTCCTATCAGAGGTAGATGTATGTATAATCTTTTATTCATTGATAAGCCATTTATGAGGGAACATACGAGGCTGTACTGCTCTCAAGTGGTTTATAAAACACCGTGGGAGAGGGATAGACAAAGATACCTTTAGAAAAAGGTGTGATGAGAAATTTTGGTGAGAGAAATAAGAGCTATTTTAAGAGAATTAGGAAACAGAAGAGGGAGTTTTTTTTAACAAAACTGCTTTTTAGAGATCCCCAAGATAATAAAGCTACACATATCTGCCTTTTCCCCTTATAGCTGAGAAATTTATGAGGAAGTGAAACATGAAATTAATTCAGATTTGGTAATAGAGAGGTTGGAGGCTTAGAATTTTGTCTTTTAACCAAGACACACTGCCTCACGAGATTTAATGTAACCTTCAATAATCCCTGGAACCAGGACTGGAGAGCCAGGAGGAGACAAGGCCATCTCTGTCCTCACCAGTTTTCTCAATCTCTCTCTCTCTCTCTGGTTATCTATCTTCCTTTTGTATAAGAGGACAGCATCTGATGAGATAACCTCATTGAGCACATGTGCCAAGCTTTGAACAAGTGACATCCGTGTACAAGTAGAGGGGCTTCAGATTAAGATGCGTGGATTATTTATCTATAGATACAGTCTGGGAAGTGTGCACGTGGCTGAGATTCTATTTAGGTGGGTAGATGTGGCAGGTAAAGATTGTGGAAAGTCTCTTCTGATTGCTTCTATTTTCTCAGAGAAATGGGAACTTATCAGCTGAGGGTGAGGATGAAGGACAAGGTAATAAAGTTGAAAATCAAGTTGATCTTCTCTATGCAGTTATATCTCCAAGTGGTCTATTGAGAGTATTAGAAATTGGAAGCATAAACCACTTGAGCTTGTCCTAAGGTAGGTAGTAGTTGCATTGTCCTCTAAGCTGTGGTTCAGAGGCAGAGGTTGAGTTTCCTGACTACCAATGGGCTGACAACTCCATAGCTATCAGATGTAGTTGTATGAATGCTTGACTCCAGGACTCCAGTCTCATTGTGTTCTAATTTGGGGCCTGTCCTAGAAGGTTGTATAATCTAATCTGGACTCCACATGTGGCTCAGTATCCTTCCTTCAGGCAGATTTAAGAAGTAGTTAGGAGAAGGGGTTGAGCCGAGGGTGCTAAGCAACTTTCCGCAAATTCCCCAATCAAGTGAATCTGAAATATTTCCAACTTCCCTTTGGTTTCCAGTCAACTTTTCCTTCTCATCCACAAAAGAAGCCACATTTCAGATTTTATACATATTTGGAGTGTCCGAAGCAAGGTTTCCATTTTTGTGTTTTGATTTGTTTTCCTAATTTCTCTATTCAGGAGGGAGAATGTTAGAGTTGAGAAATTGAGGCTGTCTGGCCTAGACCTGCCTTAACATCTGGCTCCAGCACTCATCTCTTCTATGGGCAAATTATTTCTTCTCCTGTAAAATGGGAACATAATATCTACTCTGCAGAGATATTTTGAATGTAGGATATAAGGTACATAAAGTATAAAGTCCAGCATGAAAGTGGTGCTAGATAAAATGTAGTTGATAAAATGATCACTTATTGAGTGCTTACTGCATGGCAGTTACTGTGCTAAATAATTTACATATATTAACTGACATTCCTCACAATAGCCCTCTCACACAGGTACTATTATAATTGTCATTTTACAGAAAAGGAAATTGAGACTCAGAGAGAAAATGTGGCCTCCCTGTAACTACACAGTTAGGTAGTAAAATTGGCTTTCAAACTTGGGCAGTCTAACTTCAGGGTCCTTGAAAACTACCAATACTGGTTGGTAGTAGCGTCCCCTTGGCTTCTATCAATGGTGCTTATGCCTGCCTGGGTTTCCTGTTGCTGCAGTCTCATAGTCAGCAAGAAGATAATGAGAAGAATTTAAGTTTATTCTCACAGGAAAAAAAAAGACCTTCAAGAATGCCAATGTGTTTTTGTAATATAAGAAATTCAGTGAGAGGCAGTATACTTGTAGTTGGAAAGCTGCAATTTTATTTTAAATTGTGAAATTGATACATTTTAAAATTTCAAACTTGGAAAATGAAGCTATGAAACAGGAAACTTGTTCCTGTGTAGAGAGATGAAAAGGAATTGGAGTGAATTAAATAAAGCCGAGAAAAATGGAAATGCACTTCTTAATGTTTGTGGGATAATTCTTAGTTTTTATGTTGTAAATACATGCACAAGAAGCAAATCAGAATTTCAGAAGTACAAAAGAAAGTATAGTAACTTTAGGAAAAATAATCAGGGACTATGTAAGTTTCACAAGCCAACACAGAATTTCCGGAGAGTTCTTGAATTTTTAAAGGTGTTTTACAAAGTGGATCTAAAAGGTCTAAAACCTGTATCTTCTTAGTATTCCATTGGGGCTGTGGGTGCGTTAAATAAATGAGTTAGAAGTTTGCAGAAACCACTTTGTGGCAAGTGCAAAGCATAAAGCATATTTAATTAAATTAAGTAATCCCTATTTAGATGAAAATAAATCATTTTAGTGTTGACTGCTTTTAATGATTTAGCTGTCATTCAAAAAGAGGACAGGAAACTGATAAAGTACATAGAACTCCACTTATGTGGCTTTTATAGCAAAGCACTAATGGGATTTTTCTTGCCAGGGAAATAACATATTTTATTAATAAATGATTCTGAAACATGATAATTAACATACAACACAAAATGTGTCAAAAAAGGGAGAAACAACATTTTAAGGATACAAGTATTTTGGAAAGTATAAACATGTCTTTAGAATATTTAAAAAATTATAATTATTTAATCCATACATAGGCAAACTTTTATAAGAACATTAATAAAAATCGGAAGAAATCTTTACTAAAATGTCTCTTAATTTTGAGGTAACCAGCCCTCTCTTTTGGCTTTTAATAGTATAAGGACACACCACAGAGGATTCTGGGAAGATGGTGGAGTAGGAAGCACCAGGAATTGGTCTCCTCACCTGTACAACAATGGGACTGGCAGAATCGGTCTGATGTAAATATTTTGGAACTCTGGAATCTATTGAAGGCCTACAGCTTCCAGGAAGATGTGGACAGGAAATTGTGATTAATTTTGGTCAATGTGAGCTCTTAGCACAGTAGCAGCTACCCATCCCACACTCTACCCATACCCATTCCCTGCCTCAGGTGAGCAAATAGAACCCTGCCCTCCAAATGTCATGGATATGTGCTTTGATCATTGAGTGATGCCTCTGATCACAGAGGTGCAGACAAAGAAGTGGGCTGCCATTGTTGCTGCACCTGCCCCCCATAGTTGAAAGACTCTCCCCCTCTGGCTGAAGTGACTTCCAGGAGATTTAAAGGACCAGTGCCCTTTTGTTCCCTCCCATCATTTTTCTCTTTTTCCTCTTTTGGGAGCCAAATATTAACGACTAGGACGTTCAAAAGCCACTGCATATACAAGGAAAATTAGAAAGTGACCATGCCTGCCCAGGGAAAGGCACAGGCTCAGAAAAACCCTGAGAGGACCTTAAGTTGATGTCTCAGGTTGATCCTTGGCACATAAACAGCTTAAATGAATTTATAAACAATAAACAAAACCAATAACAAAAGACAGCCAGCAATGGGGAAGGGGGAGAATCTGACATCCAGAGTTACCACATTGTTAGATTCAAATGTCTAGTTTTCAACAAAAAATCACAAGGCATATAAAGAAACAAGAAAGTGTGGCCCATTCAAAGGAAAAAAAAAGACAAATCAACAGAAACCACCCCGGAAAGTGACCTGATGGCTGATATACCATACAAAGACTTTAAAACAACTGTCTTAAAGATGATCAAAGAACTAAAGGAAGATGTGGAGAAAGTTCAGAAGACAGTATATGAGTAAAGTGTAAATATCAATTCTCGAGCTGAAAAGTGCAATAACTGAAATAAAAAATTCACTAAAGGGATTCAAAGGCAGATTTAAGCAGAAATAAGAAAGAATTATTGAACCTGAAGATAGGACAGTGGAAATTATTGAGTTTGAGTAAAAGAAAGGAAAAAAGATTAAAGAAAAGTGACAATGCCTAGGAACCTGTGGGACACCATCAAACAGACTGATGCATACATTGTCGGAGTTCTAGAATGAAAAGTTAGAGAGAAAGGGGCAGAGAGAATATTAGAAGAAATAATAGCTGAAAACTTCTCAAATTTGAGGAAAGATATGAATAGAAACATCCAAGAAGCTGAAAGAAATCCAAGTAAAATGAACTCCCATCTCTCAAGCTCAGTGGCAGCCTTAAAAATCAGTAGCCCACTGTTACAGTGAAAACCAGCAGCCTAGCAACTTCTTGAAGGTACAGAAGGGGGCTGGAGCTCCTGCAAAGTGTACTTCCTATAGAACTGTCATTATTTGATCTGATATTTCCCTGGAAAATTACACTCACAAGCCTTGTTTTTATTTGACCTGATTTAGAGCTCACCTTGAGGTAATAGCCTTTTCCCCAGGGGTGTTTGTTGGAAAAAAATCAGCAGCAACTAATCAACACTGCAACCAACTGAGTGGGTGATAACAATTTGGGAAAACAATGACCTGAAAGGAAAACAGTGGAGAATGAGGTACCCACAGGGGCCTTTAAAAAGCTCCAAAATATTCCCGGGAGTCTAGAAGGCCACACTCACTTTTGGGCTTTGCACATACCCAGGGCTGTGCACATTCTTAAAAAAGGCCTAAGAAAGCCCTGAGCCCTTACTTCTGGATGACCTTGAGGCTCTGTGCAGGGAGGAAGTAAAGCTAAGGCAGAATTGTAAACTACACACCTGAGAATGGAAGGTGTACCCAACAGCTACACAGAGTCCCTCAACAAAAGCTGGTTCCAGGCATTTAAGGAAATCTGTCTAATCAGCTGACCACTAAGCTAACTGAATAGACTCTTAGCAGGTACATAGAATGAAGAATTAATATTACAGAATTAGTTAAAACAAACAGCAGTAAGAAAAACAACAAACTCTGGGGTGGGGAGGTGGATATGATTCCTAGCGTTGCCACATTATGTAAAAAGCCCTCCTTTTAAAATAAATTCATGAGCTATGAAAAGAAACAAGAAAAAATGGTCCATATACCAGGAAAAATATCAATAGAAACTGTCCTCAAAGAAGCTCAAGCTTTGGGCTTTCTATATAAAATATTTTAAATCATGTATTTTAAATATTTTTTTAAAAGTAAGAGAAAACATTTCTAAAGAATTAAGGAAAATTATGAGAATGATGTTTCATCAAATAGAGAACATCTAAAAAGATAGAAATTGTAGAAGAAGAATCAAGTAGTAATTCTGTAGTTGAAAAAATACAATAAATGAAATGAAAATTTAACTATAGGAGCACAAGAGTAGATTTGAGCTGGCAAGAAACTATGTTGTTTTAAGTTAAGATGTTAATTGTAATGATAAGGGAATAAAAATACAGTAGAAAATATCTGTTACACAAAAGAAGGCAGTAAGGAGGAATAGGGGAACCAAACAAGGCATAATACATATAGAAAACAAATAGCAATATGGAACTGATATAGCCAATATTATCGGTAAGTATATTAGATGTAAATGGATTAAACACTCCAATCAAAAGGCAGAGATACAATGAATTTGAAAAAAAGTTAAATATATGTTGCCTGCAAGAGACATAGTCTAAATTCAATGGCACAAATATGTTGAAAGGAAAAGAATTGAAAAAGATACACCTTGCAAACAGTAACCAAAGAAAGCTGGTGTGGCTATACGAATATCAGACAAAATAGACTTGAAATTAAGAAAATATTATTGCTAGAGACAAAGAAGGATATTTTATAATGATAAAAGGGTCAAACTATCAATGATATACCATTTACAAACGTATGTGCACCTAACACCAGACGCCCAAAATGCAAGGAAAAAAAAAACTTACAGAATTGAAGAGACAATAGGCTATTCATCAATAAACGTTAGAGACTTCAGTGCTCTACTTTCAGTGATGGATAGAAAGACCAAAACAGAAATAGATGACATGAACAATGCTATAAACCACTAGAGCTGTAGAATATTTAACCCCCAAATAAAGGACTACACACCCTCTTCAATTACACAATGAACATTCTTCACAGTAAATCATATATTAATCCAGAAAACAAGTCACAACAAATTTAAAAAGATTGAAGTCGTACAAAGTATATTCTCTGGCCACTATGAAATGAACTTAAACATCAAAAACAAAAGGGAATTTTGGAAATTCACAATGTGTAGACACTAAAGAACACGTTGCTAAATAACAAGTGGATCAAAGAAAAATATCAAGAGAAATTGGAACATACTTTTATGTTAATAAAGATGGAAACACAAAATACCAAACTTATAGGATACAGCTGAAGTAATGTTTGCAAGGAAATATACAGCTGTAAATACCTCTATTAAAAAATAAGAAAGATCTTAAACCAATAACCTAAACTTGTATCTGAAGAAACAAGAAAAATATGAGCAAACTAAACCCAAAGAAAACAGAAGACAGGAAATAATAAATATTAGAGTGGAAATAAATGAAAGTGAGAATAGAAAACAATAGAGAAAATCAATGAACCCAAAAGTTGGTTCTTTGAAAAGATCAATAAAACTGACAAACCTTTATCTAGAAAGACCAGGGAAGGAAAAAAAAAAGGCTCAAATTACTAAAATCAGGGATAAAAAGAGGGGCAATTACCATCAACCTCACAAAAATAAAAAGATCTATAAGGTAATACTATGAGCGGTTGTTTAGCAACAAATTAGATAACTTCAAAGAAATGGACATATTCCTAGAAAGATGCAAACAACTGAATTAGACCAAAAAAGAAGTAGAAAATTTCAGTAGATTTATAAATAGAAAAGAGATTGATTAATAACTAAAATTTTTCTGTGTCTTTCTCTCTTTCTTTCACATACACACATATAGTCACACACACACACAAAGTCCAAACCCAGTTGGCTTCACTGGTGAATTCTGCCAAATGATTAAAGAAGAATTAACATTAATCTTTCAAAAAATTTCCAAAAAATATCAGAAGAAAGAACTCAACTTATTTATGAATCCAACATTATGATCATATCAAAGCCAGACAAAGACATCACAAGAAAAGACACTACCCGTCAATATACTTTATGAATCACAAAAATCTTTGACAAAATGCCACCATGCTGAATGAGGTAACATATAAAATAGATTATACACCATAACTGGGTGTTATCATTCCAAGAATGCAGGGTAGATTGAACATATACAAATCAATGTAATTCTCCCTTATTAATAAAATAAAGGACAAATACTATATGACTATCTCAATAAATGCAAAAAAGCATTAAACAAAATCCAACACTCATTAGGATTGATTTAAAAAAGATGTTCTATTATTATTTTGAACACACTGTTATCTGTTAGATTAATTTAAGGATGACAAAAAGAGTAAAGATTTTGTTTTACCTTCATTTGTTCTTTCTCCAGTGCACTTCCTTTCTTTCTGTAGATCTGATTTCCTGATCTGCATTATACTCCTTCTCTCTAAAGAACTTTTTAAACTTTTCTTACAAGGCAGGTCTATTAATAAATTTTTTCAATTTTTGATTTTCTGAGAAAGTTTTTATTTTTCCTTCACTTTTGAGGGATAATTTCATTGGATAGATAATTCTAGATTTGTGGTTTAATCTTTCAACACTTTAAATATTTTATTTTATTCTCTTTTTGCTTGCCTGAAGATAAGGGGGAGATCTGATGTAATTCTTATATTTGATCTTTGGTATATAAGGTGTCTTGTTCTTCTGGCTTCTTTCAATGTTTTCTCTTTCTCTGTGATTCTCTGCAGTTTATATACCATGTGCCTAGGTGTAGATTTATTGGTTTGTTTATCCTTATTGGTGTTCTTTTAGTTTCCTGGATGTGTGGTTTGGTGACTGTCATTAATTTGGGATAATTCTCAGTCATTATTACTTCCAGTATTTCCTCTGTTCCTTTCTTCCTTCTCCTTAGTGGCATTTGCTTTATGCATACATCTTTTTTTAATTGTCTCTCATTTCTAGGATATTCTGTTCCATCTTTTAAATTATTTTCTATTTGCATTTCAGGTTTGGAAGATTCTATTTACATTCTTCAAGCTCACTGATTCTTTCCTTGGCTGTGTCCAGTCTATTACTTAGTCCATGAAAGGCATTCTTCATTTTCTGTTACAGTGTTTTTTATTTCTAGCATCTCTTTTTGACTCTTTCTTATAGCTTCCATCTTTCTACTTACATTTATCGTCTCTTCTTGCATGTTGTTCAATTTTCCATTAGAATATTTAGCATATTAATCATAATTGTTTTAAAATTCCTTATCTGATAATTCCAAAATCTGTGCCATATCTGAGTCTGATAGTAAGACTTGTCTTTCTATTTAAGCTGTGGTTTTTGTCTTTTAAAATACCTTACAGTTTTTTGGGGCCGCCTGGTGGCGCAGCGGTTTAGTCCGCGCTTGGCAGCCAGGGTTCGCGAGTTCGGATCCCGGGCGTCCGCCGACGCACTGTTTGTCAACCCTGCCGTGGTGGCGTCGCATATAAAGTAGAGGAAGATGGGCACGGATGTTAGCCCAGGGCCAGTCTTCCTCAGCAAAAAGGGGAGGATTGGCAACAGATGTTAGCTCAGGGCTGGTCTTCCCCCCACACACAAAAAATACCTTACAGTTTTTTGTTAAAAGCCAGGCATAATGGCTGGATTAAAGGAAGTGGAGTAACCAGGCCTTTAGTGTGAGGTTTTGCTATTTTCTGGCTATTACTTAGACTGTGCTTACTGTTTGCTATAGTGTCATAGGCTAAAATTCCCTTATTTTTGTCTCTGTCATCTTTGGGTTTCCCTAGAGACTTCTTCAGTAAGACCTGAAACATGCCGTTCAGTCCATTGTATTCCTCCAGCTCCTAGCCCTGGTGGCAGTTGCTACTTCTGGACGTCTGCTTCAGTGACCTGTGATTCTCTGTCTGTCTGTCTGTCTCTCCACATTTGGGGGAAGCAGTGTTTCCTGTGACCTCGGTTCTCTGACAGATATAAGAGTCGTCGTTAATTTTCAGTTTGTTCAGCTTTTTTATTGTGAAGACGGAAGTGATGCCTTCCGGGCTCCTTACATGCTGAATCAGAGTGAACAGTTTTTGAATACTCTCTAGCAAAGAGTATTTAAGAATTTATAAATCTCAAATTTGAATTACATCTAAAAATCTTAAGGACTTAAATTGAATTTTCTTAGTAGTGATTAGAGCACCTTTCCTTTTAATGTACCATTCAGTTATTTAAAGAGGGACAAATGCAATAATTTAATATTTTTACTATAATTTAACTTCTCAGTGTACTCAGATCAGCTTTTCTTAATTTTTTATAACATACTCAAGTATCATTTCCCCATATTATTCTCATTGTAAAATCATATTTTTAATAAGTTTAGGAAAAACAGAAGATGGGGGTATGATTTGTTGAATTAACTTTTTTCATTTTAGTGGGGAAGACCAACCCTGAGCTAACATCCGTTGCCAATCATCCTCTTTTTTGGCTGAGGAAGACTGGCCCTGGGCTAACATCCGTGCCCATCTTCCTCCACTTTATATGGGACGCCGCCACGGCATGGCTGACAAGCAGTGCGTCGACCAGAGCCGGGGATCCAAATCCCCGAACCCCAGCTGCCAAAGCGCGAACTTAACTGCTGTGCCACCGGGCCAGCCCCTGAGTTAACATTTTTACAGAGAGGTCCATACTGTTGTTGTGTAATGATTTTATATTTTTTATACACTTTCAAATCCATATCTGAGTGACATTAATAATTAAAACAGTCCAACCACAAATGCACAATGACATACATTTCTATGATAAAAGTGATAAAAACTGGAAGATAAAACTACCCTTGAGTTTCAGTTGAATGATAAGCATCTATATCATGTGGCACAGTTTTGGGGTACTTTACGGGGTATCTTAATGAAAACTACAAACTCGTCCAAAACCATTTGGTGAGTCAAAAATAACAGTTGTTTTGGTGTATATTTCCAAATTCTGGCAGTCACAGGTAAATGACTGTATACATCTCTTTCCTTAAAGCCCCATGTTCAGATATTATTTTATAACATAAGCAAGTTTTAGACCAAATTCTGCCAAATACAAAAACACATATTATCAAGCAAATTGAAAAGGGTCACATAGCATATAAAGCCCCACTCCGACCTAGGATCCTCCAACTATCACCATGCATGAAAGAATATCTTGGAAGCCTGCAATGATATTTTGGCTTCTCTGTCAGAGAATAAAGACCTCTGTGAAGTGAGAGGTGCAAGCAAGCGGGCCCTGGACCTTGAGCCCTGTACCACTGCTTTTTGGTTGCATTGCTGGATGCTTGAACCTCAATCATGTATTGATTCTGGATAATTAAGAATTAAATTCTTGCCCATCTTTAATATTTTTAATATTCTCAAATGTTAAATTATTCTGATTTATAACAAAATAATTTCCCAATAAAATTTATTTCAGTTATTATTTCTAGTACTTACATTTATTTTTACAGTGGACTGTAAAAACTAAATACCATTCTGATTCAGTTGATTTCTGATTAGAGTATTTCAAAACCTTGGTCAATGGCCCTTTGGAGTAGATTGAATTTGAACACAAACATTTCCGTGTTTATAATGACATACTTGGTAACCAATTACCTCACAGATAATATAAAGGCAGGGGAATTTGGAATGGATGAGGATGATAAGCAGAAGGGAGAAGCCACCAAAAACAAACCAAATGGTGTTGCCTAGGGTAGGCCCTGAAGTGATGGAATGACATCTCTTACTGTCATTGCTGCCAGTTATTCAATATGGTCACCAGTCCTACTAGCATAATGTCCCAGGCTGGCTGTAAGGATTTTATTGTCATTCAAAGAGGTGTCATCACTAAGCAAGGACATGTCATCAGGAGTCCTATCTACCCTCTGGCTGTCTCTCGTGCCCATAAAAGTTGTCTGACCTCATTTAGTCACCTGTCCAGGCAGAACAGTGACAAAAAGCATGATGTTAACAGCGGTTCTTACAGTAAGATGTTGGCTCTTCTCAGGGAAAACGAAAGATCAAGATTTGGGAGCGGGTAAGATGAAGAATATTTGGACAGAGTTTTCTTTTATTTTCTTCCCCAAATGGTATTTTCAGACAAGTGAAGTAGAATTAAAATACCAGCTCTTGTAATTACTTAGCAAATGGTGAATGGAAAAAAAGCATTTTCAAAATAAAGTTGGGGTATAGAAACAAATCAGCATTTAAAAAGATTCTTTCTTTGGGTCTTCTTTATATGTTACTCAATTATAAACTTCTGATCTTCCACTCAAACTCTGGGACATAATGAATCACAATTAAAAAAATTTTTGTTGTGCAAACAGTTCAGTTTTCTAATAATATGTAGATGCAGCTAATAAAAATCATATACCTAGTGGATAAATTTGGTTATATTATTACATATAATATTTGTTATGATTGGATATTAAACTTGATACCAAATATACAAATTAAATTAAATATAGTATTTGTATTACATCCTCACTCGCAATATTATAACATACTTATTTGTATGAAATTATGTTTTAACTTACGGTTCATATTGCTCTGAGGAAAAATTATGAAAGTAATTTTTCTGGAAATTATTGAAATTTTATAGAAAATTATCTACCTTGAGTTCCAAAATGATTACTTTTAGGTAAATTATATTTACTATTTAAAATAAAATTGAATTAAAGCCTTGTGTAAATATTTCAAAATCTATTGAAAATATTGCATATTCTTGTAGTGATGGAGAAGTTATTGCTTTCATATGTAAAATAAAAATGTAATTCTTATTTGGTACTATAAAGCTTTGGACTACACCTACACACACAAACACAAGTGCACGCACACACAGGGAGACAAAGAAAGACATAAAGACAGACAGAGATGGCCTCTGAATTGCAAAGTTTTAAGGAATATTTTAGCATAAAAGTAAATAAAATGATAATAGAACTTTCACTGCTATTATAGGACGTTGTAGGTAGAAGCAAGTTTTCATTCCTGCTGCAACAACTAGAAAAGTTAACCCAGTTAAAAGAAGAGAGACAATTTAAACGATATGTGAAGTCTAATTAAGCCAAGAGGAGTAGAAAGACTAATTCCAGGTGGAAGAATGTTCTTTCTAAGTAGACTGAAATCACTGGAAACTATTTTCTTTCAGAGAATTTGTTGCGTCAGGGAACAGGCTAAGACTCAGACTTGCCATAGGCAGAAGGTCACTAAAGAAAGCAACGAAAATTTGAAGGCGATCTGGACTGACACAATAAATTGAAATCAGGGGAATTTCCAAATACATGAGCTTTTTTCTTTATGGAGTATTTGATAGGTGCTGAGGCACATGGGAAATTTGAGAATGGATTGAAAAAGATTAAATCATCTGAGGGTTCATGGCACTTAGGAAACAAGGTCTCAATAAAGACACTCAACTTCAAGATATTTGAAACAAGTGGCTGAAACTAATTAAAACTGAAATCCAACTTGAACACAATGAAATTCATACTGCATTGAGTTGATCAGCCCCTTATCCAATATGCCTAATGAAAGAATGAAAAAATCGTATCTCTGGAGAAATAACATTGATTTTCTTCTCTACAGTCTGTTGAAACATAAGGTCCAACTTAAATTAATGAAAAGAAATTCAAAGATGTAGGAAAACATGACCTATAACTAAGCAAAAAACAAGTAATAGAAGACAACCATGGTTGACTTAGAAGTTAGCAGACAATGACTTTAAAATAGCTAATGTAAATTTGTTAAAATACAGAGACAAATATAGAAAACAAATAAATATGGAATTTAACAGGGAGTCGGAATCTATAAAAAAGGACCAAAAGAACACTCCGGAACTAAATAATAAAACATGTAAAATTAAGAACTCATTGTATGGTTTTAACAGCAGCCTGGACACAATTTTAAACAAAATTAGTAAACTGAAAGACACCTCAATAGAAAATATGCAAATTAGAGTCCAAAAGAAAAAAAATGAAGTAAGAATTAAAAATAGAAGTATAAGAAATGAATAGGACATGGTTAAATGATCTCATATATGTACAACTGGAGGGTGAGAACTAGAATAAAACAAAAGCAAAAACTGAATACCTAATGGCCGAGAATTTTCCAATAATGATGAAATGTATTAATGCTAAACCCAAGCGGAACAAATATGAAGAAAACCACATCTAGGCACATCATGGTTAAATTGCTGAATGTCAAAGATAAATTCATGGAGAAATGAACAGTGGAGAAAGAAACCTTGTGGATAAATACTAGAGAATATTGACTATTTAAACAAAAAATGACAACTATGTCTATTTACATGTATAACTGCTGTAGAAATAAAACATCTGCCAACTTTAATGCAAAGATCCAAATAAGGTAAAAAGATTTAACCTGTTGTAAGACACTTGTAGTATTCCAACTTTGGAAAAAATAATTTAAGAAACAATCTAATAAGTTAAAGTGTAAATTTTAATGTTGACACTTTTAATTAGAAAATAATACAAAGATGTTATGAAAACAGCACAAATGGAGAAGACATAAAGATATAATTAAATGATTAAAAATACTTGATTATTCCAAAAGAACACAGAAAAGGAAGAATAAAGAAACAAAGAAAGGATAGGGCAAATGTAAAACAAATAGCAAGATGAAAAACTTACAGGCAACAATAATATTAAATGAAAATGAACTATTTCATATTGAAAAATTAAGCATTGTTCTCCTAATTGATAAACCTATTTAGAAGTCTGTAAAATTGCTGGTTAAAATTAGAATGGTGGTAAACTTTAAAAACGAGGTTTGATGTACTCCAACATTTTGAGGTTATCCAAAGAAGAAGCCAACAAAGTAGGATGAGAAGGAGGAATCTTTAAGATTGGGAAGAAAGTAGGATAATGTAGCGTCATGAAAATCAACAAAGGAGGATGTTTAAGAAGGAAGATTTCAGAAAGTGCTGAATTCTGCTGAGAGATGGACAAGATAAGGGCAGAACAGGGTCTGTTAACTTTGAAATCTTGTTCTGTTCTTTTGAATACTTATGAAGGGCATTCTTTGTTGACTGTGAGAGAAAAATATATGAGCAGAGTAGAGTAAAATGGGAGGTGGGGACCTGAAAACCAAGTGCACTGGTAACACTTTTTAGAAGTCTGCCCATACAGAGATGCAGGTAAATGATACAGTACCAAGAGGGCATGGTGATGATGAAAGATTTTTTTTTTTTAATAAGAAGTAATAGAGCTTGTGTTTTTAAGTGATTGTGGGGGATCAGAATTGGCCACCTCAAGATGTGTCTCTTTACCTTGACTATTTTCACTGAAGGAGGCTTTGACTTTCCCCACCCCCACTAACTGTCTGAAGGGATTTGGGATGGGAAGACTTGTCCCAGGGACAGGCCATCACCACAGATAACTCTGGGTATTGATAGACTGGGAGGATCTTTGCTGAGCCCATTCTTATCAAAGTTCTATTTACCAGACATTTACATTTGTAAGGGAAATCTCCATTTGTAAAGACATCTCCCTCTCTGTACCAGGAGGAAGGGGGGATGTATCTCTAGAAACTCTTATCGGTGCAGAAGGTGAAGACTTAAATCTGCATACTCTTGTTTACTGCACTTTTCTTGTACTCCCCCATAGCTGACACCCCCCAACCCCCAATATCCTCCTTTGCCTATTTAAGAGGAGAACCTCCATCATTTTGTTGAGAGAAATTCAGTTTCCCCGGGTGTCTCCCATGTATACATGTTATAAAGCTTTGTTTGATTTTCTTCTCCTATTTGGCCTCATTTCAATTTAATTTGTAGCCCAGCCAGAAAGGACCCAGAGTGGGTAGAGGATATTCTTCCTCCCCTTCATGGTTTTTATTGAAGTGTAATGTACATAGAGAAAAATGCACAAATAATAAGTGCACAGGTAGGTAATTTCCACAAAGTTAGAACACTTGTGAAACCAGCACTCCTTGTGAAGACATATACCATTACAAAAAACCCAGAAACCTCCCTCCAGTTTCTTCCTCATCATCATCGCTTACCAAGAAAAGCAACTTTCCGGATTTCTGTCACCATCACTTAGTTTTGCATGTTATTGAACTTCATATAAATGAAATTATACAGTATGTGTTTATTTATGCCTGACTTCTTTCACACGTTCTTATACTTGTGAATTTTTTCGTATCATCCAATATAACAGTTTATTCACATTCATTGCTATATACTGTTACATTGTTTTCAACATATCATATTTTATTTGGGCATTCTACTTTGATAGAAGTTAGATTATTTCTGTCTTTTTAAAAATTATGAATAATATGGTTTAATATTCTGTAAGATCTTTTGTTGGAAAAATGTTTTCATCTTTCTTGATTAAATATCAAGGTGTGGAATTACTGGTCAAAAATTTGCATATGTTCATCTATAATAGATATTACCAAACTTTATTTGCAAAATAGTTGTACCATTTTACATTCCTACCAACAATGAATGAAGATTCCAGCTGGTCCATGTTTTTGCTAAAACTTGGTAATAGCTGTCATTTTTTCATTTTAGCAATTCTAATAGATATGTGGGGATTTCTCATTATAGTTTTACATTGTATTTGCCTGATGAATTATGAAGTTGAGTGCCCTTTCACATGTTTATTGTCCATTTGGATATCTTCTATTGTGGAGGACCTTCTCAAATCTTACTGAAAAGTCTGATCTTTCCACCTGCTTTTTATTGTAAATCAGGTGATCATGTTAAGTGTGTGACTATGTCTGATCTTCCTTCCAGTCCTCTGTTCTATTTGCGTATCCATGTTCTAATATATTACTCTCTTAATGACTCTAGCTATGCAAGTCTTCATTTCTAGTAGTGTAAGACCTCTAACTTTATTCTTACCTTAGACCTTTGCATTCCCATAAAAATATTGGAGTTGGCTTGTCAATTTCCACAATCTGCTTGAAAAAATCTGCTGGAATTTTGTTTAGAATTGCTTTGAAACTATAGATCATTTTGGAAACAATTACATCTTCACAATATTGAAACTTGAATACATAAAAATGGTATATCACTTCACATATCTAAGCCTTCTTCAGTTATTCTCAGTAATGTTTTATAAATTTCAGAGTAAAATTATGCACATTGTTTGTAGATTCATTGTGAAATTGTAGATTTTCATGATAGTGTTAATGATTTTAACTTTTAAATTCATTTTATTAACATTTATTTAATTTGCCAATTTTATTATATTTAAATTTATTTGCTTATTGCTACTATATAGAACTATAATTTTCTTTTGTATTGAACTTGTCTCCAGTGATGTTGTTAAATTCAGATATGAATTATCATAATTTATTTGCAGATCCTTTTGATTTCTATGTACACAGATATTTCATGTGCAAATAATTACAGTTTTCTTTTTTCACCTTCCTATATCTTACCATACTGTTATTTTCTTCAATACTGGATTTAATTTTCTTTCAGCTAGCAGGAATTGAGATGTTTTGAGTCCAAGTTTCAGATTTTGTGAGTGCTGTCTATTGATGTGAGTGGTGGTTCTGCTGAGTACCATAATCTCAACAAAAGAAGGCAAAGTCATCAGCTGAGACGGGGAGGGGGAAGAAGTGGATGGCATATAAAGTGAGGGTTCAAGAGAGTTTGAACAGAAAGAATAAGGTTGAGAACCTTTAAAAGTTTGAAAGTGCACTTAATAGAAAAGACTGGTGAACTGCCAGGCATGTTACATAGTTTTTCTGTAAGGCAATTTTCTCACCTATTTTATTTATCCAGCCCATCTTGCAGGGTGGATGTGGGCTCTTAAGAAGTAATAACTATAAAATGTCTTTAAAAGTTACAAAGCATTATAAAAATACTTTAAGGTACAAATAAAAAATAATGATTAGTAAAAGAGGAAATAGGGTTTGGGAAATGTCAAGGAAAGTGGGGTGGTGAGAAACACCTAAATTCTTGCACTTGGCCCTTGGGGGAAAATAGGGAAACCTGATTCAAACATCTCCCTTGGAGGGACCTACATTCCTGTCTTCAGTGAGGAAAAAGGGGAGGTGGGGTGCTTACTGAGAAGGTCAAATCAGAGAACCCTGCTACTGTACCAGGAAAGGAGTTTTGAACCCTAAACACTCAGGTGCAATTTTAGGAGGTTGTCTGTTATTAATTCATTTTTTGTTATAAGAACACCCCAGCATTCTGCATCTCTGAAGCAAAGACAAGATGGAAAAACAAGAGTTAAGATTCATTATTGTTATTATTGTTATTGCATGTTTTAATAAATGCAGACTCTCAATCTACTGTCCCCAAAGGGGTTGTGAAATCACGGGGCATCCAGCCAGACAGTCGTGTATTATTCATGAGGCTGGATTGTTTACTTTAAAAGATATTTAAGAGCCTTTCCAACTGCATACTACACCCAACTTCTGTATAGCATCTGTGAGCATTCGATTCTACTTGGGTAACCCTTTCCACCTTGAAGCCTTAAAACACATGGTCTTTACCCTCATTAGGCTTCTTTGATTCCTGCACCTCGTCTATACTTGTTCTCACCACAGAATGTTAACAATAAAGAATGTTAACAACCAGTATAATCATGTTGACTGTTGAAGACCAACCTTGCATGGAGCTCCCTGTACATAACTCTACTATTGTGTAAATCAGGGGAGGCCTGTCTCTCCATGCAGTTTCTGTGCTTCTTGAGGACAGGATCTGTAGCTGGAGCCATGGAAGGATTCAGGATTTTCTCAAAGTTACTAGTTATGTCCCAGGTATCCGGACAATAGGATTAGTTAGTGCTTTTAACAGTGTATATGTTGACTGAATGATTGTTTCATCCATCAGTAATACACGAAGTAGCATTTGTTTAGACAGTATTTATTGAGCACCTATCATCTGCTCAATAATGAACATGAAAGCACATGGTTTGTGATTCTATTAAATTTCTATGAAGTCAGTGGAGTATAAAGTATGGTTCTTCCCCATCAGTAATGTTTAATTAGTCAAAGACACAAACCATATGCACACAGAGCAGTTTTAATAACAATAACTTACGTTGTAGAGAATTTAATAGTTTTAGTAGTTTACAAAGAACTTCAATGATGTACGAGCCTCATAAAACTCTTATAGGTAGATTAAAGCAAGTTCTATAGTCTCCACTTTAAGGGCATTGAGAAACTGAGTTTCTGAGATGCACATACTCATAAATGGCAGAGAAGGAACTTGAGTTGCATGTGAATGACACCCCACTGCTGGATCTGTGCAGTGGGGAGGCCCTGTCAGTACACATCAAATGCAGCACATGCAAAGACCAGGTTGTGGGATTAAGCATGGTATGGCTGAGGAACTACAATCCCATGTGGCTGGAAGCAATGGAAAGTTGTAAAATGAATTTGGACCCGAACACAGAAAGGCGGCGTGATCTCTGGAGAAACAGAGAAGTTGGAGAGGATATTCTAGTCCAGAATAATGTCCCCCTGAGCTGTCACTCAAGATTGAGCATGACATATTCCATGAACAGTCCAGAGCTCTACCGAACTGAAGCAGAGGTCTTGGTTTTGGGTGTGGTAGATACAAAACTGGGTAAGAAACTAGGGAGTGAATGGAGATGAGCAGACAATGGGAGCCATTGCTGGATTTAATTACAGAATTGACACTGTCAAAGGGTTCGAGTTCTACTTATTGAAAGGCTTATTTTATTTAAACCCGTGGCAAAAGAGTGGTTGAGTTTATGATGTTTTACACAGATCATGATACATTACTTTTATAAAGTTTAAAAAAATCTATTTAATCACCACCTTAGCAGAGTTGTAATTTTACTCAATGCTGAAACAATTGAACCCCTATCTATATGTATATTTAGATTAGAAAGACGCAGCTGGGCTTTAAAATTGGCCCCATGCATTTTCCCTTCCATAATTTGGCAAAACTATAGCAACCCACTCTCAAACATTGGCCTCTTTCCTTGTTTTAGCACAATGAAAGCTTTCACAGTTCTTCCAAAAGGCTTATTCACAATTATGCAGCCCTTTATGGAAGCTTCCTACAGAAAGTCACACAGAGAGATGCAGGCACCCCGTTAGTCTGGGTTCCTGCCGAGAGGTAGCAATTTAGTAAAAACAAGGAAGTCAGGCCACATCGTGAGTAAGATTTTAATGTGTGAGCCCAGCATACTAAAATGTTAACAACCCTGCCCATATCATTCACATTAATGAAAATGCAGTTAGTCTAGCATTCTAAATGCACTTAATTTTAAAAGCACTCTTCATTCACATACCAACCAGATTATGTACTAGTTTTTACCTTTTTTTTTCTTGAACCTAAGATGGTGGATCAGAGAGAAATATGCTTCCTATGTTTATACTGAAAAAAAAAAAAAGAGAGAATTCTTGCAAATAGCAACGAAATATCATATTTCCACTCTAAAAGATTTAACATTATTCAGAGGAATATATTTAAATGAGACTAGCAATGAAGTATAAAATATTTAGTTTCCCCATACAGCAGCCCTGGCTCTCTTTTATTGTTTGGTAACATCATACTAGAAGCTGTGTTCAGATGAAAAGTTCAACCCCTTTAGATTTGCTGGCTGTTTACTTTAATATATTTCAATAATTATGTAATTAGCTCATCATCACTTCCACATTCAGTATTTCCCTCCTAGCTACTTGCTTTATTTACTTTAGGGACTTTTCGAAGTTCTGTGCACCAAATTAATAAGTGGAATAATTTACCTCTTTGCCGTTTGCAAAGAATCATTCTGACTCGGAACACCTTTATCCACTACACAGTCCTGGAAACATTGAGGATGTCATGCTTCTTGGTCGTTATTGATTCCAGGAATCAATTTAAAATATAGTTCACTCTTTATTCTGTTACATTTTGATTTTTTAACCTATAGATTTTGTATTCGAAGTCATTTTTAAAGAAACTTCCAGTCAAGGATATTAGATAACTAATCAAAGGGTCATAATGTGTAAAATACGGAACTGGTGCAGCTTTGTGAATGAGAAAAAACAAGAGGGCCCGAATGACATTTTTCTTGAAGAGATATAACAAAAGTCAATAGAGTTTCAAAATTTTGAATGAAATGGATGGCAATTTCTCTCTCTTTCCTTCCTTTTTTTTTTTTTTCAAATGTGTTTAGAGGCTGGGAAGCCAAGTAGGAATGGCTATTGCAAAAAGATTGCCAGAGACATAGGAGGGAGGGAGCAACTCCAGTTGACTCAAAAAGAGGATGAAGAGACAGGTGGATGCGTCCTTTGAATGAAATGAGGACCTCAACAGATAGGAGCGATTCCCTCGTGATGAGAGAGCAGGTGGCCCTTGGCAAATGTGCCCAGCATTGAGACTGTAGGCAATAAGATAATATCAAGATTGAATTTTAAAATCTACTAAAGACATTACTGGGAAAAAATGCATGTATATTGGCTAGGATTTTCCCCAAATCTGAGAATTGAAACTAAGGAAGTACCAAGTACCAAGTGGTAGAAATTAAATTGAAACAGGTTTCAGGTTAATTAAAAGAAGAACTTTAAAACAATCAAAACTGTGCTAAAAGTGTAATGTACTGCCTCAGCAAGTAGCACGCTTTTCATGAATTGAGATGTTCAAACACAATTTATCATCATTTGCTGGGTTCATTCCAGGACAGACTCAGACAGTAGCTATATGATTACACAAAATTACTTCAAAGTTCTATTTTAATGCTTAATCCAAGGCTCTAAGTCTTTTGTTTCTTTTCAAATTTATTTTTTAGCTGTTAAGATAAACAGGTACTATTTTTGCTAGTTTTATAAGATGAAAGCATGGTTTCTGATGTCACTTCGATGAAGCACTTCACAGCTTGGAATATGACAGTTTTGATGATGCTAATCCGGCTCAATTAAAAAAGTAGAGACTAGTTTGGAAAAATGCATTTAGGCCCATAATTGCTGAAAATGCAGATATGACAACTTTGTCAACATTTAATTTCCAAACTTGAGCAGATAATATTAAAATATTTTTAATAGCTGTAGTGAGTATATTCTGGTATGCTGATAAAAATAAGGGGAGGGGGCTAAAATCAAGACAAGACCAAGGTCAAAATAATAAATAAACGAGGCAATTAAATGAGAAAGATCCATAAAAATTCTAATGCAATGACTGTATATCCCATTATTATTTTTACATTAATTTAATTATGGTCTCCCCATAGACAATCTTAAACTTTCTAATATAAATAAAGAGGAAAATACAGATTTACAGACTGCTGTATTTTCACTTCCCTTCAGTTGGGCATATTATTTTACTTTCTTTCAGCTTTTCCTTTTGATCCATGGCTTATTTAAAAGTGTATGTTTAGGGACCGTCCGGTGGCGCAGCGGTTTAGTCCGCACTTGGCAGCCCAGGGTTCGTGGGTTCGGATCCCGGGCGCCCGCCGACGCACCGCCTGTCAGCCACGCCGTGGCGGCGTCCCATATAAAGTAGAGGAAGATGGGCACGATGTTAGCCCAGGGCCAGTCTCCCTCAGCAAAAAGAGGAGGATCGGCAGTGGATGTTAGCTCAGGGCTGGTCTTCCTCACAAAAAAAAGAAAAAAAAAAGTGTACGTTTAATTCCCAAGTGTCTGAATATTTTCACGTTGTCTTTCTATTGTTGATTTCTAGTTTGATTCCATTATGGTCAGAAAATATGCTCTGTGTGACTTAATTTCTTTTAAATGTGTTGAGGTTTGCTTTGTAAACCAGAATACGATCTATCTCTGTGAATATTCCAAGGATGCTTGAAAAGAATGTGTTTTCTGCTGTTGTTGGGTGGTGTGCTCTATAAAGGTCAGTTAGATCCTGTCAACTGATGGTTACGCACAGCTACTGAAAAGCTCCTCTTGAGATGTTTTGTTATGCTTTATATCTTAGAAAAATATTTTAGATAATACCCATTGTTTAACTTTCATTTAAAAAAAACGCAAGATACATCGCATTCTATATATAAGTCTGATATAGTCTTAATTATAGTGTAGATTCCCACACAGGTTTCTCTCAGAGCACTGTTTGAAAGGATTTTAATAGTTGCTTTAAGGATTTCATTGTAATGAACAAAAGATTCCATTATAAAATGGTAAAATAAATGTAGAATTAGGCAATGCTAACACATTTCTTTCTTTCTTTTGTGAGGAAGATTAGCCCTGAGCTAACTTCCATTGCCAATCCTCATCTTTTTGTGAGGAAGATTGGCCGTGGGCTAACACCCACGCCCATCTTCTTCTACTTTATATGGGACGCTGCCACAGCATGGCTTGACAAGTGGTGTGTTGGTCCATGTCCGGGATCCGAACCTGTGGACCCTGTGCCACCAGAAGCAGAGTGCATGAACTTAACCACTATGCCACTGGGTCGGCCCCAAAACACTTCTTTATTACAGTAACTTTCAGAACATTTGTATGGTAATATTAATGTTGATATGAAGAAGTCCACCAAGGCTGTGTGTCCTCTTTTGTGGTTGTCGCTGTAAGTTTTGTAACTTATCTCTCCCTTTAGAAGGGACATTCCCTTAGGCCCAGGCCAATGGATACCTGGAAATGGCATCAATGGACAGACTTCTTGGTGTTTTAAGGGAGAGAGTCTCTGGAAGGGAAAACAGATGACAATGATGTCTATGCTGGGTGAAGGATGTGGTGAAATTCTGCCTATCACTGTTCCTTGATAAGAAAAGCTGAGTGTGTTAAATTTTTATGTACGCTACTTCATGTTGGATCACCTCTAAGAGCAATGTTACCATCTCCAAGTTCTGTGAGGAGTGTTTTGTCTTATCAGCCTATGACTTCAAGATGGCTTTGTCCTGTCCTGCTGTCCAGAGAGTTTTCCTTCCTGTTTCAATTTGCAGTGGACCAAGAGCCAAACAGTAAGTTACATGTTCCTCCTCCTTCCTTATCTTTAATTGCTTCATGTCTGAGAAGTGGAAGATGAGGAAAGGAATAAAAACATGACTGAGGTCTCTCATCTAGGACTATGAGAGTGACTGCTGCGCCCCATAGACTGTGTAAAGCTTTCTACATTTTGAATGCATCTGATGCATTTCACAATATATTAGTCAGCAACTGCCATAGAAGTACCTCATAACTGTTAACCTTAAACAAAAAGATATCCAGTTATTTCTCTAGCAAAAATAAGTTTATTTGGGAGCTGCAAAGAACTGCAATTCAGGGTCTGCAACTGTGGCAAGCCATGTGCAAGTCCAAAGCAGCAAGGGAGGAGAAACTCCTTCATAGAGCAGAAGAGAAAGTTGGGAGGGCTATTATAAACAAAGAGTCCATTGGAGGAGCCTGGGATTTGGAGTGAAGTAGCTTTTCACTGGCTGAGTTGTGATAGTTTCTCATTTGCTGAGCTGTTGCCGGCCAAGAAGAGGAAGTCTTTTTTTTCTTCCTGTTGGCCCCTGCAATCATTATAGGGCATGACAGCTCCCAGTTCTGGCCTCCCGATTCCATTTTAAATGAGGTTTCTGTTTATTAACTTTCACATTTCTCCCTTTTGATTGAGATCTTTCTCTGAAAGCACCGCTAATCAAGGGTCAGATTTTTCTGGTTTCATCAGCCTTTTTGTCTCTAAATGCCAGGAAAGACCTTTCCTGGGTGTCGTGTCCCATGTCAAAGTGACAGTGCACAGATTGGAAACCTATTGAGGTCACATTCAAGTAACAAGGAGGGGTAAGACGGAGAATTATCAGCCTTTTTTTCCCCCCTAAAGTCCATGTGTTATCAAGATCATAGACACTGGAGATCATCAGGAACTTTATATCGTCATCAAATGTTTGGCAGACAAACTTCCAGCAGGCCTGGTCTGAACATCTTGGGAAAGTTGTCTCATCATATGTCATCTGCTTCAGTTCCAGGAAATCTTTACTTTTAAGGCACCAGATGATGTGAAGATCCAGTAAGGGTTTAGTGCTTTCTTTAGGTGTGTCATGTGGATCTAAGAGTTTTATGGCTCAAAAGTTAGTTAACATTACCTGATAGGGGCCTTTCCAGTGAGGTTGAAGAGAGTCCTTCTGGAGGTGTCTCATCCAGTTGAAAAAATCTCCAGATTGCAAAGTGTAATGCTTAAGGTGGTTGTCTCCCTGGAGTGCCCTGTGAAAGATTGCTCTACCAAAACATGGTTATTTATTTATTTATTTTTATTTTTTTGTGGGGAAGACCAGCCCTGAGCTAACATCTGTTGCCAATCTTCCCCTTTTTTTGCTGAGGAAGACTGGCCCTGGGCTAACATCCGTGCCCATCTTCCTCTACTTTATATGGGACGCCGCCACGGCATGGCTGACAGGCAGTGCCGTCGGCGGGCGCCCGGGATCCGAACCGGCAAACCCCGGGCTGCCAAGCGTGGACTAAACCACTGCGCCACCGGGCGGCCCCCCAAAACATGGTTATTTTTAATAGAAGCAACTAGGCCTTTGCAGTATTACAGCATAACTCCTTTTACAGGCTGTGGGTCAAAAGAGGCAGGAGCCAAGTGCATTGGGCATCCTGTGACTATCTCAAAGGATGAGAGTTTATGAGTTCCAAATGGGGAGGATCTGAGATTTAGAAGTACCAATAGCAATGCTTTGGCCAAGGGATTTGGAGAGTCTCTGCAAATTTTGCTAATTGAATCATAATAATGCCATTAGTGTGTTCAACTAAACCAGAGGATTGATTGTGGGAAGGTCAATGTAAGTGTGGTAAAACTTACCAGACAGCACAGACTTGTCCAAGATCCTGACCAGTAAAATGAGTTCCTCAATCACAATGAAGTTCAAGAGGAATACTCCCAGTGAGGATAATATTTTCCAAAAGAACTTTAGCCACAGAAGAGGCAATAGCCTGTGTGCAAGGGAAGGCTTCAGTCCAGTGAAAAAGCATACAGACCATGACTAAAACATATTTATATCCATAAGATAGGGAAAGTTGCATGAAATTCATTTGCCAAACCTTGAATGGTCCATTAGGTAGCTTAAAATGTCCAGGAGTGGTACAAATAGGCCTCCCTGGGTTATATTTTAGACAAGTGGGACAAGTGAGGTAGGTACTTTTTGTGACCTTATTAATATTTCCCCACCAATATTGATTCATGAATACTATTATTTTGTCAATAGATCAATGGTTTAATGCATGTACCATGGTTAGGAGTGCGAATGTTAGGGTCTCTGGTAGAACTGGGTTGTTATTTAGTCCAAACCAGAACTTTCTCTTTTTATCAAACCAACAATTGTTGAATTTCCAATCTGGTTTTTCCTTTTCTGAAAACAATTGTTGAGCTTCTCTAGGCAGTTTTTCTAAGTTATCATTAGGGGAAATATCCTTTGGGACCATGACAGAGGATTGGCTGTTGTTGGTTCCTTTAAGGGCTGCATCCTTGCAGAAATATCAGCAAGGTGATTTCCTTTAGCTTCCAGAGAGTTCAGTTTAGAATGTCCCAGTACTTTAATAATAGCTAAAGTGTAAAAGTATAGCATCTAATAATTCTTGAACATAGGGGCCATTTTTAACTTCATTTCCACTGGAAGTAAGGAAGCCATGTTGCTTCCACAACATTCTAACATTATGAGCTATTCTGAATGCATTTATTTTCATGTAACAAAGCATCTCCAGAACTCAATGACTTATAAATAGAAGCACTTCTTCTCAGGTTCATGATTATGCAGACAAGTGTCATCTGACTGATGTGGGAAGTGCTTGGCTGGATAGCACTACTTCAGGTTGTCAGTTTCCTACACTTGGCTCCAGCTGTAACTGGCTCAGGTGTTCTATCCAGGCGTTTGTTATTGGGCCCAGGCTGAAGATGCATCAGTTCCCTGGAGTGTGTTTTCCCGTTTTAAATCACTGTAGCGCAGGAGCAAAGCCATACTGCTCAACATATTAGTGCCTCTGCTCACATCACATCCACTAACATTCCATTGGCCAAAGTGGGTGATATGGCCCAGCACCATATCACATGGTTGAGAAGAACTCTGCTTTCACTGACTGGTGGGGCAGAAGATAGTGAATACTTGTTGCACAATAATCCAGACTATTACATAAATCCAGGGTTTGCCTCTCTCTTCAGTACACTTCTAATCTAACTTTTCTTATCAGACACAATGTATTTAAGGGAGACCAGACGGAAGGAGATATTACAATTAAGTAAAGAGAGAAAAGGAAACACAAAAAGTTTCCTATGATGAATATTGATTTAAAACAGAGGCAACAAACTCAAGATAAATGATAGATGAAATAAGAATAATGGTTGGGTGGAAAATTAGGGCAAGAATAATGTTCTTCCAAGATAAGTAAATAGGAGGGAGTGGCTAATCTGCTTTTCCGTTGGTTTCATTTGTCTTTTATTAAATTGAGTGGATTAGATTTGTTGACACTAGGAAAGCATAATGATGTAGCAATAAAAATGTCTCATGTAAAACTCATGTGTGTCTATCTTGTTCTCCTTTGGAATGTAATTTGATGCAATTCTTTTTTTAAAAAGGGCCTTTATTTTATTTCTTAAACTGAATTTTTTTCCTTGTGCATTCAATATTAGATTAGATTTACTGCCTGAGAAGAAACAGATTATAAAAATAACACCAGGGTTGTAATATTTCTAAATTGTGGAAAGCAGTTAATTGTTTAAATAAAAAGTAATATATGGATTGATCAAGTGGATGACTGAGCCCACCAATCTACAACTCTCTCCCATATGTAATCTGTAGATATGGGCGGAGGGGCATTTTTTAGAAAGATAAATCCAAAGCAACAAGCGAAAATAAAGTGCTGTCAGTGAACTCTACATTATAAGTAGTTTCTGAAAGATAAAAGGCAGCCTACAAGTGCTTCAGGAAATACCTGCAGCAGGCTTGGAACAGCTATTTGATTGTTAGGTGGAACCTGTGAGATGCAGCAGAACTCCGCTGGGCAGGATCCAAAATTATGCAGCATTTGAAAATAATGATATATATATATTTATATGTGTGTGTGTGTGTATAAAATGAGAGTTAACAAATACATTTAAAAATACACATGATGTTTTAATTGCCTCATAATTGTATATCTACATATATATGAACATTTCTAAGAGATTATATTAAGAAAACATAAAACTCAAGTTTTAGAACAACAAGTGTAGTAGGAACTTATTTACTTTTTTTTTAATCACATACCTTATGTTTTTATTTGAATATAAAATTGAAGGCAGATGCATGGAGAAAAGGTCTGGAGGGAAAGATTTGTTGAGTGAGCGGACTCAGACGTGAGAAGTCTAGATTCAAGCCATAATTTCACTTTATATCATGTAGATTGTTAATGATGAGATTGTCTTTGTATATAAGGTAGGCATGTAATTAAGAACACATGTAAAAATGGGAAAAATAAAACAATATAGATCATTAGAAAAATACTTAGTAAATGTGGAAAAGGAAAAAGAAAATAATCTAAATATCCCCATTGCTAAAAAAGGATACTATAAATATTTTGGTATAATTTCTTGCTTATTTGCAGATTTTACATTATTTTATTTGGCATAAAGCAGAGGTTTGGGGTTTTTTTTCTTTTTTTTACTGTTTGCTCAACCTACCACGCTCATTATTATATTTAAACCTATTATTTATTCAACATTTGGCATGCCCTTTCCTACAATCTATGTCTAAATCCAAATTTTGCCTAATAAAATTTATATTTAATACCTAACTATGGTTATACTTAACCCACAGTCTTTCTTAAAAACTAACCAATAATACAAGAATTTGTTAGCAATTAATTTATGTACCAGTTATCTGGTCATTTAATTATATTCTGTTTTGTGAAGTTTTTGGCATGTGGAGTGTGTGGTTTTGCTCTCTTCACATAGAAACCTCTTTGAGTGCAGTCTGCTTCTCTGGACTTTTCTTAAGTATAGCACCTAGGAGGTACACAATAGATCATTCTTGGTGAAAGCCTGGAAGAAAGGGAAGGAGGGGGAAATATGGGATGGAGAAACGGAGAGAGTTTTTTTTAAATACAATGAGTAGGTTGACATGGCTGTTCATGAAAGTGTGAGGGCAGTGGGGTCAAAAGGTATCTGGGGAATATTTTCAAGATAAGGCCTCCCATTCCACTCTTAACCACGGAATCGAGGTATAGGTAAACTTTCACACTTGAGAAAAAGCTCCAGAATCACTGTCACTCCTCTCTCCATCTTTCTTACCCGTCTATTGAGGACAACTATTTTAATGAGATAGTCAGACGAAGCAATACCTAAAATATAGTGCCTGAAAGGACACAACAAGGAGACAGGATTGCATTATTCCTTTCCACTTCCAATAGAAAAAACAACAAACAAACAAAAATCTCTCATGTGTGCAATTGCCTCCAGGAATATTATCAACCAACTTAATTTTTTAAGATCATATAAAATACCTTTTTCTGTCCCAATGAAACTGCATGAAAAAATCAATAATAAAAAGGTATCTAGATAATCTCTATATACTTGAAACTGTATGAATCAATTCCAAATAACTCAATTTTAAATAACTACATAACAAGAAGTTATAAGGAAAAATTTAAAAATATTTTGAATGAAAGTGAAAACATAATCTATCAATAATATTAAGAATGAAAGAGGGGATATCATGCCAGATACTACAGAAATTAAAAGGATGACATGGGAAAATTATGAACAACTTTATGTAAATAAATTGAATACATACTTGAAATGACTAAATTCTTTGAGAGATGCAAACTTTTACAGTCTAAAAAAGAATGTATATACAGAGAGATGTCCAGAATACCCCATACCTATTAAAAATTGAAATTGTAGTTAATGGAAACCATTTTGAAATACGCCAGAGCACTCTGTTCTTTTTAACAAGACCTGTCCTTGGGGGGAAACGAGTTACCCAGAGCACAACCTGCTGGGGTATTATCAGAGCCTAACTAATCTGTGGAAAGGAAATACCCAACTCCAGTCTACTCTAGCCATACTGTCCTATCCAAGGGGGAAAAAACTGAGAAACACTTGTGAAAGTCACAGTCCAGAGGCATAGGCTCACTAAGCTATTGAGACCTAATCATAAGACTATAGAATACTTGCCCTCCTGTCACACCTCTCTACCATATTACTAAAGTCCTACGTATAGCAGCTCTTTTTATACAGTACATTATATCCAGCTATCAAGAAAATATTACAAGGCATACCAAAAGGCAAAAAACACAATTGAAAGAGACAGAGCAAGCTTCAGAACCAGATATGGAAGAGAAGAAAGTGGGGTGAAATATTTAAAGTGTCAAGAGAAAAAACTCACTAACCTAGAATTCTGTACCATGCAAAATTATCCTTCAAAAGTGAAGGAGAGGGGCTGGCCTCGTGGCGCAGCAGTTTAGTTCATGCTTGGTAGCCCGGGTTCACGGGTTCAGATCCTGGGCGCCCGCCGATGCACTGCTTGTCAACCATTTGGTGGCGGCGTCCCATATAAGGTAGAGGAAGATGGGCACGGATATTAGCCCAGGGCCAGTCTTCCTCAGCAAAAAGAGGAGGATTGGCAACGGATGTTAGCTCAGGGCTGGTCTTCCTCACACATACACACACAAAATTGAAGGAGAAATAACGACTTTCTAAGACAAATAAAAATTGAGGCAATCTGTTGTGAATAGATCTGCTTTGCAAGCATGTTAAAAAATGTCCTTTAGAGAGAAGGAAAATAACATAGGTCAAAAACTCAGAGGTATATAAAGAAAAGAGGAACATTAAAGAAGGAATATGTGGAAGTTAAATAAAAAAACTTTATTTTTCTTATTCTTAATTGATCCAACAGACATGGTTTGCTTAAAATAATATATAGATGGCAAATAAGAACATGAGGAAGCTCCACATCATATGTCATCAGGCAAATGCAAATGAAAACAACAATGAAATACCTCTATATGTGCATCAGAATGGCCAAAATTCAGAACAGTGACAACTCCAAATGCTGGAGAGGGTGTGGAGCAACAGGAACTCTCATTCGTTGCTGGTGGGAATGCAAAATAGTACAACCACTTTGGAAGATGGTTTTGCAGTTTCTCTAGCAATCACGCTCCTTGATATTTATCCAAAGGAGTTGAAAACTTGTTCACTAAACTGCAACAGATGTTTATAGCAGCTTTATTCATAATTGCCAAAACTTGGAAGTAACCAAGATATCCTTCAGTAGGTGAATGGATAAATAAACTGGTACACCCAGACAATAGAATATTATTCAGAACTAAAAAGAAATGAGCTACCAAGTCATAAAAGATGTGCATACCTTATGGAACGTTAAATGCATATTACGAAGTGAAAGAAGCCAATCTGAAAAGGCTACATGTAGGATTCCAACTATATGACATTCTGGAAAAGGCAAAACTATGGAGAGAGGGGAAACATCAGTGGTTGGCAGGGGTTTGGAGGAGGGATGAATAGGTGAAGCACAGAGGATTTTTAGGGCAGTGAAAATACTTTGCATGATAATATAATGATGGATATGTCATTACACATTTGTCCAAATGCAGAATGTACAATACTAAGAGTAAATTAAGGATTTTGAATGATTACTGTTATGCTCTGGATGTTTGTTTCCCCCTCCCAAATTCATATGTACAAATCCTAGGCATCAAAGGTGGGCCTTTGGGAGGTGCTTAAGTCATAAGAGTGAAACCTTCATGAACGGGATTGGTATGTTATAAAAGATACTCCAGAGAGATCCCTAGATCCGTCTGCCATGTGAGGTTACAGTGAAAGATCTGTGGCCCAGAAGAGGGCTCTCACCCAACCATGCTGGTACACTGATCTTAGATTTCCAGTCTCCAGAAGTGTGAGAAATAAATGTCTGTTGTTTATAAGCTACTCAGTCTGTGGCATTTCGTGATAACAGCCTGAATGGACTAAGACAATGATGATGTGTCAATGTAGGTTCAATTGCAACAAATGTACCACTTTGGTGGGGTATATTGATAATGACGGAGGCTATGCCTGTGTAGGGGCAGGAATATATGAGAAATCTCTGTACCTTCCTCTCAATTTTATTGTAAACCTAGAACGTCTCCAAATAATAGTCTTAAAAACAAACAAACAAAAAACCAAACGAATGTAATTGAACTCAAGACTAAAATAAATGAACAATATCATCTTACTACAGCCAGGTAAAACACTTGACAAAATTAAACATTGATTTATGATGAAAACTCTGAGCACAGAAAGAAGAGAAGGGAATTTCCTCACCTTATAAGGAACATCTATTTACCAAAGAGAAATGAAAATGTATATCCCCCAAAGAACTTTTCATAGCAACTATACTCATAATAGCCAAAAACTGGAAGAGGCCTAAACGTCCATCAACTGGTGACTATGAGATATCCATACCATGGGATCGTGCTAAGCAATAAAATAAATGTACCATTGATATGTGCACAGTTATGATAAGTGCTTTAAGGGAAATTCATAATGTGCAAATTATAAAATGTAGAGCAATAATAATGCCATCTAGCCTAGAACTGGTATCAACAATGGCTTTGCCAAGACATTTAGCCCAAGACCTAGCAGATGAATGGGAATTAATCACATGAAAATCAGGTAAAGGTTTTGGTGAGACTTCATTTTTTTTTTAATTAATTAATTTTTTTGTGAGGAGGACCAGCCCTGAGGTAACATCCGTAGCCAATCCTCCTCTTTTTGCTGAGGAATACTGGCCCTGGGCTAACATCCGTGCCCGTCTTCCTCTACTTTATATGGGACGCCGCCACGGCATGGCTTACAAGCAGTGCATCGGCAGGCACCCGGGATCTGAACCCATGAACACCTGGCTGCCAAGCACGAACTAAACTGCTGCGCCACTGGGCCAGCCCCTGGTGAGACTTCTTTAGAGTAATTGCAAGTGCAAGGGTCATGATGTGGGGAGGAGTTTGATGTATCTAAAGAACTGAGAAAGGGTCAAAGTAGCAAGAGCAGAGATTAGAAAGCTGTGCATGGGCCAAAACATGCTACATTTTAAGAATTCTTTTTCTTTTTCTTTTTAAGACTTTTTTAGAGTAGTTTTAGGTTATAAAAAAATTGAAAGGAAAGTACAGCAATTTCCCAATATACTCTCTGCCTCCACATATGTATATATGTGTGTGTGTGTCTGTGTGTATACATGCACATAACTACGCAAAGAAAGGGTTTTCTTCTTCTTACCTAAACTTTATCCCTTTTATATATTTTTCTTGTCTTATTACAATAACTAGGATTTTCAATACCATGTTAAATGAAAGTGGAAGAAGTGAGAGTGAGTTTCCTTAAATTGCCCCCAACCTGAAAGGGAAAACGTTCAATAGGTCATCAGTAAGAATGATGTCAACTGTGGGGTTTTATTAATGTCCTTCGTCACGTTGAGGGGGTTCTCTTCTATGACTAGTTGCTGAGATATTTTTTTATCATGAATGGGTGTAGAATTTTGTCAATTTTTTTCTTTAATCATTAAAATACTATGTTTTTCTCTTCTTTACTGTCTTAATTGGTGAATGATATAGAATGATTTCTAAGTGTTAAACAAACTCTGCATTTCTGAGATAAACCTCACTTTGTCAAGGTATAGTATCCTTTTTATATAGTGTTAGACTCAATTTGATAATGTTTTGTGAAGAATTTTCACATTTATTTTCATGACGGCTATTGATATGTAACGTTCTTTTCCTGTAATGTCTTTATAATGTTTTGAAATTAAGGTGATATTAGCATCATAAAATGTGTTAGGAAGTGTTTCCTGCTCCTTTATTTTCTGAAAGAGATTGTGTAAGATAGGTTTAACTTGTCTTTTAAGTATTTGATAGAATTCAGCGAAGCCATCTGGTCTTGAACTTCTTTGTTGTAAAGTTGTTGAATTTGCTTAGCTTTGTTTTGTTTGTTGGTGAGTTGGTTGGATGGTTTTAACAAGAGTACTTATTATTTACTAATGCTTGCCTATCCCATTCTTAGCTCCTGTAGAAAATTAGTAAATATAGTTTCCTTTCTCAGAAGTTTACAATGAGGATTTTTAGTAGAAACTTTAAATGCTTAATGAATTACTGCTATTCAAATTTTGTTTCATTTTGTGTCTCTTTTGGTAATTTGCATTTTCCATATTATTTGTTTTATCTGTGTTCTTGAATATGTTTACATAAAGTTATTCATAATAATCTTTTTTTATTCTTTTGATGCATGTAGTAAATCTTTCATTCCTAATATTTTCATTTTAGGTACCTCTTTTATCTTGTTAAATTTAGTTTGGGATTACCAATTTTGTTGATCTTTCCAAAGGACCAAGTTTTGGCTATGACATTTTTTTCTCTTGTTTTTCTGTTTCCTATGTCTTTGACTTCTGTTCTCATCTTATTTTCTTCTTTCTACTTAGAAAGATTAAGTAGATTTCTTTCTTGTTACATTACGTTTCCTGTGCTCTTCTTTTTCTAACTTCTTTAGGTAGAAATTTAGATCATTGAATTTAGACATTTATTCTTCTCAGATATATGCATTTAATGGTCTACATTTCCCTGTAAGCACTCCTTTAGTTATGTCCCGCCTGTTATAGTTTCATTTCAATTTTATTTGAAATATTTTCCAGAATCTTTTGTGATTTCTTCTTTGACTCATGTATTATTTAGAAATATGTCATTTAATTTCCAAATATTTCTGATTTTTAGTGATTTTTCAATTAATTACATTGTAGTGAGAGAATATACTTTGTATGACAGAAATCTATAACTTTTATTGAGTTATACTTTATGGCCAAGGATATAATCTATCTTGGTGAAAATACCATGTGCATTTGAAAAGAATATGCATTCTGTAGTCGTTGGGTATAGTGTTCGATAAATAACAATTTTTATTATTGTATTGTTCAAATTTTATATGACTTTACTACTTATTTTCTCTAGTTTTCTAACAATTTTGTAGAGTGGGAAGAGATTAACTTTTCACTGGAGAGCATTTGTAATCTATGACTATGCAATTATATTTATTTACATCTTGTTACATATTTTGTATCTCCTTAAATATACACACACAAATATATATTTTTATGAGGCAATACGTATGCATAAAATATACAAAATTATACATATAAAACACATATATACATGTATACAGATATAGGTATAGGTATAGTTAGTACATGTAATTTAGGTAATATTCATGACAAAATTATTAAAACTATTTTTGTTTAATTTTTCTTTCTCAGCTATATAATTTTTTGGAAAATGTAGCAAATTAGTCACGTGACCAGGGGTTCCAACTAACTAGGTGGTAGTCTTTTAAATTCCATGCTCTCTCTACTAAGAAATAATCAACATGCATAAGATCAACAGAGCAAAACCAAATCCAAGCACTGATAACATAAAACTTTCTTTATTAATTTCTCTCTCAAATGGATAAGTTTTCATGCTATTTCACAAACAAATATTTCATACTGAAGGTCTTCATTACAGCTCAAGTATAACTGTCAATATGTATATTACTCAGCATCTTTATATTTTAACAACTCATGTCAGAACACTCTGTATATATTTTATGTGAGGTGATAGATTTTGTACAATTTAAAGTGTTATATGTTATTGTTAACATATGCTAAGAAATAAAAGAAATTTGATGTTATGTTCAAATGTATCATTATAACATAACATTTAATCTCCTTAAAGGTATTTATTTATATTGATTAATTAATTTAAAAAATTGGCAATTTAGGAGAGTATGCTAATGCATTTTTTCTTCCTCTTTTATTTTTGATGGTAGAGGTAAAAGGCTAGTTTGGAAATTCTGTGCACAATCCTGCTTCTGTTTAGTCATATCGCATCATTGTTACATACTAGCTGTGTTTATTTTGTGTCTCTCTGGCAATGATGTAGCTCAGCAGTGCCTGACCTCTGGGTAAGAAGAAACTATTGTGTTAGCCTTGGCTATAAATTGATACCACTGGGATGGACAACTACTTAAATTATTATGTTATTTTTCACAAGATGCCATATTCTGAAATACTTCCCATTTATCAACTTAATAGCTCGGTTGGTATCTCCTGTGGTCTTTATTATCTGGGTCAGTTAGCTCTTGAGGTTAGAGTGGTCATTATGAGGCCAGGGTCATGCTTTTAATCCCTGTATGGGACAGTTAGTTTCTCAGTTAGAAAAACTCGTGTACATAACCACCCGCTGCACCTCTAACCTTGCTGTCTTGTAGTTGCCCATTAAGGATTATAAAGGTGGTATGTCTGGGAATGTAGATGACACAGTGCAATTCATCATTACTATTAGGGAAAAAATTCAAGGAAATATTCCCTTAACTAAGTATTTACTTCATCTTTAAATGCAGAAGCATATACATTGATTTGAAGCATATACATTGATTTTACATATATTTGCTTGCATCTAAATGAATCTTTCTTTCGTTGAATCATATATATAAAATAATAGCTTTATTGAATTTGGAGTATTGAAGAATAAAGCAGATTAATGCCTGAATTTTGGAATCCTTTTAAAGCTCACAATGGGCCATATCCAAAGCTCCCAGAGATGCATCTTACTAGGCTCAGAAATTCTTTCAGACTAATTTGAAACTATTATTTTTTAAGTCTTCCAGAATCATCATATTTGTTCTTTTTCATGTAGGTGCATTTATTTTCTAGCCTTATTTGGATTGACAACCCAGTTTTAATCTGTCTAGGTGGCTGAGCCCTGGTGTATCCTAAAGTCAATCTTCTATCTTTTGTAGTAATTGCACTTTTCCTATGGTGAACCTTGCTTCTGGAACACTCTTCTTGTCAGCACCACCTTTCAACTCCACTATCAAAATCTTAACTACTGGGCTCTTAACTCAACAACTTTCTCCTAGTGGTCTTCATCCAAAGTATTTGTTGACCATCTGTTTCTTCAAACTGATGTATAATATAGAGAAAACAGTAATGAACTGCTTTAAGAAACTTTATGTTAAGCTATAGGAAATAAGAGGGGGCATACTTAATTTCAATTCAAGAAAGACCACATGTCATGAAACAATGAGTATGGAAAATGTATAAGCAATGCTGAGGGAATCCTTCAAATCTTGAACTGTGCTAAACGTTGAGTTCACTGCCCTGAATTTCACTCTGGTATACGTAATAGAAAAAGTATGAAATTAGGAGGCCACAATAATTATATTTAATTTTTCCTTGTACTTCTGGTTATATGACCTAGGGTAAATTGCTTAGCTTCTCTGAACTTCAATTTCCCCACCCATAAATGGAGGATGATAACACATATTTTGCAGTTTTTGTGAGAATTATCAGTAATATATATGAAAAGCATATTTCCTGTTACACATGTAGATGTTCAGAAAATGTTAAATACATGGATTGATTAAGCCTTGCTTCTAAAGAAAACTGTATTTCTTTAGAAGAATAACACAGGGTGAGATTATTACATCCTTTACAATTTTTCTTAAAGCCTACATTTCTTGCATTCCACCTCCTCTTACCTCAGTGTACGTCTTTATCACCTCGCGAACGGACTGCAAGAATAACACCATTACTGGAGGGCCTCTACGACTCTCCTCAATTCTTTCAATTCACCTTGAATAATTTTTATACAAATCTTATATTTTATCATCCATATACTTTAAAAACATCAAAGACCTGTTACAGGTATTAAAGGCCTAATTTTCTTATCACTATCTCCTGCAATTCATCTTTTTACAAAACAAAACAAACTGAAAAATAACCAACACAATCCATTTATTTGCAATATATGCTAAATAAACTCACACATAGCAAATGTAGACAGATGGAGTCAAAATACCAATATTTGTTAATTTTGTCATCAGAATTTGTGAGTTTTTTTCCAGCTTTATTGATATAATTGACATATAACATTGTGTAAATTTAAGGTGTCCAAAGTAATGATTTGACATACGTATATATTTGCAAAATAGTTAGCACATTAAGGTTAGTTAACGCATCCATCACCTCACATAGTTAATGACTTTTTAATATTTTTGGTGAGAATGTTTAAAATTTACTCTTAGCAAATTTCAAATATACAATACAGTATTCTTAACTGTAGTCACCATGCTGTACATTATATTCCCAGAATTTATTCATCTTATAACTGGAAATTTGTACCATTTGACCACCTTCACCCATTTCCCCACCCCGTGCTCCTCACCTCTGAGCACTGTCAGTCTACTCTCTGTTTCTATGAGTTTGGTTTCTTAGATTCCACGTAAGTGAGATCATTCAGCATTTGTCTTTCTCTGACTTATTTCACTTAGCATAATGCCCTCAAGTTTCATCCATGTTGCTGCAAATGGCAGAATTTTCTGTTTTATGGTGAATAATATTCCATTGTGTATATATATATCACATCTTCTTTATCCACTCACCTTCGAGGAACATTGACATTGTTTTCATGTCTTGGCTATTGTAAATAATGCTGCTCTGAACATGGAGGTGCAGCTGTCTCTTCAAGATAGTGATTTCATATTCTTTGGATATATACCCAGAAGTGGAATTGCTGGTTCATATGGTATTTCTATTTTTAACTTTTTGAGGAACCTCCATACTGTTTTCCATAGTGGCTGCACCAATTTACACTCCCACCAACAGTTGCACAAGGGTTCCCTTTTCTTCGGATCCATGTCAGTACTTGCTATCCCTTGTTTTTGTGGGGTTTGTGTGTGTGTGTGTGTGTGTGTGTGTGAGGAAGACCAGCCCTGAGCCAACATCTGTTGCCAATCCTCCTCTTTTTTTCCCCTGAGGAAGACTGGCCCTGGGCCAAAATCCGTGCCCATGTTCCTCCACTCTACATGGGACGCCGCCACAGCATGACTTGACAAGTAGTGCGTCCATCTGCCCCCGGGATCCGAACCTGCGAAACCCTGGGCCGCAGAAGTGGAGCCAGGAGCCTAACCGCTATGCCACCGGGCTGGCCCCATCCCTTGTATTTTGGTAATAGTCATTCTAATAAACGTGTGGTGTTACTTCGTTATGGCTTTGATTTGCATTTTTCTGATGATTAGTGATGTCAAGCACCATTTCGTGTACCTGTTGGCCATTTGAATATCTTCTTTAGACAGAGTGTATTCGGGTCCTATGCCATTTTTTAATTGTATTATTTGTTTGTTTTTTTTTTTTTTTTTGCTATTGGGCTGTATGAATTGCTTATGTATTCTGGATATTAACGTCTTATTGGATATGTGGTTTACAATATTGTCTCCTGTGCATAGGTTGCCTTTTCATGTTGTTGATGATTTCCTTTGCTGTACAGATGTTTTTAGTTTGATATAGCCCCGATTGTTAATTTGCTTTTGTTGCTTGTGCTTTGGGTGTCATTTCCATAAAATCATTGCCAAGACCAATGTCAAGAAAATTTTTTCTGTGTTTCCTTTAAGAGTTTTATGGTTTCAGATCTTAATTTAAGTCTGTAATCCTTTTTGAGTTAATTTTTGTGAGTAGTGTAACATAGGAGGCTAGGTTATTCCTTTGCATGTGACTATCCAGTTTTCCTAGCACCATTTAGTGGAGAGACTATCTTTTCCCCATTGAGTATTCTTGGCTCCCTTGTCAAATATTAGTTGACTTACAGGTCTGGGTTTATTTCTAGGCTCTTGTTCTGTTCTATTGGTCTATGTGTCTGTTTTTATTACAGTACCATGGTGTTTTCAATGCAAAGCTTTACAATATAGTTTGAAATCAGGAAGTGTGATGCAGCCATCTTTGTTCTTATTTCTCAAGATTGCTATGGCTATTCTGGGTCTTTTGTGGTTCCATATGAATTTTAGGATAGTTTTTCTCTAGTTTGGTTAAAAATGCTCCGGGAATCTTGATAGAGATTACATTGAATCTATAGATTACTTTGAGTAGTATGGGCCTTTTAACAATATTAATTCTTTCAATCCATTAACACAGATGTCTTTCCATTTATTTGTGTCTTCTTCAATTTGTGTCATCAGTGTCTTACAGTTTTCATTATACAGATCTTTTATCTCCTTGGTTTTTGGTAGAGCCTTTAGGATTTTTCTATACATAAGATCATATCCTCTGCAAACAAAGACAACTTTACTAATTCCTTTCTGATTTGGATGCCTTTTATTACTTTTTCTTAGAGAAAAGTAAGTCTGTTTTATCTACTTTTCATGCTGCATGTCGTTTTGACCTCTGCTGAGAACTCCATGCATCTTGGCTCTTTGTCATAGTTACTGTACTTTGTGGTATAATTTTAAGGGCACATAAAGAATCAGCCCTAGAAAGATGACTGAAGTTGAACATTTTTCTAATGAGAAGAAGTGTATATTAATGCACTCAGAGAAAGAAAATAAATACTACATGTGATCCTGTGGGATGTAATATAGTTTTTATTGCCAGGAGTTGGGAATAATCACATTACTCGTCTGTGTTGCAGGTATGAGTGAGTTAAGAAGGTTTTCTTTATCAAATAGCTATAAAAGCTTTCTTCAGTACTATTCCACCGCATCCCAATTTTTATCTATGCCTGTTGTTATCCCTAGTTTGTTTTGGATTTTCTCTTTATTATTCTGCTTTGAAGCTGGTGAACAATAGAATTTATATGCTTTCCCTTGACGATATGATAAAGATTATATAATTAATTTGAAAGTCCTGGAATTTGAGGTTGTTTCATGTTTACATGGTATGATAGAAACATGGGAGAGAAGAATGAATCTTTAAGGGCACAGGGATGACTGAGTACTGGTCTTTTTATGAAGCTGAGGAAATACCTGAAGCCACTGTAAAAGCCAAACAAATTTCCAACTTCACGACCATTGATCAGCATCCTGTGGGGATGTCTGGGAGTGTGTGTCTTTGTTGGGCTAGGAGGGGTATTGGGTTGGGGATGGATTATTGACACAATAATTCTGAATCCTCACAAAATGTATAGGCAGTAGAGAAACTAAAATAAAAAGATTAATAGAAGATAAGGCTCTGATTTTATCAGATAAAAAATATGATGAAGTTATAATGATTAAGAGTGGAATGCTGTAAATTTTTCTTCTGGTCATGATGGATTCAATTTGAACTCCTGTCTTGAACAAGATACCAAAAAAATTTTTTTTCAGCTGTTTCACATATTGGAAATAGGCAGCATTAGACAGTGATCACTGAAGAAAGGGAAATGAATGAGATGAGCCCCAGAGTTGAGTTAACTCACTGCTTGGAGAGAATTTCCAGGCTGCAGTGCAGGGAAAGGAAACCTGTGCAGGGCCTGGCTGCCTCCCTGAGTTGAGGAACAAGAATTTATAATTCATAGAGGACAGGCAGCTACAAATCAAGCAGTAAAGTACGAGAGAGGGGATAGCTATACAGAGAGATCTGGAGGTTTGGGGAGGGGTCTTCTTGAGACTGAAGTTGAGTACTGAACAGTACTCAAGACTAGGAAAAGACAACTAGAAATGAGCCAGTGGAACTATCTCAGGCTCTCACACTGGGGTATGAAAAGTGTGTATTCTCATCAGGCAGAGTGGGAAGACACGCCAACACAAGGTACACTGAATAGAGTGCTCAGAAGTCTATTGCTTCGGTGCTTTTGCCAAATTAGCTCTAGATTAGTGGCTGTTCTGTTCCCGCCTAAGAGTGTTTAGAAACAAGCCTAGAAAGGATTGGCTGATTTCAAATAACTTAACTAAATCCTAGAACACAGTTCAAATATAGTAAAAGATATATAGGGGAAAAATACTACCCAGCAGGGTAAAATTCACAATGTCAGGCATCTGATCAAAAATCACGCATGCAATGAAGCAATAAAAATGACCCATAATGGGGATAAAATCAATCAATAGAAGCAGGCTGTGAAATGGCACAGGAAATGTAATTAGTAGACAGGGGTATTATATTTTCAACATGTTCTACATGTTGAAGAAAGTAGAGGAAACTATGAGCATGAGGATAGACAGGAGTGCATAAAACACTCAAATCAAGATTCTAGAGCAGAATTATACAATGTCTCATATAAAATATATATTGAGTGGGATTAACAGCATATTAGACATTGCTGAAAAAAGATTAACGAATTTAGGACATAGCAGGAAAAAAATCTGAAAGGAAACACAGTGAAATAAAATACAATGGAAGAAAATAAAAGGAAACATCATGAAAAAAAGTCAGCTGTGAGACACAAGAGGCCAAATATATATATAATTGGAATCCTAGAAAAGGGGAATGCAGAAAAATATCTGAAGAAATAGGCCAAAGTTTTTCCAAATTTAACAAAAACTATAGCTACGTAAACCCAAGAAGTTCAATGAACCATGAACAGCAGAAATATGAGGAAAAGTACAGAGTTGATCATAATCAAATTGCTTAAAGCCAGTGGGAAAAAAAAATTTAAAAGAACCAATCCGAAAAGACACATTATTTACAGAGGGAAGAGGAAAAGTAGTATAGGAGATTTCTCATCCCATCAAAAAAAAAAAAAAAAAATACTAGTTAGAAGGCCATGGATGAGCACATATACAGTGATATAAAAGGAAAAAATTAGAATTCTATAGGCAGTTAATTTTTTCAATAAAGATGAAATTAATTCTTTTGGATATACAAAAGCTGAACAAGTTCATCACCAGCAACAAAGAAATAATAAAGTCATTCAATCAAAGGAAAATTGTACGAGCTAGAAATATGGACCTATACAAAGGAGTTGAGAGCACTAGAAGCGTTGTGTGAGACATAAGAAAGACTTACCTCCTTACTTTAAAATTCATTTTAAAGATAATGGAAATGTCTCAGGTTAATAGTCTAAGTCCAACTTCAAGAAACTAGAAGGTGGATAACAAAATAAACCCAAAACAAATAGAAGGAAAGGAATAATTAAGATAGAGCAGAAATTTATGAAATTAAAAAGATAAAAATAATAGAAAAATCAATCAAACCAAAAGCCACAGTTTTGAAAATGTCAATAAGACTGATAAACATTTAGCAAAAGTGTCGCAGAAAAAAGAGAGGAGATACAAATGGCTTATACCAGGAATCATGTAGAAGGGATATTACTAGAGACCCCAGAGACTTTAAAATAATCATAAGGGAAATCTACAAACACCTATACGCACATCAATTTGACACCTTAGATAAAATGGACCAATTCCTTGACAACTACACATTACCAATCCTCCCTCCTAAGAAGATTTGATCCTAGCAAATATTCAAAGAAGAAATAACAACAATTCTACACAATCTCTGCCAGAGATAGAATAGGAAGGAACACTTCTCAACTAATTTTACGACACCAGTTTTACCCTGATTCTAAAAATAGATGAAAACAGTACAATAAAGAATACCACAGGACAATTTCCTGCAAAAACATGTACACAAAAATTCTTAGCAAAATATTAGCAATTCAAATCCAGTTACATATGTATAGATGGATAGATATAGATTTATATTGGTATACATTAGGTAAATAGATCGATCAATTGATTGATCAATCTATCTGTCTAAAGAATAATATGCCACCAAGAAGTCGAGTTTCTTTTCAAATGCTAAATTTGTTCAATATTCAAAAATCAATTAATATGATCCATTATACTAAAAGTCTAAATAAAAAAACTTACATGATCGTATCAATAAATACATGAAAACATTTGACAAATTATCTTCAAATTTTTCAGTCGTTTCTGTTTGCTCTTAGACTAAAGAATAAATTCTGTCAAGTGTCCTGCAACTCTTTGTCTGAACTGGCCCCCGTGATCTCTCTGGTACCACTCTCTCCAGCTCGTTATTCCAGCCATGCTGCCTTCTCAGTACGTGGAGTTTACTAAGCTCTGAACCTCATGTTATTCTCAATGAAAATTATCTCTGCTTCTCGACCTTTTTGATTCTCCCCATCTCTAGATTTAAGTCTGTGTGTAATTTAATCAGGGAGACTTTCCTAGAAAGGCCAATATAAGTGAATTCTCATTCTGTTACATGTCATCATCCCAACTCATATTTATGATTGTATCCATATGATAAAGTTTGTGTACACATTTATGATTGCTTACCACCCAATCTCTTTCATCTAAATCATAATAGGTACTGGTAAAGATTTATTGACTGAATGGATGACTCACTTCATAATGACTTCAGCATTAGAAGCATTTTATTAATGGGTATGTCATTACTTCTTATCAGCCAGAGTAAACACTGGGAGAAAACATATGCTAAAAGTATAAGTGAATCAATTTATTTGTAAATAGATCTGTTATTTTAACTTTAATGCTATATTAAATATATTTATTAATTTTGTGGTTTGTTTATGAAATGAACATTTATTGAATTTCTAATATGTGCCGGGCACAAAGGACACAACAGTAAATAAGACAGACAAAAATCCATCAAATCTATGAGGCATACAGGTGGGTCTTTCTGTTGTTGTTTGTTTATTTTAAGAAAGAGAAGACAGTGAAGGAAACAAAGAGTAGCCCATAGACTTCCTTCCCCCATAACACTGGTTAATATAAAAGAGTTCTACTTATGTAAAGTTAAAGTATTTAAACCATTTGGAAGGGAATGAAATGAAAAGTGAAAGCATCTATTCTCACTCCACTCCCAGTTTATCTCTCTAAAGGTGACCACTGTTTTAATTTTCTTACGGTTCTGGAAAAAAATGAAAAAAATTATATATATATTCTGGTTTACTTAGAAGAAAGGGATGATAGTTGTTTACCTATGTTTTTCACTGAAATCACGGCGTGTAAATTTTCCATATCAGCATGGGCATATCCTCCTCCTTTGTATGGCAATGCAATATTATGGATAAACCATAATTAATATAACTAGTCTCCTATTGAGTAGTTCCAATGTTCTATATTTTCTATTATAAAAGCATTTTGATAAATATGCAATATGCTGTTAATAAATATTTTTTCAGTGAAGAATATCATAAAATGATATTTAGTTCATTCCAAAAATAAAATAATAGACATTATAATATTAACTATTATTCTGATCCTATGACCATCCCTTAAAGCAGAGTCCAAAGTTCAGTAACTATTACTTAGCTACGTATTAAAGGACCTGAAGGTCAGTTATAAGATAGGGAGTGAGTAGTTACTGAATTACACTGGAAATTAATCAGTTTTTAACTATTTTCTTCTTCTTTGGAGCAGAGATAAGAAAGTGTATAGGGAAAAATTCCTGCTATGTGTTTTGTTAAACTGGTACGAGAGTAATGGCAATTTTTTTGATCAATAATTTGGGCTAAAACTCAGAATTTTCTATTGTCACATCTCTGATGATATCTGCATTTCTTATGGAAGGCAGCTGATATAAAGTGTAGCAGCAGCTTTGCTAAAGGTAACATCCTCTGCTTTCAAGGAGCTGTGAGAGATCGAGACAGTCCATGCAATGCGTCACACACAAGCACGTTGACAATGAAATGAGAGCGTTCATCTGAGACAACCCAGCAGATGCTTGCATGATATCCTGTCAATATGGTTCACTTAATTCTGTCAAAGCCCTTCTGACAGTACGCTTGTTCTGTCTTGTAACTGTCAAAGATACTTTTGTATTGGCAGGCCCAGCACGTATCATTTTTGAGTTTCTTTTCTTTTTTTTCTTCTTCAAACTCACATGATCATGCAGATGAGTGAAGGACTGATCAATAAATCAGCATAAGAGTCTAGTGTGGAAAATCCATGTGTGAGCTAACCCATTTTGTTGTTTAAAAAAATATGCTAGAAACAATGTATACTCAAGAAATAGACAGTCCTGCTGACACAGTGTTGCTCACTCTACTTAGTCCCTGCTTTTTCTTGGGGTTGGGAGTATGAGTTACATATTTTCCTTTCGATTTCTTTTAAACTAGAGACTGTGTGATTGTTGTATTTGCTCCTTAAAAGTGCAGTATTTCCGACTGAAAATCTCTCTAAATGTTGAAAGCAATGTTTTCTGAAGCTGAAAACTTTAAAGCTCAAACAGATCAATTTGTGGACATAGCTGAACCAACCATAAGACTTAAGTTGTGAAAGAGAAGTATCCAAGAGGCTGAACTATCAGTAATACAACAGTTCAACTGGATTTTGACTTAAACAATTTTGGCTCAGAATGTCAGAAAGTTTCTCAAAAATGAGATTCACTCTCTCAAAGAGTTAGATTTTTAGAAACTTTTAAATTTGAAATACTTAAATTCAAAAGGACTTGAAAAATAGTAGCACTCCCATATATCTTTCACCCAGCTTCCTCCAATGATGGAATTGTATCAAACTGTACATTATCAAAAGCAGAAATTCGACATTGGTCCACTGCTAATATATAGTCACATACTTCTCCCAATCCTAAATCCTGGCAACTATGGAATTATCTCCATCACTATGCTTTTGTCATTTTAAGAATGTTATGAAAATTAAGTGATAAAGTACCTAAACTATTTTTAACAGCTTGACACATGTCATAAAATTCATCCCTTTAGAGTAGACAATTCAGTGCATTTTTAATATATTCACAGAGTTGTATAACCATCACCACAATCTCATTTTAAAACATTTTCACCTCAGAAAGAAACCCCATACCCATTTGCAGTCACTCCCCATTTCCCCCACTCCCCAAACCTACACAGCATTAGACAGTCAAGAATCTACTCCCTACTTTCTGTCTCTATAGATTTTCCTACTCTAGCTATTTCATATGATTGGAATCATAAAATATGTGGTCTTTTGTGACCGGCTTCTTTCACTTAACATAATGTCATCAAAGTTCATCCATACTTTAGCATGCTACAGAAGTCCATTCATTTTTTATTACTGAATAATATTCCATTTTATGAATACACCATTTTTTTATTCATCCATTTATCACTTGAGTTGTCTTTGACTATTATGAATAACACTACTATGAACCATTGTTTTCATATTTGTGTGTGGACAAATGTTAGCTAATTGTTGAGAACTCTGGTAACTATATTATCACAATGGGCAGGTCACATCTTACTCAGCTCTGCACTGCAGGGTTTGAGTAGAGATGTTTCCATTCCTCTATTATAAATACCCAGGAATATAGTCACTGGGTCGTATAGTATATATTTAACTCTGTAAGAAATTGCCAAACTGTTTCCAGAGCTATAACCACTTCACATTCTCACAAGCAATGCATTGGGATGCACATCTTCACCAGAACTTCATATTGTCAGTATATAATTTTTCACTTTCTCCATTCTTATAACAGTGATATCTCATCATGGCTCTAACTGGCAGTTTCCTAACGGACAATGATGTCAACATCTCTCATGTGTATATTTGCTATTGCATACCCTCTCCCCTAGAAAAGTCTTTCAAGTCTTTTGTTCATATTTGAATTGTGTTGTTTGTCTTCTTACTGTAACATTTAGAAAGTACTTTATACACTACGGAAACAAGTCCTTTGTCAGATATGTGATTTGCTGGTATTTTCTCTGAGTCCGTGGCTTATCGTTTCACCCTCTAACCAAGGTCTTTCACAAAGCAAAAGATTTTAATTAGGGTGAAGTCTAATTTATTGATTATGTTTTTAATGGATTGTGCTGTGGGTATCATGTCTGAGAACTCTGCATAATCTTAGGTCACAATGATTTTGTCCAATATTTTCCAAAGTTATACATTTTACATTTGTATCCATAAGTTAATTTTTTAAATAAAATGTGAGGTTTAATGGGGTTTTTTGTTTGTTTGTTTTTCCTATGGATGTCCACCTGTTCCAACACCATATGTTTAAAAGACTATGCTTCTTCATTAAATTACTTCTGCCACTTGGTTGAAAATCATTTGGATGTATTTGTGCTCTTCTATTTGTAAACTCTTGACAATGTTGAACTTTACCTGAGCCTTGTGATCCTTGAAAGCAGTAAAGGTTAAGAAATCCCCTCAACCTTCGGGATCCAGGAAGATGAATGTTTTACGTGAGGTCAGCCTATTTTCTGGGAGAGTGCTTTAGGAGGGGAAGTATCCTGATTTTGACTGAGCGGGCCAAAGTTCAAGATAATCTTAACCAATATTTGGTTAACTAACATTTTTCCCATTGATCAGTGGGGACAAACAGTTCAGCTATTATTTGTAAGGCAAAGAATGGGAATTTGGAGTGTCTATTTCTAGCCTTGTCAGGGGTGAACTGGGTGGCATCCTTGGGTGTCACCTAAGTCATATGGCAGAGACTGCTCCCTTTAGCAAAGTCGCCGCTGTGCTTTATATCAACCGCCTTCCATGAGAAATGCAGATATCATCAGATGTGACAATAGAAAATTCCAAGTTTTAGCCAAAATTGTTGGTCAGAAGAAATTTCCATTTCTTCTATGCCAGTTTATCAAGCATGTAGCAGGAATTTTCCCTATACACATGTATGTTTTTGGAATATTGCCTCTCTCTTCTTTTCTTTTTTTTAGAAGCATTCTTATGAAAAATTCTTACCTCTGCTCCAATAAAGAAGAAAATAGTTAAAAACTGATTACTTTCCAAGTGTGATTCAGTAACCACTCACTCTCTATCTTATGACTGACCTGTCCTTTAATACATAGGGAAGTAATAGTTACTGAGCTACTGGACTTTGCTTTATGGGATGGTCGTAGGATCAGGGTAATATTTAATATTATCAAGTCTTTTATTTTTCTTTTGTAATGACTTAAACATCATTCTATGACAGTCCTCACTGATAAAATATTTATTACAGCATATTACATATTTATCAAAATGCTTTTATAATAGAAAAAGTAGAAAACTGGAGCTACTTAATAAGAGACTAGTTATATAAATTATGGTATATCCATAATATTGCATTGCCATAAAAATGAGACAGATATGCAATTGCTGATATGGAAAATTTCCATGCCATGATTTCAGTGAAAAACAGAGGTGAATAGCTATCATCCCTTTTTTCTAAGTAAACAAGGATATATACATATATTTTTTCAGAAAGAAAGACTTATAAACAGTGTTTAAAGCAAGTGAATGAGATTACCCAGATAGAAACAGTGTTGTAGGAATGGAGAAAAGCTTCGGTCTAGGCTAGGTAGAGAATAAGAAACTAGTAAGTGAATTGGGCAAAAATCAACCCACATAGGACAGAGGAAAACTATGAAAATGTGGTGTCGTGAAATCCAAGATAAGTGAGTATTTCAAGAAGGAGAATAGTTCAGCTGCTATTGAGAGTTTCAAGAATATGAGGGAATACAGTGTTTACTGGATTCAAGTACATAGAGATCACTGGGGTTATTGGCTATAAAACATCCCTAGGGAATAAAATTGTAGTGAAATGGAGATTGATTCAGAGAGGAGGAATGGAAAGAATGAGTGAAAGACACTTTCAAAAGTCTGGTTGTAAAAGAATATAAACTGGGAGGACAGTAACTAGATGGAAATATAAAGTCAAACGGGCTTATTTAATGAGAGATTCTGGAAAATGTTTGCCTGTTTAAGGGAAAGAAATCTTGGAGAGGAAAAGGGGTTCTTTACATAGGAGAGAAACTGAGTGCCAAAACAGAAGGAATATGATTCTGGGGTAGTCAGAACAATGGTCCCCCAGAGATATCCACATCCTAATCCCCAGGATCTGTGAATCTGTTACTTACATGACAAAGGGGACATTGCTGATGTAATTAAGTAAAGGATCTTGAGATGGAGAGATCATCCTGGATTATCCAAGTAGATCCAATGTAAACATAAAAGTCCTTAAAAATGAAAGAGGGAGGCAGGAGAGACTGAAACAGAGGAGAAGATGTGATGACCGAAGCAGAAGTCAGAGTGACTTATTGTTGGCTTTGAAGATGAAAAGTGGCCAAGGGCCGAGGAATGCAGGTACCTCTAGAACGTGGAAAAGACGAGGAAAGGGACTCTCCCCTGGAGCCTGCAGGAGAAATGCAGCTCCTCTGACACCTTGATTTCAGCCTCCTGAGATCCATTTTGGATTTGTGCTGTCCAAAATGGTGAGATAATAAATTTCTGTTGTTTTAAGCCACTAAGTTTGCGTAATTTGTTTCAGCAGCAATGGAAGCAAATGCAGCTTCCACCGGTTCTCTCTCTCCTGAAGGTTTCACATCTGAAATGTTGTTTGCAGGGGTGGGACATTATTTCTTACTGACTTATTTATTCATAAAACCGTCTTATTAGCAGTGCAGACTTGATTCTTATTAACAAAATTGCTTTCTCTTTATATAAAGAAAACAGTTAATCTATGTAATTAAAATTTTGTGCATTCAGGTCAAGAATGACCCAAATAAGCTCAATGTTTTCTTGTTCTAATATAGCATTTAAATATCACAAATTTGATATTTGTTTTCTTTTTCTTATCTCCCAAAGTTAATCATCAAAAACAAAATCTTGAGAAATTCCTGATAGCACAGAATTATGAGGGAATTCACAGGAGTGATACTTGACATGTGTCTGTGGTATATCAGGCAGCATGGGTGGTCTTTGGGATATAGAGTTTTTGATCATCATATCTTACCCTTTCAGCTTACAGAAAACACTGATGAAACTGTCCCTAAGAGCAAATGCCATATATGCAGACAGGAGCAGTTCTTGTCTTCTCTGGCCTGCAGCTTTTCTTAGCACCAGCATGGAGAAGTAATTGCTCCCTTATTTGAGTTTCCATATACTTCATACATCCCACTATTATAGAAAATTTGATAGTGTATAATAATCATTAATTTACAGTATTTTCTACATGAAGGGTGAAATAAGGATAGGAATATTGCATAACTAATTTTTATATTTCTAGTTCAAATCACTGTTCCTGACGTATAATCAACACTTAGAAATGATACTGAATATAAGACAGTGTTTTTATGACTTTACCGTAGTTCATACATTGAACTTTTGCCCGATTTGAGCAAGAATCTCTGAAGTTATGACAATAACTCGTGAAAAGCTGTCACATTTGTAGCCTGTGTAGCTTTGGTCAAGTTATTAAGTCTACCTTTGGATCAATTTTCACACCTGTAAGGTGAAGATAATAATAGAACTAGCTTCTGTGGTCATTTTCAATCTTATGTAAGACATTGCATATGAAATCGCAGCACAGAACCTAACATAGTGTATCTTCAAAAAAAATTAGCCAAAATCATAATCATCACTCAAAACTATAATCTTATAGTTAATGCATGTTGATATTTTTATACATTTATTTTTGCAAATGAAATACTAAAGAACAAAGTAAGGTATATTGTCTATCACTTTGCACGTTATATACTTCATTGAAGCAACAAATAAAATATGAATAATGTAACCCAAAGAGGAATGCATTAAGAGGATATTAAATGATTCACAAAACCTCAAGGAAATCTAACAAACAAGATTTGGAGGCTATTGTTCTGAGAAACAATACTCAGAATCAAGTCAGTGAAAATACTACTGCTGGAGACATAACAAGATGCATACCACCAGCAGTGGATAACGCAAGAGATCTGTTGCCACTGTGACCTCTAGGACCTGGAGGTAACCGCTTTGCCACCACCACTCATAACAAGAATGGGTTCTTCTCAGTCCAGGGTGCATCAGGTCATGAGCTTATGATTCAAATTAGGGGGTCCACATATCCAGTTGGAGAATTCTAGGTCATGTGCCCCGCCTTGCCTGCAAGAGAGCCTGAGAAAATGAGACCTTGGCATTTTTAGTTTCTACGAGGGGAAATGAAGCTCTGTTTCCTAAGATGTAATTCCACAATCACAGGAAGGAAATTCTGAAGCTGAGCAGCAAATGAAAATGTAAAAACTCTCCTGTGTCTTAGCATGTGTTAATATGTAGAATTCATGGGATTTCAAAATGAGGAAAACTAAGTTAAAAATTACACTATCTTGAGTTTAATAGTGTATCAAATATAACACCTTTAAAGATCTTTGTACCAGTAGACTAGCCCTCACCTTCCTAAAAACGAAGGTGGTTTTCCCCCTCTCTCTGTGTTACAAATGTTTACAATCCTACTTTTTTCCCTGCTCTTGGACTGGTATTGTGATGTGCCCTTGTGAACGATGGCTGAGACAAAAGTGCCATGATTGTTGGGCTGTTTGTGGCAGGTGAGCAGCATAAACATGCACTTCAACTCAGACAGACTCCAAAATTCTCAGAGGGAAATCTTAAGGCCAATTCCATATTTGGATTATGGTCATCATACTCTCTCCTTTGTTCTATATTCAACTTATCCCTATGTTTCACTCAAAATGTAACCAAATGCTACTTGTGCCCACTAAAGAAAATGCATGGAGCTTCTACAAACACACTAGGCAGTTGAACAAAGTCTTCACTTCTACAACTTTTTAAGCAATTCTTTAAACTTTATCACTTGCCTTTTGTATTTCCCAGGGGCATCTTCTTGAATGTTGTTTCAAAGAAATTATGTTTCTGGGTTGAACATGGTTAATGTGTAACTAGAATAGATGTGAAATTCTTGACAAAAAGGATTTCTCATGAGTGTTTCACAAGTAATATAACGAATTCTCACTACAGTCTCCATAAAAAGTCAAGTTTCTTACTATGGTAAGGTATTTTAATTCACTTGGAATTAGATTAATCAGAAGCACTGTTTTTAAATATGTATGATTATGTGTGTATATAAATATTCATATTTGTACAGTTTATTAGTTATACCCTATGTAGCTAAGCCCAGGGGTACAGTAATATAATTTAAAATACACATTCCACATTTCAATGTTTAAAGCATTTAAAGTCATTATGAAATATATGGTAACCAATAATGTTGATATAACTTTCTGTTGCAATAGTTGTATGCGTGTGTATACATATATATAAAATATAAAACTATTTTGTTAAATATATGAAATATATTCTTATATGAGAAAAAATGCTTTCTATTCCATAAATATCAAGAACATATTAGATGGCAATGAATGGTAGATTCAGTTCATTTCTGGTGAGTTAAAATTTAAAGCAAAGATGCAGGATTCTTGCATAGTATCCTGGCCAGAAATAAAAATAAATCACGAATCTACAGGTCAAGAAAGCTCTAGAATCTGTATTTCTCCAAAAGGATATGCCAGTTTCTGACGGCTTAAAACACAAATTTAAGGAGCAATTACAGGAGACAGGAGGCAGATCTAAATTCCTGAGGAGGGTGAGAAATTGCATTGAAGAAATGCTTCTTAACATAAGAACCACTGACAGGTGGCACATTTAGTGGATAAACAAGAAAAATTTAGAGTTCACATCCAAGCTAAGCATTTGGTAGTACCTCCTAGCTCCTAGCAAAAAGAAAAATAACAATAATAATAAGCAAAAGAGAATGTGTGCACATACAATACAGAGACAGAGAGAGAGACATATTCAGAAGAAACACACTTTACTTCTAGGCCTCAAAGTTGTCTTACTGATAGCGTTCAAAAAATGCTCTCATATCAAATCTTTATGTATGAAATGAAAAGAGGACACAATTATTTTGACTCATCAGAAAAAAGTCATAGATATAGACACACAATGACTATTGGCATTAGAACCATCATATATGATAGATAAAATAAATATATTTGATATACTTAAAAAATAAAAGTTACTGAAAATACAATAAAGGAAAAGAAAATATAATATGTGACAATAAATTTAAAAATGAAACAAGCAGAAACTCTAAAATAAAAATTACAATAGAAATAAAATGGCTACACACCAAAATAAACATAACTGAAGAAAGAATTAGTAATAGACCTGAAGAAATTACACAGATGATTTGAAGAAATTACACAGGAAATGCTCTGTAGAAGGGAGGGAGCACATATTAAAGAGAATTAAAAAGATATATAGGATAGTGTGAGAAGGCCCAGCACACATAATATCAGAACTCCAGAAAGAAACACTAGAGAGAATGGAGAGGAGAACAAATTGGAAGATGTGGTTCACAACTTTCCAGATTTGTTGCAATACACCTATGTACATATTTAGAGAACCCAGTAGTACCAGCCAGCCAGAATGAAAATAGAAAGACAACAGAGAAAATCAACAAAGCCAAAAATTTAAAATATCTACTGAACTGACAAGTCTTGAACAAGAGTGACCAAGAAAAAATGAGAGAAGACTCAAATTATGAAAATCAGCAGTGAAAGAAGGGAAATTTCTACTGACTTTACAGAAATAAAGATTATAAGGGGATATTCTGAACAGCTGTATGCCAACAAATTATATAACATAGGTGAAATGGGCAAATTTTTAAAAAGATATAAACTACCAAAACTGACACAGAAGAAATAGAAAACCTGAATAGATCCATAAGAAGTCTACAGATTGAGTATTCAGAAAAATTCCCACAAAGAAAAGCCTAAATCTACGTGACTTCACTGGTGAATTATAACATTTATTTAAGGCATTAACAGCAATCTAAGAGGAGGAAACACTTTCTAACTCATTTTCTGAGACCAGCCTTAACCTGACACCAAAACATTACAAGAATATAGACACAAAATTACTCAACAAAATTCTAGAAAACTGAATCCAGCAGCCTATCAAAAGGACTCTGCAGCATGTCCAAGCAGAGTTTATCACAGAATTTTAAGGATAATTCAACATGCAAAAAATGCATCAATACAACATACCATAGTAATAGAATAAAGGGAAAAAGAAACACACAGTCATGTAATAGACACAATCATCTCAACAGACACAGAAAAAGCATTTGACAAAATCCAACACCCTTTCATAATAAAAAATGCTCAAAAAACTAGGAATACAAGCAAACCGTCTCAACTTGATGAAGGATCTACCAAAAAACAAAATGAAACAAAACAAAAACATAGCTAACACCATACTTGATAAAATTCTGGAAGCTTTTCTTCTATGGCTAGAAACCAGAGATGGATATTGTCTTAGTCTACTGAGGATGCTACAACAAACTACCACAGACTGGATGGCTTATAAACAACAGAATTTTAATTCTCACAGTTCTGGAGGCTTGGAAGTCCTGGACCAATATACTGGCAGATTCGATCTTTGGTGAGGATCCAATTCTTGGTTCAAAGGCAGCTATCTTCTTGATGTGTCCTCACATGGTGGAAGGAGTGAGAGAACTCTGTGGTCTCTTTTATAAGGACACTAATCCCATTCATGAGGGTTCCACCCTCATGACCCAACTACCTCCCAAAAGCCCCACCTCCTAATGCTGCCACATCGGGGTTAGAATTTCAACGTATGAACGGGGTGGAGGGGGGGCACAAATGTAGAGTCTATAGTAGGTTCCCATATGGAATTCTTGTCTCTAAAGTAGATGAGAAACAAAAATAAGAAAAATATTGACTGGAATCCATAGGGCTTTCACATCACTTCTCCCACAAAGGGAAAGGATAGAGACAGATTTGGCTTACTAGTAAAGTGCTCAGAACTTGGAATTGAAGAGATTTAATTTGAAGCCTCGTTTCTCCACTAACACACACCCGTACCATTTCTGAGGTCCCCAAAGCCCAGGTGCAATATATCTAAATACTAAAAGATTGCAAATCAAGCTACCAGGCTGTTAAATAAAATATGTTCGCTCCTCTTACCTTGACAAATATATCTTTCTAACAGTCTGGGAGGCTAAGATCAAACTGAGACTCCTTAGACTTCTCCCCAAGGCCCTGCCTAAAACTCTCTGGTCTTACTTCCAACTCTATGCTGCATCATGAAGAGTCTTATGTGCATGTACGTGGACACCCCGACTTGTACACCCAAACCAAGTTCCCTGAGAAGCCAGCCACCCTTGCACCTGGGGTGAAATCTTGGGTGGTATGGTGTACCCTTGGAAGGAGAAAAGACCCACACTGGCTATGGAAGTGAGCTGTGACCATTGGGCAGGGAACTCTGGAGTTCCAGGGTCCTTGAACACAGTCTATAGAGGTGAGTAATAATTCCAGCAGGCATATCCCTTTGCTGCCCAGGACTCCTTGCCTGTGCATAGAGATGTGGTCAGAGAAGGGCCATAGAGGAGCCCTGTGAAACACAGGTTCCTCTTTGTCTAAAGGACAGTATTGCTTTCACCAATTACCTGTGTAATATTTGGCAAGTGTTGTTATCCTCAGCTGTAGGATAAAGATAATACTTACCTCAGTGAATTATGAGAATTAAAGGAAATCAGAGATAAAGAAAAAATATTCCACATTGCCTGATACATGGAATGATAAGAATTACCTTTCTTTCTTCCTCCTTTCATTGTTACCTTAATTTCTTCTGGAATCTTAGATCATTCATTTATATAATGAGACTCATACTAGTGCTTAATTCTCAGGATTGACATAATGAGTGCATTGCATAATATGTGAAAACGAAATCATAATAGGTCAATAAGTGGCATAAATGACAGCCAATGCATAAAGCATTGAATTGAAGAAGACAATATCCACTGGGGAAAACATAAGTGGAATTTATAACTATTTGGAAGTTTATGGTAGAACCATCCTGATACTTACCTTTTCATATAAAATTTTCTCCATTAGTTCACATAGAAATTCATTCTTGTCTTAGTTTTAGCCAAAGTTGATAATATACAAACTAAATTTGGAAAACTCACCAAAGATTTATCGTATAGTCTCTAACAATATGTGTCGGGGAGATTTCTGTTGGTGCCAGTCCTCAGATGCTCTGCTTTTCTCTTGGCCAGCATAAGCAGATGGCATCCTGCACAGATGTTGGCTTGGAGATGTAATTGGAGAGGAAACTCTGTGTCCATGTAATGTGAAAGTGATCTGGATCATGATAATACAGGAGTCGTGGTGGGAATTTGAAGCTTAGTAGGAGTCATCAAAAAAGTACAATGTTCTCAAGTGGGTCCTGAATGGGCTCTCTTATTCAGCCGTGGTACCCTACCTGCACGAGTGCGAAACAGGATGAAGCCCTCTGAGTGTTTTACAGCAGCTTTATTCAACCACCACTTCTGCTGCTGTACTCACCACACACCCCCAACAGCTTCAATGAAAGTGCAAATTGATCGTTAGGCAGTACATCTTCCAGAGTAGTCCAGAAAGTTTAGCAAAATTTGATTCATGGAAACCTCACGGATCCTGATGTTTTAACTGACATTTGGCATAAAGTAAAATAGAGTCACTGGATTTTGCACTGTTGATTTGAGAAGGCATCATATTAGCTTTTGGAAAAGTCAACACATCTGATATATAACTCATTTAGTTGTATCAGGGAATTTTAATGAAGATCTTTGTGGTACAGTTAGGAAAGAAATAAACTTTAACAAAATCCTCAATTTGTCTCCAGCCCAGTTTTCTCCAACCAATATACTTTTTGTACGGATTCCTTTTTAATGAGAAAAATGGATTTTTTTCTCCTCTTAAGGTTCTTATATTGTGTGGGTACATTCTAAAATGGTAAGGACATATGGCCATGGCTTACTTATTTTAAAAGAGATATGCCTAACATGTAATCCATTATTTTGTTTATGTGAAGACAAATTCCACTGAGAGATAATTCAGTACATGATCATTTTAATTTTTGAGAATAATAATCAATTAAATTGCAACTTGATATTAAATTTAATAGAAAATCGACAGTGCTCTTTGTGAGAAAGTTATTTCACTTTCTCACTATTATATTCTTAAGAAGCCACATAAAAGAGAAAACTAAAAAAATGACAAGTATTCCATTATTTCTACACAGTTCAAGTTAAAAATAAATTTTAAAAATCAAGCTCAACTTAGAGAAGCAACCATTAAGGGATAAGTATAAAATTATTTGATGGCTTAGCTAAACTTTTTCCTCTATACTATATAAACAGAAACTTTAAAATATTTTTCAAATAGGGTTAGCCTAATGTATTCCCTATTATTTTATATATATTTTATTATGTATACATTATATATTGTATATATATATTATCACATATACCTAAAGATTTAAAGAGAGGTAAGGACTTTCAAGTAACGAGGGTGTCATATAGCTACCATTAGAAGAGGGACCAAGATATGAAACTTCGGTTTTCTTCTCATTTTAATAAATTACTAGATATATCAGTAGACATTTCCTGAGGCATAGAAATTCAGAGAAGACTGATGAAGAGAGGGAATCCCCCAAAAGACCCAACAAGCTGGTTGCCAGTCTAAAGCAGAGTGGGAGCTCCCAGAGTTCAGAGAGTAACTGGATGGATGGTTAGTAAAAAGAATTCTTCAGATCTTTTCCAGTGGATCAAAATCTCTGCTGATTGGAAGGTTCTCACTTTATCCTCAAATCATCTGAAGCCAAGGGTGAAGTGAATATTACTAAAGCCAGAACAAAGTTCAGCCCCGGCTTATGTTGACTCATGCCATCAGGCTGGCAGTCTGACAGAAGGAAGTGTGTGCCATTTTCTGGGACTTAATATCATTTACTTCAGCCTCTACTTTTATTTTACACACAAGGTCTGGCTTACAATAAACAAGTAGGAGACACACAAATAAGCCGTATAATATGACCCGTTATCAAGAAAGGAAATTTTCAACAGTGGCAGACAGAGAAATAGACTACATTTTTGAATCATTAGATAGATTATTTAAAGTAACCTGTCTTTAAAATAACCTTTAAAACATCCACGATATATGCGTTAAAGTATCTAGTGAAAAGGTAGACAAAATGTGTGAAGAAATGAGTAATTTCAGCAAAGAGATGGAAGCTAGAAAGAAGAACTAAATGGAGATGAACTACATGAAAAACATAATATCAGAGATGGATACAGCAGAGGACATAATCAATAAAGATGAAGTCAGGTTATAGAAATAATCTTAAATGAAACACATTAGGAAAAAAAGATTTAAAAATAACAGCATTTGAGACATGTGGAACAGAATCAAATTGTCTAGTATACTTTTTTATTTTTATTTTTTTGTGGTGGAAGACCAGCCCTGAGCTAACATCTGTTGCCAATCCTCCCCTTTTTGCTGAGGAAGACTGGCCCTGGGCTAACATCCATGCCCATCTTCTTCTACTTTATATGGGACGCCGCCACGGCATGGCTGACAGGCAGTGCGTCCACAGGCGCCCGGAATCCGAACTCGCGAACCCTGGGCTGCCAAGCACGAACTAAACTGCTGTGCCACCGGGTGCCCCCCTAGTATACTTGTTATTAGAGTTTCAGATGGAAAGAAGAAAGAGAATGGGGCAGAAAAGAATATATGAAGAAATAATATCCAAGATTCTAAACTTCAAGAAAAACAACAATGCATAGATCTAAGTAGAGTGACTCTCTAGCAGGAAAAATGCAAAGAAAACCACAGCTAGATATATAATAGTCAAACTGCTGCAAAAAAAATAAGGGGAAAATCATAAAACCATCCAGATGGGGGAAAATACACAATTCACAGGAGATTAACTATTAGAATGATATCTGACTTCACATCAGAAACTATGGCATCCAGAAAAAAATGTAAAAAACATATCTTAAAGTGGTCAAAGAGAGAAAAAATGACCTGGAAATCTATACGCTTGAAAAATTAGGTTAAAAAAATATATAATTTTAGACAGGCGAACATTGAGAGAATCTCCCCCAAGAAGTTCTTTCGGGAAAGGGGACATGATATCAGATAGAAACCCAAATCTGCAGGAAAAAATAAAAATCACCAGCCAGGAAATATAAATACATATACCTGACCATTGACTGTTCAAACAAACCAAAAATATCAATGTATTATATGATTTATGATGCACGTAGTAGTAAAATATACATTGATGAAAGCACAAACTATCTGATGAAATGAAGTTACCTGTAGGTATACTGTTTGAAGAGCAGATTGTAGTAAGTTAAATATGCATATTGTAACCTCCAGGACAACTATTAGAAATATAACATGAAGAGGCAAAACAACAAAGCTAATAAAGGAGAAAAGAAATAACACATAACATTCAATTCACCTAAAAAAGAGTGGATGATGTAACCAATGATTATATTAAATATAAATGCACTAAGTAGCCTGAATAAAACACAGACACTTTAGCCTGGATAAAAATGGGAAAAAATTAACAAAAACCCCCCAAGCAGTCAAAAATTGTGTCATTTATAAGAAACATTTTTTAAACTTAAGACACAGGCAGGTTTAAAGTAAAAGGGTTGAAAATATACCATGCAAGCACCAAGTTAAGAAAAGTGAAGTGAACCTAATGAATATGAGACAGATTATAACTCAAGATAAAAATATCAGAAATAAAGCTAGCCATTTCATAACAATAAGAGGGTCAATTCACCAGAAATGTATCAATCTTAGCCATGTGTGTATCTAATTGTAAAGCTTCACAATACATAAAGCAGAAACTGAAAAAAGCTAAAAGGATATATAGATGAATATATGATTATAGTTGCAGACTTGACAACATTTTTCAGAGATGAAGAGAAATGTAGATTAAAAACTTCAGTAAGATTTGTGTGTGTGTGTGTAAGGATAATTTACTTTGTGTAAATTATATTTACTTTGTGTGTGTGTGTGTGTGTGTGTGTGTGTGAGGAAGACCAGCCCTGAGCTAACATCTGTTGCCAATTCTCCTCTTTTTGCTGAGGAAGATTGGGCCTGGGCTAACATCTGTGCCCATCTTCCTCTACTTTATATGGCACACTGCCACAGCATGGCTTGACAAGCCAGAAGCAGAGCGTGTGAACCTAACCACTACGCCACCGGGCTGGGCCCAGGATATAGAAGATGTTAACACCATATCAGTCAACTAAATATAATCAATATTTAGAGAAAAGTTCCCCCAACAATTACAGAATGCACATTCTTCTCAAGTACACATGGAACATTCACTAAGGTGGACAACGTTATGGGCAATAAAATGTCTCAATAAATCCCAAAGGATTAAAATAATATTAAGACACTTCTGGTTTTTGGTCTGGCATGTTAAGAGCTTGAAAATTGTCACTCCCATTCTCACACACACACACAAAAAGCTAAACAAACCAAAAATCAGCAACTCTTCCTGGACCCATCAGAGAATTGCGGTCTTAGGGCAAATTATTGACCCCCAAATTGAAGAGACAGCAGGTGGAGACAGAATCACAACATACTGGAGCAGAAACCCAAGTACCTCTGTGGGAACAAGCACTGGTGCAGGAAGACATAAACTGTAGTTGACAAATTGCTACAGTCTCAGTGTGGACAAGTTAAAGGGTCAAAACTTCTCTGCTGGGGCCGACCCAGTGGCGTAGTGGTTAAGTTCACATGCTCTGCTTCGGCTGCCCAGGGTTTGCAGCTTTGGATCCCGGGAATGGACCTACACACTGCTCATCAAGCCATGCTGTGGCGGTGTCCCATATACAAAACAGAGGGAGATTGCCACAGATGTTAGCTCAGGGCCAGTCTTCCTCACCAAAAAAAAAAAAAATTATCTGCTGAGAGTGCTGAGAAGACAGGCAGATACAAAAGTATACACACTGTACAGGTATGTATGTACATGAAATTCTAGAATAGGAAACACTAATCCTGTAACAGAAATCAGAGCACAGGCTGTGGAGATTGAGGGGACTGATTGATTAGGAAGACTCACACAGGAACTTTCCAGAGTGATGAAAATTATATCTTAACAAGAGTGTAGGTAACATGGGTGTATACATTTGTGAAAACTCATTGGACTCTACACTTAAGACCTTTACATTGAACTGTATGTAAGTTGTACTTCAATACTAAATTTTAAAAATCAAATAATTTTTAAAAGATTAAATAAAAATAAATTTTAAAAGTTAAATAAATACACACCTAACTCTGCCACCACTTACTCTTTGTATAAATAAAATTCAATTAATTCAGGAGAATCAATCAAAGGCCTCTATTTCAGAATGCACTGTGCCATAAACATGTGTATGTATATGTGTGTGTTTGTGTGTGGAGAGAGAGAGATGGAGATGGGAACATAGAGATAGATACAAACAGAGGAATCATAAAAAAGTAGAAGTTAAAAAAGCTTTTACCATATTGTCAAACTTCAGGAAAGTTATTTAAGTCTTTATTTTCCCACAAGGCAAAGGAAATATACTTACTAATGAACCCAACAGTACTCTTCTTTCAACTCAATGAAGCAAAGTGGGTAAATCTAGTCAGAGGTGGATGCAGAGACAAGAGCCGAGGAATGCTAATTAGAAATGTAAGAGACCTGATAATATTTCCCACAAAATACCAGAGAGCTTTACACACTTTTTTCCTTCCATTTTAAGTGATCCTCATTCTTTGTATGTCAATAATTCCCAGAGTTTAGGAAAAGAAGGAGCTGAGGAACATAGTGGACGACCTGCACTAGCTTTTCTATTTCAGGCTGTTACAGCTGCAAAATTGTTCAGTGTAACTCCACAGGGAGTGGTACCCAGCTACGCAAATGAATTCCAAATGTGACATTTGCCAGCATGGGAGGGGGTGACTCTGAAGGCTGAGTGACTGCCACCAGACTGTCTGATGGATGATTGACTCATGTCACGGAGGAGCCAGCCCCCATTGATTTTTGCTCATCCATCTCATCAGAGTGACCTTCTCCCTGGAAGGAAGGAAAAGAGGGAGAAAGATTGCAAGAATAAAAAAGAGATATAGAAAAAAAGTGTTTCTCTCTTCACTTATCCCTCTGACTCTCAAGTACTTTCATCATTATGTCATTTCCCTTCAAAAAGCCATTCCTTTCACCCTCACTACACACCATACTCGTACTGTAACCAGATTAATAACGAGTCTCATTTCTCCTCTGTCCTTCTTATGTGACTTGGCTTGGTACTGCTTAATTAGTATTTGTGTCATATATTTTAGAATTTACTAATTAAAGAATAGAGATAACATAGAGACTTTTCTAGTATGATGCAAATTCTAAACCATGTAGGAAGAAGATATAAAATATAGTCATTACTCTTTCACTAAGAAACTCCTGTTTTACGTAATTTACCATTTTGTCAGGAGACCCTTGCTTTAGGGAAGTAATCTCTTCCCACAGGAAAACATTTTAGTAGATGGGAGATAACAGGAGAGAGAAGAGCTAAAGAGTGAGTAATGTCAAAAAAGGGGGTAAAATTAAAAAACTGAAAATGTCCCAAAGAGGTTCATGGATCTGCAGTCTAGAATGTATTTCTTTCTAAATGTTTTTGTTCTCTTAATTTCTCTGTCTGAACTGACCTAGGTCGTCTTCTTTTATTAAAGCTGACTTTTCACAGAGAGGAACTGTGTCCTCTATTTAAGAAGCTGAGAGTTATTCCTCCTGTTTCCAGAGTTACAGAGAAGACAATGATAGGATGGTAAGAGCAGAGCAGATGTACAAATAAGTTCCTGTTAACTTTCTCCTTGAGGATTTACTTTGATTCCCATAATGTCTTTGAAGTTCTCAACTGAATTTGTTTAAAAATTTATTTCTTTGGTTGTGTTCAGTTTGTAAGCAGAATTAGTGGCAATATGGAAGAGTCAGGATGTTGTGGTTGGAGAATAAAAAAAAAAAAAAAAGGATTTTCATCCTTAGAAGAGTCTGTAAACACTAAAAGACATCAGAGTATAGACAAAATCAGCCTGTGGCTATAAGACCCACTTTTAAGGATTCAGGAAGATTTAAGCCAGTGGATAGTAGATTTAGCTAGAGCTGACAAAAGGGCTTCTAAGAATCATCAGCATATTGTGCTACAACTGTCTCACACAAGGACCAAAGTACAAAAGGACCTATCTCAAAAGGTTTATGAATGGGGCTTTTGGAGCATGGTGTGAATCCCAATTATATTCATAGGAAACCCATAAAGGGTTTAAGAAGGTTGTATGGAAAAAAAAAAAACCTCCACAACTAGCTTGAAGTAAAAGCAACAGGAACAGTTTATAACAAAAGGAAAGCTAAGGGTCTCCAAATTTCTGTGATGCAGAAGAAGAATGATAACTACTCAGTTGCAAACTTAAATTATGTTTCCATTTTTATTTTTCATCAACTTGATGAGCTCTTATATATATATATATATATATATATATATATATATATATACACACACACACACACACATAAATATATTTATAACCTGTATATATGAAATGTATGTATATATAATAACTGTATAGTTCACTGAGTTTTCACAAATGTGTATACCCATGTAAATGCTACCATAATCAAGATATAGAAAATTTCCATTTCCCTAAAAAGTTTATTTGCCAGTTAACCCATCCATTTCTGTGCTCCATGCAACTAGTATCTCTTTTCTATCACTCTTGATGAAATTTAACTTTTTTTGGAACCTTGTATAAATGGAAATTATAAATTTTATATAAATTTTCATATAAATGGAATCATATAGTAAGAACTGTTTTTGCCTGGCTTTTAAAAAAATCACTATAATATTTTGAGATGTATCACGTTTTTTCATCTATCCGTTTTATGTATACATTGTATATCAACATTGCTAGATGGAATTCTACTCTACAGATTTTCTGAAATTTGATTGTCCACTTATGTATTGACTTATATTTGGTTTGTTTCTAGTTTGGGGTAATTATAAATGAAAGCAGCTATGAACATCAATGTATAAATCTTTGTGTGATCACATACTTTTTTATCTCTTGGGTAAATACCTTAGAGTTGAATCACTTGGCTGTATAGTGCATACACAATTAGCTTCAAAAGCCAATGCCAGTGTTTGCAAAATTTTGCATTCTGACCAGCAATCTATAAAATTTTTAGATACTAGTCTTTGTAACATAATTTCTAGTATAGTGTTATCTCACTGTGCTTTTAATTGCCATTTTCCTAGTGACATAAAATTAAGCATCTTGTCATGTGCTATTTGTCATCGTATTATTGAATTCTAAGTCTTTTTACATTTTGGATACACATACTTTTTTCATATATATGCATGGTAAATATTTTCTTTCAGTTTATGTCTTGCATTTTCATTTCAAAGAGCAAAATTTTGAAATTTTGATGAAATTCAATTCAACAAATTATTCTTTTATGGGTTGTACTTATAGTAACATATCTAAGGAATCTTGGACTACGCCAATGATGAAATTATTTATTCTATGCTTTATTTTTTTTCTAAATGTATTATAGTTTTGCCTATTTATGATCATTTTTTTCCGTTAATTTTATTGTGTGGTGCATGATAAGTGTTAATGTTCCTTTTTAATTTATCAATATCCAGTTTTTCAAGGATCATATGTTGAACAACTATGGTCTTTTTCCCCATTAAATTACCCTGACTCTTTTCGCTATTAATTCTCCTAGGGTAAAAAAACTGTACCATGTGTATTTAGGTAAATTCTGAGCAATATTTCCTGAAATTAATTGACCCTTTACACTTCAGTCTATTTCTGGACTCACTAATTTTTTCCATTGGACTGCTTGCCTATTTTCATGTGAATATAACCCTCTCTTGACTACTATAGCTTTAAAATAAGTTTGAAAATCAGACAGTGTTAAGTCCTCACATTTTGTTGTTCTTATTTGAGATTGTTTTGCCTATTCCATATGAATTTTTTAATTAGCCTGATAATTTCTACTAAAAGAAAATCACTTGTTGGGATTCAGATTGAGGTTACTTTGAATCTTTAGAGCAACTTGGGGATAAATTACATTATAATAGTTTAGAATCTTCCAATACATGAATATGATATATCTTGCATATACTAAGTTCTTTTTAAATTTTCCTAACAATGTTTTTCATTTTCAGTGTATAAGACTAATAATAATTTGTTAAAGGTATCTCTCTATGTATTTAATTTTGATGTTATGATAAATTATCTTAATTCAATTTCCCACTGTAAATTGGTAGTTCACAGAAATACATTTGATTTTTGTATATTGATCTTGTAACATCTGATTTTACTAGATACACTTTTTAATTCTGTAAGCTGTTTTGTAGATTGCGTGGAAATTCTACAAATATGTATGTATCATCAGTGAATATTTCTATTTTGTAACTCTTTGGGTGTTTTTCTTCTCTTATTGCACTGTTTAAGAGTTCAAGTACAACGTTGAATAGAAGTAGTGAACACAGACATCTTGCCTTGTCTTGATGTGGAAGAAAAACAATTAGTCATTTACTCCTAGGTATGATGTCAAGTTATTGTAGATGACTTTTGTCAAGTTGAGGATGTTCCTTTATATTATTACCTTATTGAGAATTTTTATGATGAATTCATGTTAAATTTTGTCAAGTATGTTTTTTTAAATCTATTCACTCATATTTTTTAATTTATGTTGTTAATCGGGTGAATTGCCTTTAGTTTGTATTTTTTTTAATATTGAACAAATCTTTCATTCCTATGATAAACTCCCTTAATTATAGTATATTACCCATTTTACATATCACTGACTTCAATTTGCTAACATTTTGTTAAGATTTTTTGCTTTTATATAATAAATGATTTGGCCTGAAGTTTCTTTGAAATATCTTTATCTGGTTTTGGAAATATCTTTATCTGGTCTCATAAAAAGGAACTGAGAAATGTTCCCTCCTCTTCTATTTTTTGAAAAAAAGATTGTATAGATATTTTTCCTCCCTAAGTGTTTTATATAATTCACCAGCACCAACATCTCAGCCTGAAGTTTATTTTGTAGGAAAAATTTTTGCTGAACAATTTTAATCAATGTAGAAGAACATAGTAATAGATAGCAGGCTTTAATAGGTTATTGGAAAACTTATGTTTGTCAAGGAAATTGTCTATTTTATCTAAGGTATGGAATGTTTTGTAAAGTTTTTCATGCTACTCTCTATTTTATTTTTAATATTTTTAGTGTGTATGGTGGTGTTACATCATTAATTTCTTTTTTTGGTCACTTTTACCCTTGCTCTTGTTTTCCTGATGATTCTGGAGAGAAATTTGTCAATTTTATTGGTCTTCACAGAGATCTTGAGACTTAGTGCTTCATTGCGTTCATTTTCTTTTGTTTTTAATTTCTTTGACTTCTGCTTTTATATTTTTATTCCATTGCTTCTGTTTCTTTTGAATTTAATTCTCTCTTCCTTTTCTAGTCATAAGAGGAAGGATAATTTTTGTTCTGAAATCTTGATAGTTTTACATAGCTATGATCAATATTGAGTTGATTTTATAATATGTGATAGAAGCCATTTTCTTTAAAATTTTTCTATATCAATATCCAGTTTTCCAAGAATCATATGATGAAGAGATTATATTTTTTGCCCATTAAATTACTGGTGAAAAACTTGAACATATTTGTTTGGACAAAGCCCATTTATTTACTCTTTCTAGTGATATCTAATTCTTTCTATGTTTCTGTATTTCCATCTAAAATCATTTTCCTTCAGTCTGAAATTTTTCCTTTATTATTTCTTGTAGTATACTTCTCCTGTTGATTAATTTTCACAGCTTCTGCCTGAGAAATCCTAATTTCACTATATTTCCCTTTAATTTTTTCATTGGCTCTAGAATTTTAGGTTGGCTCTCATGTTTTCTCCTAAATCATTTAAATATATCATTCCATTAGCTTCTAGTAAATATATCATTCCAATATCCTTTCTTTGTTGTTGAAAGTCAGCCTTATGGTTTATGGTCGCTCCTTTGGAGGAAATGTGTCTTTATCCCTGGATGTTTTTAAGACTTTCTTTATTCTTTGTTTTTGACTGTTTGACTGTAAGTAGTCTAGATGTGGTTTTGTCTTTGTTTTTTAGGGGGTTCACCAAGCTTCTTTAACATGTGGCTTCATTATTTAATCAGTTTTGGAAATGTATCTCCCTTTACACTTCTAATTTTACCCCAATCTCTGTATCCTCTTTTTCTGGTTCTTTAATTATATGTATAATCAATAATTTGACATTTTCATGTACCTCTACACTCTGATTGGGTTTTTATTTAGTTAGTTAGTTATTTTTGTGGGGAAGACCAGCCCTGAGCTAACATCTGTTGCCAATCCTCCCCTTTTTGCTGAGGAAGACTGGCCCTGGGCTAACATCCGCACCCATCTTCCTCCACTTTATATGGGACGCCGCCATGGCATGGCTGACAAGCAGTGTGTCGGCGGGCGCCCGGGATCCGAACTTGTGAACTCCGGGCTGCCAAGCGCGGACTAAACCGCTGCGCCACCGGGTGGCCCATGATTGGGTTTTTAAATGTTATCTATTGGCTTTAATTTTGATAATTTCTATTTACTTGTCTTCAAATTCACTAACCCTATCTTCTCTTGTTGCATTAATTAAACCCATCTCATGATTATTTACTTTCTGATATTTTATTTTTTATTTTTACCTACTTTTTGTTTAAGAGATTGCAATTATCCATGAACTTTCTTCACTTTTTAAAAACCATGATGTCCTTGTCTTCTTCTTATTAAAAAATATGCACTTGAAACAGAGATCTCTTCTATTTACTTCAGCAATTGGATTGTCTGTGCATCTACTTCCATCATATGCTTTTCCTCTTGATTATAGATTTTACTTTCTTGCTGTTTCCTTTGTCTCATATGTTCTTCTTTTGTCTCATAATCTAGTAATTTAAATTGTTATTATTTTTCCCCAGACAGCGTATACTGTTTTTCTCTGTTGCGTAGATAGGGTGAGGAGCTGATCATACCAACCAATTAGTAATACATCTTGTCCACAATTGCAGTGAAGTTTTACTTAAACTTAATCTGCCTCTAGTTTCAAATGTCCTACAGTGTGTTTATGGCAAACCACTGTACATAGTGGAATTTTTGTCTTCTAAGCACCCAAAGTGGACAAGAGATTTATCCTTGCCTTTCCAGCTTGGCTTTATCCACAGGCATGGGGTGCTCTGGTTTTTAGCAAAGAGCCTAGCAAGCCTCTGCATTTTTTATCCTGAAAGTTCTTCCCTTCAGAGTTTTTGAAGTTTGCTTTTTGCTTCCTGCACCACACAAGTTCAAAGTCTTGGAAATGTGTTAAAGGGAGAATTGTTATGTCTGTAATATAGGAGTCTTCTTCCAGTGTGTCTTTGATTCCTTAGTACCAGGAGAAGTGGAGATAATGCTCTGAATTTCTGGCCCAACCATTCAAGATTGTGTATAGTCCCATCCTTGAGACAAAGTTCCTTTGAGATAAATGAGGATGCCTAGATTTCAATCTGTCACTCTACTCATCTGGCCATCAAATACTATTACTATTAATATAATACAAATGTTATTATTTTGTTTAATTATTGTCCTTAATAACTGCATATATTGTTAAATAGGTCAATTTTGGCGTAATAATACATAATTTAGGGGAAAAAAGAAAAATTGAAATCCAATTGTGGATTACCTGAAGCATAACTTAGCCAGGAGCCTAAATTTTGGTAAATTTTTCATTTCTTGAAGTCTCCTACACCTATTAAAGAATACAGCCGGCAATCTTGCCTATCCAAAATACAGTTTTCATGAGAAGCATGACCACTGAGCCACAAGATAAATTTCACAGCGTCCACCCCCTGGAGCATTTGCTTCTGTTTTGCTTCAGATTTTTTCATCCAGTTCTACTGGGTTTGCACATCTGTTTGAAAGCTCAGAGTACAACTGAAGTCACAATTAAAAAGTAGACAATATCCATAGCGAGAATTGTAATAATAATAAGAGCTACCTTTTATTGTGCACCTAATGTATATTTGGCCCATTACTTAAATTACTCACATCTAATTCTCTCCTGGGATTTGTGAATTAGAAATATTTTAAAGTGCCAAATTGAGGCTAAAGTGATAAATAACTTGTCTAAGGATGCATAGCAATAAGTATATGAGCCGGATAGTAAAAGAAGGGACCACAATCCTGAGCGTAAAGCAAAGGGCTTTGAATGCAGTAGTGCAGCAACTTAGGGTCACTCGATGTGGGATGACAGCTTCCTCCATCACTGCTGGGATCTGGGACATCGCAGCACAATAACTGCCATTCATAATGATGCTTCCTAAAATATCAAATTAAAAGATAAAATAGTATCTATTGTCTAATAAGTCAGGAGCAATGTAATGCACTTTAGAAATACGTAGTTACAGTCATCCCTTGGTATCCACGAGGGACTGGTTCCAGGAACCCCCATGGATAACAAAATCCTTGGACGCTCAAGTCCCTTTTATAAAATGGCCTAGTACAATGAATACAGTCAGCCTTCTGTGGATTGGTTGAATCCACCGATGTGAAAACTGTGAATACAGAAAATCTGAAACGCTGCGTGTTTTCAGAGTAGTTTTCATTATGTAGTAGTTAACTGAAAGTTAAACATCCATGTGAACAATGAAAATAAAAAGTAAAGTCTACAAGGAAACGTAGCAAAATATGTAGACATGAATAGGACCAGTTGTCTTTTTCTTTTTTGTATTTCTGTATTTTTTTTCAAATTTTCTATTTACAGATAGAAAAAAGATTCCACACAAATAAATTTTCTTTCAGTTAAAATAGAAAAAAGGATGTATTTATGAACATTATGGACATCTCAATCTATCATGGGAATACTTTTGGTAAGATCTTTATGTTTTTGAAAACCTATATGTTATCACAGATAATTATAACATGACTTTTCAAACACAAAACAATTATTTCATCATTATGAATTATAAATAAAAATAATGAGATTCCTAATTGTGTTTTTAGAATCTCTGCAAGGATAAGCCAGGTTAAGCTGCAATAACAATGTCTACAAAATCTCACTGAGTTAATGGAAAATTACCTCTCACTGACACAGTCTATGCAGCTTGGGCTACTCTCAGTCCGTGTGTTGGCTCAGCATCGAGATTGCTTCAATCTCAGGGCACTTCAGTACCAATACCTGCCTCCATGTGGCAAAGGCAAGAACATGCTGGAGAGTCCAAAGCCAGCAATTCAGTGACACATCAGTTCTGCCAACTTTTCCTTGGCCAGTGCAAGTCACTTGGCTGTGCCTAATCTTGAGACAGTGGAGAACTGCAATGACCTTACGCCTGGGAAGAGTAGAACAAGAAATATTGGTGAGCAACCCTAACATCTACCACCAATTTGTATATGAAAAAATAAATAAAATGTTTTAATGTTTAATCAATAATTATTTTAATTTGCTGAAATGGATTATGTCATGCCTGAAAAAACTAAACTTTCCTCCAGAAAGATTTTACAGAAACCTTGAGAAATTGGTTCTAAGGCTAATGGTCTGAAAATTAAGAAATTAAATATATAATATATTATTTAATATAACATTAATTAATAACTAAGACTAAAGTAATGACTAATTTGATACTTCATAAAATGAAATTTGTGTAAGTTTTTTGGATTAGATTAGAATGAATAGAAGTTTCCCCTCCTCTAAGTAGTATACAATATTCAGTGGAGTAGAAGATGTTTAATCTGATTATTTAAGAATCTTTTAAAAAAATATACCAGCTGTATAGAACTGCTGGGGTAAGGGGGAAAAATATTTGTAGTTTATCAAAGCAATTTATTCCCATTTTTACATGCACACAATATTAAGAAATATTGCTCTAGTTATTGAAAGACATAATAAGAATGACAATACAATAATAATAAATGTCAGTATGTACCACTCGAGGTAATAATTCACCATTTCTTACTTTTAGCCATGCTAAAATAATTGATATGCTTTAAAAATACTGTAAGAACCATAGATTAGACAGGAATACTAACATTTTGGAAATCTTTATTTAATTTTCCCTAAATGTTCCCTGAAATATAGAATCAGTTTTAATTGGATGATAGTTTAAATTAATTAAAATATTCATTTCAGCGAATTTAATGAAGGGTCATTACTAACTTAAATGAGAGGTTGTTCTCCATTTTTAGCTTATCAGAGAATTTTTTAAACCAGAGCTTTCTCCAGAGATTGGGAGAAAACGTTGGCGACACATATATCTGTTAAGGATTTGTATTTAGAATATATGGAGAAATCTTACTCATCTATAATGGAAATAAAAAAATTAATTAAAAATAGCAACAGACTTAAATAGAAACTTCACAAAGGTGATATAGAAATGAGCAATATGCATGTAAAAAGTTGCTCAACATCACTTGTCATATGGGAAAGATAAAATAAAATTATCATGAGGTGCCACTTTATATCCAACAAATGTCAAAATTGAAGTCAATGACTAGACCAAATGTTGGCATGAATTTGGAGCAACTACAACTTGTATACATTACTGGTGGGATTGCAAAATGGTACAACAACTTGAAAAATTCTTACAAAGCTAAATATATACCTAATTTATGGATATCTGCACCCCCATGTTCACAGCAGCATTACTTAACAATAGTCACGATATGGAATCAACCTAAGTGTCCACCAACAGATGAATGGATAAAGAAGATGTAGTACATTGTATGTATACAATGCATTGTATGTATACAATGCAATATTATTTAGCCATAAAAAAACAAGGAAATCCTACCATTTGTGGCCACATGGATGGACCTTGAAGGCATTATGCTAAGTGAAATAAGTCAGACAGAGAAACACAAATACTGCATGATCTCACTTAAGTGTGGAATGTGAACAACAAACAAACAAACTCATAGAAACAGAGATCAGACTTGTAGTTTACCAGAGGCAGAGGGTGGGGGGAGGAGGAAATAGAGGAAGGTGGTCAAAAAGTACAAACTTCCGGTTATAAGATAAATAAGTACTAGGGACTTAATGTACCAACATAACTATAGTTTAACTGCTGTATGATATACAGGAAAGTTAAGAGTAAATCCTAAGAGTTCTCATTATGAGGAGAAATTTTTTTTTCCTTTTTTTCTTTTCTCCTTTCTTTTCTTTTTATTGTATCTATATGAGAAGATGGATGTTGCTGAACCTATTGTAATCATTTCACGATATATAGAAATCAAACCATCATACGGTATGCCTTAAACTTATACAGTAATGTATGCCAATTATTTCTCAATAAAACTGGAAAAACGTTGGATAATATTCTAATTTTATTTCTCTTATATGTCACATAGTCTTTTTCCTAGAAACACAAATGATCTTTCACTTTTTGTAAGTCTAGTAATGTTCTCAGAAAACACTTTGGGACTGGTCATTCCACAGCAATATTATCATGTGCAGTGTTCTTTTTAAATTTAGTTTCAATTATTTAAAGAATATATTTAAGGAAGTTTTCCTGGAATTATAGCTTTAGAAATTTTCTTCCTAAGTTTTCCTATTTGGAAAAGAGGAACAGAATATATTTTAAAGAGAAGCTGGAAGAAGCACTAAAATTTTTACCAAATTCTGGTTTTACACTCTGGAAATGTTTAAGAAATAATATGAATGAATGATCAGGGTATTTTTAGCAGAGCAACACATGTCTAATATATTAATCATGAAATATACCATTCAAGTGAGGGTAAAGTTCTGAGCTACAATCCAGAGAGTGCTGGCTGAGAGAGTTGTGTTTGCTAAATTTCCGGAGCAAGTGGAGTAGAAAGAATTGGAACTCTATGGGAATTGACCTGGAAATGCATTACATCCAGGAGGTGGAGACGGGAATAAGAAAGACTTAATACCTCACTGGAAAGAAGCTTTCTAATTATGCAAAATGCTTCTGTGGAAAATGTATTCCTTAAGGAGGTAACATTGGGTTCTGAAACTGTTTCTGACACGGTCAGGTAGGTTTCCATTAAAACTTTTATAACTAAAAAGAAGCAAGCGTCCTGAGAAACTATATACCAAACTAAGAATCTATACTACAAACAGCAGCATATTTAAGTAGGTCTTCTTTTAGTCGGGCTCCCTGAGGTAGAAGTTACAGAGAGGTGCGGATGCACGTTTATGCACAGGACGGCACAAAGTCTAGAGGAGAAAGCAGGCTCTCTGTCATAACCCTGAACCAAACAATTTTCAAGATATGAGTATATTATGGAAGACATAATAAAAATAGATAAAGGTTGTCAGGAGCTAAACATGATAGTTAAAAGTAGATTTACAAGGGGTAGGCCTGGTGGCATAGCAGTTAAGTTCACACACTCTGCTTCGGACACCCCGGGGTTCGCAGGTTGGGATCCCGGGTGCGGACAGACGCACCGCTTGTCAAGCCATGCTGTGGCGGCGTCCCATATAAAGTAGAGGAAGATGGGCACGGATGTTAGCCCAGGGCCAGTCTTCCTCAGCAAAAAAAAAAAGAGGAAGATTGGCAATGGATGTTAGTTCGGGGCTGGTCTTCCTCACACACAAAAAAGTAGATTTGTAAGACTGCTGAATTTATATGAGGGCTTCCTATTGGTAATCAAGATGTATGATGAGTTTAGGTGGATTCTTGGAAAACTACCTTTTAGAACAAAATAGACTTAAAAAATAATTTCAAGAAAGGATACAGAAAAATTCAAAACAACAACAAAAAATTCCTGGTTTTTTTAAGCTATAAAAGATTGTCTATGACAAATGAGAACTAATAAGTAGTTATGAACATCCAGGACATTCCTCCAGCACTTTTGAGGGATAATGCAGTACATAGTTGAGTTTTCCATCCCCACTTAATTCAATCCTCATCTGAGCCTCCACATTGTGATTTGCTGACTCCTGTGTCTATAATCATCTCTGCTGGGAAAGGAGTATTAAAACCCAATAATGGCACAGAGCAGGACCTCAGTAGATTAAAAGGCCCACTCTGTCTCATGCTGTATCTTTGGATAGAGCAGGTTAATGAAAATAGAGTTTTCTTCCTTTCTTTTCTCCACAATGGTAAATATATCGTGATACTTTTCCCATTTCTTCAGTATATTTAAATATAAAATATAAAACTAATTTCTTGATTAGTCTTGGTTTAGTCGTATGCTCATTGGTTTTTCTCAGCATCACAGGTGTAGAAAACCACCAAAATATTTCTTGATTTTGTGACTGATGATGTAGACAGAGAGCTAAAAGAACTAGGCAAAATGCATGCTGGGTGTGGTGTTCGGAGTGGCACCTGATGACATTCTCACACTTGGCTCGTATTCAATTAAACCTCCTGACAGTCTAGCGAAGAAGGAAAATGTATTTCACCCGAACCTACTTATATTCCAAGAACGCGGGAATAGTCCAAGGAAATAGTCCATCTCTGTCCAGCTGGACATTTGTTCAATTTTTCAGTAGACAGAAGTCATAATCATTTCTTCTATAAGAGACAGAGATTGACTAATATGGAAAACTTGAAGCACTTCCATCTGTAAAAGTCTACTTCTTAATTTCACGATAGACCCTGAGAAAATTCAAGCATAATATATTTAAATGCTTACATTTGTTCAATAATTTGGATAATTTAAGTTTCCAGTTCTAAATTCTATGCTCTGACATATTCTAAAAAAAGGAATGGCTTCTTTTTTAAGATTTAAAGTCAGAAATTCATCTTGAGAGCCTTTCCTGTAAAATTGTTATATGGAGTCTGCTCTTTTAATTTCCATATTTTCAAGAAACACAAGAATTCCCTTTCTGACTGGACTGTGAATCCTTTATCATAAATAGGAGCAATAGCCTATATCCTTGAGGAAGCAGGTTACACAGGACCACTTTCCTCATGAATTATATCAGGACTCATTTTGTAAGGAAAATTTTTAAGTGTCAGGTGATCATAAGATAGAGCTAATCCTTCCTTCTAGATTAGAGAATGCCATTTAAATGTGGAAATACACATACTGTATGGGATGACTCACTTCAGGTATGTTGTTGTTATTGTTGATGTTTTAGGATTCCATTGGCTTCTAAAGTACTACTGATGGGGAAGTGAAAATCTGAGGGGTGTTTTTTAACCTACAGATTTTTAATCTACAGCTGGGGATTTTCTTAATTCATTGGGAAGAATTGGGAGGCCATGTTTGCACCCAGTTTAGCGAATACACACAAATAGTACAGCAAAGCATCGTTTTGATTGCCCTATGCACTGAGCAGGGATCTTTCATTTCATTTTCATGCATCATTTAAAAGTTGCTGCAGTGATTCCACAAAGTCAGCACATCTCACCACATTAACACAAAGTGAAGTCGAAGGGAAGAAATACATTCTGTGGTATGTAGGCATGTTTGCTTCTGTCCATTGATTGAATTTAAAACACAAGTCAATCAGGAAGAAAGAGGAATACTTTGGGTAGGTGTTAGAAAGTGTGCAGGTCTGCACATTGAAGGGATTGCTCACTGAGCTCATTTAACAGCATCAACATGACAGAACCGAGCTTTGTATTCTTAATTTGGAGCACCAAGGTGCAGAGTTTACATTCTTTACATAAATATGTGTGAGTAAAAGAGTACCTATGAAACAGTTGTACATAAAGAACACTCACAACTAAATATTAAGGGAAAAACTGAAAAGAAAGACATTAAAAATTGTCAAAGAATTTCAACAAACACTTCATGAATGAAAAGAAACAAATGGCAAAGTATCACATGAAAAGTTGGTATGTATCATTAGTCATTAGAGAGAAGCAAATTTAAAGTGACACATTAGAAATGTTAAAAGAAAAATCTGACAATACCAATTACTGGAGAGGATGTGGAGCAACTAGAACTCATTTACTTTTTGTGTGGAAAAGCATAATGATGCAATCACTTTGGAAAATGGTTTGGCAGTTTCTTATAAAGTTACATGAACTTAACTAACAACTCATTCCTAGATATTTACCCAAGATAAATATAAGCATATATCCACACAAAGACCTGTGTGCAAATATTTATAAAATCTTTATTCATGGTCACCATAAAGTGTAAGTAACCCAAATTTTCATGATGAATAAGTGAATAGGTAAACAAATTGCAGTACATTCATACAATAGAACACTACTCAGCAATATAATGGAAGAAATTATGGATACATGTGACCACATCAGTGAATCTGAAAAGCATGTGCTAAGTGAAAAAGCCCAATACAAAAAAAAAAGGCTACATACTCAATGATTTCATTCATGTGTGGTATTTTGGAAAAGCAAAAGAAACAAAAAACAGACTGGTGGTTGCCAGAAGCTGGGGATGGGAGGAGGTGATTGACTACAAAAGAGCATGAGAAAACTTAATGAGGTGAAGAAAATATTCTGTTCCTTTAATATATTGGTGGTTATTTGACTGTGTCATGTCTGTCAAATCTCATAGAACTGTAAACCTAAAAAGGGTAAATTTCATTGTATTTTAAATGTAGCTCAATGAACCTAATGCAAAAAACCATGTATATAAAGACTAGATCAGTGTTTCTCAAATGTGTATAGAACTCTCCCAGGGATCTTATTAAAATGCAGAATCTGAAACACTAGGTCCGGGGTGTGGCCTGAGATTCAGCATTTCTGACATGTTCTCAGGGTATGTTCTTAAAGTTAGGCCCTGGACCACTCTGAGAGTAGCAAGAGATTAAGCTACATCCTGGTACAAATCAGATCGTCCCATATCTCTGAAGTTGAAAACAATTAAAAGATAACTGGCATACACTGTAGCCCATAATTTGGAAAAGATCTTGAGATGTTTAGAAGTTGAAAATCTTCTCCATGGGCCCTATTTAGGTCAAACCATTTAGTGAAATACAGTCTGTGAGGGAGGACGTCTGGGTTCAACAAGACAAAGGCCTATGGAATTTGAATCAGTTGATCTTGATTTATATAAACTTCCGCAATGCCAGCAGGGTCTGAATTTCCAAGATTTCATCCTAAAATTCTTGTGAAATTTTGTGCACAAATCCACTCTCATTACAAGATATAATGATGCCAGATTTATTTTTGTATACTTGAACTTTTGGAGGCTGTGTGATATTTTTAGTAAGAGTTGAATTTGGAATTGGCATAGTCAGTCACTAAACAGTTTAGTGATTGCAGTTCAACCCTTGCTGTATATTAATATCCCAAGGAAAATTTCTATGTTAGTGCTTCCTTCTAAACTAGGCCACAGGTAATTAGTAAGGAAGATGTTCCTTTTTATCCATTAATGGAGGAAAGTCTTTACAGTGTCAAATCATATTCCATTTTAAATTTAGTTGATTGCAAAAGGATACCTTTGAAAATTAATATTTTAGACACCGGGATGTAAATGGCTTAGCATAATTTATGCTATGCTTTTAATTTTACCTAATTTTTAAATGGCAATAAGGAGGTAGTTAAAGTGTTGGACAATATTAGAAATATATTTTCTTCCTAGGGGAATAGTTATGAACACATCATATCCTAATTATTTTATTTGCTAAGTTGCAATACTTTATAAATATGACATATTTTAAAATACTCTTCATTTTGCCCTTTATTAATGGTAAAGATGGAAGTGAGGAATTTATATTCACAAAAATGTCACCAAAATAGTTCCCTTATATCTTGATGGCATTTACACTATGACACACTAAAAGCTACCTTAGTCATTTCTGTTTGTTTTTCAATCTTATCTCAGAATTTATTTTTTCTAGTGTCAGTTTTTTCTCAGATCATCTTCCCACAATATAATATATCAAACTGGGTTCTAAAATCCCATATCATGTGTGGAGAGAGAGAGTGTCAACACTGATGACCTTTATCGGCTGGAGTGACTACATCAGACTTTGGCATTCTGGCCAGAGCTTTTTCAGTAGATTTCTTAACACAAAAATCTATCAAAATCAATCAATGCTTTATATCATTAAGTGGAAAGAGCATTATCATTCTCAAATTGTTTCTTTACCACCTTTATATGCTCAATTGATTCAAATATTGAGATGCCCTAATGGATATCTTATAGAATATCTTATTGGAGAAAATTGGATTGGCACTTAATTCTTGTTCAACAGTAAATTAGCAACTATACTTCCTACTGTAGGAAAAAAAGTACAGTGTATTGACTTTTCTTTCTGCCTAGAGTATATTTGCTCACTGAATTTTTATTGAGTTTGCATTTTTATTTGTCTTATTTATGTGAGTCACTGACAATCCTACAAAAATTTAAAAATCCATCTCATATTGTCTTTGATCCTCAGATAATACCTTAGCTGGTTACTACATGAGCCTAGACAATGCAGGTATGATATCTCTTCAAGATGCACAACTGAAATAGAGTTTTGTGATAGCTCTCTACTGCCACAGCCAAACCAGTCAAGATGAATTAGACGAGAGGTCTTGTTACTCAGTAGGAAGTCACAGCAATCTGGCTTTAGCTCTTGTCGAGGCTCATCAGTGACACAAGATGTTGGTCAATAGCAAATTAGAGGCCTTTAAAGAAAATCAACAAGAATGATCATTGGCGGCAAAGTGGACGGCACTATTTCCTCTGAGATCTGTTTAATGGACACCATTTGTAAGGGGTCACTACTTCTAAAATATGGAACATAAAAGTCACCAGGAGGAATAATAAAAGCTACCTCATTTCCTCAGTTCTTTTGTCAATCGAGTGAATGGTTGAGTTGCCTTTTTTTTACCACTTACAAAAATACAGGAAAGTTCTCCCACAATCCTCCTCCCTTCAAAAACAAAACAAAAACATCACACACACACACATACACACACACACACACACACATACGCAGAAGTGTCTACTGGCCAGGGCCTGGTAGATGCACTTGGCCTGGAGAATTTAACTGCATGGAGAGGTCTTTTTGCCTCCTTTCCTTACCTACTTTTTCTTTAATAAATGTACTTCATTAATGCTCATTTCAATGGAGTTAGTGCTAGAGTATAAGAAAAATAAATCCTCTTATTATGAATCATGGATTCACAGAATTATTGGGTTGGAAACAATCCTAAAACTACCCTTGTGCATCTTGGATGTCTTCCACCGTGAGTATCTCATCTACCTTTAATACCATGAGTACTGAGAACAACACATTTCCTCATGGGGCACCTATGTCTATAAGACATCTTAAATTCAGTCGAAGTGCACCTACCTATAAATCCTAACCTACAGGTACAGCCCTACCTCTTAGGACAATCCAAAAGGCTAATTCCCTTATATGTGGCAGTCTTTCATATTTCATATTGCCCCCACAATGGTCTTTTTTGCAAATAAAACATTTCACCAGCTTCTTATAGACAAATGCATTGCTTCATCATTCTGGTGCTAGTACTTAAAATATGTTCCAATTTTTTCTATCTCCATCTTTAAGTGTTCTATAACAATAAGCCCTGTGGATGCCAGAATTTCCAGGAAAACATTCACAAGCTCTGTTTTAAATCTCCTCAATGATCTGATGATTGGCAGTTCATCTCCTAAGATGGAGTCCCCTCTAAAAAAATTAGCAAGAAATGGGACAAGGATTTTATTTTACAGACTAAGACATTGCATCCCTTTAATATATGTGATGTTGTTGTGATTAATTCACTCTTTATAAAAACTTGTAAGTTTTTTCATTCATTAATTCACTCATTTGTTAGAAATGTACAAGGTTATATGCTAAATTTATAAGATATATAAAGAAGAATCAGTCATTAATCCTGGTACTATAGATCACAGCCATTAAGAAATATAATGTGTATTAGGGAAGTAAGAAATACAATATAGCCTGTAATATATGTAACTTAGTCCCTTAAGGTTGAGTGTCATGATGATTCAGCTATTGGGAGATTATTTTTAGGTGAGGGTCAACTTTATTCTCTTGTATCAATTTCTATCAAACTTAAATTTGCACTTCTTTTTAACCAGTAAGCTCTCTTTGCTTTGGTAGTAAATTACTAAAGCTAGAAATTTCGTTGTAAAGGGGAAAACATCTTCTAGAGTGTATTGTAGCAAAGAGTGTATTGGCACTTTTTATTTTCATAATCTCCAAATATATATAAATCTAAATATAGAACATTTTAATAAATGAAATATTAATTACACTTTGTATATAATACTTTCACTTTGTAGTTTTTGAGTTGTTATCAGTGATGATATTTGGGCAGGCCCTAGCAAACCTTTGAAATTGCTGTTCTACAATCAAACTAAGCAAACAAAACCAAATTGTTTTGAGCACATACTATGTTTTATCTTGGCATCGAGATATGTCAATTTACATTTATTCTTCTCAAAGAGCTTGCAATGTAAATATTATTAGACCCAATGTTACAGAAGGTAGTTAAATTTTAAAAGTGTTAAATCATTAACTTCGTCACATAGCTAGTAAATTTCAGATTCCATTCTGATGTGAGTTCAGACAGACATGGGTGAAATGTTTTACAGTTTTCAGATAATATTGTCATTTTCATGCTTACCAAAATTGCTTATCTTCCCAGGATTACTCAAGAATTGTAGGATACGTGATTGCAGAAGGGGCCATTTACAGGTACTTCCCCATCACTATGATTATGATGATCAGCATCTGTATTTACAACTAAGAGGCTTAGAGAAGGCACATGGTGTGGGCATTTCTCTTTCTCTGGAATTTCTGAAGAGGACGCCATCATTTGGCCTTTTCTTAAAGACATAAATCTGAAACTCACATTTCCACCAAAATAAATTGGGAGTGCTTGATTCAGATTCTATCCTAAAGCAGCCCTAATGAGAAATTACTGTAAAGCATTTAATGCCCAGATTTTTTTTAAGTTCAAATGTTTGTGAAAATAGAACTTTGAAATTGGTATAGCTTCAGGCTCTGCTTTCTTTAATGTATTAGGATAATGAAGTTAGTGCCTATGTTTCAGGAAAATGGATGATGACATTCACTATTGATCTCTGGACAGATTGAGAACAATATTATAATAATCCATACCAGTCAGCGTGACCTTTTACTGATTTGGCCTTTACCTTGAGTGGGAGGAAAAGGAAGAATAAAATAAAGGTGACTATATGAGTGAAGTATAACACAAGAATTGTCACATCCCTGGACTTTATTATTATTTATCATTAAAGCACAGTGATCCATCAAGCCATTAATCTCATTAGAGACTCGTATATCAGGAGGGCAGACCATGGTGAAGCTATAGGATTTGCTCAGCAATGAACTTTAAATATTTTTCAAGGTCTTCATAAGGAAATGGGCCTTAAAAGCAATCAAGAGGTCTGCAAGTGTCTGTCGCAGCTCAAATATCACCTCTGTAAAGGTTTCTGGGATCTTCCCACTTACAATCAATTTCTCCTTCCTACATACTGAGCCTCTATTATAGGTCATAGATTATAATCAGAGAACGTCAGACCCGTGAAGGCACTTAGAATTGTGACGATTAATGACACAAAACTCATTAGAGAGACATGGACCTTTCTAGAACATCTGTCTCCCCCACTAGATTATGACTACTGGACATTAAACCTAGTCCTCCCAACTGTCTCTGTAACCGGCACTTCACATCACAGGATATTAGTGAAGCAGATTGTCCAGGCAAGGAAAACAGATCAGGGAAAGAAGAGAGAAGTGCATAGTTGTGAGCAGCATTTCATAGCTCTGGAATGGGTAAAGAGGTTGCTGAAGGGGGAGTCAAGAGTCTGCTGACACATGGGTGAGGGAGCCATAGAAAAAGGACAACAGGCAATCAGAGAAGGGACATTCATTTTGCATAAAGCAGCAGTAAATTTTCAATGCAGGGTCAGGATTATTTAATTTAAAATTTTAAACTAGCTCTATTTCCATACTCATGAAGAGTATGTAAAGAGGGGGCATGGTTGCTTATTCTGTTGATCCCTAAACTGCACATCTACATGATTACTGTCATTTTTGAATCTCAAAGATGCCATATGAACATACAGAGCAGGTATATAATAATGAAACAGTACTGCACAGTGTTTAAACATGTAGGAGCTTGTGCCAGCATGTCAGGTTCAAATCCTGGCTCCATCAATTACTTACAGTGTGATTTGGGCTGTCAGAATACATCTTTAAGCCTCATTGGTAAATGTGGATAATAATAGTAACTCCGAGAGTAAATATCACAGCAGAAATATCTATGAGAAAGTCTTCATTATTGTGTGTCAGTCAAGAAGTAGATATTACATCAAAAGCATGATCCACAAAAGAAAATCAAAAACTAATCGGATTTCATCAAGATTAAAAACTTCTGCACTTCAAAAGACACTGCTGAGAAAATAAAAAGACATGTCACACACAGGAAGGAGACATTTGCAAAACGTTTATCTGATAAGTAACTTGTATCCAGACTATATAAAGAACTTAACTCAATAACAAGAAGACAAATAGTTCAATTAAAATGGGAAAAATTTTGAATGGATATTCAGTACTTGAGAAGACATAGTATTGGCTAATAACACATGAAAATATGTTCAGCATCATTAGTCATCAAGGAAATGCAAATCAAACAACAATGAGATACTACTATACATCTGTGCCCAGGGATGGTTATAATCAAAAAGACAGAAAATGCCTACTGCTGGCGAGGATGAGAAGAAACTGAAAACTTTGCATATTCCAGGTAGGAATACAAAATGTTACAGTTGCTTTGGAAACAATGTGACAGTTTCTTTAAATGTTAACCATAAATTACCATAAGACCAAGCAATTCCGCTCCTAGGAATCTACCCAAGAGAAATCAAAACCTATATCTACACAATGAAATATAGCAGAATTATTCATAATAACCCCAAACTGGAATAATCTAAATGTCCATCAACTAGTGAATGGATAAACAAAATATGGTATATTCAGAAAATGGTGTATTATATAACAACAAAAAGGAAAGAACTATTGATACATGCTATGACACGGATCAATCTCAAATAACATGATAAGTGAAGGTGATAGAAACCAGAAAGAAAAAATTATCTGAATGGATTATATGAGTCAATTTATATGAAATATATAGAAAATGCAAATTTATATAGCCAGAAAGCAGATCAATAGTTGCCTTGGGCTTGGATTGGTAGCAGATAATAACTGCAAAGAAATTTGAGGGAACTTTTGAAATGTTCTAAAACTACATTGTGGTGATTTTTGCATACTATAATTTTATTAAAATCACTAATTCTACACTTAAAATGGGTGAATTTTATACTGTGTAAATTATCCTTCAATAAAGCTCTTAAATACCTGTTAATAAGATAAGGGTAAACAAGACTACAAAGAACATTTACTTACTCCTAAATGTCTATTAAAGCTCCTAAAAATAGGAACATACATATGGTATAATCTATAACAATATCAACATAATACTGTTGACTTTATGAGAATTTTACATTAACTAGGATGTTCCATGTAAATTGCCCAGGTCCAATGCATGTTACATAGAAGGTATTTAATAAATGTTACAAATAAGTAGTTATTATTATTTAAGTATTGCAATAATCATTTGATATGCATATAAGTACAGGCATGTTTATGTCCATTTTACATACTTACATATATTTTTTCTCTTAGCTCACAACTAGATTTTTCTTGTCACTCAAATGTAGTTCACAAAATCACACACTTTTCATTCATTTAAATAATCACAGAGCTATTTTTACTATTTTGCTTACAAGGTTCTAGAACAGCAATCTTAAAAAAAAAAAGAGCTTTTATGGTCATTCACTATTCTTGCTGCATTTATATAAATAATCAGGCCAAGTTTAATACAAACAAATTAAGTTTACTATGATTATATTTAATAAAATTGGGAGTAGTTGTGGAGACAGAAATTATGTTTGCACCTTTGTAGTTATTAAATTCAAGTGCTACTAATTGCCTTTAAGGTTTTGTTGTATACCTGTAAGCTGGACCAGACCCTAAATTTGTCTAGTTTCCTTAAATGTATGGCTATGACTCTCCAAACTAACATTTCCAATTTTTACTGCCCTTGAAATATCCTTGGAAGGGACTATTCCAGATCCTCCTCACTATCCATATGGCAGCCAAACTTCAGGGACTTGAACCTTGGGGAAAATCTCAAAGCTAAGGAAGAGACACAGCTGACATCTGAGGCAGACAGCTTTCCCAAGATGACCGGTCCGGGACTGTATGCTCTCTTCCCACTTGTTGTTTCTTACTTTATTTTCTCCCTTTCTTTCTTGGAAGGATAATGCTCTTGTCCACATTTCCCAATCCCTTGCAGAGAGGAGAAACCTCTATGATTCCTGGATTTGTCATCATAAACCTCAGTCTGTCCAAGGAAGTAATGACCCCTTAATTCACCCCATAGCAATTTCACTGGGATTCCAAATGCTGTTGTCTGTTTAAATTGTTTAAGTTCTATGGGCCTGTTTTATAGAGTCAGCATGGTAAACCCCCTAAACATGTATCTTGTTTCAATTTAACCCATCCTTGGGAGGGGAAAAAAAGATCTTTTGAATATTCATATGAGAAGTTCTGTGGGGCTGCCAGTTTAACCTGGGCCATCTGTAAATTTCTTGATATACCCACATATTTAGGGAACCTTCCGGTATGTAACAATAAATGTCTGAACCTTGGTTAGAAAATGTGCACACCTCTATGCTACTGAATGAGTCCATAGATACCTGCCTTCTGTGGGAGACTTATGTACACCCTCTGGTTACACCTTCATATGTGGAAGTTTGAGTGATGGCTGTTATGCTTGGGCAACTCATTGCCCTGACAGCTGGAGAGCACAAGGACAGTGTGCCCTTGCTGTTTTCACTGTCCTACTCTCTCTACATAACCAAACAGAGGCCTCTCATTGGTCCACCATTAAACCTCTATAACCGCTTTATATGAGAACTTCTGGGAGGCGCGTGTGATTCTGGGTTTGCCTCTGTGGGAAGAGCTTTCTTCCCTTGGATTTGTGTGTGTGTCGACTAACGAATGATCAGGAACGTCTCCCTGACACTAGAAGAGATGACCAACTCCACATCCAAAGCAATTTCAGCTCAGCAACAGTCACCTAATGCATTGGCCAAGGGAGTTTAGGATAATCGTATAGCCCTCGATTATCTACTTGCTGAGCAAGGAGGAGGCTGTGTAGTGGCAAACTTCTCCTTTTACACACAGATAAACACGTTTGAGGAAGTAGAAACACAATGACATAAGATTAGAGAGAAAGCACACTGGTTACAATAAATTTCACCTAACAATACACAGTCTTTTGATTTGTTCAGCTGGTTACCTTCAGGTCTTGGTTTAGAACCATCTTGCAAACTGGTCTTACAGTATTGCTCTTAACCTTATTCTGTATACTTTCTGTCAAGTTCTGTACCTATTGCCTCTCGAACGTCTGTAAAAATGACATGCCCAATAATATGATGCTGGCTTACCACTTCTGGATGATCTCCAACACTTCGACCTTAGAGAAATATAGGCTTTAGATGGGAAATGCCTGAGAGTTCTCCCTCCTAACCTTCTTTTTACTCAAATGTGGCCTAAATGGTTTCCAACCGCTATGCACCTTCCTTCCAACATGGGACATGACAACCAGGATAGGTCCTTCCTGGTGCCAAGGGACAAAACCACTCCATGCAGAGAATCTAATCTTTATCAGCAATGATTTCAGAGAAAGATCTTGAAAAGGGGGGAAAATGTAGAAATTAATTAAAAAAAAAAACTTCTACTAAATTGGAGTCAGGAAGGCCTGCAGGGAGAGCTTTCATGCCCTATCACACATTGTTAATTACTCCAAATGGGAAGACAAATAGGCTTGCATCTCTGGCAGGAAGTGCAAGTACTTTACTACTGAAGGAAGATTTCTCTCCCCTCTGGCAACAGCTCAGCCAATGAGAAGCTGTCACCACCCTGAAATGTTACTTTCCTCCAATGGACTTTCATTTAGAATAGTCCCTCCCTACTCCCCTTTTACCCTATAAAAGCAAGCCCCTTCCTTTGTCTTTCTGGATTTGCCTACAGTCCACCATAGCATGCACATCCTGACTTACAATTCTTTGCTGATCTGAAATAAACCCATTTTTGCTGGAGAAATAACTGACTGTCTATCTGTTTAAGGTCAACTGCACAAAAAAGAAAAACTACAGTATAAGAGTAAAATGGCAAAAGGATATGGAAATTCATTAATAAAGACCAGAAAAATATGAGAAAAAGTATACATCATTATTATCAAGGAAATGCAAATTAAAATTAGATAGTTTATTTTCTATCAAATCAGGAAAAAATAAAACAAAAATATACAAAATTTTATAAAAGAAACAAAAACAATTAAAGCATTATAAACTAACAAAACATTATTTTATTTTTATTTATTTATTTACTTTTTGTGTGAGGAAGACCAGCCTTGAGCTAACATCCATTGCCAATCCTCCTCTTTTTTTTTGCTGAGGAAGACTGGCCCTGGGCTAACATCCGTGCCCATCTTCCTCTACTTTATATGGGATGCTGCCACAGCATGGCTGACAAGCAGCATGTTGGCCAGCGCCCGGGATCCAAACCCTCTAACCCCAGGCTGCCAAAGCATGAACTAAACCCCTGCGCCACCAGGCTGGCCTACAAAACTTTGGATAGTCATATATTGAGTTAAAAGGGTGTTCATTACTGCAGTGCTTGTTTTAAAGAGTGAAGGAATAAAAATATCCTACAATAGGAAACAGGAATTATTAGACCCAGGCCATAAATGTTATTCAATTATTATTACTAATGTTATAGATGATTATGTCTTTGTATGAAAATGTTAATGTATTTTAGTGTATATTCCTTTACTTTGAAAAAGTATATGTGTGTGCATGTCCACATATATGGGTTTAAAAATAAGAAACAAAACACAGTAGATGTCTCTATGTGATAATATTGTGAATTTCCTTTCTTTTTTTGCTCCATTGTATTTTGGGGATTGAATATTCATAATAAGAAAAATGCAATGTAAGAATTTTATGGGGGAAAATCAGACCACAGCTAAGAAAACTAGCCAAAGTCCATAAGGAACAACAAATAATTATATAAAATAATTTTAATCCTCACTAGTAATCAAATAAATTTTTATTTAAACAATTAAATAACATTTTTGACTGATACAATAGGCAACAATTTTGTGAAAATAATGTCAATTGTTGGGTCAGATATTGGAAAATGGATAATACACTGCAATTGGAAGGATACATTTTATGAGTTACAATTTGAAATGTAAATCAAAAGCCATTAGTAAAAGGAAAACCATTTAATTCAGCAATTTCTATCTTGCTTCTAGGTATTTAACTTAAAGAACTAGCCAAAAAAAGACCACAAAGATGAATGAACAATGATGTCCACCAATGTTTAATTTAAATAATAGTAAAATTTCTGATATAACGATAATAATTAAATAAAACATGACACATTTACATCAGGGTTGGTAAGCGTTTTCTGTAAAGGGACAGAGAGTAAATATTTTAGTCTTTGCATGCCATAAGGTCTCTGTCCTGTCTATTCAACTCTGGTTTGTAGCACGAACGCAGCTTTAGACCACGTGTAAACAATAGGCATGCCTGTGTGCTTGTAAAACTTGATTTTCAAAACAGGTAGTCAAACTGGGAATTATGTTGCTGCCATATTACAGATTATTTAACATAGTGGGAAAATATTCACAGAATATCATCAAATGGAAAAGAGGATATGTAAAGTTTGATCCCAATTGCTATTTGTGTACATATATCTACGTAATTTTATTTTTTACCTATATATGTAGAGAAGCAGGTGTAATACCCATCAACATGTTTATATATTTATTTCTTGATGGTAGAATTATAATTTGGTTTAATTTTCTCTTTGTGTTTTGTAATATTTTCAGCCTATTTTAAACTCAGCATTTTAAATACCCTAAAAATGGTATGTAAAGAAAAATAATCACAAGCTCAAACAAATGAACAAATAAAAACAAAATGATATGTGATGAGTCAATAATAAGAACAGCTGTTTATTGATAAGAATAATTAATTGATCAACCAGGAAAGGTAAAAACAGATTAACAGTAAAGTATTGAAGTGCTCTTATGGAGGGTCAGAGTATGTTTTATGTCTCTTGCTATTTGAATTTAAAAAAGGTAAAAAAAAATCCACAAGATTGGTTAACCTGTTCTCTTAGAAATTACATGTAACTCAGTTACTTCAGGGAACCAAAGTAATGTTCTCAATATATAAATTACAATATAAATTATCAATGAATCATCTTTTTGGCGTAGATATTGTATGAAGAAGCTGTGACAATATACTGTAGCATGACCAATAATGTCAGTCAAAATACATCTGAGAATCTCAAGGCTGGCTCGCAAGAAAGTTTGAAATAAAAGGGGGATATTTCTCTACTGGAACTCTTTATGAATTTTGACCAATTTGTTTCTGTCATTCAAGATTTACAATTCTAATGCTGTTATGGATTAATGCAGTAAATGATTCAGTAGATGGCATCCTTCCTCAAGTTAATATTGAACCAATACCCTAGGGATCAGTTAGGATGAACTATAACATTAAAACTGAAGTGGCTGTAAAACTGGTTACTATTTACAGATGTGTGCTCATTGCATATTTGCATCGGTGTTCAATAATCATTAATGTATCATGTCTCTAGATCATTCTTTTTCAGAAAGTTAACCTTTAAACCAATTTCTTATTAATTTTTTTTATTATTCTGCATGGACCTAGGACACAATGCTGTTTTCAACAATTTAATTTAATTGCATAGTGCCCATAAATATGTTAGTGAACAATTATTAACAGAATCAGATTTTCTTTAGCATTTTTCTCTAGTATGTTATGCTGTTACCTAACGTAATATTTGAATTAATTTTAATAGTGTAAATTTGGATGGATTTTAATAGTTTTAGGCTTACTACAATACCGTTCTTAAATTTCTGGTAACATAGTATCCAATCTCACAAAGATAATTCATGCTTCAATATTTTATTGTCAATTGGTATGGGGAAGCAGTGTGATTTAAGAACATAGTGGTGTAGTTGAAAACAGTAGCTATAAAATCGGTGAACGTCAGTTCTAGCACAAGTTGACACAGCTAATAGCCAGCAGATACAAGATTCAGTCTCTGTCTGTCTCCAAAGCCCATGCTTTTATCCACTACGCAATACTGTCTCTCAATTTAGAGAATATTCTCCATTTATACTCATTCTTTAATTTTACGCACAATCTGTTGATTTAATCTTTTTCCTTTTGAAAGCCTGCCCACATCCAGTCAGTAATCCACATGTTTAATTCAACTTTTTTATTTTCAGATAATTGTAACTTTACATACAATTGTAAAAAAATAACGCAGACATATTCTGAATACCCTTTATCCCGTTTCCCCCTATGGTAACATCTTACAAAACTAGAGTACAATATCACAACCAAGATCCTGACTCTGGTGTAGTCAAGACACAGAACATTCCATCACCACAGGGAGCCTTCATTTTGCCACTTTGTAGCTACATCCATTTTCTTTTCTCCCCTCCCTTTCCCTCCTAAACCTTGGCAGCCAATAATCTTTCATTTGGAAAATATTGTCATTTAAGGAATGTTATATAAGTGGAATTATACAATATATCAGCTTTTGGGGTTTGCTTTTTCACCCAGCAAAATTCTCAGGAGATTCATCCATGTTGTTGTGTGCATCAATAGTTTTTTTCCTTTTTATTGCTGAGAGATATTTGACAGTATAAATGTACCACAGTTTGTTTCCTTCACTTGTTGAAGGACACCTGGGTTATTTCCAGCTTTTGACTATTAAAAATAAAGCTGCTATAAATATTCACATACAAGTTTTTGAGTAACCATAAGTCTTCATTTCTCTGGGATAAATGTCCAGAAATTCAATAGCTGGGTTGTATGGTAGTTGCATGTCAGTTTTTTTAAAGAAATTTCCAAGCTGATTTCCAGAGTGACTGCAGAATTTTACATTTTTGCCAGGAATGTATGAGTGATCCATGTCCTCCCCATCTTCACTAGTATTTGATGTCACTATTTTTTTAAATTTTAGCCATTTTGAAAGGTAAGTGGTGAATCTAATTGTGGTTTTAACTTATTTCTCTAATGACTAATGACGTTGAACATATTTTAATGAGCTTGTTTGCGATCTTCATATTTTGTTCAGTGAAATGTCTCTTCATACATTTTGTCCATCGGATTGTTTAGCTTTTTACTTCTGAGTTTTCAGAGTTCTTCATAAATTCTAGACACTAGTCCTTTGTCAGATATGTGGTTTGCAAAAGGTTTCTCCTACTTTATAATTTGTCTTTTTATCCTCTTAACAGGGTCCTTCACAAAGCAAAGGTTTTTAATTTCGATGAGGTCAAATTTGTCCATTTTTCCTTTTATGGATTTTGCTTTTGATGAAAAGTCTAAGAAATCTTCCTAGTTCTAGATCTGGAAGATTTTCTCCTATAATTTCTTTCTGAAAGTTTATGTTATATTTTCTATTTAAGTCTATAACCCATTTTGTGTTAATATTATATAATGTGTGACTTCATTTTTTTAAAGTCAAACTTCATTTATTTTTCCTATTGATGTCCAATTGCTCCAGCACCATTTGTTGAAAAGGCTATTTTTCCTCCATTGAAATGTTTTCACCTTTGTCAAAATCAGTTGGGCATTATGTATAGGTCTGTTTCTGGGTTGTCTGATGTGTTTCTTGGGTCTATGCGTCCATGCCTCCTCTAATACCACACAGTCTTGATTACTGTAGCTATATGATGTCTTAAAATTTGATAGACTGATTCTTCCCACTTTTTTCTTCCTTTTCAAATTGTTTTAACTATCTAGTTCTTTTGATTTTCCATATAAATTTCAGAATAATCTCATCTGTACCTATAAAAAAGTCATTGATTTTTTTGATAAGAATTACATTAAACCTATATATCAGTTTTGGTAGAATTGACATCCTTACTTTGTTGAGTTTTCCAATCCATGGACATGGTACGTCTCTCTATGTTTTAGATCTTCTTTGATTTCTTTCATCAGCATCGTGTAGTTTTCAGAATACAGACTCTGCATATTTTGTTAGATTTACATAAGTATTACACTTTTTGAATGGTAGTAAATGGTATTTTATTTTTAATTTTGGTGTCCATGTTTTCATTGCTAGTTTAAGGAGATACAAAGTGATTTTTTTAATGTTTATCTTGTATCCTGCTATCTTGCTGAACTCATGTAATAGTTTTAGGACTTGTTTTTATAGAGTCCTTGAAATGTTTTTATGTAGTCAGTCATGCTATCTATAAGTAGGAGGGTTTTATATTTTCTTTCCTATTTATATACTTTTTATTTCCTTCTCTAGCCTTATTGCATTGGCTAGAACTTCCAGCACTATATCGAATTACAATAAAGGAGAATGAACATCCTAGACTTGTTCTCTATTTTAGGATGAAAACACTCAGCCTTTCACCTTTAAGAATAGTCTTAACTGTTGGATTTTTATAGATTTTTTTTAAGGTGAAAAAGTTCCCCTTTATTCTTATTTTTCTGAGTGTTTTTACCATGAATGGATGTTGAACTTTGTCAAATGCTTTTTCCACATCAATTCACATGATCATTTAATTTTTTTTGTATAGTCTGTAATATGGTAGAACTTGATTGATTTTTGAATATTGAATCAGCCTTGCATTCTTAGAATAAACCTCACTTGGTCATGGTGTGTCATTTTTTTTTAGATATTGTGGAATTCTATTTGCTAATATTTTATTGGGGTTTTTTTTTGTCTATATTTATGAGGTCTGCTGGCCTGTAGTTTTCTTTTTTTGTACTGTCTTTGCCTGGTTTTGGTATTAGGATAATACTAGCTTTGTAAAATGTATTGTGAACTGTTTCTTCTTCTAATTTCTGGAAGACATTGTATAGAATTGTGTTAATTCTTTAAACATTTGATACAATTCTCCAGTGAAATCATCTGGGCCTGAGTTCTCTTTTTTTTGGGGGGGGGGCGTATTTTAAAATTATAAATTCAATCTCCTTGGTAATTATGGGGCTATTAAAAGTATCTATTTTATATTGGGTAAATTGTGGTAGTTTTTGTTTTTCAAGTACTTGACCTACTTCATCTAAGGCGTCAAATTTATGCGTACAGAGTTGTTCACAGTATTCTCTCATTATCCCTTTGCTGTCTACATGGTCTGTAGTGGTAGCCCCTGTTTCATTCCTGATCACAGCCTTGCAAGAGTGGCAGTTCAGTCTCCCCTCTTGGCTTTTGCTGGCATGGGTGGGGGCGCAACCACATTTTTTTTTTTCTGTTGTGTTTGACTGGAGTAGAGGGGTTATTGTCTAAGTTTTCTGCCTTGCTCAGATGTCTCTTTCTGGGTCTTTTGGCTATACACAGCAGGTTTGGGGAACTTCTTTTTTTCCATGTGCATTGGTGTTTCTGAGTTTCTGGCTTCTTCATCTCCAAATCTGGGTTATATGAGACAAAAGATCCAGGAACTCACCACGGTGTCATGAGTTCTAAGGTCCTGAGAAAGTCTACCTTCTTCTCTTTACCTTGCAGACACTTATGTTTGTCTTACGTATAATGTCTTAGAAAGTGGAATAGAGAAAAATATGACTACTCCATCTTTCCAGAAGTGAAAGTGCTGATCTGGATTTTTTTTTTGTATCAGTGATGGTTTAACTGTCACTTATTTTATGATTTATACCCAGTGTTTATATCTTCCCTGAAAACATTCTTCTGACTAATGACCTTTAATTGGCTATAACTATTCACAGGGAATCTATTATATCTTGGGGTTATCCCTCACTAGACAGTTCTTCCATATATTAGTAGAAATTTTAACCAAGAGGGATTTTTTCATATTTAGAAAAATATGAAAAATTTTCATAGCTAGTCTCATCATTTGTCATTGCAAATTTTAAATTAGAAAAATTTCTAGGGTCAAATTCTACCATACAAAACTACTTAACATAAAGTGTACTTTTAAGTGGTTGAGGCTAGTTTATTACTATATTTCTCAGAGTGAAGTGTTCTTTTGTAATCTCTAATCATGGAAGAAACATTCTAAGAGTCCTCTTTTTGCTGTTATGCCTTGAAAATAGAGCAGCCATATGATCTGGGCAGAAGTAATGTCAGGTGGCAAGTTATTTTATTCGTAACTTTATCAATCAAGTGAAAGAATGTATGCTGCTTGCTCTAATAGTACTACATGCTTCGTATAATGTGCTATTACTTCATGTTAAACTACACCAGTATCCCACTACATCTTCCTCGTTTGTAGAACACTCTATATTTCTATCCAAGGCTAAGCATCTGTGTATTTATTATCTGTTTTTCAACCACTCAGAAATAAAAATTACAATTTTCAGTAGCATGGCACCAGTGTTTATTGCAAACACAGAATCACAAGCTAAAAGCTATCATTGTTTATCTATTTTTATTCTTTTTTGTCTTTCCTAATAGTGACTAACTCTATCAGAGTTTGGTTTTATTTGTAAACTAAAGAACAAACAAAAATAGGTTCTGCATACTTGAATAGGTGCAGAGCAATATATTTCACGGCAGGAAATGTGTCACTTTTGCAAATTCTGACAATAAAGCTCTGACACTAGTTTACATAAGCCACACATAAATCAAGAACAGAAAATGTCACGTTAAAAATGGCACTTTATTTTGTGTAGCTTTTAAATTCAAACTCTAACCCGAGGGCAATACAAATTAATACACTTGCAAGTAGAAAGGGGAAATGGTAATTCTGAGGTTGCAAAGAACGGGTGGTTATTTTATATCAATAATCTCAAAATGGATGGAAAATAGTTGAATCAAGAGAGGAAAGCTGTAGTAGATCACAGGGAAAGCTAAAGAGAGGATATTTAAAAACCCAACTCTAGTGGCTACTGTTAGAGGTACAGAGCAACAAAGCCCTTATGCAACATGAAAGCCACTAAAAGTCATTAGGGAAGATTCAAACTTTAGTTAATAAAAAACAGAAAATTATGTTCCTCTCTTCCCTCTGCCATAACTTGAGACTTCACACCAAGTTTGATTTCTAGCAGTAAACGTGGAGTTATAGTCGTCTGCCTCCAATTTAATAATCTTGTTGCCACTTGACTTAGGTTCCTTGTAGCTGCATAAAAGTTCGTGAGTAACTTGGGTACACACTCATCCTCACTTCCCATGTAGAAAGACATTCACTATTTCTATTTCCTATAGGACTGGAGATTAACTAGGATTGTGCCATCCAAACTCAGCAGTATAGGAGTTTGGCATGAATTGCAACAAGGAATGGTCTTAACCAAGAGGGTTGGGTATGAAGGATGCAGCACGTCTACTTTCTTCAGGTCTTTGCACAGATCTTTTAGGAGTGGTGGTGTCAGTCCAAGAATAAAATGGGTATGTATGCAGGAATTTTTGTAGAGAAGGAGGGAAGGAAAGGAGAGCAGAACAGATCTGATTCAAATAGAAAACAGGGAAAAGAGGGCACCAAAAAGTGTTGGTTCACAGCCTCCACTTTCAGAAGACAGGCCTCCAGTCTTGTATTTCAGATCCTTTAGCCTTGGTGCAAAGTCTTTTGTCAAAGATACTCTGGCTATTTTTCTTGCAATACAAAAATAAGTTTGTAAGCAATAAAAATCTTAATGGAATCTGGAAAAAGACCAACACATTGTAGTTCCACAAATAAGGCCACCTACCAATCACCAAACCAGCAACTTTTGAAGTTGTACAAAACTCACATGAATACATGAACTGGGGGGCAGCACTTGTGGGGTGCCAAGACCCAGGATCAGACGCACCACATTCTAGCACTTTTGCCCCATCAGAATACAAGGATGATGGTCAGTGAGTTCCCACAGCACTGTTAACAATGCCCCCCCCCTTTTCTCCTTTAGCTGCCTTCACTGATCTCATAATCACTACTGCAGCAAGGCAGGGCACTGGCCCTTGGCACCACAAAGAAGCCCTCCTGTGGGATTCTCCACAGATAAAGCAGGAAAAATCAGAATTTTGACAGGTTAAGGTGTCTAGACCTTGCTTCCTAATATATCCCTGGGCAGCACAGGAGAGGTACAGGCAGTTTTCATTCTTAAAACTCGTGCTCCTTGTACATACCCAACTCTGAGATCTTCACACACACACACACACACACCCCACAAACACACACACACACACACCCCGCTGTGCCTTGCAGATGGAGCCTAATATAGTGAAGGTTGGGTTTAGGCTGTGAATCAAGTCCAGCACCCTAGGATCAGACATCCTTTACTACATATGTAGACAATCCTTAGATTCACTCTTCCCTTTCAACTGGCCTGGCCTCTCCTAACCTCTTCTTGTCCAGGCTCATTTCCAATCTTGCAGCAGAAGGAAGACAAGTCAAGGACAACCTAGTTAAAACAGAGTTCTCATGAAATATTTTCAAGGCCGATGAGGGGTTCCAGGGGGACAAAGACCCAGCTCTAGGTGACAACGCAAGGTAGTTCAATGGTTCCTACACTCCAAAGAGCTCTTCATGGTGAGAAAGCAGCCATCACCATCAAAACAAAACCTTCTCTGATGAGTAGATCTGCAGCTGCCCTGATGTGTTTTTAGGCTTGTCCATTACTTAAGAACACAGTGTGCTAATGAAGACCTTTTAGATTCAAATAAACAAAGTATAAAACCAGAATATTTATATTAAGAAAGAATGTTAAAAATGCAGGCGATATGTCACTCACACATAGTTGTGCAGTAGTGGACCCACCTCACAGACATCCAAGGAAACAAAAAAGTAACACCAGTCAATCCGCAATGGGTTGGGAATGAGGCCTAGAAACAACACATTTGCAACTTCTCCTCTGGCACCCCCTTTTGTCTGCATGACATCACATTGCTTGGGACAGTTTCCAGCATCCTGGAAGAAGACAAGACAGAGAAAAACCATGCCCTACATCAGAGAGATTCCCTTCCATGAAATGAAGCAGCTTCTGGATTGGGTCCATCAATCATGCCTCAAGCTTTATTTTTTCGCTGTGATATAAAAAATAGTATACATCCCCTCTTGAAAATGAAAGCAATGTCTTTATCCAAGCAACTTTCCCACTTTTACAATGAGTCTTGTGTAGGTTTTATTCTAAGGATGTTTAGTCCTACTACTGAGTCATGAATTTTGGGGGCTCTGCTGAAGTCTCTGCCATGTGGGCCAGGCCCTCTGGTCTGCTTGGTAGGAACTCAAATGTCTCTGAGCCCTGTGTGAGTTCTGGGAATTACTCAGCTTATAACCTCCTGACAGTTGCTCTTTGCCTGGAGTTTTATCCTAGGTGTGCACAATTTAGTAATTGGTCATGGATTTGAAGAGATGCCTATGTGAATTTCTGGGGCCCTTCTCAGTATAACGTCCTCCTCTTAGTTAGTCCAACCATGAATTCCAGCTGTGTTGGTCTCCCAGCTCCCGTCTCCTGCTTACACTACCCCTTTGCTTCGTGCAAGTGGGAATCCATTTTGTTTGTCACCTGTGTCTCAGTGGTCACAGTCCTGTGCTGCCTCTTACCCACAGTTGGGTCAGATATTTCATCCTGTTGGTGTAAGCACCCACAGGGGGGAGGCACCCATGGGAGAGGACAAGTCCAGTACCAGTTACTCTTCAAGGAAGGAAGCAGCAGTCTTGAAGCTCGAACGTTTTCAAGCTTCTTTTAAAGTTTTGGTAAGGCAGTTCTGGACTGGCCATTGCACTAGAGCTAGTTGAGTCTAATACCAGGCATGACCCTTCTGGGGTCCCTACAGAATGCCGGGGTGTTCCATGAGATCTCCCCACCCTGGTTGATTAGAACTCAGACATCTCTGACCCCCAGATGACCGCCTGATCTGGTTCAGCCTACAGCTCTGTGACAGCTTTTCTTTGGTGGCCTCATGAGTTTCGCTCTACAAGTGCACATCTTAGTATTCAGGCAAGGATTTAAGGGGTCACTATGTAGATTTCTGGGGCCCTCACTCTGCACTGCTTCCTCCTCTCTAGAACTCTGCCCCACAAGTTCCAGCCATCAAAACCTCCCTGAACTCCAGTGTCTGTCTCCTCCACTCAGCAAAACCTTCAGGCTGTGCTTCCATAGCTGCTCCCTGCAGCACCATCTTAAGGCATTTCCAGCAGGAAGCCAGCTCACCTCGTTTGTTCCCTTTTTCTTAGAGTTGAGTTCTTTCCTATCTGTGGTCCAATATCTGAAACAGCTGTTTCATATTTTTGGTCTAGTTTTCTAGTTGTTTATGGCAATTCAGACACCTGTTACTCTGTCATGACATATACTGATCTGTGATATCTGCACTGATTCTTTTACTCCACTGTGGTGCTTTACAAGTATAGTTAACGTTTCCTGAGCACAGGCTCCTTGTGCGCTTTGCCTATAAAATAGATATTAGTATTTTTGTTTTATTAATAAAAAACTGAGGCAAAAATCATTTGGATCATGTGCCTTAGGTCACACAGCTAATAAGCTTTTGAGCCAGGATTCAAATGTGTGATGGTCTAACTCCAAAATAAGCCTATGTTTTTAACCTCTGTGATGTAATAACCTAAACTGGAATAGTCGTTTAGGAAAATGGGTTAAAAGGCAAAGTTCCTATTTCAAAAAAATACAATTTCACAACGAGAACTTTGGAAAATGGAAAGTGTTAGGGAAACACAAAGAACTATGATTATCTTGAAGATAATGACTTGTGAGAGGGGCTTTTGAATGGATTACACATTCTTAATTATTATACAGCCTGAGATATATTTACATATGGAGAGGCATTTTTTAATCTGGAATACTTTCCAATGTGGAGGTTTCTTTGCTATTGTTCATTTGGTTTCTAATGGGGTAGGCTCAGGAAATAAAGAGAAAATAAAACATAGTCCCCACTCTGGAAGAGGGTGACAACTCATAGCAGTGGTAATTAGTCTCTCTTTAAACTTATCACCACCATTCCCAAGTGGCTTCTTCCTGCCTGGCAATCCTATAAATTTCTGTGAATTACACTCCTGCTCTCTGACACATCTATTTCACATCTTCTCTTCCCCTCTCAAGTGTCCAACATTCCTGCTTCCACCTCACTATTAGCTCATGACATCTCATCTCATTTTACTTAGAAAATATAAGCCACAGGAAAAGGAACAGCCTATCTCCCTCAGTGCTGAGGTGCTCTGCTTTCCTTCTTGTTAAAATAGATGAATTACTCAGGTGCATTTCAAACTATTCTATTTTTTGTTCTGGATTCCATCCCTTCTTGCTTTCCCCAGCACTTCATTCTTGCAATTATCCCTTCTCCCTTTTGCAGCCTTATTTCGCCCCTCTCTACTAGACCGTGTTTAGCAAACAAACGTGTCCTTCTTAAAGAAACAAATATATAACTATGTAGACATTTTTTGATCTCATAATCTTTTCAGCTCCTATACCTATTCCTTTTATAGCACAACCCCCAGGAGGGTTTATTCTAATCTCTGCCTCCACTTCCTCATCTCTGTTTACCTACTCTTCAGACTCTGAGCTCTACTGTCCATAAATCTGCTCATGTCAAAGGCACCAATAACCTGCATCTTTCCACACTCAATCATCAACTTTGTGCCATTTCTTAATGATTCACTCTTTCTTGAAACATTTTATTCACATGCGGGCTTCCAGAGCACCACAGTCCTGATTTTTCTTCTCTTTTCTCTATTCTTAATCTCCTTTATGGGATCATCCTTTTCCTGGAGTCTAAATGTTAAAGTTGCTTAGCATATCTCTATTCTGTATGTACATTCATTACTTGGCATGACAGGCAAGTTGGCATTTCCCGATCGATCTCTACTAAGTCTCAAGTTCTCCAACCCAAGGTTCTCCTTTCCAGCATCTTATAGGCATGTCCAAGTTTACTTGTCCGTGAAAGAATTCTTCATTGCACTATCCTCTACATTACCGTCCCCCCTACCTTCCCCATCTCATAAATGCTGCTAACATTTATCTAATTGCTAAGGTACGAATTCTAGAAGTCCTACTTCATTTGCTATGAATCATCAAGTGTTACCAGCTCTTCCAGCAAAGTATATCCTGAATCTGATCATGACCTGCCATTCTAATCTCTGTAACTTTACTGCAAGTCACCAAGTACTCTCAAATTTGCTATTGCTCTCTTTGCTTCTGATTTTTTTTATTGAGGTCACATTGGTTTATAACATTATGTAAATTTCAGGTGTACATCATTATATTTCAACTTCTGTGTAGACTGCATCATGTTCACCACCGAAAGTCTAGCTGCCATCCATCATCAATTTTGATTTTCTAAAGATTTCTTCTCCAAGCAGGACCCAGAGCAATCTTTTCAAAAATTAAACCAGGCCATGTTTCTTTACTGCTGAAAACACTCTAAATACTTCCACCACACATAAAATTAAATCCACACTCCTCTGAGTCCTGGCCCTTATCCACCCCCGATCTCATCTCTCATCTAGTTTGTCAGAGCAAGTTTCTCCAAGCTGCTGCACCAACCGTGTTTGGAAATTACCAAACTTGTCCCTGCATTAAGGCTTTGACACTGTCCCTTCCCTCTTCCTGGAAGGTTCTTCTTTTTTGTGTGTGTGAGGAAGATTGGTCCTGAGCCAATGTCTGTGGCAATCTTCCTATATTTTGCATGTGGGTCACTGCCACAGCCCTGCTTGATGAGCAGTGTAGGCCCACGCCTGGGATCTGAAGCCATGAACCCTGGGCGACTGAAGAGGAATGCATGAACTTAACCACTATACCTCTGGGCTGCCCTTGGGAGGTTCTTTCTGAGATATTTTCATGGTTACTGCTTCACTCCTTTAGTTATCTGACCCAAGTTATTCCTCAGCTGGATGGTTTCTGATCAATTTCGGTAAAACAGTCCCATGCCTACACTTGCCACCTCCTGTCAAGCTGCTCTGTTTTATATTTTCTTAGTGTTCATCACTACATGAAATTATATTATATATTTATTTGTTTAGTCTTTCACTGGTTCATTTGTATGAGGATAAGAACACAGTTTCCTTGACTGCTGCTTAGAACCTCCTGCCACTAGCCCTGAAGACTGGACTCTATGGCTTATCCTGCCAGTCCTCTTAGCACTGGAATGGCTACTTTCCACCCTGCCAACACTGCCTTCTGCAAAAGTTTCTACTGCCCCATCAGCACTGCCACAATGGTCCCCACCACTCCTGCTTTTTTCATTCACTGACACCTGAGTCAAAAGCAAGTGTGTTACATGTGACCATCCTGGTTATAAAGAAGGAGGAAAGAAAGTTTCAGGTTCTATAGAGAAAGGCTTTCTCTGCCTACCAACAAGACATATGGTAGAGAGTACCTCCAACATCGAAAGACAGGTCAGATGCTTGCCTGTCAATATGTGGCAAACATCCACTGAAAGAGCCAAGAAGAGAATCCCGAACTTGCATCACAATAAACTTGGAGATGGAGGAAGAGAAAGAAAGGCCATACAGAGTGCTGTCGGTGAAGACTGAGAGAAAAGAGACTTTTAAAAATTGTAAGAAGCAATTAATTTCAAATGCTATAAACAGAGTGAGTAATATGGGAACTGAAAAATGTTCACTGAATTAAGTTATCTGACAATTTATGATCTGGATAATAACAGCTTCCATAGAGCAGCAAGAACAGATTGCAACATGCTAAGGAGGAAATGAAAAAAATAAGTATTGACTTTTATTTATAAAACCTCACCAAGGAGAGAAAGGAAAAGGACAATAACTAGAGGAGGGGGAGAGTCAGTGGAAGGTTTTTGTTTTATGACAGTAGAGATATGACTGTGTTTATTTACTGTGGGGAATGGGGTAAGAGCCAATATAGATAGATTGTAGGTCCTGGAGAGAAGCTATTATAGTATTTAATGTTTTAATAAGCTCCCAAAGGAATTCCAAGGGGCTTATTTTAAACACATGGAAAGATTAGTTTATGACTGGAAGAAACTGCATCTTCCACTGAAACTAGAAAAAAGAAAATAAAGATGGATTTCTATAGGATCTAAACAGAGACAGGCTTTTCTCAGTGATAGGGGAGAAAACCTGAGTGCAATTTTTCACTTCCTCCACCTCTGGCCTCTGTTCTGTCTGAGATAGGAGATGTTACTTTCTGAGAGTTTTAGGAGAGATTGGTGACTAGGAACTTATAAAAGAAGAGCAATTCGGTTTTAAGAAATCATCAGAGACTGAAGACTGTGAGTTCATAGTGGTTCCATTCTGTGATTTTTCATTATCGACCACTCTTGTTATAGGAGTGAAAAAGATGAAATTTTTGAAAATAGAGTCAGGCCTAGGATTTTGACAGACATATAGAGCACTGGATAAAAGGTCACCAGAAATAAATCTATTCAAAATAATGGTTTAATTGCTTGACTTTGGCATCTAGATTGGTACCAGGGAATGGTGGTGAAGCCAGATTGAAACTAAGAGATTGAGTCAAAATGCACAAAGTAAGGGATTGGAAATGTCCACAATGATGAAGAATAGTGGTGATAACAGGAATGGAGTGAGATAACTGTTGGCACAGGATAGCATAGGCCTGAGAGTGAGACATGGAAACTCCTGGAGTTTAAGACTTCAGAGAATCAGTAACTCTGGGTAAAGAGACTGTCAAGAATATGGTCACACAATTAGGAGACTGAATGATGTTTGACAATTTAGAAAGTTAGGTTTGCTTTTGTTTTTGTTTGTTTAAGTATAGAATGGTGTCCAATGGGTAGAGTTCAAAGGGTTGGAGGAAGCAGGAGGTGGGAATTTGGAACAGGAACATAAAGCCAGGAGAAATATAGAAATGGGAAAAAAATGGAACACGGAAGGTGATAGTTGACAAGGGATTGTATTTAACCGGACCCCAAAGTGACACAGTGAGAGGAATGGTAAGATTAACTAACTTCTAGGTTCCAAGTAAAGTTTTGATTGAAATAATTTCAAGTTAGTATTAACTGAGTCTCCTGTAGTCTTTGGGACTTGAAGGTTATTTTTCATTTTCCAAAAAGAATTTTCATGAGCATCAAAGAAACTTTCAACAGCTTCAAAAGTAATGAAGTAAGGGGTTTCCAAGATGCATTACATGGTTTTAGAAACATGGGCTACAATAGTGGGTCAGACATTTCTCCAGGAACCAGCCATGACTTGAATTAGCCATATCAGCTTTGGTCTGCAGAATATAGCAGTGTTGTAGGTTTTCATTTTGAGAGGCATGTGTCGGGGTGAGAATGACTGTTTCTTTCCTTCCCTATGGAAGTGGGGGTCATGTCCAGATACAGCACTGAATCTTACATGATCTAACCTGGTGTAATTGTACTTACCTTGCTTGTCATTCATACTTGAGAACTTGCCAAATCTGCAGATCAGTTACCAGTTAAGATCAGATGACCTTGACTCTCTGAAATAAGAGTTCTAAAACCTTTTAATATTTCTTTCATAACAAAGATTGATATTCAGAGTTTTACTACTTATTCATCTATATTCCAAAAAATATTAAATGTCTATCAGGTTATAGTTGTTTAAAATCATAAATATTGTTAATACATTGAAATATGTTCTTAAAATATAACCAAACATTATCTTCCCCAGAATTTGTTATTTACAATGTGATTTTTCCCTGTCAAACATTGTTTAAAAATTTTAAGGGCAGAACGTGGTTGAATGTATAATAATTTACTAGTCCAGTACAGACATTGCAGCAAAATAATATTTCAGTAAAACTGTGGCCAGAAAAGGAATCTGGCATCTGAATAAGCAGATGAGAGAGTTATTATTATGGTACCCAAGGGGGCTATTTTCCTTTCAACATGCAAGTTATCTAAACATTCACAGTTTAAGAAACGGAATTGCATTGGATTCCTATTACAGAGATAAGTATAAATGATTTGGAGAACATTATCCAGAAAGATCATGAAAGGGACCACTTAAGGATGTTTTTGAATATTTGCACTGTCCAGGTAATACAAGTAGTCTTAGTTTGTTCAGGCTGCTGTAAAAAAAATGCCAGACTGAGTGGTTTATAAATAACAGAAATTAATTTCTCACAGTTCTGGAGGCTGGGTAGTCCAAGATCAGGGTGCCAGCATGGTGGAGTGAGGGCCCTCTCCTGGATCTCAGACTTTTCATTGCACCCTCACAGGTGGAAGGGGCTAGGGAGATTTCTGGGTTCTCTTTTATAAGGCACTAATCCCATTCATGACGGCTCCACCCTCATGGTTGAAGCATCTCCCAAAGACACCACCTCCTAATATCATCACATTGGGATTTAAGTTTCAACATGTGAATTTTCAGGGGACACACACATTCAGACCACAGCTCTAGGTAGAGAACGGTCACATCATTTCCTTGGATAATTAAGTCTCTCAAACAGAATTTGACTAGGCTAAGAATAGACTGACAGTCAGCCATAGAATTTTTCATTCACCAATTTTCTATAAAGAACAGCCCAATAACTATGTCTATGGGCTTTCCCAACCTGACGATAAGCACTTTGAGGGTAAAGCTGGGTCATAATTACATTTATTTCTCAACAGGCATGAACACAGAGAGGGCTGTACAGGTATTCCTGTTGCTTCCTGGTGCAAGCTGAGCTGAGTTCTGGTGAGAATGGGAAGATGGGAATGTCAAAGGTGCACTCATGAGCCCCAGTACTGAGCTAGAAAAGCAATCGGCATGCTCTCTATCCCGCCCCCCAAATTATATCAACTGCATTTCTTACCAAGCAGCGCGGTCTTGACATGTTAGTAATTTACCAGTTTCCTTGTCTGTAAAATGGGGTAAAATAGTACCTGCCTGACAGAAATATTGTGAGAATTAACTGAGAGCTGAGAACTTTGCACAGTGATAAACTGAAACCGTGAAGACATATTAGGTGGATTTGATGACAGTGAAGTGATCACAATGACCATTCTTCAGCTATAATCCACTTCACACCTGGCAACCTGAGAATGTCCGTCCTTCTTGGTCTGGCCTCTAAATGGTCTGCACCCTTTCATACAGGTAAGTCCTGATTCTCCTGGCAAGGGTCTTCTCTCCGCTCCCGGCAATCAACTTCATCTTCCATTATCTTCACTATGGCAGTCTCAGTCCAAGCCAGAGATAGAAACCACATGGCAGATTAATCAGTAGGAGTTTAATACAAGAAGTATGAATTATGATATAAGGATATTCCATATGCAACTCTGGGATGGGGGAAAAACCCAAAGGACGAACTTGGAGGAGGTTCAGACCTCCTTGGAGAAGATACAGGTCAAGCCATGGGACAGCAGAGAAGTTTGGTGGTTTGGTCAGGCTGGAGCAGGTCAGGAGCTGCCGGGCAAGCAGTACGTCTTGAGGGTGCTCAAGAGTGCAGCGGGGGAGCAGGCTCTCTGCATGGGTGGTATGGGCTAGAGTGGACACCCAGGCCCTGAAGGAGCAGGAGACCTTCAGAGCACGTGGGCTGCAAGGGGCCTTGCAGACGGGGACATAGCAGGTGCAGGCAGACTCTTGTTTCCTTGCAGCGAGGAGGCTGCAAGATCCTAGGGAGACTGCACTCTGGGCCCTGGAGGCCAGCTGTAGCTGACGTCCTCACACCCACCACACACACAACATTGGAGAGAGACTCCTCATCCCACATTGTCTCTCCAGCGCCCTCTACTGGCACCATGCTCACTTCGAAGGAGAAATTTTACAGGAATTTTACTGATCACAGATCATCTACTGAAGAGAGAATTTGGAGCTGAGAGACAATAAACTAATAAGCAACACATTCACTTAAGGCAAAACCTACACGTCAACTTATGTCTGCCATGTGTAATGTTATTTACGGGATTGCTATTTACTTTCACGAAGGATAATTTGCCTACAAAAGGAGTTGCAATAGAAATCTTCATAAAGTCAAGCTAACCAATTTGATCTTGAGTGGAATTTAATTCACAGAAACTTGGATTGTGCACATGATTGCTGGAACACTTCCATCGCAGAGAGCACTTATGGTAAATTTTCTGTGTCTCTGTTTTATATGTGGAAAATAGGAATGATGATGTCATTTCTACTGGTCTGCGTCACAGTTTGGCGAGTCAAATGAACCGAGATGTAGAAAATTACTCAGGAACTATCAGTTGTATTATCGGCCCTCTTACTCTGCAAACCTGGCTCTTCACCACTGATAAGCCCAGTATGACACTTAACTTTTCAAAGACCAACCAATTAGAAGTGTATGCCTCTTGTATGAATCCTTCTCTGATTGTGGTAATGGTTGCAAGGTTGTATATTCATAAGCTTGTTTTCTCCAAAAAAGGATTTTGATTCATTTAATGCAGAATACGGAACCTTCAATTGAAAATGGGGACTCTACTGAATGGAGGTGGCAACGTATCAAAGTGCAGATGTTTTGAGAGAAACTGAGTCTAACTAACAAGTCTAAAAGTTTGATTGCTTTCTCTTTGATAATGCCCGCAGATTTAGGCCACAAACAAAGCAAAAACTACATTTAACAAGTGTTCCAGGCACTCCTGTTATGTTTACAGCACTGTGGCGGCTACCATAGTTTCTGTAGCAAAGGAGCTTAAAATCTAGTTAAGGGCATACTGCACATTACTCAGATCCCTGTAACGCAGGGAGTATAAAATATGCCTCAAAGAAAGTAGGGAGAGAAGGGAAAAACCACCTCTGGGTCGTCAGGGAGAGGACAATGTCATCTGCTAATAGCTACAACTTGTGTGACTGGTTCTTCTGTCTTCTCTCTTCACACGCTGGAGAGAGAGGAGAGGCGGTCAGAGAAAAAACACTGAAATTCATTCAGACTTGTTTCAAAAGTATGCAGTGTGGGAGGAAGAATCAACTAAAGAAGATCCACTGAACTGAAATACTTGCAGTTGGCTGCTGGTGTACGAGTCTTCAGGTTCCATAGTTAATAGTTATCTGAGGTCTAGGGCCATAGACCAGAGCTGAGAGGGCCCTGGGGGACTTGGGAATCAAAACAGCACCAGACTCTGCCCCTTTCTCCATCACAATTTCTTAATTTTTAATGTCGCTCTTTCTAGAGAGAAGTTATTCTTCTAAATGTTGTTACTACTCAGATATTTTACATAAATACTCGTAAAACTGTTGCACAGGTAACCCAATCTACAGGCACAAAGTGGAGGGAGCCCAGTGTAGATGTTAGCACTTGACAAGCAGTGCAAAGTCTTGATTAGTGAGACTTCAATAGAATTATTCACGTGAAGGCAGACCAACTAGCCCCTAGTAGTTAAATTGCATTGATTATATTTGTGCCACATCATTTAAGAAGTAAGATTTCTTTTTTCTTAGAGGTGAAATAGTCTCTTTTAATTCTTGAAATTTCAAATACCAAACAAGGAAGCAGCAGCCAAATCACGAATATAAATTCAAATAAAGAAGTGGCAGCAAACATAATGTGTGAGTGTGTGTGTATACTGAAACGGGTAAACTATTACTTCACATTTTGGAATGTGACCCCAAAGAAGTTTCATTCCTTGCATTTAAACCTAGTTTGTTGTGATGGGCCTTTTAGGGGAGCTCCCAAGCATACTGTGCCCATGTTGTGATGACCACCTCACCGGTCCTGCCCTCACCAGAATTAGCACAAGGCCAGGATAAGTGATGGAAGAGCCTCAATCAGAACTGAGGAGGCAACTCCACTCCTAGTTCTGTCATTACGTTATGATAACTTGCACTGTCACTTAGCTTGTCTGGAATAGTGTTTGTTCATCTGAAAAAATAAAGTGTTAAGACTTGATAATCCTATGTGTCCTTTGTAGCTCTGACACTATGCAAACTACTTTCCAGTTTAAGATGAAGACAAAAGCAAAGACGTTATGTTTATCTCATAACCTTCAAATTTTACCCCAAATAACATTATATTTTTCTCTTCCTTGAGAGAAGTAAACAGAAGATACATATAGTTCAAGCATACATCCAAATCATTTAAAGGGCTGTGTAGACTTAAAGTTATCGGAGGTGGGCAGGGATAATAACAGCGTGTGGTCAATTTCTTCAGCCTGCATTCTCTTCTTGGATTTACACATGCCTCCTAGCATGAGTTGTGGAGAGAGAGTCAGACACATCTCCAGAGTCTTAGCATATGCTTTTCATGTCAGAGGACACTTGTTTTAGGGTAAGAATTAAAAGAAAATATAAAAGAGAGAAAAATCATACTCCATTTAATCCATAAAATTTTTTCCATCAAAACATGTACCAAACCTGAAATCACATCAGCACAAGAGAAAAAGAAGTTAATTTGAGTGAGGGCATTATTAATCACTATCATATAATCCAGGTACTCCCTGACATTTGGCTGCATTCTGTATTTTTACTGCAAAACCACCATGACGTGTTCAACCCCATCTATTCTCATTTTCTCCTGGTTATAACATTAAATTATAGCTGATCTTTCCCAATGTTATCTTCACTTCCCTGGAGAGACGGAGTTTTTCTCTAGAGTCTTTGGATTCTGAGAACTCCAAAGCATGGTTATTATGTCTAGAATAAAATGCTGCTCCTTTCACTTAGAAAAGGCAATGGCTAGTGATTTTCAAGTCGTTATCTTCCTTTTGGGGGTATGATAGTTGGAAATCGAGAGCTATAGAGCCTAGAAACTCTTATACTTATCGAACATAAAAGTAATTAAAAGCTTTTGCTCTTACAGAACCAACAGAGAAATAACGATGATGATCCTTTCCAAAAGTACCTGCACAGTGACAGAAATTGTGCTAGGAGAGTTGTGACATTTTTCTATTTAATCTTTAACTATTCTCAGAATCTTCAAACACTATGAGGTTAGTATTTATACTCCCATTTTAGAGGTGAGGTCATTGAGATTTAACGAGATTAAAGATTCCCCAAAGTATCATAGTTACTTAGTGTCAAAGTGAGGATTTGAATCCAGATTGAAGAGAACTGACTGAAATATCCGTGCTCTTCGGCACTTGTAAACTTTTCATTTGAGAAGAAAGAGAACCAGAATGAATAAGAACATACCAGAACTGTTTAAATACAGCAATGATTCTTGGGATTGCTGCCTTGTAGTGTTTCTCCAACTGCAATGTATCAGAACTTGTAGTTCTTGAAAATGGGTCTTCATTTAATGAACACATATTTGTATGCTCGCAGTTTCATTTAGTTAAGTAAACCTGGATTGGACACCTGCTGTGTTCGAGGCAGGCAGCTAGAGATTAAACAGGAAAGTCAATGAGAAAGTTCCTACCCTCTAGGAGGTAAAGTTCTGTTCACTATGATCTGACAGTCAAGAGAGGTATAAAAGAAGTGCAAAGAAAACACTTTCAGTCAAAGAGAAAGAAGTGCTATATTCTGACTACAGGGAAGAGAGATTTCATAAAGGAGGTAACATTTGACCTGAACCTTGAAGATTATATTCAAAGACCCTCAGTCTTGGTTAACTGGATATTTTAGTTAATTTTCAGTGAGATCTTTTCAAGTCTAAAGAGAGAGTAAATATAGAAGAGACGCTACATTGCAGTGATTACCTGGATCCACATCTTACCTGAACCCTTACTAGTTGTACAGCCTTCGACTACTTGTATAATCTATCTGCATCTTGTTTGTCTAATCTGCAAACTCAGAATTACAAATCTGCCCATCTCACAGCGTAGTACTCTGTTAGGATTCCCATAAATGCTCCTCTCTTATTGTGTTTGTAAAGTAGCCTTTCTGCAAGTTGTATTAGTTTGGGTATTCAATTCCTGTTGAATATAGATTATTCATTCTCAAGTATTCAAGTTCCTGAAAATACAGATTAGGTTCAAATATTTTAAAATATTGAGTTTCAAACATTGACAATAATAAATATTTGTGGGATAAATTGATCCATGAGTTTACCTTCTTCCAGCAGATTCTTCAGGTGCTTCCAGAACCCAGCTGTGATTATAAACCTGATTACTTAGGGACACACAGTTCTATGATGCATACAAATGACTGGAATATGCAAAGTATGGAATGACTTATTTATTTGCAAAAAAAATATTAATAAATTCCAATCAAAATCTTGGAGCATATAAGATGGCAAAGAATGGAATCAGTAAAAATTGTAGACAGCACAATTTGAAAGAGACTTGAAGATGAGATCTTAGATATTAGTAGAGAATCCATTTTATTCTCAGGAATGTGGAGTGCAATGTTTTAATAGGAATCAAATAAAGATATTTTGTGTTAACTGAAAAGACAAATTTAAGACAGAAAAATTTTAAAGAGCAAAATAAAGCTAGTTTTGGATAGAATTACAAAATTAGTTGATTAAAAGAATGCCACAAAGATATACAAATGGGCAGTAAGCACATGAAAGGATGCTCAACACCATTAGCTCTCAGGGAAATGTAAATCCAAACCACAATGAAATGCCACCTCACGTCCACTATGATAACTATAATAAAAAAGACATTTAATTAGAAGCATGGGCAAAGATGTGAAAAAATTGGAACACACACATTTTTGCAGAGAATGCAAAATGGTGTAGCCTCTTTGGAAAACAGTCTTGGCAGTTGCTCCAAAAGTTAAAATAGAGTTGCCATGTGACCTAGCAATTGATTCCTAGGTGTACAACCAAAAGAGATGAAACATATGCCCATACAAAACTTGTACATGAAAGTACATAGCAACGTTATTCATAATCGCCAAACACTGTAAACAACCCAACCCGTTGTTTGTCCCACTTGATGTCCATCAACTGATAAATAGATAAATAAAACATGGTCTATCTATGGATAGAATATCATTGGGGAGCAAGAAGGAATGAATTACTGGTACATGCAACGACATGAATGAACCTTGAAAATATTATCCAAAGTGAAATAAACCAGTCATAAACTACCACTTATTGTAATTGTATGATTCCATTTATATGAAATGTCCAGAATAAGCAAATCTATAGAGACACAAAGTAGATGAGTGGCTGCCTAGGGTGGGTGGGCTGAAAGGAAATGGAGACTGACAGCTAATAGGTATGGGGTTTCTTTGTGGGGTGATGAAGATATTCCAGAATTTGTAGACGTGATAGTTGCACAAATCTATGAATACATTAAAAAAATTGAATTGCACACTTCTAATGGGTGATATTATGATGTATGAATTATGTGAATTATACTGTAATAGAACTGTTATTAGAAAGAATGCCCCAGACATTATAAATTTAGATTTTAACAAAGTATTTGATGGCATTGTGATAATTTTTTTTGTAAAATTATCTCAAAGGGCATCTATAGTACAAATAAATTGCCTGCACTGAAAAATTACTGATGGGTCATAATCCTCATTTTATGATAAGTAATTCTAGGGTAAAGATTGCATAGTGCTTCTGAACTGGTAGTTCAAATTTTACTTCACTACAAAAATTTTTTGAAAGATTTTGAGATGGCTTTAAATTAGGAGATTGAAATTAGTGAAGTGACATATATCAAAAAGATTACACATATGCAAGGAAAATAGAAAAACTAATGAGGGACAAAATCTAAAATTAATAAATATTAACAAACCTGGTTTTCAATCAGTGATTGAAGCCCAGACTATCTTAGAGTAAATATACTTCCCTATGTCTGTAAAGTTGGATTTTTGTTTATCCTTCCATGCAGAAACCCTGATATTTTTATTTAAAAAATAGTGGACAATGACATCCCAACCTGTAAACAATCATTTAAAGGAAGACTAGAATAATGATCCAAAATATTGGTTGTAGTAAGAGGAGAGAACAAAAGAGAAGTAAAAAAAAAAATGAATCAGAAAATAGAGAAATTGAGGGTATTGAATATTAACATCTTGGCTAAGCAATGACTTAGAAATGTTATGATGACATTATAAATGAGTGAAGATGTAAATGCAACTAAAGAAGAAAGCATTGTTTAGTCATGTATAAGAGTGTTGGATGGAGGGCATTAGGTATAAAAAACAAAATTCCAGTGGAAACAAGGAAAAACATCAGAAAAGCTTCGCTGAAAGTCACATGTAGGGTTTTATCTCAATGATCAACAGAAAAGGGCCACTGTGCTGTCACCTTTTCTGAAGAGTTTTCAGATTTTTTTTTATTTATAGAGAAGAACCGTTTCATAGCTGTGCCTATAAGATGATATTTTGAACTAAGAAAGAAGCAGACGTGGTCAAAGATAAATGTCCTGAAATTGTGATGGAAAAAGCTCAGTGGAAATCATGCTCCCAATGCCCTTCCCTTTGTTTCTAGGTTCATGGTGACTCAGAACCAGGGCTGAGTAAGAACCATGAAGCAAAAACCCTATCATTGCCCTTTTCCAAAGCTAATTGTTTCCTCTCCTAAATCCAAGAGAGGCAGTCAGAAACACAGGAATAAATGAGGGAGCCAAAATAGCTTGTAATTGCTACTCCTAAAACAATGCACTCTCTGAAAGAAAAATCCCAGGAGTTAATTAAAAGCTGTGGAAATGTCTTTATGTTTCTGGTTCCCCTGTGCTTCAGCTATGACTGCATTTCCAAAAGGGCTAAGGTACACAGAGATGATTGCTGGGTGCGCTATAGGACATCAACTGCTTTCTCAAAAAAAAAAAAAAAAGTTATAGAAGTAAAATTCACAAGTTGCATATTGTCAGTATCATTCCTAAAGAGAGTTTCGTCAACTGTGACAGTGCTTTCTTTTTCCATTTGTTATCATTTTATTTTGATACCTAAAATTCTATAAAATAATATAAAGTTAAAAATAAAAATTTTGTAGCATTTTTAATACATTAAAATATATTTTATGAAACTATCTTGAACTCAGATAAACTTAAAGGGGAAATTTAACGTGCTATGAAACGGGCAATGGTCGCTTAATGTAACTGTGCTAATATTCAACAATAGAGTCAGGTCTAACAGTATTTAAAATTATATCCACGGTATTCTTCCCTGGGCTCCATATGGATTAGTACAGTTTGGCAAAATGGCTCTAAATAAAGGGAAGGGGATCTAATTCTGTCCTTGAGGAAGGACACCCTCTGTGCAATCAGGGTTTTGGATTCGACACTTTTCAGGCTGCCTTTAGTTCTAGCATCTCGGGTTCCAGATCAGTATGATAAAACTAGTCAGAGGACACAAGTGACTTTTTCTCATTTGGGCAATAATAAAGACTCATTCTTATCTAGAACCAAAGATACCACTGAGCCAAAGACCATTTGTGACTTTTTAAACTTTTTTCAAAATTGCATTTCTGATATCTAGTCCATGCAGAGATTTGGGTTCTGTCACTTTATCTTCACTGGCTACCCCTATAACACCCTGAGCTTCTGGTACATAAGGAGAAGGGGGGAATTCCAGGTCTAGAATGCAGTGCATAAGTGTTTGTATTTGTTTTGATCTCTTTGAGATGCTTCTACATTTTTGTCTTTTACTCACATTTAAATGTACCATCCAATGAGCATTGAATGCATGGACAATTCTGGAGGATACCAAGATGAACAGGTTGTATTTTCAGGCCTCAGGGCTCAGAGTGGACTTGGGCAGACAGACTCACCAGCCAATAATTAGCTTTATCACTAAGACTGCCTTATAAAAATTGCACTCTATGGAGTTAAACACACAAGGAAGACTTTATTCAAGACTATTGTAATACAGGAGAGAGACTGAACTCAACTCCACTGAAACAAAAGGCAGGAAAGTTTAAGGCGGAGAGGCTTAGTGGAAAATACTGGAGGACAGTGGGGGAGGTTGGTCAATGTGATGAGGCCATCTGTGTTTGTTAATTGGCTCTTATGATAGAGGCTCTTACCCTCCCACAGAGACTAGGAGAGGGGATTCAATCTTTCTTTTATTTTTTAATAATTATTTTATTGAGGTCATAATGATTTATAATATGAAATTTTGGGTGTGCATTATTATTTATCAGTTTCTGTATAGAATGCATCATGTTCACCACCAATAGTCTAATTTTTATCTGTCACCATACATATGTACCCTTTTGTGCACACCCCATCCCCTTCCCCTCAGGTAACCACAAACCTGTGCACTTTGTCCATGTGTTTATCTTCCACATATGAGTGAAATCATATGGTGTTTGTCTTTCTCTGTCTGACTTATTTCACTTAACATCATACCCTCAAGGTCCATCCATAGTGTTGTAAATGGGCTGATTTTGTCTTTTTTTATGGCTGAGTAGTATTCCATTGTATATATATACCACATCTTTATCCAGTCATCATTTGATGGGCACTTGGGTTGCTTCCATGTCTTAGTGATTGTGAGTAATGCTTCAATGAACATAGGGGTGCATAAATCTCTTTGGATTGTTGATTTCAGGTTCTTTGGATAAATACCCAGTAGTGGGACAGCTGGATTGTATGGCATTTCTATTTTTAATATTTTGAGAAATCTCCATACTGTTTTCCATAGTGGCTGCATCAGTTTGCATTCCCACCAACAGTGATCACATTTCAAAGAGAAAACTCCCAGGTCTTTGAGAAGGACAATCCTGGGCTGTACAACTGGCAAGAGGCTAGGAGAAGTTTTACATCTCAAATGGGCGGAGAAAGAATTTACAAGTGTAAGTTTTCTAAAGTAACACTTTAAGAAAATGGAAGCTAGGGGCCTGTAGTCAGGAAGAAAACTGTCTAAAGCTGAGAGGAATGTTGAGGCGTCTTGGTCAACATAAAAGATGCTCTGAGAGCGCAGAGAAGGAAGTAGTTCATTTACTTCAATGAGTATAAATCAGGTCTTTAGAAGAAGACCTAGGTAATGAAGTATCTGTCCCTCATAGCTTACATCTGTCTCATCATTAAATCATGATCTAAGTTTTCATGGGCAGTTTTTTATGAACAAGAGGAAAAAAAATTGTTGTGACTTATGAAGCACCTGATTCATGATTGTGTAAGGTGGTGGCCTGATTAAAATTAAATGCATTTGTTTAGTTCTTTATCTCTCTGCATAGTCTACTTAATGATATTAGTGACCATGAAGTCAACACAAATGGTGTGGGTCTGCACAAAGTGTGGCTGAGTAAGGGAAGAGGAGGTAGGTGATGGCGAGGAAAGGAAATCAGGAGCTGAGAGATGAGAGACTTGTGGCTACTTGAAGAATGTCTCATCCTCACGGTCATACCAAGGCCCCTCTGAACTCTACCTCATGGTCCAGTCTTACGAGGTGCTTCCATTTGTGGTGATTCTAAGCAGCACTACTCCATCAAGGGCAGCGGGGCTCCTGGCTCAGGAGATGAGGAATAGATTCTGTAGTCAGAGAGATGCTGTTGAAGAGGATTGACAGGCTGGATGGAAGAAAAGGAAAACCTTCCCAAGAAATGAGGATCCCTGTGGTCCAGGGAAGCTGTTTTCTTTGTGTCTGTTTGTTTTTTCTACAGCCCAACTGAGGGATCAATGAATAAAGTATTATAAGGGTTGGCTAAAAATGCTACATTACTCAATTTCTCAATAGCAGCTACTGTTAAAAGGATATCACACATATGCACATATACATATTCACACACATGTATCTGAGACTAATATTTATAATATTAACAGACTGAGACTAATAACAAAATAACAAATAACAAATAACAAAATGATACTTATATTTCCTGTTTATTTCTTATTTTTGGAAAGTACTTAACCCACGGGCAGTACTAACTTTGAAACAGCAAACGGAAGGGAGAACCTGCTGGCAAAACCATATTTAGTTCTCTAGTGAAGATTGCACCAGAACGTTCAATGGGTCAAATTAATTTCCCTCAAAAAGTAGTATTGTCCAGCCCACTCCTCATGTGGGTAGTAGCAAAGCTTTAATTTCGAGTTCAAAACAAGTTTTCAGAAGGGCCTCCTTGTGAATTTAAATCTTTCTGTGGACTTTTGAAACATAACTCTCTGTGCTTGTGAGGTCTTTTTTTTATGACTTCAGAAGATGGGTAGGGAGATTACGGACCAGTTAATGAACTTAAAGCATATCACTAAGACAAGACTAAAGCAGTATAAAAGGAAAAGATAAAAAATGCTGTGAAAGTAAGCAGGAAGTGGAAATGGAGAGACAGGGAGAGAGACGGAGAGAGAGAGGGAGATAAGGGGGAGTGGGGGAGAATTAGGAAAGAGGTAAGAAGTTGGGGAAAGGAATATGAGAAAGCCTGGTGGCTCTCTCTGCACCAGCCCCAGCAATCATCAGCCACGTTCACGGGGTCATGCCTCACTGCAGTAGGATGTGGTCTTGTACCTCCAGTCACCCTCACACATCATCACTCATGCTCAATGTTTAGGTATCTCGTGCACAAAGTCAGGGGGTAGAAGAGTAAGACCAAGACAAGAAGTAAAGCAAGTGGTAAAGCAATGAAGGAAACAGATCTGAATTAGTGGCAATTAGGTTAAGGAATGTGATAAGTCAGTGAGCTATGGGGCTTTTACAAATTCAGAATTTAGAGGTTGAAAATGGCCAAGAAGAATGTCAAAGTTGCCCAGAGAAACAAGTGACATTGATTGAGAGCACAGGAGTGACTGACTGGATTTGCAGTTGAATGTCAAATCAACAGTCAGATTAAATTTCTCTTATTGTTGTGCCACTGAAGTTTAAAAATCCACCAAATATGTTGGAAATGGCCAACTTGCCACCTACTTGCTGCATATGCTTTTGAACATTCCAGAATAACAAAGCAATGTCAGAATCCGTCCAACAATCTCCTCACTGAGCCATGAGTTCACCAGTTCTTCAACAGTTCGGAGACTCCCCAATAAAATACAGTAGAGAGAACTTAGATTGATCAACTTATTAATGTATTTATTTACATAATGCTCATTGGGAAAACATGAGGGGGTTGGATTTGTTTACTATGGACAAAGAAAATGAGAGGGAGTCTTCACAGTCGTGTTCTTGTCAACGCGAGTGCAGGATTAGTGCCACTTCCTAATGTGAAGGACAGGGTCCTAAGAGGAAAGCAACCTGAAAGTTGATGTGACATTCCATTGGATGTTCAGCCATTAGTGAGTGCTAATGTGTGACATCCACTGGGCTAAGAATTTCACAGGTGTTTACTTTAATACTCACAAAAACCCTGCAGATAAGGCATTCTTGTTCCAGTTTTATATATGAGCTAGCTGTGCCTCAGATACGTTATGATGACCACTCAAGTTCACATCGTCAAGAGGAGAAAGCAAGACTTGAATTCAAGTCTTCAGATCCCCATGTTTTGCATCATACCAGTGTTTTCTCACAATTCCAGTGAAGTAACTCCAGGCAGAAGAAAAAAAAAAAACTAGCATTTCCCAGATGCCTCTAACTTCACGGCCAAAATTGGCCTCTGATTTTAGCATTTACGTGAAGTCTTAGCTTTCAACCAAACAATTTTTAGAGTATGCATTTTACTGCATCATACAGCAGTTTTGATTTTTAATATAAAAAGATAATGTGGATTTTTCCAACTTTCAGAGTAAAATAGATAATCCATGAAGCTACACAGCATGTACCATTATTCAAAGACTATAACAAGTCATATACCCTGGAGAGTAGGGGGGGATATGCACCCTACTTAAGACACTAGATTTGGTAATAATATATGTTTGGTTTTAAATTGGAGAAGTGAGTTTTGGTGAAAATAATCTTATCTAATATTGCATATATTTTAATATGTGTATTTCTTCTTTGAAATAAAGTACTATATATCAAGTAAATAAAAACCTTTACTGCATATTTTCAAGCCTATTCAGGAGGAGAAGGTAATAAAACCTCTCCATAGCAAGTTCTGTACCTTTCAAATTAATGTCCCCGATGGTATTGATAATTAAAGAAAATTTCTTCACATTCAGACTTTATAGGGCCCTCATGCAATCAAATTAAAGATTTTTGCCTCAACCATCCACCATTCACCCATTAATTCATTTATTTAGCAAAGATTTCTTGAACACTAATTATGTGCTAGTTATAACATTAAATACTTAAAATAAAAAGATAAATAAGGCCCTAATTTTCAAGAAGTTTGCAGTAGAATAGTTAAAATATGTTTAATTTCCTTATTGGCAGAAAAAAAACTATGCTCACTATAACAATATTCACATAAACAGCCACATGCCACCAAATCCAATATGCCAAATATTACTTGCCTATTACTTGAATTTACGGTTGGTTTTCTTGATCCAGCATATTATACAGAAGCCACTATTTAAGGTCTAGCAATGCAAAGATGATAATATACAATAACACAGTAGCATTACATAATAGTTTTAGATTAATGAACAATATTAAAAATTCAGACCATTTATTCTAAGAGCTAAGAATTAATTTCTAACACGCTTCTCCAGAATCACATTAGTTCTGTTCTCTAGTGAATACATTTTTTGGAATATATTTTTTAAAAGGCCACACATCTTCCAAGAGTTAGAGAAAAATTATAAGAAAACCTCCTACTTTGCTTGATTTCTCCATTATGATGTTCTTAACATAATTAGCTCACTGAAGAAAAGAAATTCAAATGATAAAAATAATAATTGCAATGATAAGTTTTCTTGGGGCAATAGCCCCTCAGCTGATCAGTAAACAAAAACTGAACAACCAGTCGCTCCTTCAGCTGATACAGGATTCAAATTGCCTTGGAGTATTAACCTTTTTAGGAATGTGTCATTCAGGTAAATACACCCCCAAATGGCTCCTCGTTACTACTTCATCCAGTTGAACAAAGGAAGTATCACAATGCAGATTCTATATTTCATTTCGCATTAAATAAATCCCGAGGTATGTCATGAGAAAAGCACCCTGAGTGAATTTCATGTTTAATGGCAACCGCGCTGCTGACCTGGTGGTGGGTGCATCTACGGAAAAAAATTTCCTCGGTATCTAGACTCTGCCAAAGATAAGTACCTGCTACCTTCCAGGTTGTGGCTTCAAGAAAACCCTACTATCTGATTATGCAACTAAGCAAAGCTGAACTACAAGGTTAGCATCATATCCAAGATAAGAAATGGAATTGCATCGGAGCTCAGCAACGAAAAATACCGAGCAAGGAAAACCCGGCATTTTTTTTTTTTTTTTCAAGAATACAAACCTCATCACAGAATATCCCATATTTCTGTAATCTGAAGAGGGAGATTGTGTTATTTATATCATTTTGAGAAACCGCTAAAATAACCATTGAAAAGGGGATGGCATGTGCCTTTAAAAGCCGACGGAGACAGTTCCTAAAAATAGTTTAACAGTCAAATTGTTGGGGAATTGCTCTTTAATGCATTAGGGAGTCTATTCCTATGGCACTTAAACTAGCCAAAGTAATAAATATAAAATGCTAATTTTTCTCCATGAGCCATTCTTGCTGCTCCCACATGATTTCCTTCCCACCCAGGAGTAATATAACACGGCCTGCTAGCAGGCTCCTGAGTTCGTGCAAGAAGGCAATGCGCTTCTGCTACTTGGTTAAATGTACACAAAAGAAGTTAGCAATTACGATTAATCCCTCTGTTGCCAGGGCACTGTCTGTCTCTATTTCCAGAGTGTGAGTATCAATGGGGTGTTTCAAGTGCAAGGAAATTTTAGACTCCAACAATAGAGTAGTTGAAAACCCTTTCATAACCTCTCCGATCCTCCCTTTCCTTCCCCCAACTCGCAATCAGCCAGGGAAAATGCTGACCAGAGAAGAATTTCTGTGTCAGTTCTGCTAATTTAAATAACAACAAAATCGCTGCTAAAGAGAAACGCAGGTTTCCAAAATTGAGTCATGCATGGGAAAAAGCTTATCTGAGATAAAAGATGAATGCCAATGAAGGAAACTATTAAAAGAGGTTAAAAAAAATTAAGATATCTGGGACATTATAAAACTGGAGCCATTGTAATGTCTTTGCTGAGAAATCATTTTCTGGAAACTCTCAAGAGCTGTTTAATGCAAACGTACATTGATGGCTTTGTTTTTGTGATAGTGAAACTTGGAAAGAAGGCATTGGCATTTCGTATTATTGAAATTACAATAGAAACAGAGTTTGAAAATCTGAATCATTTTACCATCGTTATTTTTTTCTAACAGTTTTAATTTGTCCCTTATTAACCTGCAATGTGCATTTTGCTTGGTAAGGTGGTGAGGAAATATAATCAGATGTTGAAATTATATTAAAGGTGAAAAGAGCCAACTCTCAATTTTCTAACTTAAATATAATTAATATGTAAATAAACATAAATCTGGCTTTTTCCCCCCAATTTTTGTCCTGGGTACCCCAAAAAAGTGGGAGTATGCTTCCAGATAGGATTAATAAAGCTGGAAAGCGTGTCCACCTAACTGGAAAAAAAGCCAGAAAAACCACAAAATCATGATTTTCTTGAACTGAAATGAGGCTTAGCTGCCAAGGACCGGTAGTGCAGATCTGGAGGAGAGGAGTGGGTGTGCTATAGGAAAAGCACGAAACCAGCCTGGGCCCTTCTGTCCTAAGGGGCAAAATCTTAAACTGCTGAGAATGGCTCAGCAAATCCAGTTGCCCTCAGAGCACAAAGTCTGGCTGCCTTGAGAAGGATTCCAAATCACTAAGAATGCCTACCCCACACCCTAGAACCTGGCACAGTGAGCCTGCTTAAGACTGAGTTTTATCCAGGATGATAGAGAGAGCATCCCCCTGCTCTCACTTCTTGTAAGCACTAAGTAACATACAAAAGCAGTAATGCTGGGGAGAAGCAAGAGCATGTAATGGGAGCTCCCCTGTGTGGCATGACAGCTTGGAAAAAACAAAAGCTGAGGGTTCATGATTAAGTGGGTTTTGTCTTGTGAATGTAAGTTGTGTTTCACATTTGCCAAATAATCAATGTAATTCGTCACAACAGCCAAAAAATCAAGGAACCATATGATCATCTCAATAGTTGAAGAGAAAGCATTTAACAAACTTCAACATCCACTTATAATAAAAACTTTAAGCAAACTGGAAATTCAAGATCCTTAACCTGTTAAAGGGCATGCACCAGTGAAAACCTATAGCTAACATCATACTTTTAATGGTCAAAGACTGAATTTTTTCTCTTAAGATCAGGATTAATACAAGATTTCTCTTCTCACCCTTCCTATGTGGCATTGTACTGGAGGTCCTATCCAGTGCAATAAGGCAAGGAAAATTAAAACAAAAAAGAATACACATTAGATAGGAACAAATGAAATCGTCTTTACTTTCAGAGAGTCTGTAAAAAAATCACAAAGAATCATCAAAAGAGCTACTAGAATTTCTAATTTAGTTTAGCAAGGTCATGGGATACAAGATCAATATACAAAATCAGTTGCTTTCTCTATATTAGCATGAACAATTCCATTTATAATAGCACCAAAAATTATGTAGTACTTAGATATAAATCTAATAAAATATGTGCAAGATCTGTGTGTTGAAAACTCTACAAAAAATATTGAGATAATTCAAAGAAGACTTAAGTAAATGCAGAGATATACCATGTTCATGGATTGAAAGACTTAATATTGCTTAGATGAGAATCACTCCAATGACCCATAGAATTCAAATTAAAATCATAAGCAATTTGACATAAATCAACAAAATATGTCTAAAGTGTTATGAAAATGGAAAAAACTAAAAGAGCTAAATAATTTTGAATAAAAACAAAATTAGAAAAGTCACATTCTTTCATTTCAAGATGAATTATAAAGCCGAAATAATGAAAAGACTGTGGTATTGGAGAAAGGATAGATGTGTATATCAATGAAATAGAGAGTCCAGATATAGACCCAAATGTATGGCTAATAAATTTCAGCAAAGATGCAAAAGCAGTTTAATGGAGGAATTATAGTCTTTAAACAAACAATGCTGGGACAACTGGACATCCATATACAAAAATGTCCTCCACCCATACTTTGTACCAAAAATAAAAATTAACTCAAAAGGGATCATAGATCTGAATGTAAAAATCTAAAACAATAAAACTTCTAGAAGAAAATGTGCAAGAAACTTTTAAATTTGGCTAGAAAAGAGTTTCTTAGATATAAAACAATAAACAGAATTCATAGGTCAGTGGGGAAAAGCAAACAAAAATCTCAATGAGCCCTCAAGATAATTATTAAACTGAAAAGAGGAAGATAGTGATCAAAGTCAGCATCTTCAGTGACACTATCTTTCTCTATCAAGAGATCATGAAACTTATGATATGATGCAATGTGAAGTACAAATCCTTTCTGTGGTAGTCCTGACAAAAATCCATAATCTCGGGCCAATCACTAGAAAAAAATCAGACAAATCCTAGTTGAGGGTCATTAGACAAAACGTTCAATACTTTTCAAAAGTGTCTATGTCATGAAAGACAAGGAAAGATTGAGGAACTATCACAGAGTGTTGAAGATTAAGGAGAAATACTAAGTAAATAGAAAAAGGATATTAGTGGAAAAACTGGTGAAATTCATATAAGATCTTAAGGAAATAGTATTAGACGAATGTTAATTTTCTAGTTTTGATCTTTGTACTCAGGTTGTATAAGATGGTAGCATTAAAGGAAGCTGGGTGAGGGATGTATTATTCTTGCAATGTTTCTGTCAGTCAAATGTTCAAAACAAAAAGTTTAAAAATTGACAATAAAAAATAAACATTAGGTAGAACAGAAATTGACTAAATATTGATATGCACAAAAAGTGAAATTAAAAAGTTATGCTTTATTTAAAAAATAGAATCCTTAATGAGATGCTACTACACTACACATCTATTAGAAGTGAGCTCACAAAGAAAGATAATACCAAGTATTGGCAATAATGATGTGGAACAATTCTCATACACTGCTGGTGGAAATGCAAAATATTATAGCCACTTTGTAAAAGAGTTTGGCAGTTTCTTGTGAAAATAAACACATACTTTTCATACACCAGCAATTCCACTCCTATGTAGTTAACCAAGAGAAATGGGAAGATATATTCACACAAAAACCTGTATATGAATGTTTATAGTGGCTCTATTCATAGTCACCAAAAATTGGAAACAACACAAACATCCCTTTGCTGATGAAGGAATAATCGCTCAGACAACGGAATGTCACTCAACAACAAAGAGAAGCAAACTACTGATACGCACAACACAGCTGAATGTGAAATGTGTTATGCTATGTGAAGCCATAATCAAAACATTTCATACTGTATGAATCTATTTATATAACAATCTGGAAAAGGCAAAACTATAGAGACAGATGCATCAGAAAACAAACTGGTGGTTGCTTGGCACTTGGAGTGGGGGAGATGTTAACTCCAAAGGGGCACAGTGGAACATTTTAGGAGATGGAAGTGTTCTATATTTTGATTGTGGTGGTGGTTACACAGTTGTATGTTTTCCAAAACTCATAGAACTGTACAGTGAAAAGGATAAATTTTACTGTATGCAAAATTTATCTAATTAAACCTGACTTTTAAAAATGAGCAATGCTCCTGTGTTTTCTTACAGAGAATGAAAGACAAGCTTATAATTCAGAGAATAGACATAGTATTTTAGGCCTAAGGGGTAAGAGGAAGCTCCCGGGGGCCTTTGCAGTGGGCTTTGCAAGGCGTGTAGGGTTAGGACAGTTGGCAATGAAAGAGGAGGGTTGGCCACTGGGCCAAGGGATCAGCATAATTGAAGACACCTCACTGAAAAATTGTACCTATGCTTGCAGATTAATTAATATTTGAATTTATGGTGTATTAAGTGAGGTCAGGAAGACCTGTGTTAAAATCCTGGCTCTTCATACAACTAGTTGTATAATTTCCAGAAACCAATTTTCTCATGTAAAGCGCTGCAATAATAGTATCTGTTATGAACTGAATTGTATCCCCCTAAAATCCATGTTGAAATCCCGACCCTTTCTGTGATTATATTTAGAGAAAAGACATTTAAGGAGAAAACTAAGGTTAAACGAGGTCATAGGATGGGCTCTAATCCAATATGATTGGTGTCCTTAGACAGGAAGAGACACCAGCAATGCACACACACAGGAAAAAGCCATGTGAGGATACAGCAAGAAGGCAGCCATCTGCAAGCCAAAGAGTGAGGACTCAGTAGAAACCAACCCTACCAACGTCTTGATCTTGGACTTCCAGCCTCCAGAACTGTGAGAAATTTCTGTTGTTTAAGTGACCTGTTCTGGGGGTATTTTGTTATGACAATCCTGGCAGACTAGTACATCATCTTTGCAATGTTATTCTGAGAATTCTTAAGCTATCTCTATGGCCTGGAACCCATTAAGTGCTATAAAGTATTACCTAATAGTAGTGGGAGGATCAGTATTACTGGGTTAGTTATTCATACTGAAGTTTAGAAATATAAGTTAGGTCAGGTCATGGAAGACCTTGAATATCACATTAGAATTTATATTATATTCAAAGGCAAGTGGAGAATCATTGAAGACCCATGAGCCAGGAAAATGATATAATCAGAGTTGTACTCCAGAAAAATTAGTTATATTGAGCAGTTATAGTGTGAAAAGTCTGGCACCTGGGACGCCAGTTTGAGAGCATAAGTGACAGATGGCAGGGACCTAGACTCAGGATAAAAAGGGAGGCTATGGTTCAGGTAGTGTCCACAAAACTTGGCATCTGGATGTTGAGTATAAAGGAAACGGAAGAGTTCTAACTGATGCTGAGTTTTCAAGACTGGTTGATAGGGATTGGAAGGAGAATAACAGCATTCGTTCTATAAAGAAGTAACAGTCACATGAGGAGGAGAAGGCTAGGGTGATGGGGAAGAAGATGTTCTCAATTATAGATATAGAAAACTGTAGATTTTGCTGGTATGGCATAATCAATGGATTGGTTAGTAAAATGGAAATTATAATATCTTGCCTTCCTATACCAAAGAGTTATTTTGAGAACCAAATGGGATTATCCAGGAAACTTCTTTTTGTAAAGAAATTATACAAACATTATTAAGATTTCAAATATTGAAATTACCTAAAACAGGATGCTTATAATAAGGAATGAGATAAACACAACAAATATGATCAATTGTGTGTGTTGGATACCCCAAATAGAAAGGAATTTTCAGGCTTCATGACCTGACAACATGAAGACCTTTGAGGAGGAACAAGCTGCATCTGACCCTTTCAGATGTGTAGAGCTGATGTGAAGAACTGAGAGAACACAGATTTGGGGCCAACAGCAGACATGCGAGGACTGGAACTGTAGCGGCAAGCAAAGCAGAGGCCCGTACAGAGGACTGGCAACATGGAAGCCAACCTCTGTGCTCATCCTGCTCTGCAAACCAGGTCTCCTGCAGGATGTGAGAGGGAGACTGCTCCTTGGCAGGGGGGAGAGAAGTAACTTGACTCTAGGTACCAGGAGAGCAAGGCTGATTCTGTGAGTGCTGAGTCCTCAGTGCTCCCCGCTGCCAAGCAGCAGCTTGCTCTATTAGCTCCCAGAAAGCCTCTTCTGCAGTCAATGTTTGAGAAGCACAAAATGAAAATGGCAGAGTTCATCGCCATTCTGGTAGAAGAGATGTTTTAAAGGGGCCCTAGTGTTCAGCTGTTTCTTCCATCTCACAGCAATAGGGCTCTGACACGTTGTGTGTATTTCTGCGCTCTTCGTCAAGAATGCCTTCCTTGTGTGTGACTAGAATAGCTAATGGGCGTACAGACCTGGGAGCATGGGGCAGACAAACCCATCTGGGAGAGGATACCTTACCTCCTTCTTCATCTGGTGGGTAATTCCAGCACTGACAGTGCATGATGGTGAAGGAACAGGGCTACCACGATCAGTGGAACTCTAGGTGCTATTTTAACCTAAAATGTCATTTTCAACACCAGATTACTTATAGAAAGTTTTCACAAAATGCAAAATATACTAATTATTGTCTTTCTCTCTACGGGAGATGCTATCAGAGTGATCATCAAGATCCAGGCTTCCAGAAGAAAATCAAGAGACCTCAATGCTGTAAAGAGGAGATAATAAATTAGACCTTTAATGATAGAGAATTGGCTGCTATTTGCTCTATAACCTGAGGCATTTGAATTAGGGTGCACCTATTATCTAAAACATTTGTGTTTTCCAGATTGGTTTGGAAGGGATTCAGCCTCCTCTGGCATGCTGTTAGCATTCTTTCTTGCCTTGGCACAGAAGAGAGAAAAAAATTGAAGAAACAGCTTTCTAATGACTAATTTTTATCATACTGCTTTATTATTTTCTCTATGATTTGACTCATCCATTTCACCCTTCCTTGCATAAGAAGAGTTAGACCAGACTGTCAGAATGGTAAAGGTTTAAAAATGTAGCATTTTAAAAATACCATTATGCTAATAAAAGACAACAAAATAAAATCTACTAATGATTTCCCCTGCATAAACTGCACCCATCTCTGCTCCGTTTTCCACTCTCTTCTTCCTTGACTTCTGTCAACTTCCTTGGACAGGAAAGGACTGACATACTTTATATGCCCACTGCCACCTTAGGATTTATTTTATACCCATCCTTCAACAATCTTTATGCTTGTGAAATTCTTTCTTGCCTCAATCACCAAATTCCCACCAGGACACGCATTCATCGTCATCCATACTGTATCTTTCCATCCACTCTATGGTCTCCCTCTATTTAACGTTACTGAAAGTCTCGGTTCTCATCTATAACTGCATGTGCTTGGCAAGCTATTTAAACTCTGGAGATTTACTTTACTCCTCTCTAAAGTGGGAAATGAGCATTGCACCTCTTACGACAATGTCTGATATTACTATGACATAGTGAATATCATTGTTATCATCATTACTGTTAATATTATCATTTTCATCATCATCACCATCATCATTTTCATCCCTGGTTAACTGAAATTCATTTGTAATTCTAATCCCTCAAATACCGTGGTCTTAAACTTTGTCTGTCTCCTCACTTTAATCATGAATCTACTTTGGCTCATCATCTTAAAATGGGGATAAGATCTGCTTTGTATATCTTATGAAGTTGCTGGAAAACTAAGAGATAAGTTACTTCAATTTGCCTGGTACATTATTATTAGATATTACCTCTATGATTATTATTATAACTAAATACTATAAATACCTCTGCTTCCTCAGGCCACTGCAGTCTTTTTTTTGGGGGGGGTGAGGAAGATTGGCCCAGAGCTAACATCTGGTGCCAATCTTCCCATTTTTGCTGGGGAAGATTAGCCCTGAGCTGACAGCTGTGCCCATCTTCCTCTATTTTGTATAAGGGACTCGGCCTTAGCATGGCTTGATGAGCAGTGTGTAGCTCTGTGCCTGGGTTCTGAACCTGCAAACCCTGGGCCACCAAAGCAGAGTGCACGAACTTAACCACTACGCCAGCGGGCCGGCCCCTACTGCAATCTTAATAGAAAACATTACAATTGTATATTCTTAAACCCTCACTTCAGGAAGCCACAAGCATTCTTTCTCATCAGCATGTGTTACTATAAAAGAAGAGAAAAATGTGGATTTTATGGACATCTAGCAGTCTGCACCTCATCATAAACCTGAGGCTTGGTAGGGCAGCAAAGACATTAAGGCCACATCCTTTGCACTTGACCACTATCCACGAAAAAGGAAGGTGCATTACACTTCCCTAAGTGCTTGAGAGCTACAACCTACAACAGTCATGATGCCTCCTCTGTTAGCTTGTCTTTCTTCATTATGCCAGATAAGAGATTCAAATACATGAAGTAATTTAGAGAGGCAGATGTGGGCAATATTTTTGGATAAGATCGTATCACATTTTTTGAAAAAATATGTTTCTTAATTTTTAACTGAAAATATTGATATAACAAAAAACCATTTAAAATAACAGATTTGTGGAAGAAAATATGTGCAGCCTAACAATATAAATAAATGCAGCTTATGAATAATTAAAATGTGCTTTTCCTTCTTGACTTTCAAAAATTTGAATTTTCTGTTCTCTAAAATAGTAATACCATTATCATCACTAACATTGAATGATTATAAAAAGGTGTCTTTGAATTTCATTTACAATTCAAGTAACTTTGTATCTTTACTATTTAGGAAAAAGATATTGTCAAGAATTACCCAGCATTCCCAAATATGACTGCTTTTTATAATGCAAGCTACCAAAGTGAATTGTCCATTCAGGGAATGGCTGCTTTTTGGGGTTAATAGTGACCTATGTATTACAGGCTCAAAGTGCTCCTACTGGGAAAAAGTGTGTAGACATTTCCTGCACTGTACAATTATAATAAATTTTGCATTTTCATGCAAAGGAAAAGAATAGATCTCTATCTTCTATTTTACTCTTTATTTAATTCAAATCTGGCACTTTGGCTATTTACAGTGTAATCTAAATGGCAACCCTGCCCCTTGAATTAAAATGAAATTCACATATGCCCATATTCTACACCCTAGAGTAATCCCGTGCTATCCCTACAATTTATGTGCATTTCCAGCTGCTTGATCTCTCCTGGTCACCTCTGGCTCCAAGCCCTCATTTCCAGAGTGCAGCTTGTAGACTTCTTCCAGTGCTTTGGGCATTGGTCCTGTTTGTCTCATAAGTTGAAATTGGGGCCAGCGTGGTGGTGTAGTGGTTAAATTTGCATGCTCCACTGCGTCGGCCTTGGGTTCGCAGGTTTGGATCCCGGGTGCAGACCTACACACTGCTTATGAAGCCATGCTGTGGTGGCATCCCACGTAAAGTAGAGGAAGATGGGCACAGATGTCAGCTCAGGGCCAATCTTCCACAGCAAAAAGAGAAGGATTGGCAGCACATGTTAGCTCAGGGCTAATCTTCCTCACCAAAAGAATAAATAAATAAAAAATAGCTTGAAATCACCACTTTCTTTCATTCCCATGTAAATAAACACAAACATACAAAAACTCTCCTGTGTAAATGAGGATAACAGGGAGACAGATCAGAGGTCTTACATCACAGTCAAACCAACCTAAAATTGCATATAAAACGTTTTTATTCTTAGATTTATTTTTTTTTTTTTTGCTTCTTTGTGCTAACACTTTCCAGTCCTCTATTAAGTGTCTTGGCCTTTATCTCCTCCTCTTTGTCTTCTCCTTCTCCTCTCCTTTCTGGACCCACCAGCAAGTCCCTTTCCACTATTAGTGGAATGCTTTTATTTCTTTTTTTAACTCTCGACTTTCCCTCTTTTCAAACTTGTGTGGGGGAGGAAAACATTTTCCTCTACCCTCTACATCCTTCTGGCTGGCCTAAGAATTACGTTGACATGAGACAGAATAACAGGAGAAAATCAAGCAAAACTTTATAATATGTATACATGAAAGAAACCCAGGAAAACTGAGCAACTCGCCAGAATGGCAGAGGTCACCACCTTAAACACCATCTTCAGCTAAATACAATGGAGGATCTTGAGGGTGGGGGGAGTCAGTTATGGGAGACTACCAGAAAAGGCACAGTAAACAAGAGTAAGGTTATTATGCAGATTTGAGTCCTTGCCTTCTACATTGATAAGAGTTTCTAGAGATAAGGTCATTCCTCTCTTCCTGGTACAGAAAGGGAGATATCTTTACAAAAGGAGATTTCCCTCATAAATGTAAATGTGTCTTACAAAGTGTAACTTTTACTTGGTTTTCAGAGCTTTTCCCCTGTCTGCAGTTTTCTGAAAAATAACCAGCCAGGTGCTGGCTCAGTGGCTTAGCAGTTAAGTTCACATGCTCTGCTTCAGTGGCCCGGGGCTTGCTGGTTCAGATCCTGGGTGCAGACCTATTCACCGCTCATCAAGCCATGCTGATGCAGCATCCCATATGGAAGAGCTACAACTCTACAACTATGATACACAACTGTGTGCTAGGGCTTTAGGTAGAAAACAGAAAAAGAGGAAGATTGGCAACAGATGTTAGTGCAGGGCCAATCTTTCTCAAAAAAATAAATAAAACCTACAAAAATAAAAACAACAGCAACAAAAATAACCAGCCAAAAATAATCCTCATGCCATGAAGACCCATCCTGAGGTGGCAAATTCTGCTCCCCTACACTTGCAAATTGCATCCCCTAAAAAAGTGATCCCACTAATTAGACAAAAACAACAGATGGTTGCTCCTTTATTTAAACAACCAGCTAAAGTAGAAAATAACTAATTCTTTGATTAAGCTTGAAGATAAGGCAATACCCTCTCTCTTCTCCCTAGTCAGGTAGGGGGATGAGAGGATAACGGGAGGCATTCTCACTGGTACAAAGCTACCAGAATAATTGTGAAATAAAGAGCTACTTATGCTCAAGCATTTGTGACAGAATTGAAAAAAAAGAATGTGTAAAGTTCACTACTTTAAAACATATAGGTGAATCATAGACAATTCGTGCTACTCTTCCAGGGCTTGGTGACATCTGGATGGAAAGTCTTCAGAAAGGGGAACAGCAAGTAGAAGTGAAGAAGCAGGAGTGTTCCTGGTAATTCAAAGCCCACAGATGTGTGATGGAGCTGAGCGAGTGCAGGAGAACATAATAGAAAGTAGGTCAGTGTTTTAATGATCTCAGGCCACCATAACAGGACAACACAACCTGGGTGGCTTAAATAACAGAAATGTATTTTCTCGTAGTTCTGGAGGCTGGAAGTCTGACATCAAGATGCCTTCAGGGTGGTTCTTGGTGAGGCCTCTCTTCCTGGTTTGCAGCTGGCCACATTCTTGCTGTGTCCTCGGTGGCCTTTCCACTGCACCAGAAGAGAGACAGCTGGCTGTCTGGTGTGTCTTCCTCTTCTCATAGGGACACCAGTCATATCAGATTAAGACCCCACCCTTATGACCTCATTTAACCTTTATTACCTCTTATAGGCCCTATCTCCAAATATAGTCACATTGGGGATTAGGGTATCAACATATGAATTTGAGGAGAACACAATTCAGTTCATATCAGTCAGATATAGTATAGTGGGGCCAGATCATGTGGTGCCTTGTAGATGGTTACAAACTCCCTGATTTTAGTGCTAGGGAGATGGGAGGTCATTGAAGAGTTCAGAGCAGAGAATAAACATTTGATAACCCCACTCTGGACCACTCTGACTTTGCTGTAAGCCGGCAAACCACAAGAGGCTGGTAGTGGGCTGGGACCGGTGGTTCATGTGATCTAATTTAAAAACAAAGCTGAGACATGGTGATGGGTTGGATGTGGGATGCAAAGAAAGAGAGGAGTCAAGGAAAACTCCTAGTTTGGGGCCTGAGCACCTCAAGGAAGGAATTTCCACTTGATATGGGAAGATTTTTAGGAGGAGCAGATTTGGGAGAGAAAGAAGTTCTGCAGTTTGATTTGGGGCATGTAAAGTCAGTGCTGCCTGCTCTACATCTAAGTAGAAATGACAGATTGGCATAATCTCTATACATCATATTTGTATCCTATCTCCTGCATTTTTATGAGTTTGTGCTGGCAGAGGTCAGGGGTGGGAAAATAGCTTAAGTTCATCCTGTTGCTGGAACTCTCAATAAGGTGTGTAATAACCTGGAGAGAGAAGCAAATTTCCAAAACTTGATAAAGAATATTTATCTGAAATCAACAGCTTTCATCATATATAATAGTAGCTTTACAATTAAAGTAAGAAACCAGATAAATTTGCCTATCACCATTATTATTACTGTCCTTTCTGCATTTCTTTAACTCTTCAAATGCATTTATAATTTACTAAATATGTTTTAAAGAAGCCTTTTGAAGGGCAGAGATTCTGGGTTGCTGGGTGCTCTACCCTTTGTTCTACAATTTCTTAAACTCCCAGTTGTAGGTAGTTTTTGAGGAATTTATGAATTTAAGTAGGTAGAGTAAAAGATGTGTGGGGTCAGGAGAGAAGAGCCACTCTGCTCTTATTTAGAAAGAATAGATGGTGATTTAAATGTTTGAGCCTAGAGACCAGATTTGAGACCCCAAATTCCCAGAGCTCACAGCTTGTGGAGGCGTCTCCTCCTGTACGTGAGTTCTGGGTCTATTTGTAAAGAGCACAAAATTCTCCAGGCCACGTAATGTAGATAGGGCATGCTAACGGTCCAGGTAGGTTCCCCATCAATGGCCCCGTATGGAGTGAACACGGCCAGGGATTAGGAGCCCTGGGCTTCATTTCTGCCGTTGTTCATAAGTGGCAAGTCCCTTGGGCAAGTCACTCAGCAATTCTAGATTCTGCTCTTCATTCCTCCTGTTGATCCAAGTTTCCAGCTGGTGTCATTTAACTTCAGCCAGAAGGACAGCCTCGAGTATTTCTTGTAGTGCACATCTGCTAGCAAAGAAACGTCTCATTTTTCATTTATCTGAAAATGTCTTTTCACCCTCATTTTTAAGGATATTTTTACTGGACATAGAATTCTAGGATGGAAGTTTGTAGTTGTTGTTTTTCCCACCACTTTAAAGCTGCCATTGATATCACTTCTTCCCTAGATGCACTGCCTCCTTTTTTCTTTTGTTGGTTTCAAATTTTCTCCTTGTGTTTGGTTTTCAGCAGTTTGGGTGTGAATTATCCAGGTGGTTTTTTTGTGTCTACCTCTTTCTAGCTTGGAGTTGCTGAGTTTTTGGAACTCTAGGTAGTTGTTTTCATCAATTTGGAAATGTTCATCCATTATATCTTTAAATACTTTTTCTGCTCCATTCTCATCATCTTCTTCTGGACCATGAATGACATGTATGCTAGAATGTTTGGTATTGCCATACAAGTTTCTGAGGCTCTGCTCATTTGCCTCAATCCCTTCTCTCTCACCTCTTTAGTTTCGAAAATATCTATAGATCAGTCTTCAAGTTATGTGTCTGTTTCTTCAGCCATCTCCAGCCTGGTATTAAGTCTATTCAGTGATTTTCCATTGAAGTTATTGACCCTTTAGGTTCCAAATTAGACATTCGATTCTTTTTAAAATTTTCGTTTCTCTGATGAGATTCTCCATTTACTCCTTAAGACTATGCCTTTCTTTAATTCTCTGAATATATTTGTACTAGTTGTTTTATCATCTTTGCCTAATAAATCTGGGTCATCTCATGGCTGCTTTTTATTTCATTTTCTGCTTTTATTCTTTGCTTGGAATAAATATACAATAAACACACAAAAAGATATATGATATCTAGTAGTATTTTGTTGTTTGCTGGACATTGTGGATGACATCTGAGAGACTGTGGATTTTGTTATGTTCCTCTACAGAGTGTTGTTTCTTCGTTGTAGTCGGCAGTTCAGTTACTGACTGCTCATCTTGAGCTTGTGTGGGTTTCCTTTTATACTTTGTTATTCAGGACCTATGGAAGACCGAAGGTATTGCCAAGCCGCTTTAGCTTGGCAAGATTCCACCTCCTACTTCTCTCTTCCCTCTGGATCTTTATGCTTGTGAGGGTGGATCCAGAGTAGGCTTCACTCTGGGGTGAGGTCCTTGCTCCCAAGACATGGCCTGTGTGGTGTTTCAGCTGGACGCCCCATTTATAGGAGGTTAGGGACATCTGTCCTCTCTGGCAAGGCCGGAAGGCCAGCATCCCTTAGCACTGTTTGGTCTCCAGTATTTCTATTCTGCTGTCAGCCTGCGGCATCCACACTCTGGTAAGCCTCTGTTGTTTCACCCTGCACATATGCAACTCAGACTTCAAGCAAGAATTTGGGGAGGACTCACACACAGTAAGAATTTGTGGGTCCCCAATCTGTACACTTCCCTTTACTCAGACCCTGATCTGCCTCCTCAACCCTGTGGCATTCCGGGCTTTGCCTGGACTCTGGCTCATTGCATTATGTTTGGGAAGGTGTCCTTAGGCAGAGCACTGGTCTGATTGTGAGGCTCACCATGCGAGTTTCCCCTATTTCCAGGGACTTTACTCTTATGTTGCCTATGTCCGATGATGGAAATAGTTGCCTCTATATTTTGTGCAGTTACAGTCTAATTTTTGGTGTGAGAACTAGTTCAATACGAGTCTCTGTCCCAGCCTCACTATTATTTATCATATTCCATAAGCCCAAATTATTTCAATAAGATGACAAGTAGAAGTAAAAGGAATGACCATTAAAAAGGAGTTAATACAATGGGAGCTGGCCCAGTGGCGCAGCGGTTTAGTCCGCGCTTGGCAGCCCGGGGTTCGCCGGTTCGGATCCCGGGCGCCTGCCGATGCACTGCTTGTCAGCCATGCCGTGGTGGCGTCCCATATAAAGTAGAGGAAGATGGGCACGGATGTTAGCCCCGGACCAGTCTTCCTCAAGCAAAAAGAGGAAGATTAGCAACAGATGTTAGCTGAGGGCTGGTCTTCCTCACAAAAAAAAAAAAGGAGTTAATACAATTATCATTAATTTTGAGTAGTAAGATCATTATATCCATAAATCCAAAAAAAAGTCTATGAAAACAAAAGAATATTTTTGATTGATAAGTTACAAAATAAGTATATAAAGTCAATAAGTTTCCCATATTCAATCAAAGAACATTTAGAGATATAGTGATAACTAGGAAGAACCATTCATAGTTGCAATGGAAATTCTAAATTAACCATCCTCAAATTCAAGCCAATGAGGAGTATTTTTTTACAAAAATAAGACATACTTTTTAAGAGAACATAGAAAAATAGTTTTCTATAAAAATAGAAAAGTTGAATAGAGAAATCAATATTCTATCCAGTTACAACCTCTTTGATAGCAGCCACTGTATCTGAGCTGTCTATAGTTATTTCTAAATCTGTGTGTTTCTATTTATAAATTTAATTAAATGAGACAAAATATCATATACAAACTAACAATGCTTCACTCCCCTAACAATGCTTACCAGAAATCATTTATGTCAATAAATTTTGACTTAAATAAGCTGAAAAATGGTGACATAGGATTGCAATGCTTGGCTATACAATAACTTATTTAACCAATTCTCATTGATAACTGTTTTGATAGTTGTCAATTTTTAGCATAATGAGAAAACTAAGGTATGCAATGATAGTAGTGATAATATTGTTCACCAAAAATTTTCCGACTCCCCTTATTCTAAGCAAAGGACGGAATGTCATTGCCTGTCCCCACTGGTAGAGTGGACGGGGTGAGTTGTTAGTAAAAATGCCATCTGTCACTTCTAAGCTACAGCATTTAATTACCAGTTCACATTCCTCAAGAGTAGCCTTTTCTCCTGCCATGAAGATGACAACATTTGAGATTAGGGTCTTAGAGTGAGGACATATGAAACAGAGTCCACATCTACCAGTAATGTTCATACAGTATAAGCAAAAAGTAAACTTTGTCATTTTTAAGACACTAAGATGTTTGCTCTCTGTTAATGCAGCATAGTCTAGTCAACCAGATCTATTCCAACTAATACAAACATCAATCTACATATTTGGTCACTATGCCAAATATCTCTTTATAATAAATACTTGGAATTGAATTTTGGATTAGACGATATATTCTTTTTATATTTTGATCCATGTTGTTGAATTATATCTTTAAAAATGTGCATGATAAAACATTATTTATGTTTAAGTATCAATATTAGAAGGTCCCCCAAAAAAGAGATTTGAAAAAAAATGAATCATTCTTAAAAGTACCATTTTAAAAATGGAGGAATTTTTTTTTTAGTATTTCATAGTGGGGATGGTATAATCTAACAAGCTAGGACTGCCTTAGTTGGTAATTTCTTGAAACAGACAGAGGGCTACAGGTCCTAATGGACGGGTGGAAAATGGCTCACTCAGGGTTATTTCATGTTGGGAAAATCTCATAAATTACATGGAATAAAGGTCATTTACCATTGATGGGGAGACGCTCCAGAGGTATTGACTGAAGCAAAAATGTAAAGAAATGGCATCTAATAGCAAGCAGATGACACCAGGAGTTCTTCCCAAAAGTCCTATCACATCCCCACTTCCTTCTTTGTCTTCAGATGCTGTTAAAGGAAATTTTGCTGGGAAATTTTGCCACACCATTACCTGAAGATCATTAAGGATTTTCCTGTAAATTGAAAATGTCCGTATTTATTATTATATGATATCCTATTTTTTACCAATTTAAAGTAAGTGGATAAATTTTATGTTCTAAGATTGGGAAGAAAAATATTAAGGAAATGTATTTATTATATTTATATCATTAAATTTGTAATATTTACTATTTTCCTCATTGATAGGTATTGTTGAAAAAGTTAATTCTTTAATTAAACAATATTTGTAATAGAAAAATGTTTTCTAAAACATAAATGCTTATAAGTTTCTTTATTTTTCCCCATACCTAAAGTTTCATATTATCTACTATACCATAGATACTGAGATGTTATTTTCCATCATTATTTTCAACTTCAGATATCTAAATTCCAGAAACATTGTTAATCAAGAGCAGATCATGCCTAGACACTGAAGGCAATCATAATCAGCTCTCTGTATGCTCCACATCAACCTACAGAATGTTTTCAGGACACTTTGGCTGCCTCCTTGAAGGCTCTGGCTCCCACTGTGCAGGTGAACATGTCATATACTAGACTCTTGGGCTCTGTAGAAGCCAGGATATCAGCATGTGACCTAACCCTGACCATTCAGACCTTAGAGAGTGTGTTCTGGGAGCCTCTGGGAAAGGTTTCCTCCCAATAAGAATATATGAATTTGGATTTTTTTTCACATTGATGCCTGGAACTCAAAGAACACGCACAAGCAGGAATCTAATAAATGAAGAACACCACCACAGAAATACGTAAAATGATATCCTTGATATCATAATGGAGCCTTTGTAACAACTCTGAAACTGCTGATTTCAGGACTTCATATTGGTTGAAATAATAAATGTCTTTATTCTTTAAACAACTCTTAGTTAAGTGCTTGTCATTTGATACCTGAGGCATCCTAACTGAGAAATTCATCAGTCTGTGTAGTATCCGTGTGTTTCATCTTTGGCAATCTGATAATCAAAGTTACCTCTCTTTTGTTTTCATTTGTAAGTTTTTGAGTAAATTACTAATGGAGTACCCAAATATAGAAATATATGCCAACATTTATATAAATATACTTAAACACATTATTACTTCAATATATACCAAATTCTTTTCTGTCCTCATTCTAGCTTGTTTCTTTCTTTTTTTTTTTGGTGAGGAAGATTGGCCATGAGCTAACATCTGTGCCCATCTTCCTCTATTTTGTGTGTGGGATGCTGCCACAGAATGGCTTGAGAAGTGGTGTGTAGGTCTGTGCCCAGGATTTGAACCTGCAAACCCCAGGCCACCGAAGCAGAGTGCAGGAGCTTAACCACTATGCCACTGGGTCAACCCCTTGTTCCTTTCTGTTTGGTCTTTTATTTTTACACTTAAATCTTTAATCCACCAGGAACTGAGTTTCATATAAATAAATAAATGAATAAGATATAGTTCTAGCTCTATATTGTCTCCAGATAACTTGCAATTTGCCACAAAACCAATTATCAAATATTCACTATTTCCAAACTCATTTGGAATTTTTTCTTATCATGTTGTAAGATTTCTATATATACTTGGGTGAATTTCTGTTTTTCTACTCTGATTTATGAATCTATCTTTCCATTCAACTACCTATAATATACAGTTTTAATTATATTTTATATTAAAAGATTTGATAAGTTGGCAAATGGAATATAGATATAAAGGAGTAGCAGAAATATATGATTTTATGATTATTTTAAACAAATATACATTTAATATATAGTAATATATATAATATAGGATGTATACTTATAATTATAATATATATTATTATACATAATCATATGTTATACATGTAATATACATTATCTATAAAATTATTTTATTAATCCTTATGAATAATCTAAAAAGTAAGGGGCAAGGGAGAAAAAGGTACATTTAATAAGAAAAGTAAAAAACTATTAAAGAGAATCATCAGGTGCAGTGGCTGAATGATGACTCCCAAAGATATCAGGTCCTGATCCCTGCATCCTGTGACTGTTACCTCCTCATAAGGTAAAAATTTTGTAAATGTGATTAAACTAAGAATTTTTAGATGAGATTATCCCGGATTATCAGGGTGGGCCCAAATGCAATCGTAAGAGTCCTTTTCCCCCCCAGCTTTATTGAAGTATTATTGACCAGTAAAAATTGTATATATTTAGATTGTAAACATAATGTATGTTTTTTAACGTGTGCAAACAGATGATTTAATATACGTATACACTGTGAAATGATTACCACAATCAAGTTGATTAACACATCCATAACCTCACAAAGTTACCTTCTTTTTGTGTGTGTAGTGAGAACATTTAAATCTATTCTCTTAGCAAATTTCAAAAATACAATACAGTATTATTAACTATAGCTGTCATGCTGTACATTAGATCCCCAGAACTTATAACTGAAAGTTTATATCCTTTGACCAGCATGTCTCCCATTTCCCACATCCCTGCCCCTGGCAGCCACCATTCCATTTTCTGGTTGTAAGAGCTCAGCTTTTTTAGATTCCACATATAGGTGAGATCTTGCAATATTTGTCTTTCTGTGTCTGGCTTACTTTTCTTAGCATAATGCCCTCTAGATTCACTATGTTTTCACAAATGTCAGGATTTCCTTATTTTTTATGGATGAATAATATTCCAGTGTCCTTATAAGTGACAGGTGGAGATAGATTAGACAGATACCCAAAAGAGGAGAAGGACACATGAAGATGGATGTGGCCACAAGTAAAGGAATGCCTGCTTCCACCAGACTCTGGAAGAAGTGAGGGAGGATGCTCCCCAGAGCCTCCAGAGAGAGGAAGCATGGCCCTGTGGATGCCTTGATTTTGACTCGATGAAACTAATTTCAGACGTCTGGTCTCCAGAATGTGAAAGAATACATTTTTGTTGTTTTACGCTACCAAGTTCATGATAATTTATTACAGCATCCCTGAGAAACTAACACATCAGGAAATCATAAGCTGAGAAATTCCTCTGATGCAGAAGCTTAAGTGTGTACATTGACAGAAAAACAAGAGCCCAAAACCCAGACAGTGAGCAGTTCTGGGATGCTTCAGTTCAGAGAATCATATGCAATATCAGGCTAGGAAACTGAGATACTCAGCCACTGTCCTTTTCCCTTAACCCCTTCACCCAAGTTGGGTCCAGCAATAGCAACAAAAGCAAATGAGATGATCGGCTCTGGATTTGAGCAGAAAGTGTGGGCATTTGAGAGGAAGTCCACAGAAGTTGGGAAGTACATCTAGTGGCTGACCACACAAAGGCAGTCCCCATGTCTAGAAAACTAGCCACTAATGCAGCATCTGGCCATTCATTCCCAGATCATAATCAGGGGAGTCAGGGTATATGTGATAATTAGAAACACGCAGCAAGAATTGAGGAAGGGGTCCAGCAGCCAAGATGAACACACAACCAGAAATCCATAAATATTTGAAGACAAGAAACATCAGAAAAAGATAATTCTAAAATATATCCAACAAAAAAATTAAACATTAGGAGATAATGTAGAAGATTTTAAAAACATAAAATTAATATCCTCTGATACCAAGAAGTGTAGAGGTAGTCTAGACCGACGTTAACTAAAACAAAGCTTTTGTAACATTAAAATACACTTAAATAACGATAGGGTAAATTTTTATTCATTTCCCTTTTTCCCCCCACAATTCTCCTATTTCACAGTTTAAAAATACACTTCAAAATTATTTTATTAAGTTACCAAAACAGCTCCATTTAATTTTCAATCATCTCTTGTCACATCTATTATTTTTTCCCTTAAAATACTTTCAGGTTGCCATTTTTCCACTGCAATCAGTATGTAATCTTCAAGCCTGCCCATATTACATTTTTCCTCTAGGATTATTTAGTTATTTGCTGTTCTGCTTCTCAACATGTCCCAAAACAAAATGTATTCATTTAAGTGGTATCACTCAAACGTTGATGGCAACACTGTAGGCATGTTAATACAGAAACAGGTGACCAAAACTGTAGAAATTTATTTAACATGTTTACTCAACATGATTACTCTGAAAATATATGTAACTAAAAGGCTGATATTAACAGCATCCAAATTTGATAATGTATTGCATTTATTTTGCAAAGAGAAAATATTTCAAGATTAATTATACAATGCATTGATTTACAGTGATTCAGCTTTGATTTAATCTAGAATATATACTTTAAAGTTAAGACATTTTTCATCTTAAAATAAAAATTATTCTTTAGTAATGTAATCTATTGTTAACAATATTTATGCACTGACAGTGGGCAATATAGAAATTATGGAACTCTGGACATATTAAATTGACTTACATTCTAAACTATTTAAATTTTTGCAAGAATAATTGTTAGTCTATCTGCTTATATGATAAAGATTTTTAAAATCATTTATATATATTTTACTTCTTCTGTGGTGACTGTTGCCTGAGCCAATTATACCCTTCAGAATTACAAGAAGGAAGAGAAACGTGAAGGGGAAGGAGGAAGAGGAAGAGAAGGAGGAGAAGAGAGGGTTTTGGAGAAGGGCCAATATGACAAAATGAATGTATTTTCACTAGGCCCACTGCCATTTGAAAAGAAAGAAGATGTCTTCATCCTTCAAAAGACCAGCTCAACTACTACTATTCTTTTCTAAAGGACCTTGTGACATTACAGGAAGCAAAAGCTAATCCAGGACAAATGGGACTTGGTGAAAATATTTTTAAAAATTATATAATAGATATTTTTGGACAAATTTGTTTCTGCAAACGTTGATGTGGGAAAACTTGATTTGACAAAATAATGGTCCCCAAAAAACACAGTGGCAGAAGCTATAAATGGTAAAAATTTAATATGGTCAAAACTGGCAAAAGGGGAGACCAGTGAAGGCAATTGAAGTTGGTCTGAAGAAAGACGATGGTAAATGAGGGTGGTGTTAGTAAGAGATGGAAAACAGTAAAGAGAATTGAGAGATTTCTTTAAGGTAGAAAGTCCAGGTTTCATGATGGAATAGACGTTGAGAATAAGGAAGGGAAAAACAACAATTGATTGAGTAGATGATGGTGTCATTGAAGAAACATCAGCATTAATGATGTAGAGTTTGCTCTCTTTACTTTTTAAAAATTTTTGTTCCTTTTCTTTGGTGTTGGAGAAAAGGATTCTAAAAACTGTTACTACACTGTCATCTTTCAAGTGACTAGAAAAGAAGTGTATGCTCTAATAAGTATTTCTGGGACAAATGCTTGATTATTTCTTGATGAATAAAATAAGAACTCTACCATACATTTTACATAAAAATAAAGTATACCCAAATTAAAGAGATGGAAAAGGTGAAATGCATTTCGTAGCATAAGCACATTGAAAAACTGATAAAAGAGCACTTGAAAAACTAAATCTCATGAAAAGTAAAATTCTATACATTTAAAAAGAATAAAAACGTAAAAGCAAATATAAATTGTCAAAAACTATTATAATGTAATATATGTGTGTGTGTCTATATACTTTTAAATAAGGAGCAGGGCATGAACATCTAACACAAAAGAAATATTACAGGGGACAAAAATATGTGAAAAAAATTAACCAGATTGATAATTTTTGAAAGCAGAGAATAAAATTCCATTTAACCATTTACCTAAATGTTTTTAGTTGATAATATCAAGCATATGAAAGGCATATAGGAAAGATATCTTTCTATAGTTTCAGAGGAAGATGGTGAATAGCATAAATTGGTACAATTCCTCTGGGGTAATTAATAATATTTCCCAAAAGCTTCAAAATTATTAGTAAAAGAGTACTATAATCTAAGGAAACAGTAAGGATCTGTGCAAATATTTTTCTACACATAACTTGGTCATCATTTTATTCAAAATTTTTGTAAAATGGAAACAAAACATTCTAATAACATTAAGATTGCTCAAATAATTTTATCCATATATGGACTAGAAAACAGTCATTTTAAAATGTATTTGAGGGATATATAACAAAATTGGAAAAGGTTTTATAGGTTGTAAATTGTTTGTAGAGAAAGACTAATCCCATTTTCTGAAAATAATGAATATATTATGTGTTATGCAAAGATGCGAGAAGAGCATGTCTCAAAATTTTAAATGAGACGAACGTAAACAAATAGTGTAATATGAAAAAAAGAGAAGGCTATTGTTTTTTCATCTGTAACTAAACCAGGACTTGTAACTTTCTTCTTAATACTATGTTATCCAAATTTTTAAAAATAATGTCATAGAGCCAGCCCAGTGGCGCAGCGGTTTATTTCGCCCTTGGCAGCCTGGGGTTCGCGGGTTCGGATCCCGGGCGCCTGCCGACACACTGCCTGTCAGCCATGCTGTGATGGCGTCCCATATAAAGTAGAGGAAGATGGGCACAGATGTTAGCCCAGGGCCAGTCTTCCTCAGCAAAAAAAAGGAGGATTAGCAACAGATGTTAGCTGGTCTTCCTGACACACACACACAAATAATAATAATAATGTCATAATATTTTTGGTTTGTTTTGAAATTGATTGATGCTTGCTACTGAAGCTTTTTGTCTATTCTGAGAAGTAAGGTAACTTCTGCTAATGTAAATTTCACAGAAATGTTAGAAGGAGGATTTTTTCCCCCTGCGTAAAATGTTTGCAAATCTCCAACCTAATTCCTGGAATAGGTGATCAGTACTGTGTTTATCTTCCAGGTGACCTCTTGGTTGCTGCTGTTGGCAAAATGATATGCATGGTACTTGTTAGATTCCTAAGCTAGAATCTATTATGTAGTAACTCTACATATTTAAATAAAATATAGGATTCTTGTGCTAACAGATCTTACTAACCAATATACAGGAACATATTTGTATTATTCATGCTGAAATTAGAAGTTCTTAAAGCACTTTTCCTCCACAAAAATTAACAAATTTTGACAAGCCCTTCACTATAAAAGAACCACCAAAATGAGTATTTAGCACACATCCTGGAGAAGCACCCCTGCTGTCTTGGACAACCTGGTGTCTGTTGCCTTCCTGCTCTGCTCTGTGACCTTGGACAAGTTACTTATTAGGTCCAGGCATTGTTTGAAACCCTCTACAAATATTATCTCACTTAATGATCAGAATAATTCTACGATGTAATTATTTTTGTTACACCTATTTTACAGATCAGGAAAATGAGGATGAGAAAACGAGAAAGATAAGTGAAGTGCCCGTAGTCACGCATCCTGGGAGAATACTCGTTTCTGTGGCATAAAGTACACAGTAATCCACTCTACAGTGGAAAGGATATTTAGAAGAGGCTTCACCAAAGAATCATCCTTCCCTTGAGAATCAAGAGTGAAGGACATAGTTCCTCAGGCGGCAGGGGCTCTGAGGCAAATTAGTCACGTGGAACAGGATTATCATTCGAGAAAGATGCCCTTCTCTTTTTTCATACTACATTCTTTGTTCTATCTTATCCTTTTTCATGACCAAATATGAATATGTATGCAACTTCTTTCCAATCATATCCATTTTCATATCTCAGAAGCACTTTAAATTCAGGATGTTGAAAATTACAATTATCATCGTGATGAGTGGCCTCCTCTCCAAATCCATCCCTCTTCCTGTGCTTCGTATCTCAGTGAACAGCACCACCATCTAAGGTGTTGCCCAGGCCAGAAAGCAAGTGGAATCATCCTTAACTTTTCTCAGTCCTTCACCGTCTATTTCCAATCAGTCACCAAGTCCTATTTATTCTACCTGCTAATTGCCTCTCAAGGCCATCTACTTTGACCAAGTCTGAGAGGGCCAGCCTGGTCTACTTGTTAGAGATAGTGGTGAAGAGTGGTCCAGGCTCTTTCCAACTGACCAGACATCTGCTGTGGGCCTGCAGCCTCCCTTGAGGGAATGCTTTCTGTTCTGTTCCTAATGCACAGATCCTCCAATTGCAGGCCCTACTGAAGTGTCCGTCTAGCTAGGAGTAGAGTAGTTTTAATTACTTTAAATGTTGTTTTCACCTAAAAGATGTGAGATAGTCATTCCATTGCCTAAGCAGTTATAATAATTTTAATGCATTTTTATTTCATAGAGTTTCCTTTAGCTTGGGTCTCTGTAGATTCTGTTGAATATTTTTTGAATGACATTTTGTTTATAGACAATTACTTTAAGAGCAGTACAGGTCAACTTCTATCTTTCTTGATCAACTTTGTTTCCAAAAGAGGTTGGAAAGAAGGTACTTTCTTCTTAAAAGCATTTTTGCTTAGAATACACTGGCCTTACCTCGAAGATTACTAAGTAGTGCACTATATTGTTGGTTCACTCCACTGATCCTCAGAGGGCAGCAAATCAATTTTCCAAGGATCCTACTGGTTTGACTTTTTGGAGATGTGCATGATGCTTCTTGTTTTTCTGAATCTTACCTGACAGCTTGCACTGCTTAGTGATCCAAAAGGGAAGAGCATGCTAGGAGGAGGTGTGAACCAGGCTACCCCCCGAGTCTTTGCATAGGCACAGCTGCGGTTATAGGGCAGTGGCTATTTGGCTACTTTTTCCATCTCCTATACCCTTGACATGGAGCTCCCCTGTGGATATACATAATCAGACTGATTAGCTCTGAGTCCAAATATTCTACTGTCCTGAATTGACATCTGTGGTTTTTGTGATAACAATAAACCTCGGCTTAATAACATGAATTCTGAAAAGAAAACAATTGCCTACCCTTCTCTGACAATCAGACTTTGTCTACATCACCCTCAGATACTGCGGTAGAGGGTCCTTCCAGATCAGAGACTAACCCAAAATGACCTACTACAAATTCTTCTGCAGGCACATTTATTTTAATGCTCTCCCTCCTTCCACTGCTGCAGCTGCCCTTCATTTACATCCAAAATTTACCTTCCTTTCTCTTTCTCCAGTCTAGCCCTGCTTCTCTTTGAGGGCTTGGTTGTTAAAAATTGAAATTGCCAGACATGAAGTATTTTAAATTTATGTCAGAGCTCCTTAAGAAAATGCTTTCTGCATGCCTAAGCATGAGGCGTGCATAGTTTTCTCATGGAGTCTTTGTTCAGACATTCTCCTTTGCTCCTGAGTATTATGACAAGATTCCTGGTTTCTGTGGGAGCTGCAAAAATTCTAGTGTAAATGCCATTACCCAGGAGAATGTCTTCCTTAGTTATAAATCAGTCATATGAAGAAAGAATCTCTCTTTGGCCAACGAAGTGGGTGTATGATTAATGACTCACCATGACTCCCCCTTTGGCTTTCCATTACTGGGCTCTCTGTAGTAATGCTAGGATGTGAGGGGATGAGTCCTCAGTCTCACCTGTCTCATGCCCATGAAGACTGGTCCTCCACAAGACAAATCAGATAGTAAGACACCAAAAGGGGTGGGGGAAGGTGGGAAAGGAAAGAGGTCACTCAAGGTAGTCAATGAAAAGTTTTATATTTCCTCAGCAGTGCCTTTCCCATTGTGTTAATTTATAAGTATTTAATTGACAAGCAAAAACAAAAACAAAATAAGAAAAACAAAACTTAAAACACAATTAAAGAATATCTTCTCTCTCTTGTACAGGTAGCCAAAAAGTGAAATACTTGGGCACTTCACCTTCTCAACAAGAAGTATTTCCAATTTGAAAATGCCTGATTTATTTACTTTTTGCAGTGACCTCTCTCTCTCTCCTCTGTTGACATTAATCTGAATTAGTTCCATGTATGAATCACTGGGATGTATAGGATGCCACACAGATGCACACAGTCTGTGGAATATCTACAAAGAAGCTTGCACGTGTCGCACAGTCCTGAATATAGGCTGCTTTCCCCAATGAGCACAGAGTATTTAAAGCAGGCTATAAAATTGTCACAGTTTATAAATCAGTGAAATTAGTGCTGAAGCTCATTGAATCTATATGAAAACGGTACCATCTGTAGTTGACATGCACATATTCTATAAGGGGAAATATGGAGTTATTTGTGTGACCAATTGGTGCACTGTAGCTTGATTCTGGCAACAATTCACTATGTAAAGACCACCCAACTTCACATGAGTACTTTAACTGGAGAACCAATGTTCTCATTGGAATTGAAATCAGAATTTACCCAGAGGTGGAGCTGCAGGTACCTAAATTTATTAACTCTAATAGAAAGAGATACAACCAAAGTCACATGTTAAAAATTAGATATCACTTTTTTTTCTTGTTGTATTCAAAAGTTTGCTGGTATTTTTTGTGACTTCACCTTTTATCTGCTTCCCACTTATATCTGGTTTGATTGGTATATATAGCAAATGGGGGAAGCCCTATACTCTTAAATTTTACCTATATTTTAAAATCCAACTTATGTATTTAGACTCTTGAAAAATATGGTATCTGGAGCAATGGTGCAAGGAATTTTAGAATCAAGCTGTCAACAGGGAGGAATCACAGATGTTGAATTGGTTGCATATAATTGACTAAGCCATAAAAGCATCTAATACATGTCTACTTCTCTATATGGAACTGATTTCAGCCCCCAAATAGTTATGTCTTTAAATTTTACATTGAATAACTCATTTTTAGACTCACATTATAAAATTACAGATAGTTTTACCATAAATTATTTTGTCTCCATAAAAGTGGAAAATGCTTAAATACAATGATGCCTCATAAAGCATCTATTTAAAGAAAATGGATGTTATGAAAAAACAGCATTGATAATTAAAACATCATAAATTTAAATGTTGAGATGATCATTGTATAAGGTCATACAATAGCAAGATATGAATGAATGTCTTATTGTTTTGGGCATAATTGTCAATGAAGTTGCAAGTATGGGTGATATAAGATATGTTTTGGCTCTCCTACTGCCTTCAAGTGTATCAACAATTACTCTCTCCCCTTCCTTTTTAAAACACATTTTTACTTACTGCTCACCTTGTTTTGATGAAACATTAGATGGTCTCTTAGCACATCATTGTTTATAGTATACCTTCTTATCGATAAGTCACTTATATAGTACTTTCTATAATTTTAAATCAGTGGATTATAAAAATCCAGGAAAAGAATCCACTTCTTATCTCTGCTTGCTATTCAGAGTTCTCTCTCCTATCATTGATGCATCACTTCAGGCAGGGGCCATCATATCTGTGCAGATTCTTTCTGTGATATAGAGTTCTAAAAATTAACAAGGGTTAATTAACAAGGTAAAATGTGTCAAAGTACTCTAGAACTAGTTTTTCCATATTTGAATGGTCTTGACATATTTTTGCACCCTAAAGTATCTCTAGATTTTGACAAATAGGAGATATTGGGGAATTCTATACTTTATTAAAGATTAGGCAGAAGAAAATGTACATGACCTAGAGTGGAAACTCACATTGTACTTGCTTGATAAATCCCAACCCACTTAAATGCAACTGCCCTCCTTTGCCTGTATACATGAAGATGACTAGCTTGGGGAAGAGCCTACAGCCCTGTGAACTGGTGCCTAAATTAAGAAAGAATGACCTAACTGGATCCTTAATCTAGACTATTGTTCATAGTATATTTCTTTAGTTCATTAAGTCTCCAGTTCTCCCCAATCAATATTCTATACCTTCTCTTCAAAACTTTAGCATCATCACCCTACTCATTCTCAGCTATTAACTTACTTCCTAATTCATTGAAAAACAGTTGAAGAAATAAGACTTCTACAACCTCCCGCCACCACATCTACCTGTCTTTTCCCACTTACCCAGCTTCTCTTTTCTTACTTTGATTGAACTGTCTGTGCTCCCAGTTATGGTCAAATTCTCTAATTGTGCACTAGATCTCATACCCTCTCACTTACTCAAAGTCATCACTTCAGCTAATATTCTCATCCTCTCCTGTATAGTCACTTTTCCTAGGTCCACTGGATGTTTCCTACCAGCATTCAAACATTATCTCTCTTAAGTTAGAAGAAATAAACAAAATCCTTACTTGACCCCATTACCTTAGTAATATTCCATTTCTTTCTTTAGTTTTAAAGTTAAACTCCTCAGAAGGATCATACCCATGTGCTACCTTCAATTCTACACCTCCCACAATTCTTGAACCTACTCCAATCCAGCTTTTCCAAACTACTCCATCAACTAATGCCTTGAACATTTGTAAATCTTTTATTTTTATAGAAATGGCGTAACTCTAACTGTATATCTATATCTATCTGTAGAAGCCACATTAATATACATATAAAATATTTGACATTTTAATATTACAAATAATGTTTGACATTATTTGAATGTAATGTTCAATCGTCATCTCCCTTAACTCTTTCTGCCCTTGACTTTCATGACACTAAATTCTCCCAGTTTTATTCTTACCTCATTAGCCATTCCTTTTCAGCTACTTTGCCAGTTCCTCCTGATATTCTTAACCATTTAATTGGAGTGATCCAGGACTTGTTTGGTACAACAATCTCTTCTCTACCAAAATTTGATAATTTTATCTAATCTCATATCTCTGAATATCACTCGAGTTTCTGTTACCAACGTGGATGTCTCTACTGAACTCCATGCTTGTAGATGCAGCTGCCTTTTCAATATTTCCATTTGAAATATGAATTCACTTTTCAGCTTAGCATACCAAAAACTAAATTCTTGATTTACCCTGTATCAAAATGTATTCCTCCCACAATTTTCTACATATTTTGCCAATTTTTTGGACTAAAATCTTCGGTAATTATTGACTGAGCTCTTTCTCTTACCACCACCAATGTTAGCAATACTGGTGTGAACTGCCATTATTTTTCAGTTGGATTACGCAAATCACCCCCTAGCTGGCTGCCTGTCTTCCACACCTGCCCCTCTCAAGTTCATTCTCATGACCTCATCCAGAGTATTGTTTTAAAACATAAGTTTGTACGGAGACTATGGGATTGAAAGAATAATAAAGGAGTATTATGAACAACTTTATGCCCACAAATTTGATAACCTAGATGAAATGGACCAATTCCTCGAAAGATACAATTTGCCAAAACTTACACAAGAAGAAAAAGACTATCTGAAATGGCCTATATCTGTTAAGGAAATTGGATCAATAATTAATAATCTCAAAAAAAAGCACCACACTCAGATGGATTCTCAGATGGTAGTAAATTCTACCAAATATTTAAGAAAAAAATATACCAATTATCTACAATCTCTTTTGGAGGAAAAAAGAACATGAAATACTTCCTAACTCATCTATGAGTTACCTTACATCCACTACAACCAGCATTACACTAATACCAAAACCAGACAAAGGCATTACAAGAGAGAAAACTGCAGTCCAATACTTCTCATGAATGTAGATGCAAAAATCTTCAACAGAATATTAGGAAATTGAATACAGTAATATTAAAAAGAAATATACACCATGATCAAGTGGGATTTATGCCAGATGTGGAAGGCTAGTTCAGCATTTGGAAATCAAATAATGTAATCCATCACATCAACAGACTAAAGAAAAAAATAACATGATTACATCAATAGATGCAGAAAAAGCATTTAATAAAAACCAATACTCATTTATGATAAAAACTCTCAGCAAACTAGGAAGAGAGGGGGACTTCCTTAATTTGATAAAGACTATCTACAAAAATGTACAGCTAATATCATTCTTAATGATGAGAAACTCAAACTTCCCAGTCAGATCAGGTACAAGGCAACATGTCCCCTGTCACCACTCCAGTTCAAAATTGAACTGGAAGTTTCTGGCTAATAGAATAAGACAAGTAAAGGAAATAAAATGTTTAGTTTGGGAAGGAAGAAGTAAAACCTTGTTTGCAGAGGACATGATCATCTGTGTAGAAAATCTGAAAGAATTGGCAAAAGAACTCCTGGATCTGATAAGTGATTATAGCAAGGTTGTAGGATACAAGGTTAATATATAAAAATGAATTATTTTCCTATATACCAGCAATGAACAAGTGGAATTTGAAATTAAAAACACACTACCATTTACATTAGCACCTCCCGAAAATGAAGTACTCAAGTATAACTCTAACAAAATATGTACTAGATCTATATGAGGAATGCTATAAAACTCTGATAAATGAAATCAAAGAAGAACTAAAGAAATGGAGAGATAGTATATTTTCATGGATAGGAATACTCAATATTGTCAAGATGTCAGATCTTCCCAACTTGATCTATAGATGCAACGCAATCCCAATCAAAATCCCAGTAAGTTATTTTTTGGATATTGACAAATGGATTTTAAAGTTTATACAGGGAGGAAAATGACCCAGAATAGTCAACACAACATTAAAGGAGAAGAACAAAGTTGAGAGATTGACACTACCCAACTTCAAGACTGACTATAAAGCAACAGTAAACAAGACAGTGTGGTATTGGTAAGAGAATAGACAAATAGGACAATGGAACAGAATAGAGAGCCCAGAAACAGACCCACATAAATAGAGTCAACAGATCTTTGACAAAAGAGCAAAGACAATACAATAGAGCAAAGACAGTCTTTTCAACAAATGGTGCTGGAACAATTGAACAGGTATATGCGAAAAAAATGAACCTAAATACAGAATTTATACCCTTTACAAAAATTAACTCAAAATGGATCACAGACTTAAATGTAAAAGGCAAAACTATAGAACTCCGAGAAGATAACATAGGGCAAAACCTACATGACCTTGGATATATGGCAATGACTTTTAATTATAACTCCAAAGTCATGATCCCTGAAAGAAATAATTGATAATTGATTCATTAAAATTAAAAAATTCTGCTCTGTGAAAAACAGTATCAAGAGAATGAGAAGACAACCCACAGACTGGGAGAAAATATTTGCCAAAGACACATCAAATAAAGGACTATTGTTCAAAATATACAAAGAGTTCTTAAAACTTAACAATAAGAAGACAAAAAACACAATTTCAAAACCAGCCAAAGACCTTAACAGACACCTCACCAAAGGAGATATAGAGGTGGTAAACAAACATATGAAAAGATGCCCCACCTCATACGTCATCAGGGAAATGCAAATGAAAACAACAATGAGATACTACTAGCATCTATTAGGAGGACCAAATTCTGGAACACTGACAACACCAAATGCTGATGAGGATGTGGAGCCACAGAAACTCTCATTTGTTACTGGTGGAAATGCAAAATGTTGCAGCCGTATTGGAAGACATTTTGGTGGTTTCTGAAAAAACTAAACACCCTCTTATCATATGACCCAGCAATCATGCTCCTTGGTATTTACCCGAAGGAGTTGAATACTTAAGTCCATACAAAAATCTGCACATGGATGTTTATAGCAGCTTTATTCATAATTGCCAAAACTTGAAGCAATGAGTGTCTTTCAGTAGGTGAATGGATAAATAAACTGGGGTACATCTAGACAATGGAATATTATTCAGTGCTAAAAAGAAATGAGCTACCAAGCCATGAAAAGACATGAAGGAAACTTAAATGCATAATACTAAGTGAAAAAAGCAAATCTGTAAAGGCCACATACTGTATGATTCCAACTATATGACATTCTGGAAAAGGCAAAACTATGAAGACAGTAAAAAGATCAGTGATTACCAGGAGTCTCAGGGTGGGAGGAGGGATGAATAGGCAGAGCACAAATGACTTTTAGGGCACTAAAAATACTCTATGTGATGCCATGGTGATGGAAACATATCATTATACATTAGTCCAAACCCATAGAATGTACAACACAAGAGTGAATCTTAATGTAAACTATCAACTTTGAGTAATTGTGATGCGTCAATGCAGATTCATCAATTGAAACAAATGTACCTCTTTGACGGGGTTGTTTATAATGGAGGAGGCTAAGCATGCGTGGGGGCAGGGGGCATACAGGAAATCTCTCTACCTTCCTCTGATTTTTGCTGTGAACCTTAATCTGCTAAAAAAAATAAATTCTTAATTAAAAAATACACAAATTTGAGCATCCCATTTGATTACTTAATATCATCCACAGTTGTCTCATCTTATTTTACTTTATTTGAATTAAAGGTAAAATATTTATAATGACTTACAGTACCTTATACCATCTGGCCCCATAATACCTCTCTGGCCTCATTTCCTACCCCTCCCTCTTTTGCCCACTCTGTACCAGCCACAATTGCTTCCTTGCTATGCCTTAGAGCTCAGAAGCAGTTCTGCCTCAGATCACTGCACTTGTCATTCCATCTGCCTGGAATGCACTTCCCAGATGCCCTGCATGCAGCTTTCTTGCACTCCCTACATGTATGCGGGAGGCAGAATAATGGTCCCTCAAAGATGTCTGTGCCCTCCTAACTAGAATTTGTGCATATGTTACCTTACATGGCAAGAGGGACTTTGCAGATATGACTAAGTTAAGCATTCTGAGATGGGAAGATTATCCTGGGTTATCCAGACATGCCTAATCTAATCACAAGGATTTTTATAGAGTTAGGTAGTTAGAGTCACAGAAAGATATGTGACCATGGAAACAGATGTCAGAGAGAGGTTTGAAGATGTTATGTTACTGGTCTTGAAGTTGGAGGAAGAAGCCTCATGCCAAGGAATGCTGGCAGCCTCTAGAATCTGGAAAGGCAAGGAAATGGATTCTTCCCAAGAGCTTCCAGAAGGAACACATCCTTGCTGACACTTTAGCCTAGTGAAAGTGATTTTGGACTGTGCTTCTGTGATTCTGACTTCTAGAACTATAAGATAATAAATTTATGTTGTTTAGGCTGAAAGTTTTCTGATAACTTGTTACAGAAGCAATAGGAAACCAATACAAATTATTTGTTGAAAACCTTTTGTGACTACTCCATTTAAAATTATAAGTGCTTCTTCCTACCTTCTGTGCCCTATTTTCATGCTTTATTTTTCTCTTATCAGTTATCACCGTCTGACATTTTACTTATTCTCTTTCTACCCCATCCTACTAGAATCTATGTATCCATGAAAGCAGAAATACTATTTAGTTACTGCCACTGTGTCAGCACCCAAAACAGTACCAGACTCACATGCTTGCTCAGATCACATTTATTTTATGAATGATGAGTATGAAGGAAGAAGGAATTCACGGACTCTTAGTTCATCAAGTGGAGAGGCACTGCTTTGCCTTCTGTGCTGCTCCCTTTCTTTATCAGCACTGGTACCTTTCTGGGCTTTGCTATGTTCTGTCTGTACTCTTACAATGGCACATGCAACATAGTTTTATATTTAGTTATTTATGTTCTGTCTTTGTGTTAATTCTGGAAGAGCAGGACCATACTCGTCTTTGCAGTACACATCCAATCAGAATGCCAGGCACATGGTAGTTTCTCCAAGCGTGGCCAACTGGTGCATAAGTCAACACTGTTTGTGCTCATACAAAAAAGGCAATGCCGTCTACTAAAAAGATTCCCTCAACCTAGAAATCAAGTGTAGGTTCTAACAATCCCTAGCCATAATATCCTAGACAACTCACTAATCCTTTCTGAGCCTCCCTTTCATTAACTATAACATGAACCCTATGTCACAGGGTTATTATAAGGTTCATGTGAATTAATGTATATGTTATTTCTCTGTGAATTATAAAGCACTATAAAATTACAAGCTCATAATATAATAGCCCCAAATTGAGTAGGAAGCAGTTTGGTGTCTATTGATGGATATCTCCTTTATGTAGAAATCTTTTTAGATTTTTTATCAGTCACACTCACTACCATGGCCTTAACTTCCAAATATAAATTGATGACAGTCAAAGCTAGATCTCTATCCCTGAGTTTTCTCCTAAGTTCTGGAATAGACATGGACTTCTGCCACTAAATGAAGTGGTGAAAGTCGACATGGCTGAAATGCAGCCAATTGACATCTATCAGTTCTATATACTATTGAACAAATCTTTACTGTGTTACTATAATGTGCCAGGTAATCTGCTGTGGGCAATAAAGAGTCCTAGCAGTAGAGTGCCATGACCATTTGTGCTTCAGAAGGACCACTCAATAGATTTGTGGAGGTTGGATTTAATGGTCAAGCCAAAGGCGTGATGATCCATTAGGTGCTCTTATAGTCATCGAAGGAGGAGGTGATGATTCTGCTAACTAAAGGCATCCTTAATATGGATTTATTGGAGTGAACTGCACTTGAGAAAATAAAATATACAGATTTATTGTTCAGGAATGTAAGTGAGGCAAAAGGATGAATTAAAAATCACTCCCAAGATTCTAGCTTGGGTGGTTAGGTGGTTAGTGACATTAGCTATGACAGAAAGTACAGGAGAGGGCACTAGCTTAGGGGGAAGATCACTAGTTTAATATATGACAAGCTATTTTCGTACATTGACTTGGGGCATCTCAGGAGCATATACAATAATCCACTCATGTGTAGACAGTGGATAAATGGTAAGGCTTTTTAATTCTTTCTGAAGCACTGCTGGGCTAACTTGTATTGGCAAGCCCTTAGTTTTGATGAGTGGAGTAGACATTTCCCTCCAAGTCATCACATTGAAACATCCAAGTGTTAGAGGATAAAATTGGAGAAGTGACATTATCCTCTTAAGTGATTTGTTAAAATATGTTTAGTGTCCAGTGGCAGATTTTCATCTTTCTCGTTAGTGAAGAAACTTAAGCATTAGCACTCCCAAAGGGCCTTTCCACCAACTCTGATAAGCACTTAAGTAACTGTCCTCCATGAAGCATTGCAAATAGAACCATGACAACACATCATAATGAAAAAGTGTGTCATCTATTGATTTTCTAGCTACCACTGGATCTTCATTAACACACATTGTAGATACTTTTTCTGCAATCTCACGTCATTTTTCTAGGCTAAATGTATTTTAGAGAGAAGCTATGACAGATCTGATGTGACAAGCACTGTTTTGCAATTACTGTGTTTCTCTGACAATGGCATCCTCTAATTCACACTCATGACATTCTTGTGCATGTAGGATTATTAGCAATTATGTTTTAGATGAGAAAACTGAATCAATGAGTGAAGTGACAATCAAAGTAAGAGTATTGGCTGTGAAGCCAACAGACTTAAGTTCAAATTTAGGTTTTATCAAGTCATTTAATCCCTTTGAGCCCCGTTTACTCATTGATAAATTAAGACAATCTACAGTAGAAATATTTTAAAAAATAAATAGCTAATGTTGTTAATTAGTACTTAGTAACTGGTGTCTTGGAAATGTTGGTCACCTTCCCTTCATACCACTTCTACTATGCTGTCTTCTTTCACTTCAAAATCACTAAAAACCAAAAAACAAATTAAACAGAGAATTCCTGCTTCTGATAATAACAGAGCAGAGTAAATAAATACAACTACTCAGAATAACAAAAAAGCTTAAAGCACACACACTAACACACACATACATACTATGTATACTGTATGCATGCAGCTGATTCTCATTATTCATGATAGTTTAGGTTCTGGAAAGTTTCCATGAACACTAGAGTAGTGAATACTGAACCACTTCTAGGGTAAACACAGAGTTATTTTCCTGCAAACCTTTGGTCATAATATTTTTGTCAATCAATACATAAGCTTATTTTACATAAGTTTCTATTTAAATCAATCTTATTTAACACATATTGTTGATTTTTAATGTTGAACTCATGGGCAAGAGCACTATCACTATAACTACAATTCATGTCTGAAAGAAGCTTCTCTAACACGTATCTTCTCTATAAGGCACATCACAGCTTTCTTGTGCTTAGAAAACTAGCCAGCACTTCAGCACTACGTTTGGGGATCATTTTAAACAGCAAAATCACCAACAAAGAGCACAAAAATGCAAAAAACATGCCACTAAGTAGACCATAGAAAGGCCACTTGTTTGTAGTATGTGAGCTGCAACAAGAAGGCAGGCAGAGCATTATCCTGTGCAAACCCAGCTGGAAACATGTTCTCTGGTGACTCAAAATTTTTGCCCTCCTACACGTGTCTGTGAATGACCATGAAAGCACAATGAGTATTGATTTTGAGTTTCTAATAAATTTTAGCAAGTAGGTGAATTTGCAAATATAGAATCTGCAAATAATGATCAACTCTATGTGTATATATTTTCCATCCAGAAAAAGTATTTTTCAAAACTGAAGGGAAAAAAAGACACTATCAGGCAAACAAAAGCTGGGAAAATTTATTGATAGCAGAACTCTACAGAAATAAACACCAAAGGGAGTTCTTTAGGCTGAATAAAAATATCGCACATGGAAGTATAGAACGATGGGGATAATACTAAAAGGATTAATATTTGATGACTTTAAAAACAATAGAAAGAAAGATATACTCATTCACACAAAAAAATGTAACTTCATTGTCTTCTGTCATACACTACATGTTCAATTTTTAATAAGGTATATGGATTACAAAAAAGTAAAAACACAATCAGAAAAGAAAAAGAATTATCAAAAGCAGACCTAAAAATGACACAAAATTATAAATATAAGATAAGGATTTAAAAAATAACTATGGGACCGGCCCGGTGGCGCAGAGGTTTAATTCGCACTTTGGCTGCCTCGGGTTTGCGGGCTGGATCCCGGATGCCGGCTGATGCACTGCTTGTCAGCCATGCCGTGGCGGCATCCCATATAAAATAGAGGAAGATGGGCACGGATGTTAGCCCAGGGCCAGTCTTCCTCAGCAAAAAGAGGAGGATTGGCGATGGATGTTAGCTCAGGGCTGATCTTCCTCACACACACACACAAAAAAAACCCCCCAAACTATGATTGTTACATTAAAGACTAATGGAAAGGTAGACAAGATGCAAGATCAGGTAGGTAATTTCAGCAGAGATTGAAGGTAAAGATAAAATCAGATTGAAATTTTGGAAATCAAAAACAGAGCAACAGAGATGAAGAATGTCTTCAACTGGCTCTTCAGTAGCTTCTACACGTAGGAAAGAAAGAGTGAACTTGAACACAGGTGAAAAGAAATTATCTAAACTGAAATTCAAAGAGAAAAAAATTAAAAGAACGGAACCTCTGGTCTGAGGGGGGAAATAATCTCATATACATGTAATAGTAATCCCAGCTAGAGTAGAAAAAGAGAGGAAATATTTGAATATATAATGGCCCTAATGTTCTAAAGTTAGCAACCAACAACAAACTATAGATCCAAGAAACTAAGAGAACACAAAGCAGTGTAAATAGCAAACTACTCACAACTAGGCATATCATATTCACACTGCTGAAAACCAAAAAAAAAGAAAAAGAGAAAACCTTCAAGGCAACCAGAGGAGTGGAGCAGCAGGAGGACACCCATTATCTACAGAAGACGGGCACAGATGTTAACTCAGGGCCAATCTTCTTCACACACAAAAAAAGAATTAATTTAATTGAATTAAAGATAATAAGCTATTTAAAGCAATATTAGTAACAAAGTGTTGCATGTTTACATCATATGTGAAACTGAAATGTATGACAACAACATAAGGGATGGGAAGGGGATATAGGGAATATGCTGTTATAAGGTCCTTGTATTATATGTGAAACAGTATAATATTATTTGATGGTGGACTCCACTTATTTAAAAATGTATACTGCAAACACTAGAGCAACAGCTAAAATGTTTGTAAAAGATTTAAGTCAATAGACCAGATAAAATATATTCATAAAATTGCTTCATTTAAAACAAATAAGACTGAAATTTAAAAAAATCAAAGAACAAATGGAACAAATAGAAAGTAGCTAAATACATAGTGGATTGTAATCCAACCGTATCAATCGTTATTTAAATGTGAATGGTCTAAACACACCACTTTAAATACAGATTGCCAGACTGTATAAAAAAGTAACACCCACATATAGTTTGTCTACAAGAAACAACAGAGCTTCTCTTTTATGAAAGGTCATCATTTTCTGGATCTTAGTTTTATATTTTATTACGTTTCTATTATCCTAAGCTCTCTTACAGGTTTTAATAAACAAAGATATTGTGTAATTTATCCAAGACTATTTTTATTATTAAGGTAATACTGACAGTCTCCCATGACTTCCTACACCTTAACAAGAAAAGGACATCTTTGTGCTCTTATATTTAAAGGAAGTCTTTTGTAAGCACCCATTTTTAAAATGGGTTGTTTGTTTGATTATTGTGGGGCTTTAATACCACCTTCTATAGTCTACATATGAGTCCTTTATCCAAAATGTGATTTGCCAATATTTTCTCCCAGTCTTTCATTCTCTTAATGGTGTCTTGAACACAGTAATCAGTTTAATTTTGATTAAGTCCAATTTATAATTTTTTTCCGTTATAGATTGTGCGTTTGGTGTAGAATCTAAAAACTCTTCTCCAAACCCAAGCTCATGCAGATTTTTTTTCGTATGTTTTATGTTTCCTTCTAGGGGTTGTGTAGTTTTCTATTTTACATTGAGTGCTATGATTCATTTTGAATTAAATTTTTAACAGGATGTGAAATATGTGTTAAATTTCCTGGCATAGGGATGCTCTGGGAGAGCAGTGGAAGGAGGTGGAATCACTATAAGTGATGGTGAGAAGAAACTATTCAGGTTTTCAATGAAAGTTTCATGGCTGGTGTGGCATATTGGGATATTGAGGAGCCACAATCATGATCAGGTTGGCATTGATCATTTCTGTTGCCTAAATTGAGTTTACAGCGGCAGTATGCTGAAGACTGAACGCAGAGCAGGAGAGTTAAGAGTGTTTCTCCTTTAAGGCAAGCACAACATTCTGAATTCTAATGCAGCAGTGCATGGACAATGGCAGACTGGGAAAGAAAGTGTAGAGCGAGATGCTGCCAAGACAAGGGCCCTCCCTAGTGCAAAGCATCTGCTGCTCAAGACTGGGGAATGGGCAAGCAAGCTGGTGAGGAGGCCTTTTGGGCATGTGGTCTTCTGCAAAGACAAAGTAGTGGAAAGCTGGAGATGAAGCAGGACAGCTGAGAGACCCATAGAGGTGCCCAGGGCCCTTACTGAATGCAAAGCAGCAGTCTAAAAAGGCTGGAAACAGAAGCAGAGAGCATAGTGAAATCTCTCTGTGGCCTCCTGGGGCTTCACCATGTGCAAGGAAGCAGCCCATTAAATGCTGCCAGCAAGGCAATGGGAGTGGAGAAATCCTAGCACAGCATTGCAGATCTTCCCTGGGTGCGCTACAGTAACCCTCTGCAGACAGGATTGGCACAGGAGAGCTCAAACAAATCCTTCTGGGGCACACCAGGCCTTCACTGTGGGTACAGCTGTGGCCCAGTGAAAAATAGAGGGCAGGGCAGGAAGTGGAGGGACATCTCCCAAGACACAGCTTTGTTTGGGAAGAGGAAAGATAAAGAAAGCTGCAGAACCTTGGACAGCAGGCGAAGTCCCAGACAACCTCCGTGCTGAGTTCACTCAAGTGCTGAGATTACTGAGTGGTAAAATTTAAATCAGTGGAACATGGAGGTGCAAAACCCAGACAAGGGAAAATAGCTAAATGATTAAAAAAGAAACTCAGAGAGAAGGGAAGTCAGTCAAGAACTCAGAACCTTGGTTGCTTTGGCTGATTTTGTGAAAATGAAAGTAACTGAGAAGGGCCCCAAGCCTGCTAGGTCCTGTGAGTTGTGGCTGATGACACCCTCTTTAAAGGGAATGGATGTGGCACAGATGGGAGCTGGGCATTGGTTAGAATATGACGCCTGTCTGAGCAATAATCACAAAAAGAATACACATGTCCCCAAATCATTGGATATTCTGTCCAGGAGGAAAATCACTTTCTGATGGGTATCCAAAACTTCTTGATAGAGCATTGCTGACATGGATGTTTTGCATTTGCAGCTCAGGAGCTATTTTCCTCGCATTAGATATTGCTGAATGGAAGGAATCTTAGATATTGCTCAGGGCACTCAATTAGCTACATGATTTTCAGAATATTGTAGATGGACAAACTCCCAATCTGGTGAGCTAGATAGAGGTGGAGGCACATAAAACCTATCTTGAGAAGTGAATATTTTCCAGCCTCACCCTTAAATACTAAGTGGAATGCTAAAACCTTCCACTGAAAAGCCAAAAGGGAATTTAATTAAGTTAGGAGTGTCTGGTGTACAGAGTTGCATCCTCCCTACCAGGACGTATTGTAGGAGTCGATGCAATGTCTAAATTGAGGACTTTATCCTTACACAAACCTCTGACGGAAAAGAGGATGCTGTACAAATCTCATGCCCAACTGATCAAAGTATCTTTTATCCTGAAGTTTGTAGACCATTTTCCCTTGTTTTGGGACATAAGGTAATAAGCAAGGTAAAGAATATTTGGAAAACTGAAACTGATATTGGTTTACAGGTGACTTGGTGGGCTCATGTAACTACCACTGACAGCACAAATATTTGCTGAATGTGCCTATGGAAGCTCTTTGCCACACTAAAATTGAATTATTTTTGGGGGTGACTGTTAATTACACTATTTTGGAGAACTCAACACATACTCAAGTTGTCTTCAGACAATATGCAACTGCAACAATATGTTTGTTGGATAACTGCAACAATATGTTTGTTGGATAAACCAGCCTTAGCAGAAATGTTCTAAAATTCTTGGGAAAAATTAGCGTAGATCTAGGAGTCCTAGGATGAGCAGAATTTCTCTTTAATAAGGAGAGAATGCTGAGGAAACAGATTTTTTGGCTAGTATTCATTGCTTAGAAGAGATATTATTTCAGAAGAAGGCAAGGGATGGCGAGAAGCCTAGAAAAAGACTTAGAAAAATAGATCAAACAAACCCAATAGACACTTAGACAATATGATAGGGGGAAAATGATAAAGCACATGCACATCTATCCAAGAGAGGCCATTAAGTGTGTTCTTCCAGATGAAAACGTAGGTAGCTCAATGAAATGGGCTGGCATCTTGGCGGTATGCGGTAGGCAGGATTCTGAAGGTGCCCCTCGCTCTCCCCTTCCCTCCTAATAGTCTTGATCCCTAGTTATTCAGTCAAGACTTATCTAGGTGGTCGTGTGATGGGATTTTGGACATGTAATTAAAATCCCAAGACAGTTGACCTTCAGATACAGAGATTACTCAGATGGACCTGATCTAATTGTAGGAGGCTTTTAAAAGGCAGAAGAAGGCAGATGATAGACTGCTGCTACAATCCTGGAAGAAAGCAAACAGCTGTACCGTGAACTGCTGGTGGACCGAGACAGGCTCTAGAGCCAGGGATTGAGAACAACCCCTGGCCAACAGCCACAAAAAAACAGGGACCTTAGTCCTACAACTGAGGAAATGAATTCTGTCAACACTCGTGAGCTTGCAAGAGAACCCAGAGCCTCAGATGAGGACATCTTGATTTCAACCTGTAGACCTGAGCAGGGGATCCAGCTAACCCAGGGAAAGACTGTTCGGTAACCGTGCATCTTGGGTCCCCTGAGACCAGGTATCTGGTGTGTAGATTGGTGGTGCAAAATTTGAAGATAAAACAAGTGCTATGCAACTGAGGAAGGGCCCTAAGCTGTACGCGAACAATCTAGGCCTCTCTGATCTCTCCATGTACCTTCTTTCTTCTGCTGTACTGCATCATGTATCTTTATTAAAGCCGTACGTGAATGTACTTTCTGTAGTCTTGTAGTCCTTTCGATGAACTGACTCTGTGTAATTGATAGAGTTCTAGTGATCAAGTTGGTGTGGTGGGATGGGATAAAGGACAGACAAGTGGAACACGATTAAGTTCAGAAACAGACCTGCACATATTAGGTACTTGACTTACGACAAGAATGTCAGTATAATTCCATGGGAAAGGATGTCATTTTCAATAAATGATGCATGGCCAATTGGCTATTCATATGGAAAAAGTCATATTGATCCATTTCTCGCACTATGCACAAACATAAGTCCAGAGGGATTGTTAATCCAAGGGTGCAAGTTAAACAACAACAAAAACAGCTTTTAGAAAGTAACATAAAATTGTATCTTCATGGTCTTAGGTGAGTATGTATCTCAGGTAGAACACCTACCTTTGGGAAAAGGGTTGATAAATTGGCCTAAATTGAAATTAAGAACTTCCATTGGTCAAATAACATTATTATCAGAATGAAAATGCTAGGCACAAAAATGAGTGCCATCTAGAACAGAGATGAGTTCCCACAACTCAATAAAAAAGGCAGATAACAATAGAAAACTGAAATCAAATAATTAAATAAACACTTTTCAAAATAGACTATGCAAATGGCCAATGAACACAAGAAACAAGTGCTTAACCTCACTCGTTACCAGAGAAAAGCAAATATATTGTTGCCACATGTGGTTAAAATTTTAAAAACACAGTCAATGATATTAAATTTTGGAAAGGATGTGGGGCTTGTAGAATTATGTTATACTATTGGTAGGAGTATAAATAGGTAAAATCTCTCCAGATAAAACAATTTTTCAGCATCTATTTAAGCCAAATATTTTAGTACCATGTGTTCTAGCATTTATACTTTCAAATACATACCCAAGATAAATGACCATAGATAAGCAGTAATACAAAAATTATCATAATAGCACTATTTGTAAGATCCCCAGCTAGAAATGAGTCCAATGTCCATCAAGCCTAGAAACATGAGTGAATAAATTATGGAATATCCATACAATATAACACCATACCATGCAACAGTATGAATGAACACAGTAGCACAATATGCAATACAGATGTCTCCTACAACTGTACCGGTGAACACAACCCACAAACACCAAGTACACTGTGCAGTTCCTTTTATGTAAGACCAAAAGCAGGCAAAACTAATCAGTGGTGACAGAACTTAGTTACTTCTAGAGAAGGCAGATGGTGACTATGAGGGGAACCTACAATGACCTCTGGAGCGCTGATAATATTTTCATTCTTGATTTTGCTCTTGGTCAATATTTAGAAAATGTGTTGAACTGTACACACGTAATTTATGTACTTTTTGTTACATATGCACACCAACAAAAATGTGTTTAAAATATACACGAACTACAGTCCAAAAATATAACCCTTCAATGTTTCTAAAGTGAACCTTCAGGTTTCTAACTTCTGGCCAAGCTTCTTCTTTTACAAAGATCATGATTGTTTTTGATTCTGCATCTCATATTGAAAAAAGGGTTCCAGATTATTTTAAAACCCAATTCAGAAAGTCATCAAAAAGTTACAGAAGATCAAGCAACAGGTGATTTATTACCTGGAGAATTCTGGCATCTTGTCTGGTCCTTGCCGTCTCAAAAGAAGCAGTCATTTGCTGTGATTAGAGTGGTAATCCCTGACTCTAAGTATGTCCCCCGGGACCTGCTACAATACCATCCTTTCCCAGATTGCCATGGAAGAATGATAGAACCTCAAAGGCTGAAGAGTCCCCAAGTTTGTCTTAAACTCCTCTCCTTAGGGCCATAGCAGCACATTTTGAACACTATTACCGCACATGGTTATTTTCGTATTTTCTACAGCGTGAGCTGATAAAAGATGAGACACTGTCTTATGTAACTGTGTTCACATCACCATGACATAGTACAATATATGGCAACTGTAGGAGCTCCATCAATGTGTGAGCTGAGGGCTAGGTGCATGAACGCAGGAACCTTCTGTATAACAAGGATGGAAGATGAGCATCTGACGTCTGCTTAACACTGCAGTGGCAGTGAACTCACCACTGCTGAGAATCATGCGATTTCATTTTTGATTATCTGTATTAAATTTTTAAAAAGTTTCCAATCATTGAATTGAAATATAGTTCCCTAAAATTTCTACTCTTTGATTGTGTTACTGCTCTGATGAACAATGTAAAATAAGATTCTTAAAACTTCTACAAATTTAGTATCCTCGTTGAAAAAAAAGTTATTCTTCTTCCCTATAAAAAATTTCTTCTTCAGCTTAGAAATTCTTTCATTCTTTTGTCTAAAAGTAAGATTTCCGGATCGTTTTCATTCTGATTTCCTTTCCTAGCATACACTGCAGATAACAGGGGACCTCACGATGTAGCTCAGAAGGGACCAACCTCCTCAGCAAAGGTACTCTCCCTGCATTAGCGCAGCCTTCAATTGCTCCTTGATGACTCCATAGGTAATGTCATAGCTGGCATTGAGCTTTTATAGGATTCATTAGTTTTTCTGAATATAAAAATCTAATTTTTGTCATTGAGAATATCTCGGGGAAAAATGAAGAAATCATTACAGAAGAAAATAAAACTACTTGTAATTCTCATACCCGATGAGGAGTATTGTTCACAGATTCCTAGGCTATGTCTCTTTCTGTTGAACTATAGGTGTCTACTTCTGTGATCATATAATTTGATGTCGAAACCTAAGTTCAGGACTTCCATGTAGCCCATGTGGTTTCCGTCTCTTTGTTTTGGCCTGTGGAACTCCCTATGAATCTTGATTCTGTCACCACCCTATGAGCCTGTCCTTTGTGTCCTACTCTCTGCCACTGCTACATGTGGGCTGTTGGTCGAGGCCACAGAGGCTGCCCCATTGCTCTCTCCCAGAGACCCTGCTTTTCTGTGCCCTGACTCCAACTCCTTCAGGATCGATTCTAGTACTTGGAAAGGGATCAAACTTTGCACTGCATTCAGCTCCCGGCAACAGATTCCCTAAATGAGAGCAGAATATGAGAACACAGGAAATGAGAGAGACTTTTTGGGGCAGGGAGTTCAGGGCTAGGGAGAGAAGATGGGGAGGTAAAAGTTCAAGGGCAAAGAAATGTATTATCTGGTGGGGTGGGAGAGTGTGGAAAGAATAGCTGAGGGCACTGGGCATCAGCTGAGTAGGGTCATGTTGAAGGGATGGGCTAAGAAGGCAGAGAGAACATTCACTTTACACATTTCTGCAGACTTGGGTTCCACTTGGTGTGTTTCCAGGCATCAACCTAGACCAAGTACAGTGAATTTTAATGACATCCATGAAGTGTGGTATTTCCGCTGCAAGCATAGACTTGAAACCAGAGTTTGGTTTGAATCCTGGCTTCGTGTCTTACTAGTTGCATGACTTAGGCAACTTCCTTTATTTCTCTGTGCCTGTTTTCTCATAAGTAAAATGGGAACGATATCAGAATCGACATCATAGTTGTTGCAAGGAATAGACAAATCTATGCAAAGCACTCATAACCGTGCCCAGCATACATAGGAAGAACTTTACAAGTGATAGGTGAATATTTTAAAAGAATGTCAATTTAGAAATTTAGTTAATTTAGAAAGTAAACTAACATAAAAAAACTATAAAAGAGGGGTTTTGCTGTTTAATGTGCTCTGTTAATCAAAGTTCCTTTTCCACTCATTTCATGAAAGCACTGGTAGTTGAACCATCATCAAAAGCAAGCATTTGCAGGAAAGGAAACCAGTTTTTTTGTTGCTCAAAGAAATAGACCACCTCAAGGAGCCTGCTGAGTCCTTTATCACCAGCACTTGCTCAGGCTGCAGTTGTGCCCCGTGGTCAATAGTCAGGGCCCAGAAGGCCGGTTTCACCCTCAGACACTCATCCACTCATGCATTCACTCCCTCCTTCAGAACGCACTGCACAAGGCCCCATGGGAACAAGGACAGGAGATCAGATGTTAGAGCAAGCTGGACTAAGAAAAAAAAAAGTGTAAGTCCCTTTCAGGAAATTGTAGAAAATACTGTGGAAACTTAACAAATAAAACAAATTCTTGTTGAAATGGAAGTATTTTTGCAGATTATCCTGTGGCTATTCGTAATAGTATTTTTCTAATTTATATTGAGTTACAATAAATATTCGTATTAGCCTGGGAAATTTTCTTCTCTAATAGATCAACCTGTGACTTGCAGGCAGGCTGTCCCCGCATAGTTTAACACATTCTTGCATTAGTGTGGTAATAAGGACCACATAAGCTTGACTTGCTGTCAACACTTTAACATTTTAGTTCTCTCTCAGATCCCAGTGTCATGGCATTTTCTTTTGAAACATAAAAATGCTTTAAAATGCTCCTATTAAGATGTCTTCCTACTGTATTTGCAATATTCGCTATTTTATATGGCCATTAAAAGTTTGAATTTAAAAAGAAAATTAAAAGTATTAATTTTTAAAACTTGAAACTGCATAGGAATGAAAAAAAATCAATAATATTCAAGTCACAAATTCCTACAGTACTGGTCTGCCATCTGCCCCCCCTCCCCTTATTTATATTGTGTTCCTCCTTCTTTGGTCTGTGGCTCTCCACTTTGCTGGAGGCATAATTCCCGTGCAGAATTAGACCCTTTGCTACCAATTCCTGCTCAGTAAAGTAATGAATACAATTTAGAATTAAAAAGGAACCTACTCTTTACCTGTGTGAAAGAATCAGGAGAGTCCCAGGTTTTGGCATTTATACACTAAATGCAGGGTAGAGTGAGACAGTCAAATATATTTTAGCAGACATTTAGAAATGGTTAATGAGAGACCATGTTCTGAAAGTACCATATCTAGGGTAGTGCCATATTGATACCCACTACTATGAATTTTTTCTAAATTCTCCTGTTCCCTTTCAATCCATCTAAGCTGTAAATGCTGAAAGAAAAAACTTTTGTTCGGTTCAAGAGTCACAAGCTGATGAAGTTTCAAAACTGAGAAAATCTTCTCTTGGGGGGCAAAAAAATAAAACAGTTGCTCATGTGTAGGAGCCACTGCCCTGACTGCACCCCTGGAGGAAAATAAGAGATAGTCCTCCACTTGCAAAGGGGTCAGCCTGCGTTCAGCCTGTCTATGGGCCCAAGATCTCTCTATATATCCAAGCAAATTAGAGTCCTGTTGTTTTTGGATTATTTAAAGGGCAATACGTACATAATACCATAAATATGGTACATTAAGATTGTTTTGGGTCCCCAGTCTAAAATATAAACAGTCATGCTTGAAATTCCTGCTTATTTTGAATCATTTGGTTAAAACACCGTTCTAAGTCAAAATGGTAATATATAGGCCGAATTGCTACTTTCTAAAAAATGTCTTTCTCAAAAGGTGTTTGAAACTCATACGTTCAAAACTCAAAATCAGAGGGTGTCATTCTCAGATATGGGAAACATATTACAATTATGGCTACCACCACCACTCTCATGCTTAGGCATCAAGATGGGTGGGTGGGAAACCTCGTGGCCATCTGCAGGTCCAGGGTGACTGGATTGTCATCTAAACCTCTCATGGCCTTGAATGTTGGGAAAGTCCACGTAGGCAATTCCCCTTTGCATTGGTCTGCCTACTCAAAACCATTTTTTGGGTTTCCAGCAGAAAGTTGGGCCAACTCTATTCTGCAAAAAGCAATTATCATCAGAAACAAAAGTGGAAGAAATGGCTTCTGTTGCCTGCACAAACCTGGTTGAATAGTGACAACCCACTAGTGTCTATGATCTCCTTGGTGAGCCCCCTGATATGGACACAGACCACATATAAAGGTACATGGCACTGCTGGCTGCTCTGCCAGTCCCCATCCCTACTCCTCCATGGGGGGCCTGAATGTAGGAATGGTGGGGAGTGAGAAAGGGTGTAGAAATGAACTAGAGGACATCTATTGGTAAGAGGTTGTGTTGAATAAGTACATTGCCGCATTCCAAGGCCTTGTCATTGCCCATATGCGGAGTGGGGGGGGATTTGGTGAGGAGAAAATGGGTTAACCACACCAGTCTTTACTGTTTCCAGTTCTCCTCTCTTCCTGGGCAAGGAGGAGACGAACAGTTCCCTCGTAGTTGGACAGGGACACATTAACTCTTACCAAGAATAGTAAGTACAGGTGATATTAGCCATTCTTATCTGAGGCAAGAAAAGGCCTTACATCATTCCCTGGCCTCTCTTCCTCTACTACAGCACATGGTGATACTCTGGATACTGGGGTTTCCATGATCCTGGTCCCCACATGACCAAGTGGAGAAGAGCTCTTGCTGACCACCTCCCATCTCCCCTCCTCTACTGCACCCTGGATTGCCTGCTGAGAAACAAAGTGCTGTAGGGAAAGATATTGAGCTGTGGGCTGTTTACTCCCATTGCAAAAACATAGCGTTCCTGATGACCACAAGCGATAAGAACAAAGTCCTCCATTGTGCTGATATTGGTGCCCAGGGGTGCAGACGCTCACAGACAAATGTGCCTGAACTCTGGGGAGCCCTGTCTCAGGGCAACGGATGACAGTTTCCACCAATCAAATATGATTACTTGAAGTCACCCTTTGTTAATATGAAAGACCAAATTCATTCCCTGAGAGGAGTTTATAACAGCTTAAAACATGGAACACACTTTGTAGTAGCAATCATTGAGTTGAATGCTTAATGACAGGGTGATTTTGTTTTCTTGTTTTTATTACTGAGATGATGGCAAACTGGGATGGAAGCAGCTGAGGTTGTACGGCAGAGAAGGAATTCCAATGCACGGCAGAGTTTCCAGGGGCTGTTCCGATGGTACCATGGCTGCCTTGGAAAAGCAGGAGGCAAAGGACCTGTGGGAACCAACACTAGTCAAACCAAGTTGGCAAATATTTGCAGGATGCAGAGCCACCTGCTGCAAGAGAACAGGGGTCTCAGAAAGGGAGACAAGTGGCACCAAAAACAAACCCCACAGACGTAGACCTCTACTGACTATATTGTAAAGGGATCTAATTGTTTAGCGGCTTTGCAGAGAGCAACATAAGGCTTCTATGGATGTGTTGAGAGTATGGAAATGTCAACGAACATGCATTGTTTTTTCAGAGACTTGGAATCAATCATAATTACACTTGCATGTGCATAGTGTTTTATACGTACAAAGTACTCTGAAAGTCACTACTGTATTTGATGCTTACAGCAGTCTCCTGATAAGGGCAGGATAGATACTAGTTATTTCCATTTTAGCAGTGATGTCACTGAGATGCAGAGATGTGAAGAAACTTTTGACTTTCAGACACTGGTTGGGACTTAAGTTGAGGTCTTAAAATTTTCAAGTCAGTCTCTTCATTTAATATTTTATAGCAACTTTTCCTAATTAAAGATATGCTTTGATTTATGTAAGAAGTTGCATGCCAAAAGTGATCAAAATAATTAGAAAGAAACTAAATCCTACTAATTTTTTATCTGCTGCCACATAGATATAATATTTAAAGTTAAAATATTAAATAGTTTTCCTGGAAGTAAGTACTACATTGTCTGGATTGCCTATGAACACTTTAAAAGCATTTTATAGATGATAATGGAACTTGGTATAAAATACTGATTAAAGCAGAGCATAGAGAATTTTTCATGCATTACATATCTCCATAACATATGATGAAGCACCTCTTGTATTAATTTATTATGGGAAGAGTAGTCACAATTAATCAGATGTTATAAAGTGTGTTTCCTTAATCTACGCTGTGCTACTATTTTATTTTATGTAGCATTATTCATGCAAATGGTATAAATAGCCTTAGAGAGTTAAACACCAGCTATAGACCATAATGACAAATAATAGGAGAAAAATATTAATGAGTAGAAGAAAGTGAGAAAAGCTACCTTATCAAATGAGCAAGGAGAAGGGACTGCAAGTGTAATTTAAAGTCTTGCAGAAATGGATTGGTTGTTTCCAGGAAGAACATTTACATCATGCTCCTAGAACATTTACCAGCCAGCACAGTCTGAACCATACTTCACTTTAGTAAGAATAAGGGAGATGCCACACATAGTGAGCCTATTTTAAAGGCAGACTTGAGAGAATTCAAACTCTGGTGAAGAGAAAGGGACTTCAAGCTCTTTTTTTCATCGAAAAGTGTGAGGTTCTTAAGTTCTCCAGCTCATAGTAACAAACAAGAAGTCCCTTATCATCATACTAGCTAAAATCTGAGGATGGATTTTTCTAAAACCAAAAGGGCTATTATTAATTTTCTTGAAAGGCATTACTCAGAAAATGTTCAGCCTAAGGATGAAATGCTATGAACGTCGAGATCCCCTGAAAAGGGAACCACAAGCACTATCTATTTGTATTCCTGGATCTGTGTGGGGCAGGTCATCCTCTAAATGGAGAAGGATGTCATCAAGACACATGGGGCCAGTGGGGAAGAAGCCCTGCCACCAAAATTCATTCAAACACCAGGACAAAGGGCTTCTATTTTACCAGGGACAGGAATCAGAGCTTTCTTCTTCTCAAAATGGCAGCCGAAAGTGACACTCTGGGTAAATTCTAGAAAGGCTGACTTTACAAAACAAGATAGATTTTCATATGTGACATTTGGAAAACTTTCTTAAATAGGTACTCAAAATCAGCACAGATGTGAGCACTTGTAAGTCCATAAATATTTCTACGAACTTAGAGGAAAATTCCACCAAATCAGTTTCTTTTTGTCTTTACACTCAGTCTGGAAGTTGGTTGAATAATCAATGATGAGTTGGTAAGAAAATAGAAGTAACCACCACTGCCCAAGATAAATTAAAAAAAGGAACAAAAATTTGAGAGGGGAGAAGGAAAATAAGAGAAAATGTTTGTTGGAGATTAGTCCAATAATCTCAAAAGTAGTTCTATAAATACTGGGTTGGATAATATGTGATTTTTCCCCTTATTCACTGAATTCTGTTTGTATGCATTTAGTAGCCAAATCATGGACTTCTCCAGAACATTTATCTGTTTCTTGACTTTGTTGCTGGACATTTACTCTTTTCCCACAGGAAATAAAGATATTTTGGAATTCACCAAGGATAAGAAGTGTGGCTTCCAGCGAGAAGAAGCAGTGCTGAACTAAATCAGAAACTTTGTTGACTGTGGGAAATGATGTGGCAGATTGAGTCTGCAAAGCCCAAACTGAGGCAAATTTTAAAGAAATGGATTCAGGAAATTACGTAGAAAAAAACTGACATTGGTTGAAAGCACTGAAGTGAGTTTCCATTGTGCTATATGCCTGCATAACTGTCTATTCCAGCAAAGATGTGGATGGTATATCATTCATGCAGAAACTTAACAATGTGCAAAATCTACTGTAGAAATTCAAGGAGGCAAATTACTCGAACAATCTGTACATTGAGAATTTTAATAAGAATTAGCAATCACATAAATTGAAGGGAAACCCTAGTCAGCAAGTCATTAGAAACGTATAATGTGACCTGCACCTAGCATACTAACCAGAACGCCAGAAAGACCCTTCAGCTAAGCATTGTAGGCCCTTGCATCAAACAGTGGCTTCCAGTTACCCAGAGAATAACTTGCTGTTCTCTTGCTTCACAACCATTGCACCCAGGAATGAACTGTTTATATTTTTTAACTACCAACTCAAACCAAGATAGAATCACCCATTTCTAATACTTTGCATTACACACTTGTTGGTTACCTAAATTCCTTTTCTTTCCTAAGATAACTGTATTCTTGTGCATCTACCTCTTTTCCTTGCCATGTGCCTCAGGAGAATCTGGCTGTATCCACCTTTAGGAATTAATTGAATTGGTTTAATGATAATCCTATTCTTGATAGCAATTGGCACACAGCGGTATATAAGACAAGATTCTGGACAAGGATACCAGAGAAGAATTAGATGGGGGAGTGCTTGAAAAGGATTCTTCATGTCTAAAAGAGATTTACAAGAAGAGATAGCCTTTGTATGCCCTCTGCACATATCGCATCCACACGAGAGTTGGGCACGGATGCAGCCTGAAGAGGAAGCCCACCCTGAGGATGGGAGAGTGCAGGAGTGGAAAGAAACTGGGTCGTTGAGACACCATAGATCCTGCACTGTCTCTGAGTTTCTTGGTTTGAGACAAAACAGATTGTCTCCTCCTTCAACCAATTTCAGCCAAACGCATCTTGTTGAAAAATCAGGAGGAAAAAGTTGGACCATGGAATAGACATGCTTCACTGTGTTCAAAGTATTCCTTTCCCCAGTAATGCACCACGGAGGTAAAAAAATTTGATTTCTACCCAAAATTCATTGAATTTTCACTTCAAACAAAAGTATCATGCAAAAGAAAGGATGAAAATTTATTTTAATTTTATTCTCTGTGTATTTTGCACTTTTGAAGATGAAAACAATATAGGCATATATGAATTTATATAAATTACATAAATATGCATTTATTGAGCCTGGAGTGCAAGACACTATGGTTGATGTAATGTTACAGAGGTAAAATAAAAATAAAAAAGATCTATTCCAATATACATGGAATTTAAAGGATAGCCCTTTTTGTCTTTGTTTTTTTTTCGTATATTTTTTTAAATTGATGTCTTAGTTTATAACACTGTGGGGTTTTAGTTGTACATTTTTGTCCATCACCTTGTGGATGTAACCCTTCACCCCTTGTGCCCCCCCCACCCCCCTTCCCCTTGGTAACCACCAATCAGTTCTCTCTGTCCGTGTGTTCACTTATATTCCATATATGAGTGAGTTCATGCAGTGTCTGTCCTTCTCTCTCTGGCTTATTTCACTTAACATAATACCCTCTAGGTCCTTCCATGTTGTTGCAAATGGGACAATTGTGTCTTTTCTTATGGCTGAGTAGTATTCCATTGTATGTATATACCACATCTTCTTTAACCAATCTTCAGTTGAGGGACACTTGGGTTGCTTCCACTTCTTGGCTATAGTGAATAATGCTGCAATGAACATAGGGGTGCATACGCCTCTTGTGATGGTTGATTTCACGTCCATTGGGTAGATGGCCAAGAGTGGTATTGCTGGATCATACGGTATTTCTATTTTTAATTTTTTGAGGACTCTCCATACTGTTTTCCATAGAGGCTGCACCAGTTTGCATTCCCACCGGCAGTGAATGAGGGTCCCCGTTTCTCCACAACCTCTCCAGCATTTGTTGTTATTTGTCTTTGTGATTATAGCCATTCTAACCGGTGTAAGGTGATATCTCAGTGTAGTTTTGATTTGCATTTCCCTGATGATTAGTGATGTTGAACATCTTTTCATGTGTCTATTGGCCATCTGTATCTCTTCCTTGGAAAAATGTCTGTTCATATCCTCTGCCCATTTTTTGATCGGGTTGTTTGTTTTTTTGTTGCTCAGTTGTATGAGATCTTTGTATATTACTGAGATTAATCCCTCGTCAGACAAACGATTTGCAAATGTTTTCTCCCAGCTGGTGGGTTGTTTATTCATTTTGATCCTGGTTTCATTTGCCTTGTAGAAGCTCTTTAGTCTGATGAGGTCCCACTTGTTTATTTTTTCTTTTGTTTCCCTTGTCTGGGTAGACATGGAATCTGAAAGGATCCCTTTATGTCCAATCGCAATTAGTGTACTGCCTATATTTTCTTCCAGGAGTTTTATAGTTTCAGGTCTCACTTTCAGGTCTTTGATCCATTTTGAATTGATTTTTGTATATGGTGATAGGAGATGGTCTACTTTCATTCTTTTGCATGTTGCTGTCCAATTTTCCCAGCACCATTTATTGAAGAGACTTCCCTCTCTCCATTGTATGTTCTTTGCTCCTTTGTCGAAGATTAGCTGTCCATAGGTGTGTGGTTTTATTTCTGGGCTTTCAATTCTGTTCCATTGATCTGTGTGTCTATTCTTGTACCAGTACCATGCTGTTTTGATTACTGTAGCTTTATAGTATATTTTGAAATCAGGGATTGTGATGCCTCCAGCTTTGTTCTTTTTTTTCAGAATTGCTTTAGCTATTCGGGCTCTTTTGTTGCCCCATACGAATTTCAGTAGTTTTTGTTCTATTACCGTGAAGAATGACATTGGGATTCTGATTGGGATTGCATTGAATCTGTAGATTGCTTTAGGTAGAATGGACATTTTAACTATATTTATTCTTCCAATCCATGTGCATGGAATATTTTTCCATTTCTAACAGACACCACAGAAATACAAGGGATTATTAGGGAATACTATGAAAAACTTTACGCCCTTTTTGTTTTTTAACTGTCCCTTACAGATGCTGCCCTTTCCATGTCCCAGCTAAACTAACTGTGCTAACTGATCACTTGTTAACTGCCGGGGTGGATCACATCATCACATTATTTATCAAGGAACCACTCCAACCATCATAAACATCCATATTTATCATCACACTTCACTGGAGACTCTGGGCAAACAGGAATGTGTGCATCTTCTCCATCTTAGTATATCCAGCCTCTATTGAGTATTTATCACAAAGTGTGTGCTCAAAAATATTTGTGGGTTAAATGAATAATCACCATTCTCATTGGTTAATGTCACTTCAAAACCTGGTCTCTGGCCTCCCAGCCCAGGTTTCCATGTAGCAGATCACAAACAGTCACAAAGAGTAACGTGGATGGATATTCAACAGCTAGATATAAATAGAAGTCTCACAGAAGAAGTACTAACTTGTGCAGAAGACCAAAGTTTATATTCTTGGAAACTGTCTGTCGTTAATGACCTGCTGCCTAATGTCTCTGGCAGGAACATACCATTCAGGCATGCCAGCACGCCTCTCCATAATTTATCATTTGTAAATAATTTAGCTGATTCTTTTTTTTTAACCAGCATATTAACACATGTAATTAAAACCAAGTTTACGATCTCAGTCTCCAAGGGTACACAGAGATTACTACTGGGCTTTTGAAATGCCAGCCAACAAAAATCTAAATTAATTATCCGCCTTCCTCTATGCATGCAATATGTGGCTTGTATTGTACTTTCTCTGTGATATTCAACTATTCTAAGCTAAGTCAAGAAATTCATTGTCCTAAAATTGGAAATTTGCAAGATGGCTTCCTTTTCCAAGCTGGTCAGTTTGTCGTGGGATTTCCACCAGCAGTGGATCTTTTATTTAATAAGCACACTAATGACAGAAAAACATTTTATTTCATAGTAAGATGCCAGGCCCCACAGCAAAACAGGCATGGGGAATCAATATGAACTGGACCAATGACCAGGGGGTACAACAAAGAGCATGTGTGTGGAGGATTCACTTTTCCCCTTTCTGATTTCTCCACAAAGCTCAGCGTGGCACAGAAGTCAATAGTCATTGTGGCACCTTGATTCAGACTGTGGGTCTGATGAGGATGGGATGGGATCCTGGCTTTCCCTCTCACCAAGGGACCTTAGACAACACTAACTATCTCTAAGTTTCAGTTGTATCACCTGTAAAATGGGGATGACAATAATGTTTCCAACACTAAGATTAGTGTAGAGAACATGAGAAGCACAACATAAGTGTCGCCTCTTAGGAAGAACAGAAGCCTGGGATCCACAGAAGTGGATTAATGGCTAGAATTAACATTTACCGTCTATGCAAATAGGTGCAAGTTACTTAATCTGTTTCAGTTTCAGTTTTCTTGTCAATGAAATGGAGTAATTATACATATTTCATGGGACTGTTTTGAGGCTAATTTAAATAATGTATACAAAATAATCTGCACGTACTTTATGTTCAGTAAATGAAAACTGCTGTTTTGGTTTGTTTTCAGCTGTTTATGGATTTTTCTGTGTCAATTTCTTCTGCCTATTTGTCATTATATTATTTCACCTTTCCCTATACTGACTGCCGCAAAACACTGGGATTTTACTAAATTGAAACTAATGGATTTATAGTTACCTTTAAACAATCTATGAACTAGAGTTTTGTACAATGAAAGAACCATAGGAACAATGGTATTATTTTTTACAAACCTGGCCAGTCTCCAAGGACTTTGCCTTCTTTTAGAAATGAACTTTCTCCTGACCGGAAATCTCTGCTGCCAAGATTAGCTGAGAGCCACCATTACACCGACTCTCCAGTAGTCAGCAAATCACCGCTCTGACCTTTCATTTTCCCTCCTGGAAAGGGTGGATAAGTGGCTGGAAAGATTCTTATTTCCACAAACCACAGCCCTGTGCATGGAGGAAAGTGTGCAAAATGTTGCCAGCTACTTGGAAAGAAAAAATACACACATAAAAGCATTTCTTTGTTTACTTCCATATAGCTACTTAAAGTTTAACCTGACTGATTTTCTTAAACTATGTAAGTTGAGACTTGTCCCTCCTTTTGTTTAAATTGTACCTCAGGTACACAGAATTTGATTAGTTATAACCCTTGATTCGTAATATATTTTCATGATCCATCTGTGTATTAATTAAATCTTAAATTTATTTTTAAAACATACTCAGCGCCAGTGAAACCATCACTCAAAACAGCTATTAAAATACTTGCCATCAATTATTAATGAAAGTTTAAAAAATGTGTAGTAAAGTTACCAAGAAAAAGAAGAATGCCTTTCAAAAGAATCTCTGACATCAGGGAGCATGTCACATGTTTTAAAAAAATCTTTCTTTACTCCACATTAAGGCATCAATGAAATGAAATTTGTGGAAATAATCATAAAATATATATGTTTGTTTTGTGAGGAAGATTGATGGCAAAATTGAAAAGTTCTCAGATAAATTTAAATAAATGTTTCTGAAAACCTGTGGTACACAGACCAACTGTAATAGAATGATCTAAAGTACACATTAGAAATGTGCTTTGACCCATCCCCTAATTATAAAACCAGAATCTTTGGAGATGGCGCAAGTTAAATTGCATTATTTTTTGTTTGCTTCTTTGTTTAGTTTTTACTCAGCCCCCAGGTGATTTTTGGGTAATTTTTATTCACTGTCAACTGAGAGACACACTACTGAAAACTGACGATCATCTCCATCGATTGCTGGCTAAAGTGTGACCACGCTACTATCTAAAATTAAGTATATTTTAAGAAATGTGAAGATCAGCTAGTGGTTGCCTTTTGGAATTGATTGTATTAAGAAAACCCAGAGTACTAAGTAATGCAGTGAAAAGTTACCAATACCTAGGAATAGGACTGGGGCGTTCCTACATTTTCAACTGTTCAAATCGATTGCTTAACAAAAAAGTAAATGTCCATCCAAAATAGGATATTCTAAATGTGTTTTCAAATGGTGTTTTACCTTAGCGTTGGGAGAATTTATGACTTCTAAAAGAATGTACAGTAAAGTAACTTATAGACTTGGTTCATCTGAAAAGTAATCTTTACATAATTTATCTGAATTTTTATTTGTCATAAAAGGACACTTTCTTGGATTTCTAGAAGAAGATAAGCAATTTCTGGTTCTTTTAAAGACATCTTCATTATAAAAGTAATTTCAATTTAAAAGATTACCAAGATACCTTTCTTGTTTGCTTAAAGGATTTATTAGTGGTATGTAAAATTATTTTAAAAAACAACAAATATGCCTCAAAAACATATAGAAATAAAGTAGAAGAGTTATTCCACACTGTGCTTATATCTGAGCAGACTTTCCAGGGTGACACGAGTACTAAGAAGACATCCAACCTTTCTGTTTTTCAGAAATCTTACATTTCTATCATTGACAAGGTACATGAAGTCATCTTTTTTCACTGAATGTACTTACAAAAGTCGCTATTTCAATGTTATAAAATGTATTATTTTTGACATATTTGTTTTTATTCCCTATTTTTATTTTATAATTATCTGGTGATTTGCTTTAATTTAGAGAAATAAGTGTAAGCAGCCTCAAATTCTTGACAGAAGTAGCCATATTTTTAAAAAATATGTATATATAGAAGGATCCCTGTCTTTATGTTGGCATAATTTGGAAAGCTTAATTCAGAAATATTTTAGTAAGCATAATGACTTCAAGATTCATTCATGTTGTCTCAAATGGCAGGATTTCCTTCCTTCTCTTGGGTGAAATATTCCATTGTATATATACACCACATTGTCTTTTTTTTTTTAATGATTTTTTTTTTTTCTGGAAAAGATTCTCCCTGAACTAACATCTGTTGCCAATCTTCCTCTTCTTTTTTTTTCCTTTTCCTCCTCCTCCCCAAAGCCCCAGTGCATAGTTGTACATTGTAATTGTAAGTCCTTCTGGTTCTTCTATGTGAGCCACCGCCACAGCATGGCTACTGACAGAAGAGTGGTGTGGTTTCATACTCAGGCCACTGAAGCGGCGCATACTCAACTTTAACCACTAGGCCATCAGGGCTGGCTCATACCACTTCTTCTTTATCTGAACTCATAGAAACAGAGAGTAGAATGATGGTTGCCAGGGGCTGAGGGGTGAGGCAAATGGGGAGATGTTGGGCAAAGGGTACAAACTTCTCTTTATAAGATGAATAAGTTCTAAAAATCTAAAGTACAGTATGGTGATTATAGTTATTAATACTGTATTATACACTTGAATGTTGCCAAGAGAGTAAATCTTAAATGTCCTCACCACAAAAAAGAAATGGTAATCATGTGATTTGAGGAAGTGTTAGCTAACCTGTGGTGGTAATCATTTTGCAATATATAGGAGCATCAAATCAACATGATGTACACCTTTACTTTACACAGTGTTATATGCCAATTTCATCTCAATAAAACTGGGGAAAAATATTTTGAAATTAGGTGCATATAATTATCCTTCAGGAGAACTAATCAAATAATTGTAAATGTCATTTTATGAGATTAAAGTTTAAGTATATTGGATAAATTTTTATTTATCAAATGTTTCATTCATAAAGTTTTCAATGATATGTATATTAAAATCAGGATACAATTGTAGTTGAAACAAATAGTTTGGTTTTTAAATTTTGATATTGCTATAACATGTAAATAACTGTATGTGTTTATAATTGTCTCACTGAATATTGATGGAGACATTTATCCATTACTATTAGGGCTGCAAGCCAACTAGTTTGAGCAGCAGACATAGTCAAAAAGTTTTAATTTGTAGCAATAGACATTTTCAAAGATATTCAATTGTATTCTATACACTTAGCAAATTCCCCGTATATAAAGAACACTACTATAGGAATCACATAGATAGATCACCATTCATTCATGAGTAAATACTCACTTGACAAATGCTAATTGAGCCAAGATTTGGACTTGATTTTGGAAAAGTAATGGTGGCAATAGCTAACAAAATGAATGAACATTAAGAAAGTAGGTAGATTCACAGAGAGATGGATAGATAGATTGAGACATATTCTAAATACTTTGTGTATATTACTCAAATAATCATCAGACAACATGAGGTGGGCAATGTCATTTCTCTTTTTACAGAAGATGAGACAGAGAAGTGATATTTTTATTATCACTTTGTGTTGTGACCCCCTTAAAGACTTCCCGGGGATCCAATATTATCAAATAATCTTTAAGAAATAAATTAAAAAGTAGGAATGAATAGACTCATTCAGATAGAATCTGCAGAAATGCACAGCAGAGGGAAGTGGAAATAAGAAATATTTCAGGGATCAAGTGAGATTGAAGAGAGATTTGAAGTAGAGTACCAGGAAGAATAGAGAGAACTAAAGTAGGCATACAAGGTGACCATGTACACGTGAATTTGTTTAGCAGAAAGAGAACAACAGTTGGAATAGAACAAGAGAAGAGACAAGTTGACTAAAGCAAAGTTTTGTGTCTTAACATTAAGAGGTTTCGATTTAATGTGAGTGGCTGTTGTGAGCCCTCAAGGGCTTTCACAGAGACAGTGATGGTTAATCCTGGGAAGGAGAAGACAGCTCTTAACGCTAGTGTAGAATTGATCAAAACGGGGTGAGCTGGGGGCAGAGAGGCCAGTTCAGGAACAGCGAGCGGTGTGAGGACGTGTTGCCTATTTTTCACAGCCCAGGAGACAGGGAGACAGAATCACTGTGGAAGAGTGACCAGAACTGTAAGTGGGCTGCATGGAAAGGATGTCTAATTAAAAGTAACAGGTTTGTAATGGCCCTCCCCAAGGTTAAGAATGAGGAAATTTTGGATATTTAGTGATAACTTCAGTTCTATCAGATTATTTGAACAGGAGAAATCTGAGATTTGAAAAAGAAATTAGGTTTGTGAACAAAAAGACATGAGGGCCATTTTTTTTTTCAGTTGTAGATTGTCTGCTACTGTTCAGGGATGTTTGTTCAACATACTGTTGCTCTAATGAGGCATCTGAGGACAGTCCATCAAGTTAGGTGAGTTGTCTGAGCGAACTTTATGAGGAGAGGGGCCAAAGGAGTAGACAACGATGGCAAACCATTAAAAACACAGGGACCTCTAAACTTCCATTCAAGCTCCTCGCCCACGGACATGGCCATTTCATATGAAGTACAGACCAACACGCACCTCATAGAAAAATCAAAGCCTCTGACATTTTTGCAAGCCAAGGTATTTATATTTCAGTGCCAATACTTTTCACCCAAATCAGCAACTAACCCAGGATCCTAAAAAGTGAAAGAATGTTTAAATACAGTATGCAAATCTCATTAAAACCGACAAACATACTTGAGAGGAGCTTAACAAAATGATACTAAACCTCATCTGAAATTTTTTGAAAATATGTAGTGTAACAATGGTGGGCCAACACTTCTGGAGATTAAACCTAGTATAAAGCTACAAAAATTAACACCATCTGGTGTGAAGAAGAAACAAATAGTTTATTGGACAATACACAGTGAATAGACACAACAAAATGCAGAAATTCAGATTATGATGCAGTCTCATTTTGTAGGAGAGGAGGGACGATATTTCATAAATTAAATAGTTTGGGATAATTGGCTATTTGGATTAAAAGAAAGTAAAGGTAGACTTTTACCTTATTACTTAATCAAATAGAATTCAGTTTGATCAAGAATTTAAAAGTAAAAATAAAAACTTAACAGTTTAAGAAAAAAAGTGTATGCCTTTTTTTATAATTATAATGTACGAAAATATAAATAAAAGCCAAAATCCACAACAGCAAAATTGAAAGGTTTAATTTTATAAACATTTAAAGTTACTGAATTAAAAAAAGAATGTGATAATTTAAGTTAAATGCCCATTGGTAAACTGAGAATATAGTTCACAATCTAAATGAGATAGCAAGCAGTGAATTTCTTAATTGATAAAAAGTACATATATATCGTGATGAAGTGATGAATAGCTCAGCAGAAAAAGCTAATTATATGAATAGAAAATTTACAGAAAAAAACATAATTCAAAAATAAATAAATTCTTAATCTCACTCAAAACAAAATAAATGCTAGTCAAATTTATAAGTATTTCAGACTACAAAAATATTAGCAATGACATTAGCAAATTAATGATGAATATTATGTGCCACACACCATAGCATCACACATTATTAACTTATTTAATCCTCCCAACAGCCCTGTGAGATATGTAACTTGGCCAAGTTCATGAAGTGAATAAATGTAGGAACAGTGATTCACATCCAAACAGGACTGGCTCGAGAGTCCATTCTTAACAAATATGCTGCAAAAATTAAGAGCATTTATGATACTTTATGCTTGGACACAAGAGGGGAGCAGAAACTCAAAATATATTGGTGGGAGTGTGAAGATTTTGGAAGATATTTTGGTTGTATTTATAAGATTTTAAAAATTTAAATAATTTATTACAAGAAATTATTCCTCAATAGTCAATAATGTAATATTTCAAAATATATATAAAAGAAAGTTACACTTAATTTGTAAGAGCAAAAGCTAGTCAAGTGAACAATTTGCCAATTGGGAAACTGGTAGAACTATGTATTGTAAAAATCCTCAAAAACATTTTTTTTCTTTCTTTTCTTTTTTTGTGAGGAAGACCAGCCCTGAGCTAACATCAATCCTCCTCTTTTTGCTGAGGAAGACTGGCCCTGGGCTAACATCCATGCCCATCTTCCTCTACTTTACATGGGACAACCCCACAGCATGGCTGACAAGCAGTGCATCAGTGGGCGCCCAGCATCCAAACCCGCAAACCCTGGGCTGCCAAAGCACCAACTAAACCACTGTGCCACCGGGCTGACCCCAGTGCTCAAAAATTTTAAGCAGCTTATTTTATGAGAATCATAGACTCTTGGTTTCAAAACAGCTAATAACAGGGGCCAGCCAGGTGCTGTAGTGGTTAAGTTCATGCACTCTGTTTTGGTGGCCCAGGGTTCGCAGGTTTGGATGCTGGGTGCAAACCTACACACACCTCATCAAGCCATGCTGTGGTGGCATTCCACACACAAAATAGAGGAAGATTGGCACAGATGTTAGCTCAGCGACAATCTTCCTCAAACAAAAAGAGGAAGATTGGCAACAGATGTTAGCTCAGGGCCAATCTTCCTCACCAAAACAAAACAGACAAACAAAAAAACAGATAAAAACAGTAGAAGAAAAATATTATGTCTATTTAACTTAGGTATGCATATATAAATAAAATATTATCTGTTCAAATCCAACAGTGTATGAGATAAATAAATCATGATCAAGTAGTGTATCCAAGACTGGAAAAATAGTTCAGTAATAAATAATCTATCAACACACTTTACCAGACGAAAGGGGGAAAATCATATAATTATCTCAGTAGATTCAGAAAAAGCATTTGCTAATGTTCAATATCTATTTATGATTTTTAAAAACTGTCAGCACGTTAGGAATAAAAGAGAATTTCCTTAACTTGGTAAAAGTTGCATATCAAAAATCTACAGCAAACATACTTAATGGGGAAATTATAGACTCATTTCCCCTCAAAGGGGGGAACAAGACAAGCATGTGTATTTTTGCTACCGTTCACCAGAGAATAGAGTTCCTAGCCAATGTGGTAAGAGAAAAAGTGAAAGAAAAAACAAGCAATGTAATGATTTTCAGGAAAGAGAAAAACAAACACCATTATTTGCAGGTGGCAGCCTTATCTATGTATGCAACAAACATAACCATCAGAAAAACTGCGATAATTAATGAGACAGTTCAACAAATTTATTGAATAAATGACAAAAAAACTGTAATTTGTCTATAGTGAAATAATAGAAAATGTGATATTCGTAATCAACACAATGTCTAACAATGAACAAATATCCGCTAAGGCATAAAGAAGATCTGAATAATGGATCAGGAAGAAACTAAATAAATCAACAAGATGACATATTATTAAAATATTGATTTCCTCCAAATTAATTTATAAATTCAATGCCACCTTAATTACAACTTCAGCTGGATTTTTTGAAGAACTCGAGAATCTTATTTTGAAATTTATATGGGAAAATAAAGATCTAAAGACAGCTAAAAAACATGGAAATTGTTAAAATATCAGTAGTAATCCTCATCATTAAAATGCCAGTGACATAAAGGCAGTCTATTTTGTTCACTGCTAAGTCTCTATTATCTAGAATCACGTCTGGCACATAACACTCAATGAATACTTGTTGAATGACTGACAGGTGCAAACAGCATGCTACGGGTGCAAGAATAGACAAATGTGCCAGCAATTGTAGTAGGTCCTGGAGCACAGAAGTGACGATAAATGGTCCCTGACTCCATGAAGATAACAGAACAGAGAGACACTCAAACTTTACACAAGCAAATGATCAGATAAGTGTAATCAGTTCTACCAAAAGGGAGTACAGGCTGCAATGGATTCTCATAAAAGGTTAAATTAACCTGCTTTGTCCCTTGAGATTGGCACTTGTAAACAGTGGATGGGACATTGCAAATGAATCTCCTTTTTCTTTTCCAATTTAGCAAAGGAAAAGCCCTATGCTCAACTAAATCCCATTGCATGAAACGTAGAGAATCGTTATGGGTAAGGAGAGGATAAGCCCAGTTAAACCACACATCAGGCTGTTTCCATTCTACATAATTGTTACAAATATTAAATATAATTTTAAAGAATATTCATAGGTATCTTACAGGTTCCAAGATGCAGTTCCTAAATAAATAATGATCTGGAGTAATGAATGAGCAGATATTTTTTAAGATAAAAAAATATTTGCAATACTACTTGTGCAACTTCCAATAAATCTTGCCATTTTACATGCACAGTAATTAGAAAAAGAGTTGCAAATTTGCAGGGAATATTTAAGTGACATTATTCAAGTTAATACTTCAAAACTATTGATCTAAACATAAAAAAGCTCCATGTAGGTTCCAGTTCAAAGTTATATTGATCTTAAGGGAAACAGAGAACTAAGAAACAAAGGCATACATATTTTATTAAAATATAGTCAGAAGTTATCTTTATTTTCTTATGAAAAATATCTGTGGTGGGACACATTATTAAGCTTATAAGTCTGGGAACACAAGCTTTCCTAGACAAGAAAACTTCACCAAATGACCACTTGAAGGATGTTCTCGATAATGGTGAGGACAAGACAAGCCACCAGGTTTCTAGGTACCTGGCTAATAATCTGTAGAATGATCTATACTTTTTGAAATTTTTATTATTTGTGCTGATGAAAGTAATATTCAGGAGAAAAGGAGTAACCTACTGCCTCTTGAAAATGCTGAGTAGTTCAGGATCCTGAATTTGGTGCAACTACTTTGTGGGGGCAAAAAGTCTCCATATATCTGTATATCTAGCCCAAGTTTTAAGTATTAAGAAAAAATGTATTTATATTCCCCTGCCCCAAGAATCAAGGCACTGTGACCAACACTCAGCATGATTCTACCCACCCCATCTCCAACAAGTAGGGATATTTAACATATTGGTTAGACTGGGGCATTTCATTCAAAATCTTTTGAATGTACCTCTGTGGAGAAGGACTTTCTACGCTTTGAAGTTTATAATGGGTTTTTCTCTATTTTCTCATCTGCAAAATTAATTACACAATATGAATGTTACCTGGAAAAGCAGGAGATTTCACGTTTGGAGTGGAGGCCAAGTGCCTAGATGAAAGATATACTGAATCGCCAGTCTGGCTTGTTAATACCATACTTATATTTAGAAGATATTGGTATTCTCATGCAGTTTCTTTATCACTCTAGCTGGGATTCATGGCAGTAAAAGCATTATCTAAATGAGCAGACGAGAAAAATAAAGTGAAAGTCTCTTACATGACTAACTGTAAAATATCATAAAACAAATAAATTAATTCAATTGCATGCTCCAAATGACATTTTCAGAGCATTGCTTTTGGTTAATGTCTTTTTGAAAGATGAATTGCTAGGCTCTGTAGAAAGGAGTGCATTTAGAAAACTATTCCTTGATAATTGTCACTGATATGTTTCCAATTTACAAAACGCTTTTCTTAGAAACGAAGAGCGCCCTTTGCTGTTCTGTGGGTGGCAGAAAATGTTTTATTGGGGCTATAATTTCGGAAATAGTGAAAGTTTATCTGAATCATTTGTAATCGCAGGGAATGCAGAATGTGTGAAACAGGTAGGAAATGAAGCAAACACACAGGGGTAATTCCAAAAATGTTCAAATTTTCTGATCTCAAAGAATAATCTCATTTTTCATATGAGCCGAAGATGCATTAGGAGTGTTTCACGCTGGCTACAGGATAAGAGAAGCACACGCTGTCAGATCAGATGTGCTTTGCAGGGTTGTGAACCTCAAAACTGAAAGAGTTTATCAGAAAATCTTCTTATATGCTTTCACTATGGTGTGTTTAAAGAGAAGAATAGGAGGAAGAGAAATGTTTAGGCCAGTAGGCTGAGGCATAATGAGGCTTGTGCCCATTCTCCTGGGTACAAATGTCTGCCATCAAAGCCTATAAAGAAAGGGATCCAGGTACAATAAAGGTGTAAACCATTGCAGTGTGTGCTGAGAGGCCCCTCACATTCTGGAGGGCAATTTCACTCTGTTTTCTGAGAGCCAGACTAGAGAAGGCTGGAGAAACCATTACTGCCAAGAGGGGTCCTCCACTCACCACAAAGACAAGCCAGCAGTCAAGAGGCACGGTGGTAGGAAAGAAAGGTTTTTTATTAAGCTGGCCAGTGAGGGGGAAGATGGAGGACCAGCATCCCTAAGAACCATCTTAAAACTACAAAATTTTGAAGCAGTTATATAGGACAGGTGGGCTGAAAAGGGGGGGGGGGTCTCGAAATGTTGACCATCTGATGTTGTAGTCCTTGAGACACCAGATCATCCCTTTCTTTTGTCACTGATAATGGATACCAGCACAGGACTCTTTTCCGGAGGTTGTTACATCCCTAAGAAAATGTAAAGAACAAAATTCTTGTCATGAAAGGGAGGTCTACATATAAGCCAATTGCTGACAAGGAAAAAGGGTGTTTTGTGGATCAAGGTCATTTACAGTTCCAACATGGTTCCCCTCTGTAAGATGGCTTCCCTCGTGCAAACCTATTAACCAATGGCTGGATTTATCTTAGCTATTTTGATGTCGCTAACAAAACCAGAGGCACGGCAGTCTCGACTTGTGTTGGGGAAGCCTGGGCACCTGCAGGTTTTGCAATGTTGAGATGGCTAATAGGCAGTAGTACTTTAGCAGTTTTCTTGTCCCTAAAATCTCCTGGGGAAACTTCCCCACTTTGATCATTAGCAGAACAAAAGGAGAAAGGAAAGTGCCAAGATACTAACTCATTATTTCAACATGTGTTTATTGAGCAGCTGTGATGTGTCTGGCAGTGTTCTGGTTTTGTGAATAGGACAGTGAGCAAAGCAGATGCAGGACCTGCTCTCCTGGAACTTATCTTCCAGTGGCGAGTAGCAGAAAACGAATAACACGAACTAGTAAGCCAAACATCATTCCAGATGGTGCTAATTGCTATCAGGTTAATAAAAGAAAAGGCATGTGATGACGTGAGTAGGGTCGGGGAGGAAGAGGATGGAAGGATATGATGCAGGTAGTGCAGGAAGGCTTCTCTGAGGAGGTCATGTTGCACTGAGAACTGAATGATGAGACTGAGCAAGCAGTGCCTAGATGAAGGGGAAGGGCATTCTGTGCAAAGTGAACAAAGTGGTGAGGAGCAAGTTAGGGAGTGCTTGTGGAGAGGGAGTCTTGCTTTGCATGCGCTGATAATACAGAGTTGAGTAAGCGAAGGCAAGGAGTTTGCATTCTTTTCTGAGGACAATAGGGACATCGGAGGGTTCAAAGTGGGGGAGCAAAATGATCTCGTTAAGATATTGAAAAGATCTGTCTGGCTGTGATGTGGAAAGTGGACTCTAATGTGGAAAGAACAGAAGAGCCGGGAGACCAGTCAGAAGGTGCATTAGTTCCCCACTGCTGCTGTAACAAATGAACACAAACTTGGTGGCTTAAAACAAACACAAATGCATTATCTTACAGTTCTGGAAGTCAGAAATCCAAAAATCCGTCTTACTGGGCTGAAGTCAAGGTATTGGCAGGGCCACATTCCTTCCGGGGGCTCCAGAGATGAATCTAGTCTTTTCCAGGATGGATGCTATCTTCATCCTTTGGCTTGTGATCCTACGTCACACGTCCTTTATTTGTCCCTCTGCTTCTATTGTTCCTTTTCCTCGTTCTCACTTTGATTTCTTGTCTACCTCTCAGAAAGACCCTTGTGATTACATCAGAACCACTGGATAATCCAGAATAATCTCCCCATCTCCAGATCCTTAACTTACATCAGCACAGTCCCTTTTGCCTTATCGGTGGCATTCACAGGTTCATGAAGATCCTTACATGAAGACTCTCCTTAGTCTTCTGTGGTAGACAAGGATTCATGCAAGGATCTTCACGACATGACCAGGGTGGTAGCAGCAGAGGTTGAGTGAGTTACAGAGATTTGGGATGTATTTTTTTCGAGCTGATAGGAGTCGCTGATGGAATGGATATGGATGGGTAAAGAAAAATAAGAAATAAAATACAATTCACAGAACTACTGCTGGGTCCAAGTAACTATGGAGTTACTTGATCTTTTCACTCTTATTTTCTCATGAGGTGACAGCAGGGTTCTCCAGAGGCCATGTGCCCTGAAGTGACAATCTCATCCCCAAGGCTAATACTTGTGCTTTAAATGTTCTCAGTTAAAATTTGTAATATTGTAAATTTAAAATATGGTAAATAGCTAGAGACATAATCCACATCCACAAAAGTTCTTTGAAGTTCTCAATATTTTCTAAGTGTATAAAGAAATCTTTAGATCCAGAGGTTTGAAAACTACTGGCATATTCTGCATGAATAGGAGTGACATTTGCGAGAAAGAACAGACTAGGTGAGAAGCAACTATGGGAAAAGTCAAGAGTTCTATTAAATGTTAAGCAAATATATTACTTAATATCACATGTTCCAAGTGGAACTTAGACAAATTGTTTGCTTGATATTAAATGTATCATCCTCGTGAATGTAGCCAAAGAAACCCATCTTCCCCTCTTGAGCAGACCTAAGCAAAGCTGCCTGGGGTGAATAGACACTGAGTTCCAGCTAAAATATAGCACTAAATGTGCACCAGGCATATGTTGGTTTCTGGGAACAAAACAAGAATGAGCAAAAGACCCTCATAAACCCCACCCACAGAGAACACATAGTCTTGGAGCTATCTCAATGAATAGAGAAGCATCTCTGATACAGGATGACATGAAGTTACGGTGATACGGTTACAGAGACATTGATCGGAGCTATGATCTGAAGGAAACAGGTGAGGTCAAGGTTCCTTCCAAGATCTCACAATTCTGCAGGATGTCTGGGGAGATGGGTGATGCAGTGGAAGAGATAAAACAGCAGCAAAATCCATATAAAAAGACCTCGTGAACTACAGTAAAGAGTTTGGACTTCATCCCCAGATGTTGGAAAGCTGAAGTGTGTTGAGCACACTGTGATTGATTATTGTCAAATGAATAAGTAAAGGAATTTGCCATCTGTGGAAGAGACAACTTTAGGAACCTCTGAAGGACTAGAAGTGGATCTCATTCGTGTTTGAATCAACAATAGCACAGCGTTGATACACAGAATCTGTTCACTTGTTTGTCATAACGCTTGTCTAAACTGAAAGGAGATATATGTGGAATTCTAAAATATCTTAAATGCCCAGTTTTATTTTCTAGCTAACAAATGATTACTTTTCACTAGAGAACAATAAATAAAATTAATTCTAACTCTGCCCCAACTTGAACCTAATCCTGCAAAGATCGAGATTCCCTATTTAGCCATAGTTATTTCCTTTCTGTCAACATAATAGATAATCAAATCTTTACCTATAACAGATACACAAATAAATGTTTGTAGAAACTTGTAATGAATCAACGCTTTCATCAAGTTTCTGGGTTTCATTTAATTTTTAGAAACCAATTTTACATGAGAATAATATCCCCGTGTAAGAGTAGCTATGGTGGAAGCAACCCTCGTGTATACAACACAGAAGCTGTAATGTTCCTGAAGGAGGAAGAGCAACATCGTGTGTTAATGCCTGATGTCTAATTATTGTATCTATAAAAGATAAAGGTTTTCTTGGAGTTGCTCTAGTAAAATGCCATACCAGCGCTCCCTTTCTTTTTGTGTAAAGGTCAACCACAGCCTGTCTGTTGCTCTAGCTGAAACATCTGACTTAAGTCATCACTGTGCTCACATGTTCTTAGAGTTCTGAGTTAAGTTCCAGAAGGCACCTAAAACTCACACCCCATGCATGCTGCTTTTTGAATCTAACCAGTGCAAACCTGTCATTTTGTGATTCATGGCCCAGACTACCTTTGATTGAAATATCAACTTACTGTAGGGCAATGTAAAAATAAATGAAGTCCCAGATTTAAATTTCTTTGGGTAGTTTTGAAGGACAACTACCACTGACTGAATTTAGAGGTAAATTATTTAATTCACACATGCATGCACTCATTCAGCAAATACGTATCAAAATTCTACTATGTGCAACAAACGATTCTAGGGACAGGAGTAGGGTAATAAACCAAACAGGTAAGGTAGCTGCTCTTATGGAATAAGAGAGATATAAATCAGTAATTGTACAATGAGTTTTTAAATTATGCATGTGACTGGTGCTACAAAAGAGAAATAAAGGATGCCATCAGAAAGTGAAACAGTGGAACCTGGTCCTATATACTCCCTATCTTGAGGATGGGAGTATAAACTTTAAAACCTCTAAAACTGTGAAAAGTAACCTGCAGATTTATCTGGGTCAGCAGATGCCCTCCTAGCAAAGCTAATTTCAGAATGTCACCTATCTCTGTGGGCTCAAACCTTCACTTGAATTTTGGTTCTGTGATTCATTATTTTGCTAGGTTCTGTCCTATTTGAAAGATATTTTTAAATATTTATCCATCTGGTTTTAAGGGAGCACATTTGTCCAAATAAAAAGCTTACCATATTAGCAGAAATAGAAGGCTACGTTCAAGGAAACAAACAGAGCCAGCGTAGCTGGAACAAGGTATCATGAGAGGCAGAGCACAGACACTGTAGCCAAAGGATGCAACATTCCCCAAACCGATATGCAGTCTTTGAGAACTGTGGTCTTTCTCCTAAGAGGTTTGGGTAAGCCCTGGAAAGGTATGTGCCCATGAATGACACAATTAGATTTGTGTTTTGAAAAGATCATGCTGGGTGTAATGTGGGCTATGCTGGAAAGAGGCAGAAGTACCTACATTTGTCAAAGCACGTAGGAGAATCTTGCAGTAGACAGGTATAGTGTAAGCCCGGACAGTTAGTTTTTCCTTTTGTAATGTAAGTGCCCGACTTAAACTTTGATTTCCAAGGCACCCACTTCAAAGAGGGCCATCTGGAAGAAACACATTGCCAGCCACAACTCTAGATAAAGAGCCAGGCCACCCCCAACCCCAGGCTCGATTGATTTAGAGATCTCGGTTAATTTCCATAACTGACCATTTGGGCCAGTGGGTTTTTCTCTTCCCCTGCTTTAAATCCTCACTCTTATGTTTTAAATTCACCAATTAAGAGTATGCCTGCAAAACCCTAGGCCCTCACCCTTGACCTCAATAAAAGCAGAACCCCAGGCACATGCCCTGCCTGCCCCAACCTCGCTGTGTGGCTCCAGGTGTGCTGTGTAATTTCCACATCTTATAAGTAATAAACCTTTATTTTTACAAAGTTTCCTGATGGTTATTTCCGAAAAGTGTCTTGTAATCATAGTAAGAACCACAGGGGCCAGTCCAACCACAACATTGCTTGTTGATACACTGAGATCAGGACGTGACAACAGGTTAGAGTCGATGCCGACTTGACTAAAATGGTGACAATGCAGTAAGGGAGAAGTAAGATTTGACAATGTTTGGGGTATGGAGAATTTGTAGGTGTCCTTAATGTTTATTTTCATATTATATTCTAGAGCTCAGAACAAATCTATCATTATTGGAGGAACTTGTACTTTTTTAGCAGTAAGACTTTTCTCCTAATCTTTTTTTGTGTGTGTGTGAGGAAAATTGGCCCTGAGCTAACATCTGTGTCAATCTTCCTTTATTTTGTATGTGGGATGCCACCACAGCATGGCTTGATGAGTGGTGAGTAGGTCTGCACCTGGGATCCAAACCTGTGAACCCCAGGCCACCGAAGGGGAGTACGTGAACCCAACCACTATACCACTGGGCCAGCCCCTCTCTTAATCATTTTTAACATCTTTTTTTCCTAAGGGTAACTAACATTACTCTATAATTTTGATTGTAGTAGTTTGATTCCATAAAAGTTGTGCTTTCACCTTCCCAAATTCCAGTTAAAATCAAACTCTTGAGGGCAGAAATAACAACAAAAAAGTTACATAAAATATTTTTGCTAACTTAAGAGAAGAAATTGATACATTTGAATCTCATCTTGGTGTACCATCACGTCTGTAGTTCTAACAAATGAAAACAAGACTGCCTTTTTACACATAAAAAGTATTGTTTGCTATTTCAATTTCTTTGTATTTGTGCTTATCATTTTAATAATTTGAATTATACTGGAGTGTTACCAAACATACAGAAAATTAAATTCTATTAGCATCTAATATATCAATGAAAATATATTTAAATGATTAAATTTTTAGGTGACATTTAGACATCTTAGTACAGGGTATATTTTATCAATATATCACATTTCAATATACATCTACACCTATTTTTCTATCAGAAATCCCTTGAAATAATTGAAAAGATGTTGCAAAGCTGGAAAAAAGAAAGAGTATAATCAGCAAGTTAGAAATTCTGAGTAAGATCTCAAAGAGAGAAAGCGAAATAACCAGGCTGGAGAAGAAATAGAAGTTGAGAAGCTACAGTTCAAAAAAGTCCTAGAAAAATGCTGCAATAAAGGCCAGAGGACCTAAGTGAAAGATGAATCAATAAAAGCCAAAAGGAGAGGGAAGCATATAAGGAATTATCTGGAGCTTACTTACTTTAAAAAACTGCATTTAGTTCAGCAGGAGCAGTTGATCTGTGGCCCCCTGCTTGTGATGAGCAGCAGGTAGCACAGCCATGTTGCCCTGATCTGACTCCCCATATGGCTGTCTAAACCAAATTGGGTGGTTGGGATGGAGAGAGATTACAGCTTGGGAAAGAAAGTAACAGAGTGAAGTGTGAAGTATTTCTAGACTGAAAAGAGAGAGCAGAGAAAGAAAAAAGAGAAGGGAGTATATAGCTGCATTTTAATATCCAATTATTCATCCTTACAGGGAATAACAAACTCTAATTTAATGATAAATTGGGTAAAAATGAGTAAGAATGTGGAATATTGCTATAGTACAATAAGTTAACTTGAGCTCACACACATATCCCCACATACATAATACAGTATATGCAAGTAACAGAGTATGAAAATATTTTACATAAAACATGGAAAGTATAAAAAAATAATTATAATATATTAGGCTGCAAAGAGTCTCAGTAAGACGAAAAATCATAAATAACAAAACATATTTTCTAAACACAATATCATAATGTAATAAAGTTTAGAAATTAAAAATTTGTAGTTTGACATGCATTTATAATTTAAAAAAGATTGAAAATAATTAAACTGTATATTCCAATCATGAAGATAAAAACATAGCCCATATAATAAATCCAATAGTAGAATGAAAGAATTAATAAAAATCAAAGAAGAAATTAAATGCAAAACACAATATAGACTTCATTGATGAATCTAAAAACTTGTCCTTTGAAACCAAAACTTAGACAAGTGTGATAATACAGCTACACGCATCACATAAGGAAGGAGAAAAAAAAGTGACATGGAGATTATTGAAAATTATAAGAAAATACCATGTACAACTGAAGAAAAATAAGTTTGAAAATGTAGAAAAAAGTAAATTATCAAAAATTATTCAAGGAAAAACAGGATGCTTAAGCAAAAATATCAAGTATTACAAATATTTCTGCACATCTATTTCTCAAAATATACTAGTAAACTATTACAATAGTGGTAGTATTGATTCAAAATGTTGATCAATAACACAGAAAAAGAAAGTCCAGAAACAAATGGGTATATATATGTATTAATTTAATTTATTATAAAGGTGGCATTTCAGATCAATGGAAGAAGGATGGATCTCTACAACTGAAAAAAAATAGATGCTTCTTTTTATTATGCACAAAATTAAATTCTTGTTGTATAAAAGATATAAATCTTTTTAAAATGTATACGTGTGTTGGAAAAACTATAAGACTATCTTTGTGGCGTTAATGTTGGGGTGCTTGTGTTTGGAAGGCCCAAATCTCAGAAGCAGAAAAGTTTGATTGATTTGGTTACATACAAATTAGAAACTTATATATCATGGGAGTCAACATACATAAACGATAAGTGAATGACAGGGAAAAGGGTTAGAGATTATGTAACTGGGAAAATGTTAGTACATGCAATGATTAAAGTCACCTGAAATTTAAAAAGGGAAACATGTGGACAGAAATATTCTAAATTTATAAACAAACTGCAGACAATCTAGTAATATGGAAAATGCTGACTAAATCAAATATTTTTCACCCCCAAAATTCCTGACACTTATGTCGTGCATTATAACATTCTTTAAAATGGGCAAAAATAATGGACAATATACCATGTCTAGTCTGCAAAATATTATGAAAACACCACTCTAAGTTATTTACAAGTTTTATTGTAAATATATTTATACAAACATCTTAGTGCATGTGGTTAATTTTTGCTATGAATAAATTTCTGCAAATAAGTTCGGTAGGTCAATGATCATGCACATATTAAAAATTTAAATTCAAATTTACAAATTGTTTTTCAGAAATAAATTTGCTAAATGATATTCCCAGAAACTGTTTGTTAATGCATAGCTACATGATATTCCTTCTTATTCATGTGTCATGATTTATTATGCCAGTATTTTAATTTTGAAACTATAAGTCTTATTCAGTTTCTTTCTACTAAACCTTGGGTTCATATATCATTCTGCTTATATTGAATTATTTCCTTAAAATGAATGTATAGGAGTAGAAATACTGGGTCAAATATTTAGTATTTTATGTCTCTTGCTGTAAGTCACTATATTGCTTTCCAAAATTTTTAGGGCACTGCTTTCACTTCAACATTAACAGCATTAATTGCCAATTTCCTGTTTTACAGATAAGCTTACTTAAAAAAATATATTTAGAACAAAAAAAAATCTAGGAAATTTGGAATATTAGCAAAATACAAGAGAAAAAGAAAATACATAATATTGCTATTTAGAGATAACCACTCTAATGGTTAGTTTACATCCAGATGTTTCCGTATATGGAAATGTGTGTATATGTGTAATTTTTCCTTAAAAGTGAGGATTGTCTAACACAGAATATAGCGGACTCTTTAAAATATGTAATACATTGTAAATATTTTCACATTTTTAAACACTCTTCTACCTTTGCAACATAATATTTCATTGATATTTCTACCTGTATAGGTAGAAGTGTCATGTACTTTACTTAACTGATTATTATTTGGGAAAATTGGATTCAACTTTTGTTTGTTGTGTGGCATCTTCTTACTGATAACCACAACCAAAAAATCTTTACAAAAGAGAAATGAATAAGAAAAATTTAGTGTATCAAATTAATGAGGTATTATGCAACCATTAGAGGCATAAATATCAAGATTATGTATCATTGAATGAAATATTTATATTAAAACATTAAATGGAAAAATGAAACTAAACTCAGTTGCTGATGCATTCTGATTTTATCTATTTTAAGCTATGAGTGCCTCTACAATAAAAAAAAACAAAATATAAAAAAAATTTTACATTGCATAAGTGTGAAATCTGTTTTTATTTGTACGATTTCTGCTATTTAGTTTTAACACTGTCTAGTTTCAGAAGTGTTAATTATTTAATATTGTTAATTTTCAGGTGTAAATATTGAAGCATTAAAGTAAGAGGTTTCTTCATGACCTAAATCAATGTAACAAACTAAAGGCAAATATTTAAGAGGTATAAAAGTGTCTTTTAAAAAATAATTAAACAAACATCAAACTAACAAGTTTCTGCACAGCAAAGAAATCATTCAACGAATGAAAAAGTAACCTACTGAATGGGAGAAGATATTTGCAAATCATGTATCTGGTAATGGGTTAATATCCAAAATATAGAAAGAACTCATACAACACAATAGTGAAAAAACAAACAATTCAATTAAAAAATGGGCAGATGATCTGAACAGACATTTTTCCAAAAAAGATACAGATGACCCACAGTTATACATGAAAAGATGCTCAGCACCACTAATCAACAGGGAAATGCAGATCAAAACCACAAGGAGATAGCACCTCACACATGTTAGAATGGCTATTATCAAAAAGACAAGAAATAACAAGTGTTGACAAAGATGTGGAACTGTTGGTGGGAAAGGTAAATTGGTGCAGACACTATTGAAAATAGTACGGAGTTTTCTCAAAAAATTAAAATTACAACTACCATATGATCCAGCAATTCCACTTCTGGGTATTTATCAGAAGAAAACAAAAACATTAACTCAAAAAGATATACGCACCACCGTGTTCGTTGCAGCATTATTCACATTAGCCAAGACACAGAAACAACCTAAGTATCCATGAATGGATAAATGGATAAAGAAGATGTGGTATATATACAATGGAATATTATTCAGCAATAAAAAGGAATGAAGTCTTGTCATTTGTGACAATATGGATTAAACTTGAGGGCATTATCCTAAGTGAAATATGTCAGACAGAGAAGAAAAATAATGTATGATCTCACTTGTGTGTGAAATTTTAAACAACAACAACAACAAAAAAAAACAACAAGCTCATAGGTACAGAAAACAGATTGGTGGTTGCCAGAGGTGGGGGGTGGAGGGTAGGAGAAATAGGTGAGGAGGGTCAAAAAGTACAAACTTCTGGTTATAAAACAATTAAGTCATGGGGGTGTAATGTATAGCCCGGTGACTATAGTTAATAACACTGTATTGTGTACTTGAAAGTTGCTAGGAGAGTAGACCCTAAAAGTCTCGTCACAAGAAAAAAATTTGCAACTATGTATGATGATGGATGTTAACTAGACTTATTGTGGTGATCATTTCACAATATAAACAAATATCAAATCATATGTTGTATATCTAAAACTATTATAATGTTAGATGTCAATTATACCTCAATAATCAATAAATATGTGTCTAATAAATGTAGCATATTCTGCTTAAATAAATAGTTTTAAAATCATTCTCTAATATTTCTTTAACTTTTTTACCACCCCTTATGCTACATGCCTTGAAATTGCATTATATTTAGCATTTATTAAAAACCTTTTCTTTGGCTACTTTGATTTTTTTTAACAGTTTTGTAGACTCTGCTTTAGTTCTGGAATACTTCAGAAGATGAATACCTGAACTATACAGTTTCTAATTAGCTTCACAAATTTCAGTACAGGCATGACATTTACATGCAGAATTTTGGAGGCAGAAACCATTAGAGATTCAACAAGTAGAATGGTGTTCTACCTAAAACATAAAAGGACAGTCTGAAAACACTAGAAATTCCTAAATCAGAAATCATACTCTTCATTTGAAAGCTACTACTGCATTTCTGAAAACAGAAGCAGATTGCTCTCTATAGCAACATTTTACACGTAAACGTTAGGCATTTACAAATATCTGTCTCTGTTTTACGGCTTCTAATACGTTAAGAAACCTTTTCAGGTTGATGACCCAAGTTTTTTGTTCTGCAGTGGTTTTGAAATCCTTTGGAGAAAGTAACTTAATTAACTTTATTAACAGCAATTGTACAACAATCAACGACTGAGATGTTCATTAATTGATAACATATCTCCATTTTATTACATTCAGACCAACAATGCTAGTAGAGTAATATGTAGTTCAAGGTAGGACACATAAGTGGAAGACGGTTTGGATAGAGGTAACTCTCTCAGGCCGTCTCCTGAGAATCACCACGACATTGAGACCAAGTCTGTCCATGTGAAATGTAGGGATATCGTCTTCACGATGCTCATCTTCAGGATCAGTGTGAGTCACCTCCAAAGGCCCACTCACTATGATAAATAGTGTTAATTAGTATAACTGAAATGAATAGATTGCCTACATCATGAGCTCCTTTGCCTACATGTCCTAAGTATAGCACAAGGGGGTAAGATGAACCACGAATAATCCTTTCACATTTTAGCCCATTAAAACTATGTTAAATGGTAATGGACGTCTACTGGATCTCTTCTGATGTACTTATTCACGGCAGGATGGACTATTTTAATACTATGGGAACTTGTGTAGCTCACACTTTTAAAATTCATCCCTAATTATTAGGATGCATACTTTAAATTTATAGTATGCTGAATTTCTGATATATTTAACAGAGAAACATAGTCACTTCTAGAATCTGCAACACGCAGAAGGTGGAATCGAGAGAATTCTCAATTCAGTGCCACGTAGTCGGAGACAGGCTCATGTTCCTATTTCACAGGACTTCCAAGCTTCCTTCCTAAGTATGTCACATTTAATCTTCTCTTCAGTCAGTCCATTTCCTCCTGTAGAAAATAGAAGGTCAGAATTCATTTTTTATTTGACATAGGACATTATCTTTCTTGAAGTCAGGTCTCCATAATTGAAAAATGAGAACGCCAAAGTGTCAGACTGCAGATTATGTTTTTCTTTCTCAAGGGAAAATTCAAATTTTTTTAACAAAATCTCAGAGTTGGAAAGAAACCTAGACATCATCTAATTGTGAAACTTGTGTTTAAATGTTTTGATAATCGCCATGCAGCCTGTGCTTGAGCCCTCCAAGGCTGGGTACCAGCGCCTCCAGCAGCACTTCGCTGCATAAAGTAATGTTGTGATGGCTTTGTAGATTGAGGGATTGAAGGGTGGCTAATAGGTCTTTAATCAGGTTTTCAGTCTTGTGAGAAAATATCTTGATGAGGATCAGCCAATCAAAAATGTAGAAAGTTTTTTTTTTCACACGTACTAGGGAAAAATAATTGAAGCATATGGCATGACCTTACCTACCAGGGATTTGAAATGCTGTGAGTGGATAAGTTAGGTACAATTCATTTGGTAGAAAAGACAATATCGTATAAATAATGATACACAGCAGCCATTACTGTCAATTCGCTAATGGAGTAGCTGTTCCTAACCCCACCTCCCTTGCTGCCTCCTACCTCAGAGGCTCAAAAGTCATACTTGCTTACCCACCTTAATAAAGGGAAATATACTCTGGACACTCAGAAAACGTTTTCAATTTTCTAATAAAATGGACATACCTTAATAGATCTTTATAAATCTTCGTGATTTGAATACAGAAGCAATGTTTAGCGCTGAGGCAGCCATTTTGTGACCATGACTTTGGGGGAGGGGCGGTGTAGAGAAAATAACAAAAATGTGAACCCAGACTCCACATACTGCAGTGACACCGGAAACAAAGTCAGGTGAACAGAATTTTTTATTGTCACTGGTTGTAGATATTTGTTACTTACAGCTGAATGAACCCTCACTGATACACATACCAGTAGTAGTATCAAATGCTTCTGGTTTGTTACAGCCTCTATAAATTATCATTCCTGTTAATACTATTAAATATTTGTGGAGTGCCCTATGTACAAGCAATCAAATCAATGCCTAATGAGTACCAGATATTTTCTCTGCTATTTTTCTTGCTTTGTATTATTCATGACAGTATAATTTACATGAAGTAAGATGAGCAAATCCTGGGTTCCGCTCAATGACCTTTTATATACGTATAGATCTATATACTCACCATCCGCATCAATATATAGAACTTTTCTACTGCTGCAGAAAGTTCCCTCACATTGCTTTTTAATCAATACCCCTGCACTCTCAGAACTCATCACTTATCTGACTTCCATTACTGAGTTATTTTTTAATTCATTTTAGAGTTGCTATACTAATCAAAGTGTCAGACACACAGGAACAAATCGTACAACAGTAGGATGTAGGATGCAAAAAGGCTATCTTTTCCTACCTCCCTTTTATGCTCTAGTCGCACAACCCAGAGAATTATTCATTTTTTACTATTGCTGTTTGGGTTCTTCTGGTGGATTTTCTCCTAAGTATAATGAATATCTTGTACTAAATCCTAGATTGAACTAATATTTAGTCTTTCAGAATATAAAATAGTTTAGCTAACTATATTACTTCTTTACCCTTTATCTTACTGATGCTCTTTATATTACTTTAGTTCTATCCTTTTCTTTAATATTTTAAATGCTCTTTTAAAAACTTTGTTTTTTCTAATATTGATATTGAGGAAATACTGGTAACCCTAATCTTTCTTTGATCTTTCCTCCTTCCTTTATTATTATATGTTTTTATTACTTATGGTTTGCTTTTATGTTGTGAATGTTAGCATTTAGTCTTGTAACCATAGCTGTCTTATGTTTTGTCCATAGCTTAATTCTGAAAATTGAAAACCCAAAAAGCAGGATTTATATAAAAATGATTATGTAAATATTTCTCAATTTGGGACACATATTATGCTGAAATTACATTTCATCTTCTGTATTAATCATTGGAAATTATTTCTAATAGCAAGGTCAATTGTTTGAAGTCATATCACATTTTAGAGTACAGCCTGTTTCAATAGGATTTTTGTTTCTTTATTTTCCTTAGAGATACTAATTTCCTTTAGTTTTTCTTGTAATAGTTGCCTTTCTTATGATCACTTTTTAAATTATTTCAATGTTCAGAAAATTTTTGGAATTTGTATGTTGAAATTAGCTTTGTAGTCTAACATACAGTCGGTTTTGGAAAGTCTTCTAAGTCTACTTGACAAGATTTTGTATTCTGCAGTTTTAGGGGGCAGTATACTACATATGTCATTTAGGACATGCTTGTTAATTTCATTATTCAAATCTTCAATACCCTTACTAATATCTGTCTCCCAATTCTTACACATTACTAACATAAATAAATTAAAATCTTCTGCTATGAACTATGTACTTCTTTTAATTCAGTCATTTTCCAGGTGGAAAATGTATTTTCAAGTTACATCAGAACCACATAAGTTAAGAATGGTTTTATATTTTCCTAGTGAATTGACCATTTCATCATTTTGCAAGATTCCTTTGCATCACTCATGACGCTTCCCGCTTTAAACTCTACTGTGACTGACATCAGTATAGCTATCCAAACTTTCCTTGATTAGTATTTTCATAGTATATCTTTTATTTTCCATTTTTTAAGCTTCAACCTTTTTGTGTCCTTACATTTATGCTTTATCTATTAAAGCAGTATATGATTGAGTTCTAATTTTGTAAATCCAGTGCAATGTTCCTGTCTCTCTTTAGATTCCCTCTTCTACATTGCATCAGGGAAGCTCTGGCTAGCTCACCCTCATTAAACGGAGGCTATTGTGAAGTACAAGTTTCAGCCAACTAACGAAGTAAGCTTTTAGAGCCACCTTCAGCTGAATGAAGCAATGTGATGAGTCCAGAATGTCTTGCAAGTGTGCCCACATCAATGAATTCAGCTGTATCTAGTATTATCTTCCTCCCTCTTTGGCCAAACATTTGTAGGATCTGAACGCCCTGCTTGGGTGCCGTGCTACTGGCTGGCATCCTCTTAAGTCACCTGCCCAGGGAAGGTTATCACAGGACTTTCAGACACAGATGGCCAACTGTTTCCACTGACAAGGAAGACACAGAATGATTTGGGAATGCAATATTGTCAGTTTCATTGGATTCAAACATGAATATTCTAAATTTCAGGATGCCATTCTTCCTTAAAGGATGCTCAGTCTTTCACAGGAGCATGTTGGCAAGACTGAATTCAACTGCCATTGCATTTCAGGCACCCACATTATTAAATTTTGTGTTTAGTTTTAGATAGAATAATAATAGATAGAATAAATAAGAGATTCTTTCAGGGCCGTGATGGAAGCTCTCTGGCTCTCAGACCTTGACTCAAGCTGATTCTTACAAGTCTGAATTTGTCATTTGCTATTTGTAATCACCCAAGTGCACTCAAAAGATCCACCCCACACTGTTTAGAGTCAATATTACTGCCATAACAGTCCAGTGCAGCAGACACTTGGGGTCCCAAGGCATTCGCTGCAGCTGTCACTTCATCAAAACCAACCTTAAGTGATAACTTGATTAATTATGATGCCAATGTAGACCATCAATTACTAGCTTCCCATTTCCCAAAGAATTTGGCACTGCATTCAAGCCTAAGAGCATGGTCAAACCAATTCCAAAATTTCATCTTTATGGTCAATCTCCTGGGACAGTCCCGAACACTTATTCTACATTCGATAGGGTCCAGTAAGGAGAGAGAAACCATATAGTAATTTAAACATGGAAAGCTTCATATAAGGAATTATCAACAGGAAGTTGAAATAGGGGATTGAGCAGTAAGAATCATGGGAATAGGAGGCATATGGAGTGACCGCCATGCATAAGGCTGATAGAGCACCAATAACAGATTGCCTCCACCTGGGCTGAGACTCAGACCTCGCTGGGAGGGTGCAGCCATAGATATTGGATGCTGGAGAAGTTCTCTAGGTGCTGCTCTGGTGAGACTCTGCAGATCTGCCTTCTGGAATCCTGGTGATCCATCCACAGGAAGCGCTATGCCCAGAAACTCACTGAAGACTGCCCAGGAGGTGCCTGGGAGGTGTTGGAGATTATATTAGAGAAGGAGTACCAGGCAAAGTAAGTCCTGAGGAGGTGCCCAGCCTCAGCATCCACTGCAAAGCCACTTGAGGGTCCTGCGCTGGAGGAAGCTGGTTACGGGAGTTGCCTTGCTGGGGGCACACTGCTACAAAGCTGCCTGAGGGGGTGCTGGCAGAAGCTGCCATGGGAAGATGCTAAGTGCTACTAGCTCCCAATACTGATGAAAACTCTGCACACACTGCAGGAGCCTGACACAAGGAACACTCCAGAACCAGGAGGAGGAAAGCCCTTCTTCCTCCAACGTCCCTGCAATGCCCTCTACTGACAAACCTTAACATTGGCAAGCAGGCAATGGAAAAATATTTAAAGAACCCGCCTATATTTTTGCAAAGCAGGCAATGAAGTATGGATTTAGAGCTGAGAATTAATAAATTGATAATTGTTAACAATGGAGAAGAAAGATTGAAAGAAAAAGTTAAGAAAGTCTATTAGAAATTAAAGATAACTTAAAGGATAAGATTGACAGGATCCACTAAATAAGCTGGATAAAAATAAGCAAAGGAACTCCCCAAAGGAACACACACACACACACGTGCATGAATGTGCCTAGAAACACCACCGGAAAAATTTGCAAGTTAAGTATTCAAAAAAATACTTTAAAAGTCTCTAAGATAAAATTAGAGATTAAATAAATGACTGCCAGATTGGCATCAGACTTCTTGTCTGTAAGAATGGATGTAAATATAGAATAGAGAAATATCTTTAAAATGTAAAAGAAAATAAACCCCAGCTAGATTCCTATCCATGTCAAATTATTGTTCAAGTGTGAGAACAATATAACATTTTCAGACACGTAATGATAAAGGAATTTTGATTTCTGTAGTTTCTCTTTCAAAAAATTTGAAAATAATTTCTATTTTGCAAAAAAAAATAGGTGAATCAGGAAGAATAAAGCATCGGTGATGAAAAGAAAAAAACAAATATTTAAGTCTAAATACAACTTGAGAGTTAAAATTAATAAATTATGCTGTTGACCAAAATTACAAATGATATCATCTTAGAAGAAATGAGGAAGGAACCTAGAAAAGTGAAAATATTTTAGCTATATCTATTGATTAATTCCAGATATTGTTAAAGATTTAAGAAAATGCTAAAAATTTTGGAGTAAATACTAAAAAAATTTTAAGTAGATTGTATAATGATAAATATTTACTTAAAAAATGGACCATAGAAAACAACAGCTCCAACAAATATCAGATAAGAGAAGATAAGTAAACAACTGGAAATCATAATAAATAGAACATATGAAAACATATGACAGGAATAACCATAAATATATAAGTAATAACAATAAATGTGAATGGATTAGAGTCATCTATTGAAGACAGATTCTCAGAAGAATCTTCCTAAATGAAATACACCAAAATCTCAATGACCTAAGAATCCATAAATAAACAAATGTAAAAAGATACGGGGCAAATGCTAGCAGATTAACAATAGTAATAAAAAGTAAAATATAATTCAAGGTTAAAATTGTTAAACAATGAGGGAAATTTACTTTGCTGAAAGGAACAATTCTTCAAGATTATTTAACAGTCACGAATTTTATGCAGCTAAAATAAAGCTTTGATTTATGTAAACCAAAATCTGATAGAATTCAAGGAGAAAGTGAATCCTTTAGTTATGGTGTAAATTAACACAGAGCTTTCAGAAATTAGAAGACCATGCAGGGGAAAAGGAACAAATACAGAAGACTTGTATTCCATATTTGAGAATCCTTATTATATATGTAATTGTAAGAACACAGATAATGGAGTAGAAACATCTACACATGGCTGTTATCTCATAACATATATAAATAGCGTTTATTATTTCAACAAAGTAGGTGTATTAACATTTCACTGTGAAACTTTTAAGACTCCACTGTTACAAGAAGCACATGTTTTAAACTTTAACAACAAAAACTGAAAAAAATAAAATAAACGTGTGTATATAAAAAAGGTGTGTACAAAATCAAGCAGAGTTTAGTCTGTTGAATTTGTCTACTGAAGTCTTTTGATTTTTCATACAGATTTAAGTAAATATTTGTTTATGATGAAGTTCCAATAGTGAAAAACTCATCAGTGTGTGCACCTGTGTGTGCATGTGTGTGTGTGTGTATGTGTGTATGCGTAGTCTAAGCATTATCTAAAATCTGCCTTGGTGACTTTCATATGCATTCAGGTTTGAGAAACACCAGTTGAACATTTGTTACAAAGTGTGCTATAGCTTAAGCAAATGTAAGCACTGGTAGAAACAGAGTTCTTCTTCATTAAGAATCACAAAATTTAGGTTCTACCATTGGTATGCCACTAAGTTAAAAATGAAATCTCTTGACTTCTCTCCCATAACTAACATTCTCTCCCGTAACATCTACCCTTGTCGATCTGGGGTAACAATACCTGACATACTTATCTTACAGAATTAACATAGGAGTCAGATGCAATATTATATGTGAAAGTACCTGGAAGATTATAAGGCAGTCCAGCTTTATTGCATTGCTATTAAGTAATTCAATTTTATAGCCTAATTTAAACAAAGGAATTGCTTTAGAAAGAATTCCTTCCTAAATTGTTCATATATTTTAACACAAAGAACACAAGGGTACAGGATGAATATTTTTCCTAATCCATTTGTAATTAAATTACAGATAAACTTAACATGGTATGTTAATGAAACAGTAAATAGCTGAAATTGCCAAATGTAACCAGTTGGAAGATCTTTTCCTAAATGGAATTTTTTTCTAGAGATATAACAGAATATAACCTCTTAAGAAATAGAATGGTAGCTTGGCTTTCTTTAGACTTGTAGGGATGAACGTTTGCACACAGGTTCCTGGAAATTGCTTAGCATTCCAAGGTGCTTGTTTAAATCCCGTGAGAAAAGAAGTCTCCGGTGGTGCAGGCGAGAAAGGACACGTGCCACCTCAATCCGTTCACACATCATCTGGGAGAGGCTCCTCCTCCCTTCCTGCTGCTTGGTACTTCTTTCCCCAGGGTTACTAGCACCTGAGCTCCGTTCAGATGACAATGTCAAATCATCACTCACTCCAGAAATAGTTTGAAATTTCCAGCCTCAGTATCAATTAACAGAAACATCCTACAATCATGCGTTCTTTGGAAGCCCAATTGAGAAAAGTGCCTGAGTCTTTGAAGTGTCCTATCTTTGAGGTGAAATAAGATTAGGAAGTGAAAATTTTGCCCCTTTTGGCTTCCCACCAGGATGCACCAGGATGCTGGGTGTGCAGCAGTGTTGCGCCAGCTCACCTTTAAATTTCTCCTGAGAGTGAGTTCTGGACAAGTCACTGTCCCACATAGATTTCAAATCCATATTTTCACTATGACCAGCATGGTTTACAACCATAAAATATATATAGCAATATTATATTGAAATTATGATTGAATAGTGTCAAAACACATCATTAAAATATCACATCAACTTAATAATCACTTGAAGTACATTGTAATGTACATATATTTGTGCCTATACTGTGAAAGTCCTATATCAAAGTCACCTTAAAATCTGGCACAAAGCCAGCCTTACTTTTTCTGAGTTTTATCATCCTTTCTATGTAATAGAAAAGTCATCTTTTCACTTGTATGATCTTATTATCATGTGTCTACTTCAAATTGATCTCGTATTAATCTAATAACCTATACACCTCATCTTAGATGCATAAAGTGTCCATAAACTTATTTTGGAAAAGGCAAAATCGTTTTTCACAGCGTGATATAAGAAGCAACTATCCCTTATGGGAAAGATATTTTGAAGTTGTTTCTGCTGTAATATTTAGGACTTTCTCTAAAGCATTGCCCCCCGTGGGGAGCAGAGAGAAGAAGCCACATTGTGATCAGAGCAGCCAGATGCATCAGACAAGCTTGAATGTATATATAGATACGGAATGCAGCGGAAATGAAACGATACGCAAATATCCTTATAATAGAATTTAACAACCCTTGCACAAACTCCCATTTATTTGGTGCTTTCTATGAGCCAGGATTTGGGCAAACCATTTTATGTGCGATATATATCTCATTTGATCTTGAGAGTAGATAGTTAGCCCAATTTACACTTGGTAATCTGCGATGGAGTGAAGCCAACGCATTTACCCAGATCACGCCAGTGGTAAGTCATGGGGTTGAGATTCAAATCCTTGCATTTAATCATTACTTTATATTGTTTTTTAAACAGGAACAAATAACTTGAGTTTTGTAAATAGGTAATGAACACTGTCAAATTTGCACCCTGAATTTCAGTTATCGCCCCCGAATCTAGGATGTGGGACAGTAGGGCATGAAATAGTGAGAGGTGTGTCAGCGTGACACAGAGAAGAGGACAAGCTGATCAAAGAATACGGTGTGAATGAGGGCAAGTTAACCTATATTTGCCTTGGTCACTTTTAATTAAGAGAATACCAGTCTGTCTTGTAGAATTACTATAGTCGTATCTCTATATAAATTATGCTTTCTATTAATATTTTGAAAACATGGTCCCAATTCCATGATCACATTCTTCATCTCAGATTCTGATTATATATAATACATAATTCAAATTTTATATGTACATACATATGTTTATATCTCTAGATTAACTGTTTATTAAGATGTAGGTATTCTCTGTGATACAGAGTGAATTCTGTTCTATTCATTTTTGTAGTTTTCATTCAAGTGTCACTAAAAAGAGCTATGTGAAGTAGTGAACGCAACTAACAGTTAGTGTAAAGACTATGGTGGGCACATTAACAGAACATATAATACAAGATTTAGATTCCTGCATTATTTGAACTCATAATCTGAATTGCACTGTAATAATGTATATTTTCCCCAGCATTTACCTTCTGAATTGAAAACCCATTATGATAAGTATGCATGCACAGATTAGGGAAACTTTCATGTGTGTGCAAGCCTTGATGGGGAGATATACAGTGAATCACGGTCATGTCTCTGCTTTTGTTTTAATAAAAATACAACTTGTTCTCTTGATTTTTAAACATGGTGTGCATTATCTATAATGTCTTCCCCACATTATTCAAAGAAAATATCTTCTAAAATAGTGACACAGTCTCTTAGGAAAGCAGGCAAGTTAAGAGGCTTAGCAAAGTCTATGCTTCAAAAGACAATTTGAAAGTCATAGAGTGTATTGAAAGAGGTGAATGCTAAAAAGTCATAAGCCTTGCCATATATATATCACTATATTTCATGCAGAAGATTTTTAAGCAAGAAAAAATTTAAACGAATTATGCAAGGGTTGTAGAGTCTGGAGAGCTTCAAGATGACATGTAACCTTTTAATAATTAGAGAAATTTCTTTTGCTGTCGAATGGTGGCTACAATTGGCATGGATATCATTGAGACCATATCGATATAATGGAAAGCATTGATCGCTGCCAAAGATCTGATGAAGAAGTGGATGGAAATAGATGATTTGGTAAAAAAATTGTATTTCAAGCAAACCTAGAGTGTGTGGAAAAATTTTAAAACTGCAAAAATGGATAATTTGCAGCTTATAATGAATTTGCAGCAATTTCTTCAGTGGGTTGCAGTAATCAATTGACAAAATGGTTTTACTGCAAAACAGAATTTTAATCTGAATGAAATTGGCCCTTTTTCTAAATAAGTGTTATGTAGAACATTCATTTGAAAAGAAAAAAAATCAAAAAAAGAACCAGGACATAAAGCATTCAAAAATAGGCTAATGTGTGTAGGTGGAGATTATGGGGATGATGTTTAAGGTTTCAACTTAAACATGTATCGAGCCAAAAACGCAAAGCCTATGAGTGGTTTCTGTGCTTCTCACTGCCACCTCATTATTGCTGCCTGTGCAACAAAGGATTCACCAACGACTTCCAGCCATTGCATATGCAGCTGGTGCAGTCCTCTGCCGTGAATGCTAAAGCAGAGAACACTCTTTTGATGGCGGATTTGTAGAAAATTTTTGACATTGAGAAAATGAATTCATCGATCAGTTTTGGAAAAAAAATATTATAACAGTAAGCAGAATGTGGAATAAACTGGATCTCCATTTTTTCCTGACTTCCAAACTTCTGAGGAAGCGGAAGACAAAAAATAATCTTGTAAGGCCGGCTTTCTTGAAGTGGACAGTGAAAATGTTGAACATTCTCAAGCATTATGTAGCAAAGAGTTTACTCTCAAGTAGCTCTTTAAACTTGGAGTCTTATGATTGTTCAGACAACAGGACAAAGAAAGATCACAAGTACTCTTTGGGTAATTATTACTTTAAATTCTTTATTTTTTTATGAAAAGAAAGAAATCTTTTGATTAACAATTATCGGTGTTAGAGAGTTTTAGTCACATTAGAAAAAAATGGTCGGGCTTTTTGCATGGGTTGGAAATGAATTGTTTTTCTCATTTAACTTAACCTGCTATAGACTTCTACCATCTAAAGATTTACTATTCAACAGATGTTTGGGAAAAGGTTAGATTCAGATAAGTGACTTTATTAGATCCTATTTTAATCATATTTAATCACTTCAATAACCATTCAGCCCAATTTCTCAAAAACAATCCTTGAATGTATAGAATTCACTACTAAATGATTGTGAGGGAAATAGAAGTTGAAAGCTAAATTTATTTTAATTTCAGGTTTCTTATCATGGTTTCACCAGAAGCACTTACTAAGGCAAAGGAATATTAAGTTTCTAATCCAAGTCTATACATTTAATAAGGACTGGGATAGAAGTGGAATTTAGATTAGTGGATTCCTAACTCAGTGCTCTTCATAATCAGTTCCTAGGGACTTCTTATCAAGTTGAAGAGAAAGTATATTAAAACTAATCACAGTTATTGCTGTTCTTAATAATTATATGATGGTCCTGTTGAAGTCAATGCCTCTGAAAGTCATTGGGATCCATAGTGTGGATATATTTTGAAAAAACCTAGATAAGAAGAAGACATAAATATTTTCATTACACAACCTAAAATAATAACTTTACCCCAAATCTCACAATTTAGTGCCCACTTGAGACTCAGAGAGACATTGGGACAATGAATTTTTCAGCAAGGAGATCAGAGAACTGTGCCTACATATTAATGTTTTCACAAAATAGGTGTAAATAAGGCAATGCCCCCTCAGCTATTGAGTTACATATATTTGGATGAATTTACGGTGTTCTAGGGCAGGCTGTATAATGAAGTTTCGCAGACAAGTGATAACATATAACCGCTACTTTAACATTAAGGATTTTAAAGATATTTACCAATGACTCAGGATAAGAGTTTTCTCTCATTCAAAAATAGCTACTTTGAACCCATGCTCTTTTTGGGTGCCTGTTGGTATCTTGTTTCCTATTAGAAGCCTATCACTTTTTCTGATCTCTCTGACATATTTTATACCATTCAGCCAATGCTTAAAACAGATGTATACAAAAATATATCCTTAGTCAGTGATTAATTGAATTGATTTCTTTAGATTCCATATTTGAATTGCATCGCCATTTTGGAATAAAATATTATCAGAAAAGTAATGCAGGGACATTAATGGTATTAAAAATATGAAATAAAAAAATACAGGAAAGGAAAGTGCCTCCCCCAACTAGTCAATCCCACTTCACAGTGGTAACTACATGCAAACACTTTGTGTATGTCTTTCTGGATTTCCTGACATTCTATCCATCCAACATTTTATGCATAAATGCGATACTGTACTGCAACCTGTTTTGTTGTTTTCTGGGAAGGAGTTGGCATGTGTGTGTTTTTTGCTTTTTGTTTCACTTCAAAACTTCTTTTGGACATGTATTAGTGTGTGTTCACATAGAACCATTTCATTTTCTTTAGACGTCATTGCAATGCATTTTGCCTCACATTTCCTTCAGGTGTACTTCCTTTACTATTGACTTTTGGCCCTTGGTTACTTTTATTTTGTTGTTCTCTAAGTAGTATCAGTTTAGAAAATCTTTAATTTCAACTTGAGTAGCTTTAAGCCTACAATAATGTCAATAGATAAAATTACAGAGCCACATATATTCTTACTCTTGGTTTTCAGTGCAATCATCACAGGAGGGTTACGTGAATATCAGTCTACAACAGTTTTCCAAGATGACTCAAAAGAAAAGACATCTGATCTGAAATCTGGAGGACTCAAGTTCTTAGCCCTGTCATTAAATTCTCTTTGTGAGCCTAGGCCTTGATTATCTCCTGTGTAAATTAAGGGTATTGGACTAGATGATCCCTAAAATTATATTATTCTATGATTGCATTTGACAGAGCTAATCACTAATTTCCCCTTTTTTTAAAGTAATTCTTTTGCAGATGGGTTTCTGTAGTGCCAGATTGCATATAATTTTCTTTACTAAGGCACTCTGATTGTTAAGCAAGGGTATAATATTATGTATTCAAATAGATAAACTTATTCAAAATTACATATGTAGCAGAGATTTAGAATCATTATCTTTAAATTCAAATTGTTATTCTATTTCCAAAGCAACATAAGCTGTTTGATTTACAAAAGTATTCTCTCTATATACCTAACTCTTCCTGTAAATAAGGTTAACAAAGCTTATCAAAAATAGTATTTAATTTTGTCAAAGTCACACCCTGCAGTGCCATCTTCACTGCCTGTGATCATTCAGTGTGACGGCTGGGACTTCATTATGATTAGCTCTGGGGGTGCTCCCTTCAGCATCTGAATCCATCTTGCTCATAAGTCTGACACCTTAGTGAACTTGGAAAGATGCTATATTATATAAGTTGATCTTAATCAGCAAGTATTACTCAATCTCTCATTATTCATCTATATACTGCAGATATTTTCGAAAGAGGTAAGTGGGAAGATACGAAAAGACAAATTATCAATGATTTTATTTGTTATAGAGAAAATTTCCAGGCATTCCCTCAAAATATGCCAAAATCTGGATAAATTAAAAAAGGAAAATTATGAGTTTGGGGCCTCTATGTGTGTCTCCTTTGGAAGAAGGCAGAGATAATCTTATCTACTATTGTTATTGCTTACCCAGTTATCAACTGTGCTAGCTGGTAATTCCCAGTAGCCAAGAATTAATGTACTACATCTATTCTAGACATCATGCCAGCTGCTCACGGGATGGCATGCATGATATATTAGCCAAGAAATGTTGTGTGGAAAAAGAAGGATGAACACAACAGCTTAGGAAAAGTGTTGAAACTGGTTTGATCACAATAGTCCTAATTTTCAAACAAAATTAATATAATCTAGCAAACCTACATCAAGCTAGTCCTGTGTGCAAGGCCCTTTAGTAATCAATGTGGCTGGAAAAATTGAATAGAACGTTATCTGACCACAAAGGATATTGCAGTCAAGTATGTCCAATAAAGCTTGTACACTGGAAATATGACACAGCATTTTTTAGGCCTCTATAAAAGACACTTTGAGAAATACTTGATGACAGAGAGAGGTGAAGCCTTTGGATGTTACATTGTGTCAAATGCCTGTAATATAATACATTATATTGGGAAGTGTTCATGGGTGTTTCAAAAAATTACTAGTGAAGAAGGAACTGAAATATGCCCTGTGTTTAGCTTACTATATATTTGGCTTTATTTCTTTCACAGCATGGCATTGGTATAGATGCTGTCTTTGAATATCAGTAAACTGAATAAGAGCATTGGGGAAGCATTTTTTCCTAGAAAACTATCACTGGAAACTGTTAATCCTAATTGTATCTCACCCCCAAAACTGTGAAAATAAGTGATAACTGGGGATGGTTGTTTGTATCTAGTTATTTCACTAGGTTGTTTCATCTAGTTATTTCATACTAAACGCAGTGTGTTTTACCTCTCCATTATCTTTCTCTTCCAAAAGAACTTTATTTCCTTTTCCTTATAAAGGATATTATAAGGATATGAAAAATATTATGTTTTTGTTACTCAGATTGAGAATTATCATTTTCTTTATAGAATGTCTAAGGTTTGACTCTTTGACATTTACACTGTCACCACATTAGCAGATACCCTTATTACATGAAACATGGATTATTTTAAAAATTATACAATATATCTATATCTAGAACTAGATCTGGATCCACATCTATATCTAGAATTGGATCTGAATCCGATCTAGATCTAGATATGGATATATACCATATACAGGTATATCCATATCTAGGTGTACATGACATAGATATAGATGATTCAAAGTTTTCAAGGCAGTGAGAATTTTTAGATATGGGACTCAAAACGGGGAGAATCCAGTAGGAGTGATCATGGCCTTTAGGAAAACCCTTAAACCACCATTTCTGAAATCAGCTGCTACAAGGCTGAGAAGCTGTTCAGAGAATATAGCAACTGTGTATGGCTTGGGGACAAATATTGGAGGTCAGGGTTTACCATGTATAAAAGCATGCTAAATATTCCAGTTTTTTGGGCGGGATTCCCAATATCTACACCCTAAGAGCAGTTGTGAGCTTGATATTGACCAACCACAATAACTAGAGGCAAAAACTAAATCAATTCTATTTCTGTTATGATTAAAATTATCTGCTTTTACCTTTGTTGCCTGCCAGAGGCATAACTGAAACATCTCTGGGGGAAAAGTAAAAGTATCTGTGTATGCTTTCATGCATAATGTCTGGTTTCAATTAAAAAAATAACCAGGCATACAAGAAGACAAGGCTTAACTCAATGCCACTACGAAGGAACAGAGAATAGAAACAGACTAAGAAATAAAGTTTTCACACATGGGCTTTAAAATAAGTATGCTTAGTATGTTCAAAGAATTAAGTGACATCAGAGAGAATCTTGGCATAACAGAAAACTATACAACGTACTCAAATGGAAATTCTTGAAGTAAAAAGTGTAATACAGTAGTCCCTCCTTATCTGTGGTTTCACTTTCCATCGTTTCAGTTACCTGTGGTCAACTATGGTCCAAAAATATTAAATAAAAATTTCAGAAATAAACAAATCATAAGCTTTAAATTGGGGCCATTCTGAGTAATGTGATGGAATCTTGTGCCATCCCACTCCATCCTGTCCAGGATGTGAATCATCTCTTTGTCCACTGTATCCCCACTGTATGGACTACCTGCCCATTAGTTACTGAGTAGCAGTCTCGGTATTGCAGTGCTTGTGTTCAAGTCACCTTTATGTTACTTAATAATGGCACCAAAGCACAAGAATAGTGATGCTGCCAATTTGGATATGCCAAAGAAAAGCCATAAAGTGCTTCCTTTAAGTGAAGAGGTGGGAGTTCTAGACTTAATAAGGAAAGAAAAAGAAATCATATACTGAGGTTGCTAAGATCCATGGTAAGTTTTACTACAGTATATTATTATAATTATTCTATTTTACTAGTAGTTATAGTTGTTAATCTCTTACTGTGTCTAATTTATAAATTAAACTTTATCATATGTATGTATGTATATGAAAAAACATAGTATATATAGAGTTTGGAATTATCCACAGTTTCAGGCAACTACCGGGTGTCTTGGAACATATCCCTTATGGGTAAAGGGGGACTACTGTAATTACTTTCTCCTGCACAAGACCTTTGAAGAGTACAACACAGTTAGGCTACAACTGAGATTAAGTCCAGACAGGCTGAGAAAACCCAGCCACCTAGAGTCGAGCTCATTGGACCTGTCTAAGCCTGGAGCTGGCGCAAGAGAAGCAAGAATATCTTTGCCACTCAACCATGAGCCTAGCAACAAATAACAAGGTCTACAATGGAAGAACATGGAGAGAGATTCCCTCTGTGATTTAAGCTTGCAACACCGCTGAAATATTAAGATTAAGTGGGAATCCACAGAACATCTCTCCATCACTTTAGGCCCCACTGTAGGCACAAGGAGAGTCAAACCACCACTAGAGGAATTGGAAGTCTGATGCACTGAAAATGCTATGTAAAAACAAACCAAAACCCAGCCCAGTTACTGACTAGGTTAACCAGATAAAGGCCCAATTGAGATTAAGCACAATTTACCTCAGTCTGTCCTAGTCATCTACACATAGTGTTGGCATTCAATAAAAAATTATAACCCAAAAAAGAAGCAAAAGAAACATTGTCAAATGATAAAATCATCAACACAATAAGACCTAGAAATGAGAAAGATGTTGGAACCATCAGACAGAGAAAATTACTATGATTAATAGGATTAAAAAAAAAAGAAACTAGTAGAAGAGGTGAACAACATTCATGAAGAAGAAATTTTTTTAAAAAGTAAAATGGAAAAGCTAGAAATAAAATACTAAAAACACACAACATCAGAGATGATAAATCTTTCTGTCAACTTAGTAGCAGACTAGAAATAGCTAAATAATGATCCACTCAATTCAAAGATAGGTTAATAAATATTATCCAAATTGAAAACAAAGAAAGAAGGTGAAATTTTAAAAGAAGAAAATCTCTCAATGAGCTCTGTGAAATAAACAGAGTCTAACATACATATAAATAGACTCCCTCCCGTAAAAGGAAGAAAGATAGATTGGGGCACGTGTAATAAATGAAGAGATAATCACAGAGAAGTTTCTGAAATTAATGAAAGACAACAAACCACAAATCTAAGACTCTCAGAAATCCCCAAGCCAATGGAATACTGGGAGGAAAAAAAGTTAGAAAAAAGGTCTAGGCACAATAACCAAACTTTGGAAACCAAAGGTAAAAATAATCAGAAATGCAGCCAGAGAAAAAGCAAACATGATACATAAAGGAGAAAAAGTAAAATAAAATAATGAAAGAATTCAGCACATCTGAGATATGCAAATCAGGAGACAGTGAAGTTGACATCTTTAAAGTTCTTAAAGAATAAAACTATCCAGCAGTAATCCTTCACTCAGTGAAAATATTCCTTATATTATTTGAAGAGACACTACTAGGAAGAATAGAAATAAACACACAAAAATATACTCATTGTGATTAGTCCTTAGGGAAATGCAAGTAAAATTCACAATGAAATATTACTACATACTCAATAGATGGCTAACATTAAAAAATAAAAACAAATCAAATTTATTGTTGATATAATACCAAGTGATGGTGAGAATGCAAAATAAATGGAACTCTCATATATTTCTTTTGGAAATACAAACTGGTGAAGCCATTTTGGGAAACATGCAATCAATAGGTAACCGGTATTCTCACGTTTAGATATTTACCCAAGATAAATTAAAATACATGTCTACAAAAATGTGTGTACAGAAATGTTTATAGGCGCTATACTCATAATAGCTAGAAACAGCACAAATGTCCACTAAGTTATGAATAAACAAATGGTGGTATAAAATAACTAAAAATAATTACTCTTTTATGGGTAAACACAATTGTTTTTAAGAGTAAACACAATTATTTACTCTTTTATGAATAGATGAACTGTGGTAAATCCATACAATAAAATAAAACTTAATATTAAAAGTAACACATTACTGAAACATATTAAAAAATGAATGGACCTCAAAAGCATTTTACAGGCACATAAAAACTGCAGAGTATATGATTCCACTTACTTGACATTCTGAATAAGCAAATCTATAACAAAAGTCAGATCTGTCATTGCCAGGTGCTGTGTGTTGGAGGGGAGAAGGAGATGGATTTTAAGGGGTGTGTTAGGCTGAATAATGGTTCTCAAATATGTCCACTTCCTAATCCCTGGGAACTGTGAATGATACCTTGTAGAGTAAAAGGGATTTTTGCAAATGTCATTAAATTAAGGATCTTGAGAATGAGAGGTTATCTGGGATTATCAGGATGGGCCAATTAATCATAAAGGTCCTCATAAGAGGGATGCAGGAGGAGTCAGTCATAGGGAGAGGCAATTTAATAAAGGAAGCAGAGACTGAAGTGAGGCAGCCATAAGCCAAGAAGCCAAGAAATTCCAGAAGTCTCTGGAATCTTGAAGAAGCAAAGAATGCATCCTCCCATGGAGAAGGAACCACTCTGCTGACACCTTGATTTGAGCCCCTGAAGACTCATTTCTGACTTCTGATCAGGACTGTAAGAGAATAAATATGTGTCCTTTTAAACCACTAATTTGGTGCTCATTTGTTACAGCAGCAATAGGAAACTAATACAAGCAGCCATGAGGGCACTTTCTGATTGGATGAAAATCTATATATTGATTGTGATAGGATAACATGACTGTAACATTTGTGAATACTCATTAGACTGAACACCTAAAAATGGAGAATTTTGCTTTATGAACTAACACCACAATAAATCTAACTCAAGAAATGTATGGAAAAAGACGTATGTAAATTATATTCATATGATTGCTGGAGTGTCTATATTATAATCAAACAGAGTAGATTTCTGAACAAGGAATATTACTAGGAATAGAGGAATGATTCACAGTGATACAGTGGTCAATTATATAAAAGATACAAAAATCCTAAAAGTATATGAATCAAACACATATGAAGTAAAATCTAACCGATCTAAAAAGAGAAGTAAACAAATGAACACATATATTTGGAGGCTATCAACACTTCTTCATGATTTATAAAACAAGTAGGTAGAAAGTAGTAAATATAGACAAAGTTTGGTGAAAATTATCAACAAACCTAACTTAATTTACATATGTAGAACTCTCCAATCAACATATAATAGTATAGCTATTCTTTGCAAGGGTACAGGAATATTCACCAAGGTAGAACCTATGCTGTGCAATAAAACACATATCAAGATGTGAAAGTATTGACAGTACAGAGCCAGCCCTGATGGCCTAGTGGTTCAGTTCAGTGCTCACTGCTTCAGCTACCTGGGTTTTCTTCCTGGTTGTGCAATCACACCACCTGCCTGTCAGTTGCCATGCTGTGGTGGCTCACATAGAACTAGAATGACTTACAGCTAGGATACGCAACCACGTACTGGGGCTTTGGGGTGGAAAAAAAAAGGAGGAAGTTTGGCAACAGATGTTAGCTCAGATCGGATCTTAAAAAAAAAGTATTAAAATTGTATCAAGTATATGCTCTAACTGCAAAGAAATGAATTAGTTATCAATAAAATAAATATATTTGAATTATCCTCAAATGGTTGGAAATTATATTTAAAAATAGCAACCTTGCTAAATAAGCCATGAGTCAAAAAGAAACAATAAGGAAAATTAGAACTTTTTGGAACTGAATGAAAATAAAATATACTTTACCAAAAACTTGGGATACAGCTGAAGATGTGTTTTAAAGTTAATTAATTGTTTTACATGCTTGTATAAGAATAAAAAAAATTGAAAGCAATTATCTAATTTTCCACAGTTTACATATAACAAAAATAACAGCAGAAAATATTGAAACAGTAAATGGACCATAGCAAAGTAAATCAATGAAACCAAAAGCAGATTCTTAGACAATATCAATACAGAGAAAACTCCAGCAAAACTGATCAAGAGTAAAATTGAGAAAACAAAAATAACCAATATCAGAGATAAGAGATAAATAGAATAATTCATTCACTAATAGAATAATAAGAATTAACAGAATAAGAGAATATTATATACATTAATAGAACACTAAGATAATATTATGAAAAACCTTATCTTAATAAATTTGAAAACTCAGTTAAGACGGACAAATTTCTCAAAAAATAGTTTACCAGAACAACTCAAGAAGAAGGAGAAAAGTTGACTATCCTTGTATCTATCTAAAACATTAAAATCAAAATTATAAAACTTCCCTGTAAAGAAAACTTCAGAAATCTATGGCTTCACTGGTGATTTCTAACAATGTTTAGAGAGAATATAAAACCAATTTTACAGAAAATCTTTCAGAAAGAAGACGACTTGCCACACCAATTTTTGAGATCAGTACTACTCTAAACTATAAATATACAAAGACACTACAGAAAGAAAACTACAGATTTGCATTTTCCTAAACATAGACACAAAACTCTTTACTAAGATATAAGCAAATTGATTCTAGCTATGTATTAAAAGGACAATATATCATGACCAAGTTCAGTTTAGACCAGGAATACAATGTTGGATTAACATTCAGAAATCAATCAATATAATTTACCATATTAGTTCAGTAAAACAAAAATCATATAATCATCTAAAATTTTGCAGAAAAAAAACATCTGATTAATTCAATGCTTTAATGTTTTAATCAAAACAATTTAAATTAACAAATAAGCAATTATAAAAGTAAATGATTTTAATTAATAATTTAAAAGTTTTAGTAAACTAGGAATAGAAAAGAGCATTCTCAACCTGGTGAAGGGTAGCCACCAACTAACCAACCAGCAAACAATCAAGTAAACAAAACTCCCAACATTTAACATTATAGTCTGAATGATGTCCATCAGGAACAAGGTAAGGATGCTCTCATCACTTCTATTCAACATCGTTCTAGAAATCCTAGTCAATGCAATAAGGCATAGGAAAAAAAAAGAAATAGTAATTGTAAAAAAGAAAAATTTACAAATGATGTAATCTTCTATATAAAAAAATTTAAGGAACCTACAAAAATTTTTAGAACTAAGAAGTAAACTTAGCAGGGCTACAAGATACAAGGTGAATGTTCAATAATTAATTGCATTTCTGTAAATTAACAATAAACATTTTAAAGATAAAATATTAAAATATTATTTAAAACATCTGAAAATACATAAAACATTCAGGGAAATTTTGTGTGTGTGTGTGTGTGTGTGTGTGAGGAAGAGCAGCCCCGAGCTTACATCCATTGCCAATCCTCCTCTTTTTTTGCTGAGGCAGACTGGCCCTGGGCTGACACCTGTGCCCATCTTCCTCTACTTTATATAGGACGCCGCCACAGCGTGGCTGACAAGCAGTGTATCCGCGGGCGCCCGGGATCCAAACCTGCAAACCCCAGGCTGCCAAAGCGCAAACTAAACCTCTGCACCACCGGGCCGGCCCTCTTTCAGGGAAATTTTTAATAAAAATGTAAATGGTCTATACACTGAAAACTGAATCCAACTGCTGAGAGAAATTTAAAACGCCCAAATAAATGTATAATATATACCATGCTCGTGGTTTGGAAGCCTCAATATTTTAAAAGTTTCCATTTATTTTATTCAGTGCAATCCCAATCGGAACTCCATGACTTATTTGTGGAAAGTATCAAACTTATTCTAAAAGTTATATGGAAAGAAAAATAACCTAGCATAGCCAAAGCATAAAAAAAAATAAAACTAACAAAGATAGAGAATTTACATTACTTGAATTCCAGACTTACTATAAAACTTCAGTAATCAAGACCTTGTGGTAAACACACATGAAGTGATGAAAAAGAACAGAGTCTAGAAGTAGAACCACATACACGTGGTCAATAGATATTTTAGACTTTATTTTTTAAAGCAGTTTTAGGTTCACAGCAAAATTGAGTGGCAGGTAGATTTCCCATATATTCCCTATCCCAACACACACACAGCCTTCCCTATTATCAACGTCTCCCACCAGAGCGCTACATTTGTTACAACTGATAAATCTACACTGACACATCATTATCACCCAAAGTCCATAGTTTACATTAGGGTTCACTCTGGCTGTTGTACATTCTATAGGTTTGGATAAATGTATAATGTCATCTGGCCGTCATTATAGTATCATGCAGAGCATTTTCACTGCTCTAAAAATCCTCTGTGCTCTGCCTATTCATCCCTCCCCCTGCCCAACCACTGGCAACCACTGATCTTTTTACTGCCTCCACAGTTTTGCCTTTTCCAGAATGTCATATAGTTGGAATCATACACCAAGTAGCCTTTTTGGATTGACTTCTTTCACTTAGTAATATGCATTATAGTTTCCCCCACGTCTTTTCATGGCTTGATACCTCACGTCTTTTTAGCACTGAATAACATCCCATTGTCTGAATGTACCACACGTTATTTATCCATTAACCTCAAGCTAATTCAATGAGTTAAGGGTACTCTTTACAACAAACAGTACTATGTTAGCTGGAAATCTATATGGAAAGAAAAAATATATATATATGTATACTCTATTTCTTTGGTAAGCTTGGTTAACCCACAGAACCCCAAATATAAAAAGATAGTAGAATCTCTATTGCAAAGTTGTTATGAGGAGTAGGAAAAATAAGAATGAAGCTGAAATAAAATGAGTCTCCTGACATTAAAATCTAGACTGTTTCCTAGGGATATCAAAGAAAGTTGAATAGAAGACTAAAATTTACCTTTTGTTTTTTTGCTTTTGTATGTCCTTTTTCTCAGTTTATTGAGATGTAATTGACATACAGCACTGAATAAGTTTAGGCTGTACCACATAATGATTTGACATATATATCGTGAAATTATTGCCACAGTAAGTTTAGTTAACAGCCATCATCTCATATAGATACAAAAAAATTTTGAAAAAGAAAGAAAAAATTTGTTTTCCTGTAATGAGAACTCTTAGGATTTACTCTTTTAACATATTTCCTATATATCATACAGCAGTGTTAGCTACAGTCCTTATATTGTACATTACATCCCTAGTACTTATTTGTCCTATAACTGGGAGTTTGTACCTTCTGACCACCTTTATCCAATTCCCCCTCCCCCCACCCTTCACTTTTGGTAACCACAAATCTGATGTTTTTCTATGAGTTTGTGTTTTTGTTTGTTTGTTGTTTTAGATTCCACACATAACTGAGATCATACTGTATTTGTCTTTCTCTGTCTGACTTATTTCACTTACATAATGCCCTCAAGGTTCATCCTTGTTGTCACAAATGGCAGGATTTCCTCCCTTTTTTATGGCTAATTCTTTATTCATTCAACCATTGATGGACACGTAGGATGTTTCCAAGTCTTGGCTATTGCAAATAATGCTGCTATGAACATGGGGGTGCAGGTATCTCTTCGACAGACTGTTTTCATTTCCTCCAAATATATTCCCAGAAGTGGAATTGCTGGAGCATAAGGTAGTTCTATTTTTTATAAAATTTACCTCCTGAGTTAAAATTAAATATTCAGCCTCAAAGTCATGCTCCCAAATCTAATTGCCATTTAGCAAAACAATGTGCATGAAAAGAACTCTTGAATTTTGGTGAACTCCCTTAATTGCATTTCCCCTCATTCATAAAATTTTACTTGATTATTTCAACCATTGGTGTTGTCCCTTTATAACTCTTCTACACTTGGAGTCTATTCAGGGGAAGACAATTTATTACTCCAAAGATTTCATTTCCAGAGCCTCTGTGATCTGGGGTGGCTCCTCCTGGACAAGAGTTGAACACCATAATCCCTGTATGGACTGAGGAGTACAAACAAGAGAGGGGCAATCTCCACACATTGTATTGATGTCCTTGGTAAGTATGTATGAGCAGTTTTAGCAGATCTTTTGTTCTCCTCATTCAACATTAGTTTTAAAAGAACTTTCTGCCTTTGTTTTGAAGCCAGGACTTCCCTCATCAAAAGAGCTTTTGATTTTGATCTTTTGAATCCATGAGCCTATTACATTTTATCATACTATATGGGATTATTGTTAAACTTGGTCAGTGTATTTTGCATTATATTTAACATCTGCAATAGCTATCCCTACCAATAATATGCTGTTTCTGAATTGTATTCCAAGTTACACAAATGGAAGGCAAGACAAGGGTTAAGACAGAGCCTTCTGTTTATACTAGAGAGTTTCCTCTAAGGTAAACATGACCCATCAATCTACACTCTTTGGATATAGTTGTTCAACCAGTTAATTTAGAAAAGTATATATATATGCATATATTTTGTTTCAATTTGGTGTACAAGGGCATCATGAGACATGGTGCTGAAGGGCTTAGTAAAATTAAGATAAACCATATCAGCCACAGTAGGGAACTGTATGTCACATAAATGATTCACACTGAAAATACTGCTTCTTGTAATAGTTATTGTGGGATTTCCACAGTGAATTTTATATTACAAATAATAAAAGTGTTTATCTTTGCCTGGCTTCTGAAAAATTTGGGTAGTTTCCCTTACTTGCTACACAATGTTCCAAAGATACTAAAATTTTCTAATAATGTAGCTTGGAATGAGCTGAAATTCATCAGCATTCAGTTACACGCATATTAGACAAATAGAGAAAGAATATTTTCCTTCAGTTTTAATTTTGTTATGAAATTTAAATAGCTGCCTTTAATACCTTCTTGGGAGATGTTAACTGCTGTGTGATAAACTTTTTGGCTGGTTCCACCCTTGTTTTGCCTCTTGCTCCAAACTCTTGCTCTATTATTTCAAATAGAGTCTGGGTCTCAAGTCATTATTTCTGGGGTTTACTGGAAAGTGTCAGTTAGTTGGCTTTCTGTGAAAATCAAATCTCAGTCACAGATGATGCCAGGAAAGGGTGGGGAAGAAGAACCCAGGGGCTGACACTGGAAGCCACTCAAAGGAGACAAAGCTGAAACACGTTTCCTGCAGAGACAGTGTCCTTTTCTCTCCATGGACTCTCCATTGTGCCATAAGATGATGTATGACATGAATGGTGGTTGCTCTAGGTTTGCCTATTGCTGAGAAATGGCCCTGCCATGAAGTAAAGAGTGTACAATAGAATGTGTTATTTGCAGTTGGCATCTGACTTTTTTCTCCTGTTATCATATGTGTCAGATTTAATCATTCCCTGGTACTTTGCAAATAAAGTAACCAAAAGTGATAGATCTTACCAGCCTGTAGGGTTGACATCATGTCATATTAATACTGGTTCCTACTACCACATGACCAACTGTGTGTATTTCCAGAAAGTTTTATATATACACAATTTTATACTCTGGGGCTGAGTTTATTTTGAAGTGGTAATCCAATGTCTTTTGTTTCAAATAAATTGTTCCATATTTTCCTGGGTGCTGAGACTGATTTTTTATTTGTCAGCTATTTTCTTAATCTTAAGAAGCTAGAACTGCCCTATCCCATATGGCAGCCACTATCTCCCTGTGATATTTAACTTTAAATTCATTAAAATTAAATAAATTAAGAAATTTAGTTTCTGAGTTGCACTAGTCACATAACAATAATGGCTACTCTATTGAATATAGTATTTACATCATCACAGAAAGTTCTATTGCACAGCACTGGTCTAGAATACATCTTGATATGTAGGAATTGATGGAGTCTATTCCTATCTTATTATTTATTTTAACTGTAAATTAACTGTAGTAAATCCTTGCCATTGGGGATATAGTTCTCTTTGCCTTAGTCCTCTCATCTACATAATGCAGTGAAAAGGGATGGAAGCAGAAGAACTGGTTTCAAGTCAATATATCCCACCTAAAAGCATCCCTTAACCTGTCTGAGCCTCACTTCTATCTAAGCCTCACTTCTGTCTAAGGAATTGATATTACCTGACCTGCCTACTTCACAGGACTCTCAGAGGACTCAAGTATGCTGAGTCCTAAATAGTAAAGATCAGTGATGAGAAACAGAAAGCTAGAAACAGGTAGATGTGTCTCTAGCCTACTACAGGACTAGCTGGAGTATTGACTCCCAAGGCAGTTACGCAGCAGTACAATTTCACTTTCCAACTGCAACCAGCAAGCTCTTCTTGATTTGTTTTGAGAGCTGATGGCAAGTTCTAGGATTGGTTCAGGTACAATAAGCTTTGGTGTCGTTGAAGCCGAGCAGAGTTTCAAAAATAGACCTAGGTCAGGTAGGTGAGGCAATCTGGAAATCTGCATTTTTATCAAACAATTTATCTGATGCTTATGGGTAATTGAGAAACACTGGTCTGAAAAACAAAGGTGATGTGGCCACCACAGTGGATAAAGGAGTAGGAAGGTAAGTCACAATTCGTTCTTGAATGATCCTTAGTACCATGCTGGGAAGCTTGGATTTCTTTCCAAAGGCAGTGGGGCCATGTAAAAGAATTTTAAGAAAGAAAATTATGCAACGAAATCTAAAGTTTACAAAATAAGGGCTTATATAAATTGGAGAATGGACTGGAATTTGCAAGCTCCATCAGGACAATATGGGAGCAGCTCAGATGAAAGTCATTTAGAGCTTAGATTAGCATAATGGCAATGGAAGTGGACAGAAGGAGGTTGTATCTGTTAGGATGAGAAAGAAACTGGCTTTGGCTGACATAAACTGAATGGGAAAACATTTGCAAATATTGAGCAGTAAATAATTGAAATGGCACTACATACCGTTCATTAGTGTGAAATTTTTTAGTGGCCCATACAAGAAAGGCATTCAAACATGTTTGCATTGATTGTCAAGAAATTCCTTACTTTATGTTCAAACAAAAAAAATTTCCTAGGCAATTATTTCCTAAAATGATTTCCAAGCAAAACAATTATATTTGTAGATTTTTACATTCACACACACACACATAAAATCTCAGTCAAAAATCTTTTAGAATTCTAAATAAAGAGATAACAGGACTTTTTGGCATCTATAATATGCTAATATGCTCTGTGAATCTCCAAGAAAAGACAGAGAATATTTATATTTTCCAAGCATTTTTTAGACCTAGAATCCCCTTTTATCACAATGATCCATGGCACATACCTTGAGACATAATTAGACAGCACTTATTCAGACAATAAACAAATTGTTTTTTAAGAACTTCTATCATTTTTGAGACTTTTCAAAGAAACATTCAATAATTCATTCATTAAACAATTAATTTAACAAATACATATTTTATATCTATTTTCCCCCAGGTATTATGTTATTAGCTAGGAATACAGCAGTACAACAAACAAACTAGCAACATGGCAAAACATCTGAGAAATCTAGCTGGCAGCTGGTCAACCACTATTTCTATTCCTCAAGCTCAAATTTAGGGAATTTGGATCATTATCATTAAGGTGATTCTCAGTAAATCAGTAAAGCAAGGGAAAGTATTTCTTCAAAGCTTATAAAACAGTTAGAAGATACAGGTAATTTGGATTTGAGAATGGAGGGCTTTTTAATATTGAAAATTATAGAATAATATATATATATATAAGAATACAAAGTACAGAATAGTTTTAAAATTCTGAAAGTTAAAATGCTTTTACCAACTTTAGGGAAAATAACTCACTGAAAAGTATTTCCAAACAATTAAATAATGAAATAATTAATTTCTTAACATGTAATGTGTATATAGGGAAAGAGAACCAGAGAAAGAGAGACTTACCTAAGACTAAGGAAAAGATAAATGGAAAAACAAAAATGACACAAACAAAACAAGATAGAGATGATTAATAAATGTGAAAATAGATTCAATCTTGCTTCCTAATAAATACGTAAAACAAAACAATAGGCGTCCAGGAAAATGTACAATATTTGCAGATTATAATTTGGAAGTATGTTTCAAGAATTAGAAAATTGTCCCTGACTCTGTTCCAGGCATAGTGCCACATAAGGGTCTGCTCATTGTCCCCAGGCCTGTGCTCCCCTTCTTCCTTCACACTACAACTCCCACCACCAGCAGCAGTTTAGACAGAGCACGTGGCCACCACCAGAGACTGTAATTTCCAGCCTTCTGGGATGGCGTAGTCATAAAACTAAATCCTGGCCAAGTGGCTGGGAATGGAAATGGCATATGAAAATTACAGGACACATTCTTAGAAAAGGAAGATCTGTGTCCTCCATTCCCTCTCTCCATGTGGTGTGATGATGAATAGAGCAGCCAGTGTGGACATAGAGAAGGAAGCCTGTGTTGACAGATCTGCCCCATCGTCCCAGAACCACCAATCTCTGCACTCGTATGTGAGAGCGAAATCAACTTGGATGTCATTTAAGCCACTGCATTTTGGTGTGTCTTTTTTAGATGACATTAGCCAGTGCCCTAACAGCATTATAGAAGAATATATTGTAAAGAAAAAAATAGAATATTAATAAAAAATATTGACAACAGCATTAATATAATAACAAAAGTCTGGGGAGAACGAAGTCAAATAATAGGAATATTTAAAAATTACATTGTTTCCATAGATTAAAATATTAAGAAGTTGAGAGTTTTGATTTTGAAAAATAATACCATAGATAAGTACTCAACATAATATTACATGAAAATTCCAAATAAAACTGCATATTTATTATGATCCATACTTTATAAGAGAATTACATACAGATTCCAAACAATTTATGTGATTGGAAGATAACACATCAAAATGTTAAAAGGGATCAGGGGTGGGTGATAGGATTGTGAGAACTCGATCTTCCCATTCATTCTTGTCTTTACTTTTTATATTTTCTCTAATGAACTTGTATTTGTGTACAATCAGTCATGAAATGTTTATCAACTTTCTCTCTATCTTGTAGTTAATAAAATGTAGAAGGAGAAAAATAATATGCTTAAGTATTATGGCCTCAGGGCACCTGTCTGGGAGGAATGTCTCCATTTAGTAAAAGACCATGATGGGCCAAGAGCTGATGGGCTGGGAGTGAGAGGAAATGGTCAGCATTGTGGGGATTTAGGGGTTCAAGGATCTAGGGAGGTAACAGGGGAGATCCAAGAAGGAAGTGATGAGGAATTGTCAACATAGCAGCCTCTGGGCCTGGGGCCAGGAGGTGCTCACTGCCATCTCGCCCCTCAAAATTAAGTTGGTGGAACTTCAGCAACCACAGTGGTGTTCCACTGCTTGATGACTCATGAAAAGTGGTCAGCACTTGTAGGAGAGGAACTGCAAAGAGGAACGTTCCATAGAAGCAGAAAATTAGGAACACAGATGACTGGGAGAAACTTAAGTTCCCCTACTCCCCTGTCTGATCTCAGCCTCTGCCTGTAATCAGGCAGATATCAGGAAAACTCCTCTCCTCATCGAAGTGTGCCTGTGGGGACCCAGTGAAGAACAGGCATGGGGTTGACCTGCCTTGTAATGTGTGACCTGACCCTCCAAGACGGAGGACTTGGGGACCATCCGAGATTGACATATGATAAATGGCTTATGTAACTGTTTCCTGGGCACCAACTATGAATTAGGTCCTGTGCCAGGACTGCAGTAACAAAAGAGAAACATAAGACATTTCCTCTGAACAAGTTCCTTACTTGTTTACAGATAAGCAGAAACAATAAAAATGAAATTCATAAAGCATTGAGAACACATTTAAATGTTATGCTCCCACGGACAGAGGAACCCTTTTTAGTTACATCCACATAGCACAGCTACACTACCATCCACCTTCAGATAAGAAGGAAAGTGTTGTAAATGCGGCAGGGTACTACTTCTATGCGCTTACTTTAAAACGTGCTATCTCCTTCAAATGGAATTCCTGCTGCTTCTACTTTTTATTTTAGGTTATCTCCTTTGTCCTCTTAGGTTAGATGTCTTTCTGCCTTGCCTGAAATTTGATCACATTAGGCAAGGAGCTTAAATTACTGCTAGAAATACAGGAGTCTCTTAGGTTCATTTGCCATTGGACGAGCTGAACTTGGGGGCTCTTCTGCACATTTCCATAAGCTGCCGATGCAAATAACTTCATCTCCAGGGAGATTCTGCCGGAATCCTTGTCAGTGCCGGCACAGGGAGACCAGAGCTAAGGCACCACCCCTCGGCTCTCCTGGTCACCCAGAGCAGAAGACTCTTCACCCAGGGCCTCTGCAGAGAAAGAGCTTCTGAGCACACACGTGGTAGTAACATTTAGCCCATTTGATTGCAGCTGCCAACCCTGTGGCAGATTTCAAATGGAAGGGGACTGATTGTGAGGAGGAGATCTCCTTCAAATGGAAAGTCTCTTTTCATTAAAAAATAGTAGAGTGTGTGGAACTGTCAAGAAGCAAAGGATACTGTCTCCTCGTTTACCTGCACATTCTCTCTTCCACTGCTTCCTTCACTCCTAGATAGTTATAGGAAAAGAAAGTGGCCTAGATGCAGTGATCCTCTTCCTGGCAATGGAAATGAGATCTGGGAAATAGTTATAAAATTAACCTTCTTGCTAAGAAATAAGGAAGGCTAATTTTGTTACTCTTGTTTTATTAACGTTATGTAACTTTTTAACCTCTAGTAAATTTTTCAAGTTGGATAAAATGCTTGTTCTACAATAAATGTGCAGGGTAAGAGAGAGTTAATTAACATAATCAGAGAGAGAGAGAGAGGCCACTGACAGCTCTTATTATTCACGGGCCAGTTCAGTCAGTGAGAGAATTTCTGAGAAAATTCAATCTAATGTTACATTCATTACTTAATTACCTAAAAATAGAATTTCTTAGATTCAAAATGGGGCTGTTGCAATGACGTTTGTCTTCACACAGAGAAAAAAAAAGACTAAAGATAGGATAAAAGAGAAAACGTTATTTTTCCTAAACAGTTATTATGACAGAAACAGCTCAAGATATCAAAACAAGGAGTCTTTATAACTCTCATCAGCTCACTAATAATTGCTGCATTGAGGTATGTGTATATTTTATAAATTAATATTCATAAATTAAGATATTGATAACTTTGTTGGATATTTTAAAAGATTTTTTCAGCCTCTGACACAGAATATCAGTGTGTGTGTGTGTGTGTGTGGATCTGCTCTGAAGTGTGTCACAAGTAATTTGTCATTATAAGCACAGATATCTGGCAATGATGGATGTATGTTCTTACACATGAGAGCAGATTCAAATTTTCAAATGATCTCACATACATTCTGAAAAGCTTCCTGGAATGGGGGAAAATGAGTGGAGTTGGCACCAGGGTCACCAAGAAGTGCCCCTAAGAGTGTGGCTTGGACTAAGGAGATGTCCTCAGTGGAGCCACTGATGGAAGATTGGAAGCTGCTACTGCACTTGACTGATTTCCCTCGATACTGATTCTTTTCTGACTCTCTTTACTGCACTTATCTGTACCGACGCTATGGGAAAGCTCTATGTAGTGGGAAACTCATATTCTACATCTCACGCATTTAGTATGAGTCTAGAGCACATAGATGGTTGCTGAATGGAAAGTCTCTCATTGCTGACATCCACAGGACACACAAATATTTATCGAATGTCCAGTGTGTGGTGTCCAATCTGCTAGGCACTGGATGTACATCACTTTTAGTCAAAGCGATGTTCCTTGCCCACCGAAATTACTTTTGTTTTGTGATGAAGACAGACCCACATAAGCAAACAAACATAAAAACAAGCAGACAAAAACAAACAAAGAATAGCCCAAATAATGTATTAGTGGAAATTCTAAGTGTAATAAAGGAACTCCAGGCGTCTGGAGACGGAGGTTGGAGGTGGATGTACACATGATTGAGTGGTTTGGGCGGCTTCTCTGGGAGGCAACACCGTATAAAGTATGAGTTGTATGTGACAAAATCCAGGGAGGATGTTGAGTAGACAATTGAATACACAAATCTGGAATTATCAACGTATAAGTGGTAATGTAAAGTCATGTGGGCCAATGGGACTACCTAAGGATTAAACATAAAAATAGCAGAGAAATTTGTCCTTGATGAAACTTTAAGCAATGCCATCATTTCAAGGATAGGTAGAGGAATAGGACGTGGCAGACAAGAATGAGAAAAGAACACCCAGAGAGGTAGGAGGAAAATAGAGGACTATGGGTCATGAGCACAAGGCAAGCTTGGGTGGCAGGGTAGAGGGAGAGCTCAGCTCAGTCCTGCCGGGAGAACAGAGGAAAGCCAGTCAGAAATTACCCAGCAGATTTGGTCCCATGGATGACCTGGTGATCCTGGCAAAGGTGTCACTGTGTGTGTAGTGTGTGTGCATGCACATGTGTGTGTATAGTGTGTGCACGTGTGTGTGGTTTGGGGATGGGAGTGAGAGTTGAGTGAAGAAAGTGAGCACAGGAAACTATTTGTGGATATTTGGCTGTGAAAGTGAACATAAAAATGGGTGGAGGTTGCACATGGATGTGGGCAAAAGGAAAAATTTTGTTTAAGATGAGATATACCATAACGTTTTAGTATCATGAGGAGAAGGGTCCCACATAGACGTGGAAACTGACGATGTCAGAAATACAAGCGCTAACTGAAGGTGGGAAAAGGTTGGGGAGTGTGGGGGATGGGGCACACACAGGTGAAGGGCATGAGCTTTCCAAGGAGTGATACTCCATTTAACAAGTGGCACGAAGGAACAGTTTGGTGTATATGCAGGTGGGGGTGTCGATTTGTGGGTGGAAATATGAGGGCATTTTCTGGTGGCGGCTATTTCTCTACCGAACATGTTGGGTTGCGTTATGTGTAAGATTTGAGGCTTGAGGGTAAGGTGCAAGAGAGTCCTTGCAGTCTTGGGGAGCACAAAATTATCGAAACATACTGAAAGTTTGCTAAGCAGAACTGAGTTCCCATTTAAGATTGTGAATCATAAGTTACAGCTCCATTAATTTGCATAAATATGTAGTTTTCTCTGCAATGCCACAGTTCCCAAGAAAGTGAAAGTCTGGTCTTATCAAGAATAGAGAATCTTTAAAAGAAAAAAAAAAGTTGTGATAGAAATCTCATGATTAACTGAAAAATTAAAATCCGCATTTTGCAGGTAAAGAATAAAACAGATTTCACAAAGTCTTTTGTTGAGGACTGTAGATCAAGAGAGTGACAGAAGTGAAGCTAAAACCCAGCCTGTAATTCTGCCTTCTGAGTCAGTGGTCATTTTGGGGGTGGAGTGGGAGGGTCTTATCTGTAAAGGAAGTGTGAGGGAGACAGGAATAGAATATCCTTCTTATTAAGTTGTTGACGATAAACAAAACATTAAACATTTGATGGAGATACAGAGAGGGAAAGAAATGGAAAACTTGAGGAATTTTCTCATAAGACAATGAATAAGTCAAAAGAGTGGTTGATTCTTGAAGTGACTGAAGTAAGTACGAGTAAGCAAGGGGCTCAGCTGAAAGTTTGATTATATATTTTTTCCTGACAGGTCTCATGTAAATTCATCTTCCTGCTTGTAAATTGAGCTAAAATAGCAATAGCAGGAATAGCAGTGGAGTGCAAAGTTTGATAGTTTCTTTCCACTGGATGAACAGAAGAGATTCAGTGGAATTTTACGCCCCATGTTTATTCTAATTGACCTCTGGAGCTGAAGTCTGTCCAGCGTTTTATGCCTCTGAATTCTACGTCAAGAGAAGGGAGGGTAAGTCTGTGGCTTTTAGATATGAAACCTAAAGGTAACTGATTAGGAATGGCTGTGGTGACTGATTTGACCCCCTGACTCGTCAGCAGGAACCAGAGAGTTGAATAATTATTTGTACCATGCTGCAAACTGAGAAGAAATTCTTCAGGATGTGCAAGAATTGAATCTACCCAACTCGAACCTTGCATATGCCTGATGGTCCTTTCCACTTAAGCTCCTTGCTCTCACCTCAAGAATGAATATAAAACCAAATGATGCATTCCCTCCACACCTCCCACTTCGAGGCACTCCTTCCTGAATTCACACTTACTGTCATCAACACCACCTTTCTTCAAGCCTCCCAAATGCACAACTTTCAGATATCAGCAGTTATACGCAGCACCACTCTCCTAGCACATCAGTTCAATGTTGCATTCATTCATGCTATGTCTTTTTTTCTTCACAGTCACTATTTCTTTTTCACTCCTATTGCCAAATTTTTAATTTGTATCTCCTAATAATCCAGTTTTTTCCATACTATCCTGTACGTCAATATTGGCTTTATTTTTTCTCCAACTGGAATTTCATCATGTTACTGCTGTCTCTCAAAACTCTTCAGGATACCCCCAATTATCCATAGGGTTGAATCAAATCTTCTTAGACTAGAATGACAGGTCTTTCCCTACTTCCATTTAGAAATTATCATCCTACTAGTTCCCCAAAGAGCCCTCAGATCTGCTCAGACCTGCTTTCCTGTCCACAGAGCATGCTATATGTTTTGTTTTAAATCTCTGCATTCATGCCTTTCCACTGGAAGAATGACCTCTCCTGGTCTTTTCCCCTTGACTCGAATCTTTTCCAACACTTAAGGCAAAGCTCAAATGCCACCGGCTACATGAAGTCTTTTTTGAACATTCCAGTCAATAAAGTCTCTTCTGCCTCTGATTTCTCGTAGCACATATGGTATGTTTCTTTTATATAATATTGCCTCATCTGACACTTTTATTAATTTTCAACATATGTACATCTTTTTTAAACCAAATTTCAAACTTCCTAATATTAATGACTGCATCTTTTAAGTTCCACACAATTCAATACACAGCAGGAGTTTAAATAAGTGTTCATATTTTGATAAGCAAAGGAACTCACTTTTCGTAATCTATAGTTTAGACTGAAGTTTAATCTCAATAAAAAAGATAATAGCAGAAAATATGGTCACTCTCAACAAGAGACTTGAGAGAAAACCGTCCTGAGACCTTGAGTAAGGTACCAACATGATAAGTTATTTCTTGATTTTGACATTCCCACAAGCTCTTGCTTTTTCGATTTACCTTTCAGTGCATAATATGAGAGATTAAGGTCATTTTGTTTTCCCTGATAAATCTGGAAGAAAAACTTATGTAAAACCTGAATGGAACTTTATGAGTTCTCTCTCATAAAGGTTCTGAGGAAAAGTTCACCTGAACCCCCCAAACCGACACTGTGAGCTAAAAGCTGCATATGCTGTAAAGGAAAACCTGGCAAACTTTTGCAAAAAGTTCAACAGCTGCCACCCAAAGAATACAGGAAAGAATGAAAGTTAGAAAATTGAGGATGAATCCAATCATCTTGGACCTTCTGTTCCATGTTAACAGGCAGAATGTTTGGCAGAATTCAGTTTTCGTAAGTTAATGAAATGTCTCACTGTGATTGTGGCGAAAATTACTGAATCCATGAGTCTTAATTGTTCTACACAGAACTGAATAAATACCCTGCATAATATCATACTTGAAATGTTGTGCACATCGGCTTAATTTATGGAATGTTAAAATCTTACTGAACTAAATCTTATGCATAAGAGTGTAAAACAAACACAAAAACCTCAGGCAGTGTATTAATAAATGTTGGCAATGTTCTTTCTGCAGCGAAGTGCAGAGTTTGTTATAATTAATATTTATGACCCTAAATAACTAAAAATTTTATTTCCTTTTATGTTTCCTATGCAGTGTAATTTTAAAATGACATCATTCTAATAATTCTCTCCCTGCTAGTTGACATGCTATGGGCATGTGTTAATTCTCTTCAAGTCTGCATCTCACATGGGTTTCCTGACTGTGTCAGTTTGGTTGACCAATGGCATATATATGTGTGCAATGCCAAACTTTTTTCACATCAAAGATATGGCAGAGAGAGTTAAAATAGGACTTCTTGAATAATGGCAAACATGAGATATCCAAAATTGTACTTCGGGAATACAGTATTTAAAATAACTAGAAGAGAACAGGAGATATGAAATATTTAACAGTCTCTCATAATTGGTTTAAAACAAATTAAATATTTCAAGTGTAGAATTTAAATAATCATATCCTCGGATACACACCAAAAGAGGCCTCACCCGTATAAGGTGGTTAGTATAACACATTTAGGAAGCATGGAACTCTTTGTAGAAAGTTCTAAGAGAATGTAGTATGATGTGGACAGAAATGAATCATCTAACTGATAGTAAACTATAGGAAAAGGATGGCAGAAAATCTAAATTTATCATATCTGCCAAGTCATAGCTTCAATTCTGTGCTGCTACTCTACATCTAGTGAATAAAAGCAACATCAGCATTGCTTTGTAATATTGAGGTCCTGTACTAAAATTGTAGAATATTTGGAACAAGAGCCAAAAAAAAAAAGCAGGTTATTGTTTATTGTTTCTACTGGAAATAAACATTGCATTAGCCTTGGCTGAGTTTTGACTAAATTTCACTTTACAGCTTGAGCTTCTAAACTTAAGCAGTCCATGGAGAGTATAAAAGAATATTCCTGAAATATTTGATATCCAATATTTCCCTGGTAGGTCTCAGAGATTCACTCCCCATCATCAATGGGAGATATAGATCATTATATGGACAGAAAGAGGGATGCTGGGGTCATAATCAACATAAACATATACTTGAAGATCTTCTGAGTCCTCAAAAAAAAGATGTATTGTTATTCATTGATTTTAAATCTTTCAAGGTGGACAGAAGTTGATCTGTTTCAGCTGCTTCAAAATTAGTCAGGAGTAAGTGAAAGAAGCCAATCTGAAAAGGCTATATGCATATAATTCTGTACGACACTCTGGAAAATGCAAAACCATGGAGGCAGTAAAAAGATCAGTGTTTGCCGGGGGTCATGGGGTAGGGGGTGATGAATCGGCAAAGCGCAGAGTATTTTTAAGGCAGTGGAACTATTCCATATGATAATTATAAGAGTGTATACCTGTCATTGTACCTTTGTCCCAACCCAAAGAAAGTACAAGGCCAAAAGTGGGCCCTAATGTAAATACAGACTTTAGGTGATAATGATGTGTGAATGTAGATCCATCAATTTTAACAAACGTACCCTCTGATTGGGGATGTTGATAATGGGGGAGGCTATACCTGCGTGAGGGTACGGAGTATTTGGGAAATCTCTGTCCCTTCCTCCCGATTTTGCTGTGAAGTCTATTAAAAAACATTAATTGGAGGCATGTTAACCAGTGAAATTATTTTTATCTTCCCGGGAAAAGTTTCCAGGAATATTAAAACTATTTTGGTTGTTGAAGAGAGTAGAATATTAAGGTCATGTTAATATACACAGTTAACTATGTAGAAGGTTTAAATTGTCACCATAATTGCTTTTGTTGAGGTCATCATTTGTCTTCCATGTTACCAAGTGCAATGGGTACTTTCTTTCCTCATCCCTTCAACATATCAACATTTTTACATTCCGGTGACCATTCCTGCCTCGTTGAAATCCTTTCAGCTTTGGCCTTTAATGATAAAACATTCTCCTCATAGTCCTTTTATCTCACTAGCTATTCCTTCTCATCTTTCTTTTCTGTATTCTTCTTGCTTATCTGGTCCCTAAATAATGAAGTGCTCCTGTGCCCAATCATGGGACCACTTCCCTTTCCCCTGTGCATCTTTTCACTGAGTGATCTCATTATCTATTTCAATAACTTTAAACAAAACCTACAAGGTAGTGACAACTGAATTGATGTTGACAGATCAGGAAAAACAACTGAATTTCATCTCCATCTTAGAGGTTGTTTGGATTTAATATGTTCAAAGTAGAATTAAACATATGCAATCTTCTCCTTCCTCAATTTTTATCTCAGTACACTTTATTACAATATACTCAGTAGCACAAGCTATTACATTACACAACTCCAGGGGATACCATTCAGATTGTATTCTACTATTGTGAATGGTAAATGGTATCTTTTGGCCTCCAGCCACTCCTCTGGTCAACCACCTGCCCTGGTATACTTAAGATTTTGTGTCTGTCACTAAGTTTACTGCTAAATTTTATAAAAGGTGAATGTATCTTCATGGTCTCAATTTTCTTTTTTCATTTTCTTCTAAACTACTACGATCAAGCTTATATCCTTGCCACTCTACTGAAAATATATGAAAGATTCTGGTAAATATTGCCAGTGACATTCTTGTTAAATCTATTAGTTATGTTTCATTCACTCTCTTACTTAATGCTTTGAATTATTCAGTCATATTGAAAACGCATTATTTTTAAAATTTTCTCTTCCATTTTTTTTCGTAAACATTACCCACTCTGGGTTTTTATCCAAAGTGGGCTAGACTTTGACTGCATGTCTCCCAAGTGTTGGTCTTCTACAAGACTCTCTCTTTTGCCCTTTCCTTTTTTTTTTCTTTCCTTTAAAAGTTTATTTCTGGGGAATAAAAAAAAAATGCATGTGACCAGATCAATAGAGTAAGACATTATGACATGCGGCAGAGCTTAACTTTCCTGTTTGCTTCTGGATTTTGCAGCTTGATGAGAAGGTAGCTGAGTGAAATCCAGCCTTATGCCTTGTGGATCCTTTTTTTTTTAACAATTTTTTTAGAGAGTTTTAGGTTCACAGCAAATTTGAGGGGAAAGTACAGAAATTTTCCATATACCCCCTGATGCCACACGTGTGTAGCCCCCTACCCCAATTTTAACGTCCCCCACCAGAGTGGTGCATTTCTTATAATCAATGGACCCACATTGACACATTATTATCGTCCCAAATCCATAGATTACATTATGGTTCACTCTTGGTGTTGTACATTCTATGGGTTTGGACAAATATATGATGACATATATCCACCATTCTGGTATCATAGAGAGTACTTTCACTGCCCTAAAACTCCTCATCCCCAATCCTTGGCAACCAAAGATATTGTCACTGTGTCCATAGTTTTGCCTTTTCTAGCATGTCATATAGTTGGAATCATACAGCATGTAGCCTTTGTTTAGGAATATGCATTTAAGTTTCCTCCATGTCTTTTCATGTCTTAATAGCTCATTTCTCTTTAGTACTGAATTATATTCCACTGCCTGGATGTACCACAGATTATTTATCCATTCACTTTCTGAAGGACACCCTGGTTTCTTCCAAGTTTTGGCAATTATGGCCCTTTCCTTTTTCTAATTCTCCATCACTTCTTCTGAAATACTATTCCCTCCCTCAGCTTCAACTATCAACATTGTAATGCCTCTCAAATCTCCATCTCTAGTTGTGAAAGTCTATTAAGCATTAAATCCATAATTTCAACTTCTTGCTAGATAAACTACCTGATAGTTACAAAGACATTTCAAACTCAAAATGTCCGAAAAAGAATTAATAATTTAATTTCCTTCAAACCCCAAACCAACTCTTTCTCCTGCTGTCTTGATCTTATATAATGCCATTGTCTCTGACCCTGTCACCCAGTCTGAACTGGTGATAGTTGTCATCAGTCATCTCATCTTCTTTTTCAGCCATCATATTTGAGTAGTCATTAAGTCCCATAAAAATATTTCAGAATATTTCCCTCTTCTCTAATAAATAAGTAACCTCAATTTATTAACTCTCTCATCATATCTTACCTGGGTGATTTCAGTCACATTTAACTCGTCTCTCTGCTTATAGTTATGGCTTTTTCTGGCCAATATTCTATTCTACTACTGCTTTGTTTTATAAAACCAAACCTGACCATGAAATTCCTCGACTTAAATGACTTTAATGATGGTTGCCAGCATGTGATTCTTCACTGTATAGTTGTAATGTTCTTCTACTGACTTATTTCTGACCACTCCTTCTCTTGACATATTCTAATCTATAGTCATGCTGTGGGTAATTCCATGAACTTGGCATATATGTTTAATGCCTCCATATTTTGCTCACTCCTTTCTTTCCTTCTTCAATACCTTTTGCTCCTTATCTGTTTGATAAACTCCTACTCACTGCTAACAGCTCAACTAATATGTGTCCTCTGGGAAGTTATCCCCAACTCTACTAGGCATTCCCTTTCTTAATTCTCCCATGTAACTTTTACCTCCATGATAGTACACATTTCATTGTGTTGAAAGTATTCTTTTGTGTATCTGTAGCCACTATTGACTGTGAGCTCTTATGTTCACTAAATGGCTTTGTAATTTTCTCACAGGATATATTGGTGCTCCATAAATGCAGGATAGGTGAATGATAAATGAAAAGAAATGGCTAATAATTAAGAAGCAAAAGTTCAGAGATGCCCATAACAGAATACTTCAAAGCCAGGCTGAGTATTTTTGTGATATTATTATAGGAGTAGTGAGTCATCTTATGTTTTTGAGCAGAAAATCATTATTAATCATTAATGTGCCAATTATTATAGCATGTGATCGATGGACTAGAAGAGAGAGATTTAGAGAACAGAAAGCCATCTTGACAGATATATAAGCAAAATTTTTAATTCTTTTAAAAATACAAGAGAAAAAAGCAGATTGCTTTGAGAAAAACACTTTTTATAAACACATTCATACCAATGGCTGAATGGCTGATGGACTCACTCAGGTAACTTTTATGGTCTGGAAAGTGCTGTTGGTATGCTAAGCACAGTGGGATAGATGAATGGTTGAGTACATGGGTCCCATCCAGGTGCATTTTAGTGTCTATAGTAGGATGGTTAAGCCCAATAGAATAAATAAAGGAAGAATGGGTAACAGTTACTTTTATGTGTAAACTTCACTGGGTTAAACGACACAGAGATGGCTGGTAAAATATTATTTCTGGGTGTGTCTGTGAGGATGTTTCAGGAAGAGATTATATTTAAATTCTTAGACTAAGTAAAGAAGATTACCCTCAGCAATATGGGTGGGCATTAAACAATATGTTGAGGTCCTGAATAGAAAAAAAGGCAGATAAAGGAAGAATTCATTCTCTCTGCTTGAACTGGGACATCAAACTTCTCCTGCCCTGGGACACTGGTGTTCCTAGTTCTCAGGCCTTCACAGTTGGACCAGGGCATGCACCATTGGCTCTCTTGGTCTCAAGCCTTCGGGCTTGGCCTGGAACTATACCACCAGCTTTTGTGTGCCTCTAGCTTACAGATGGCAGATCATGGGACTTCTCAGCCTCCATATTGTGTGATCCAGTCCCTCAAAATAAATCTCTTTCTATATATCTATTTATATATATTCTATGGGTTCTATTTCTCTGGAGATACCTGAGTAACACAATGTACCAGGTACAATGTTTGAAGTGCTATTAGAGCACAGAAGAAGGCATCTAAGTCTGACTGTGAGTTGGGTTAGGTAGCTGGACACCAGCTCACTCTGTTTGTTCCATGACTGCTCGCTCACATTTCAAAAGCAAAACTTTAAATGCAAACCAAACAAAAATAAGCGTTCTCAAATATGTATCTTATGATAATCCAAATGAAAATCTAACGAGTTGCTTTCTGTAAGCATCTCTCTGTTAGGAAAGACATTCAGGAAATGTGCTCAAGTAGTAACAGATTGCCATTTTGGTGCATCTGGATCCCTCATAAGAATCCACTCATGAAACTCAGGTTCTTTCTAAAATGATGCTGATTTTGTACTCTTGTTTTAAAATGTGTAGCACTTTTTTTATTGGAGCTCCATTAAATTTTTCTGAATTTCCTTTAGCTTTAGAAGTTAAGGTATGAGCATGATGTTTGTGAAGGCAGGTGTCCAGTAGGTTATGCATTCTTAAAAATCACACTCTTTGTTCATATACAATACTTAAATTAAAACATTACATTCATAGGCATGTGTGGTTTTAATAGCCTGTACAAATTATCGAGTTCCGTGTATTCTCTATTCTTCAGAGGAATGAAACCATAGGTGTAAAATAACGAAAAGTCATAAAAGAAGATGTGGATGTCATCAAAATTAAATGGGGGAAGAATATATCTGTAGGAGAACTCTGAGTGGATTTTCTGAAGACATATGTTGTGTGGGTTTTCAGCCTGGAGATAAATAAAGAGTTAGAAGGAAGAAATAAGAATAATAAGAATTTTAAAAGTATTTGATTTTAGGAAGAAAAGATCATTTTAACATCCAGAAATTACATAATTTTCTTTACCCTCCATCTATTCTCTACCAGATATGTTTGTATTTAAAAAGTTTCCTCTGCCACATTTACCACCAGCATCGGTACTATGCACATGAGGGCTTAAAACAAGGGCCACATGCATTCTTGAAATCCTGCTGAGATGCTCTGATCTGCTCTCAATCAGAGTGAAAAATGCATACAAAGAGGGAGACTGAGGATGAATTAGCCAGCCCAGCAACTGGTGGAACTTCATAACTTAAAGGAACCACCTTGAAAGATGACAGAAACCAAATGGGAAATGGGCACGGACAGAAACTGGAATGCAATGGCACTCCTGCAGCCTTATTGAATTATTGATTTCGTTTGTCATCTTAGTTTATTTGGGGAATGTGTCTTAAGCCCATGATCACATGGGAGAGTGTGGGGAGTGTTATTTATTTTAAATAATAAAAAAGAAATGTAGAAAATTTATGAATCTATCCTATGGAGAGGGGCTTATTCCAGTATAACAAGTGCTGAGAAGACTTGTCTCAGTGAACTTTATTTGAACCTCAAGGAATGTGGAATTAATTTACATTTCATTATAGGCTGGTAATTCCCTCAGCACAATAAAAGGTGGTTCCAGAATGAACAAACTATGTATATCTTTGGGCTGCTGCAAGATCCTCTGAGCACCAATCCTAAAATCCCAGCCAGGAAGGTCAAACCTGAATTCTTTAATCAATAAGACCTTATCCTGTATCTTTGGAGACAGTGATTATTCTGCAAATAGGAATATTTCAAAATCAATTACTGGGTACTTCCCATTACAATGACAGAGTTTACTTGCAAACCCAAAACAACAAAAACAATAATAGGTTAGAATATGTACTAATTCACCATCTAGTAATTATTTCGTTAGCAAAGTAAAAGAAATTTGAGTCTGCAGTAAAATAATAATGTTAATATATTCACACACCATTTATGTTTCTATCTTCGCTGTTAACAGGAGAACAGCTATGTCCAAATCTTACCTAGCGAGCTTCCTTTTAAGAAATTACTGTGCTTAAAGATTTCTTACAGTTTTTTATAGTTCCTCAGTATTTCTAGGCTTAGTGTTTTCTTTACCTCCAAGGATTCTCCAAATTAGGTTATGAAATCGTAAATTATAGATGGCAATAACTGATCAGATATAGTATTGACTATTACTTTCTGGGACAGAAGTAGACATTAAATTATAATTTAGGCAAATGACTTGACAAGATATGTTTCCATGTACCTCCATCTCGAAAGGATTCTGGAGTTCATCCTCCTTAACCTTCCTTTTAAGCATTCTAACATGTCTCAAGTAATTTGAGTAATTTGACTTGGCACATTTGTATAAATATCTTTGTCTTTTTACAAATGGTCTCAATTCAGAGGGCTTGCACTCTCAAATATGGAACTGGAAATTGGATTGTACAGTGAGAGACAGCCACATCAACATTTCTCTAAAAGTAAAATTTGCAACTCTTCCGAATTCAATTTAATTGTGACCATCAGTTTCAAGCCCCCAAGGGCAACTCTTTAGCCACCAGCAATGGTGCTTGTGAGATCATATATAAAAACTAATCAGTATTATGATATCATTTTGTGTGGCATATTGTCTTTTCCAAAGATAGCCCAACAATAAATCTCATCCCATGAGCTCTTTAACAATGTGATCATGACCCTCCTCCCACTAAGAGGTGGGGTCTATGTCCTTTCTCTTTGAATCTGGGCATATGACTTACTTGAACAACAGAACTGACAGAGTGATGATGCATGATTCCTGAGGCTAGGTCAGCAAAGGTGACTCAACGTCTACTTTGATGTTTGGAATTCTCATTACGGTGCCTTGAAGCACAGGGTAGGGTGGTCTTACTCCTCTGAGGCCACCTAAAAACAAGGTAACTCAAAAATGGTCATGCAGAGAAGCCATTTGGAAAAATCCTGAAACTTCTTAAAGAGAGAGACGCCCATACAGCTTCCAGCTGCTCCAGCTCCACCCACGGTCTGACTGTAACCATATAAAAGATTCCTAAGCACTACAGATAGAAATCAGGGTGAAAAAACGACCCAGTTACTTCCATAGAAAAGGAAGGAAGACTCAGAAGGAGAAATCAAAGACCCAGAGAGTCCCAGAGAGTGGTACTGGACCCTAATCAACTATATAGTAAGTACAAGAAAATCTTGGGCCCCGACTCAATCCATCAACCACTGCTGCCGTAGCAGAGCTTGGAATTTTCTTTGTTGCCTTTCTCTGTTAGAGAGGGAAGGGGTAGGGTCATCTCTAAAATTAGTGCCCACTCAACAATAGGATGCAGGATGATACGAATTATTTGAGAGTCTAGGTAATCAAAGCCCCCTTAGAAAAAATTATTAAAATTTTACTGTCTTTCTCATAATGAACATATATTAATTATAGAATAAAATGGAAAATGAAAGATAAAAATATAAAATAATCTTACTTTAATTCTCTTACTCAGCAATAGTCACTTGTAAATAGCTAGGAGTCTCAGTTTGAGATAGCATAATCCACTATAGGTAGTTTAAGCAAAACTCTTTTTACATAAGACATATTTTGATGGGCTACAAATATTGCTTTTGATTTATTATTTTGATATGTAGGCAAGCTCTAGAGGTGCCCTCTTGACACTTCTTTCTAAACATTCCTTATTACATAGGTCAAGGAGCCCATATGGGGTTTCCACAAGTTACTTAGTATATTTATGGCAATTATATACTCAGAAACTGGGGAAATAACACATTCTCTATAGAAAGTTTTGAAATCAGAAAGTATGAGTCTTCCAACAATCACTGCCTTTTTCAAGATTGTTTTGGCTATTCTAGGCCATTTCATTTCCATATGGGAGCAGTTTGTCAATTCTTTAAAAAAAAAAAAAAGCAGGTTGGCTTTTCAATAGGAGCTACATTGAATTGTAAGTAAATTTGAGAGAGAATTGCCATTTAACAATTTAGGTCTTCCGATCCAGGAACACAGGATGTCTTTCATTTATTTAGATCTCCTTTAATTTCTTTCAATCGTGTTTTGTAGTCTTCAGTGCACGTGTGAACATTTTTGGTTAAATTTATCCAAGTATTTTATTCTCTTTAATGCTGCTGTAAGTTGAATTGTTTTGCTAACTTTACTTTCATGTTGTTCATTGCTAATCTATAGAAACACATTTGGTTTTTGTAAACTGATCTTATATCCTGTATCACTACTGAAATTATTTATTAACTCTAATAGTCACAGGTTTTCAAATCTCTCTGTGGACATCTCAATCCATAGATCTTTCTTGTAAGTTTTCAGCCAGGCTCTTGTTTGCCCCAGCTGGCATTGCACCTCAGGCAGATGCGATGGTAGACAATTGCTGCTGACTGTTTTCCCCAAAGCCCTGTGTTTAAGGTTTTTCCTGAGAAGAGAGCTCTGAGTCAATTCAAGTAACAATATTGGGTTTTTTCCAGTTCCAAGAAGCTCTGAGATAGGCCAAATAGTAAAAATGTGCTGGGGATGAGTCTTTTTCAGGAGCTTCAAAACCAGTCTATCCCCTCCAGTGGCTGCAGCGGGTGGTTTTCAAGATCAAGCAGCACAATGGGGGAGAGAGGGATGGGTATAGGTCAAGACAAAGTGCTACAAACTGCTGTTTTTACCAAAGTTCAGCGTATTTTCTTGAATAAACACTTCTTATACCATTGCAAAGCTTTAGTTAATTTCTAGAGTTCTAAAAAGGTTAATTTAGACTATTGTTGCCAGTGTTCTTTTTGCTTTTGTGGAGGAGCATATTTTCAGAGATCCTCACTCTACCATTCTTGAAGTTCTGCTTTCTTTTCTGTTTTTAAACCAAATTTATTTATCAATAATTGGAACATCTTGTGCATGCTATATTGAACCCTAATGTTTTCACTTATTAGGATATCAAAGATAATTATTGAAAATATTCTTCCATTTCCTTAAACATATATCCAAATAATAATTTTACATGTTTCTTTCTTTGAGTGGATGTTCTATTCAATCCTAACCATGGTCCTGCCGGTTAATAATCACTGATCTTGCTTCCTTTTATAAGAATTGATTGGCAATTGAGCAAATATTTATAATAAAATATAGGAAATATTAAAGGAATCATAGCAAGAGCCACTATATTATTTTGGGGTGTGAATTGGGAGATGTTTAAGATTTTCTTGGAAAAAATGTCACTGAAACAGAATTCTGAAGAATGATAATCTTGGTAATTTATAGGAAGACAATCTTTTAGGCAGAATTCAAAGCCCTAAATGTGAGAGAATTATTCGTAATGGCTGGAAAGTAGAATACTTTCTAGGAAGTGGCTAAAAATTGAGCTGGAGTAGTAGGAAAGGCAAGAGAAAGCCTGAAGTAACACAGACAAATGGGCATGTTAGAGGAGTAACTGGCTGCAGAGGGTAGAAATTAAGCAAGACTACATACAGATAAATGAAAAAGGAGACATTCACATCAACAATATTGGAAAATAATGTTGGCCTTGGCCAAAGTAATGAAACTCAAGTGAGGATATAGAGGAGGGGACAGATTCAGCAAAGTGCAATGATAGAACTTGGTGACAGGTGGACAGTCGAGGACAGAGAGAAGTCAAAGCTGAATTTCAGGCCTTTGATTTGCAAAAATTTAGTTGTGGCTCAATCACTGGAAGGCAGAATTCTTATTTAGGGAAAGATTATAAATTTATTCTCTGACATGTATGTCATATGGTATATGTGAGATATCCAATTTCAGATATCCAGAGAGGATTTTGACAAATGAGTTGGGATCTCAGAAAAGAGATCTGGGCTGGTAATAAAAATTTAAGAATCATCAGCATAAAATTGATCATTGAAACCATGGACATGGGTGAGATGATGCAGGGAGTGAAAAAGAGGAGAGAACACTTAGATCTTAATACTGACATTTAGAGGGAGATTCAGGGCAAGAAGCCCACAAGGGTGATTGAGGGAGTAGCCAAAGAGGAGTGAAGCCAACTGGGAGAGTGAGGCATCATGGGAGCCAAAGAGGTTTGGAGGGAGAGACAGACAGTAGTGAATGCTGCTGAGGATAAGTAAGATGAGGACTGAAAGTTGCCCTTTGGATTGAACAACAGACTCATTGGTGATTTGGCAAGAATTCTTTTGGTGAAGTGGTGGGCATAGAAGATAAATTTCAGAGTGAGTGGGTTGTAAAGATGTGGAGAGAATGGCTGTACACAAATCTCTTAAGAAGCTTGGCTGTGGAGAGAAGGAGAAGGCTGCAAACAGGTAACCAGAGAAAGATAAACATTAGAGCAACTCGGAGATTATTTTCTTTCTCTCTTCAGCCTTCTCTTTTCCTTTTGGATATGTATTATTTGCATTGATTTTTAAGCTTGGGGAGATTTGAACTCATTTAAAAGTTCATAGGAAGGAGCTAGTAGAGAAGGAGAACTTGAAAACTGAAGATACTGGAAAGAAATGAGTTGATCTGAGGAAGGCAGAGACTAGGGGTAACAGTCTTTGCATCCCCCATCAGTCCTTCACCTGAGCTGGCATAGACTTGGTTATCAGAAACAGAAAATAATGGGATAAAAATCATCCACAGCCCCTTTCCTGGCCAACTAAAATGAAAATTTAATTGAAGTCAGTTCCTCAATTCTCCAAAAATTTGGGTTTTCTTTAATTCAGATTTTCCTTAAGGGAAAGAAAATGCCCGATTCTGGAGCTCCCAGTAGCAGGAGGCCATTCTTCTTAAAAGATGTCTGTGGTGAGTATGTAACCAGGTGATTTGCTTTGCCTCCCAAGTGTCTTTTTGGTCAGGACACATTCAGGATGAGCCAAGGCCAGCAGATTTCTGATTTGAATTTGAAGCTTCGTTAGGATCTAATTCTCTACCTCAGGACTAAACCCCAAGGGTTAGGAGAAGCAGGTGTCTGTCAGTTTCTTGTATTCACAGATAGGCTCATTTTCTGATGCCAATCCTTTTACATAACCAATTCCTACCTTTCCATAAGTCTTATGTGCTGTTCAAGACTCACCTTGTCATACACAGTAACCCTTTATTGCGTATAGTTATCAAAGGCAACATAATCCGCAGGCGACCACATCAATGGTGCTGCAGTAATATCTTCTGTGGAATGATTATAACCCAGTCCAGGACATTATATTCTGCTTGTCTCCTCCTACCTCCTTCTGAGTCAATCTGTGACTCTGTCAGATCTTGATCTCCGAGGCTCCAAAGTAAAGTGAATAAAAAGCCATCCCTGTGAGATTCTTTAATTAGCAGTTTCTAACATCATTACCAGCACATCACAGGATGAAAGCAACACTCAGTCTAGGGCCCACCATGCTCAGGAGTCTGGCTAAGGAAAGTCCCCCAGGAAACCATGGATCCCCTGCGGGCTCTAGCCTAATCGACGACTGTGTCTTCCATGGGAGATATTCTGCTGGCTCTGCAGAGGACAAAGAAGACAGGAAAGAAGACAGCAATCAGAAAGGAGAGACGCATATTGGAGCTGCTTAACAGCCCAGTGAGAGAATGCTTTTTTATGTTTGGGGAAGAAAGCTGAGTCTTATGAAGTAACTGTCTTGTGCTGCTTAAACGGAGTGTCAGAAAAAGCTTGAAAATGTTTGTAGCGGTGTCGCAATAAGCCGTGAATGAATCGTGAGCACACCAAAAACAGGACGGAATTTCTCAAAATGATGTAGTGACTCTGCCTCTTCCTGTAATCCTCAGACCTTACGGGAGATGGTTGAGGAAAAAAACAAGTGATACTCTCAGCATCTCGCTTTGAAATCACTCAGCATAGGAGATAATTATGATAATGTACACAACAACTTTTTCTTCTGCTAATGTTCCTTTTCATCAATCTCTCTATTGTTTTCCCCAACAACATGATAGATAGGAATATGAGGCCCCATTCTCTCTCTCTCTCTTTTTTTTAATACCATTAATGCTCACTGAACCGCATTTAATTAAGGGAATGTATACTGATATGCATAGCATAATCAGGTCAGGGACTGGAGCTGAAATTGATTGAGGACAGCTCTTTCACACTTATTTCAATTTATGAATGCTCAGACGCAGACAGATAGTGAAAAGGATTTAATTTCCGTTTGTGGTGTTTGCACATTCTTTATAATGTAAGCATTAATTGGACATGCTCAGTGTCAGTGTGGAGCAATCAAGCATATCCATTTTTCAGAAATGAAGGTCACAGGTCAATCTTGAGCAAGTTGCAAGCTATCTAGTTAGAGAAATGTATTTATATTTGATCAGCTATAATATGAAAGACTAGAGATCTGGAAAATTAGCACTAGGAAAGCAGTGCAGCTTCAGCCATGGAATGGCACCTCTGGAAAGCAAATACCAAAGGTTTGCTCTCTTTGTCTAGGAACTTTGTTTTGGAGTTCATCATGCATTTCTTAAGGTGTCCTTCATTTGCTTGTTGGTGCCAGTCCTTACAAAGGATGAATTCAGACTGCTGAGCTTGGGGGAGGGGACTGTAAGCTAAGACTTAATTTGTGAGGAGGGGGTTGCCGATATAGGTCTACAAAGCATTCCGTCCATTTAGTCCACAAATATTTATTAAGGGCTTACTCTTCACCAGGCACTGATTCGGCACACTTTATGTAAATTGGATACTGTATTTTCCAGATGAGTGTGTGGCTATTTTTTCAAATGTATGAAGATGTCAACTTCTTATTTAAAATAATGGATTTATGATAACATTTTATCATGATGTCTCTTCCCAACTTGGTGTTAATACCCTTATACTTTACAACATTGACTGTGGATTAGGCTATTTTGCTCATTTCTCAGGTTTGAGCCTGAGACTTCAATTTAAAATTAATTCATGTATTTCTTAAAACACCATCCCAGTTCTCACATCTTGATCTAATAATTCTGTAATAAGAATGAATCACACTTGCATAAAAATGTGCACAATTTCTCACATCCAGAGTAATATTCTCCATATATGAAGCCCACAGTATTATGAAAAGGAAGTAGGGGAAGCTTTCTGAAATTCATCTTCTCCCCTGAGAGTAAGCATTTTACCCACGTAAGACACCTTGTGTCTTCAACAGCAAATGTAATTTTGCTCATTACCTCGGAGACATTAAAATATATGCTCCTTCTTGCATCTTATTTTGCCCTTAGAATTAGCAAGAGTTTAATGTCAAATGGTCTTGGAAAGTTATTTTATTTTATTCTTAAACAGAGTGTGGACAGTTAACTAGGCAATATGCCACTAAAATTTGCGTGTGGTGTCAAGTTTCAATCTTCATAAAGACCCTGTTGAAAAGTTAAAAGGAATGGTGATTGTTGTCACAAGAGCAATTCTGTGTCACATCTGGTATTGGTATCTTGCTCAACTCAGAAAAAACAACAGGAAAAACATTTAGAAATATTAGGGCCAGACAAAAATTTAAAATGTTACCTGTTTGATTAGAGAAGTCAATGAAAGGGAAATCAAAGATGAGAATCACAAATTGAAGAAGGAATGTGAAAAAAATAAAGCAAAAATGTAAGTTGCATTTGTAAACCCTATGTTGCAAGTTGATTTCCTACCTTAATTTGTGAAAATTAAGTGAACAACCTCATGGTTTGAAAAATTTGCTGTTAGTGCTGTCGAGTCGATTTTCATTCCTCGCACCCTGTGCACAGCAGAGGGAACCCTGCCTGGTCTTTTTGCGCCGTCCTCTCACCTTCTGGTGCTGCATCAGACAACGCTCTGCGGCTGTTCATCGAGTTTTCTGCGCCAATTTTTTCAGAAGTGGGTGCCAGTTCCTTCTTCCTAGTCTGTCTTAGTCTGGAAGCTCCACTGAAACCTGTCCATCGGTGACCCTGCTTGTATTTGAAATCCCAGTAACATAGTTTTCAGCATCCCAGCAACACACAGCCACCACAGTATGACAACCAACAGATGGGTGGTGTGGTTTCCTGACCCGGAAACAAACTCAGGCCACGGCAATGAGAGCACTGAATCTTAACCACTAGACCGCCAGGGCTGCTTTGAAAAATATCCCTAAAATGGGATCCAAAAGGAAAATATTTAGATCTATGGGAAATTTTCAATAAAGATTGCATTAAAGAGTATTTTTTTGCCCCATTCCCTAGCCTAAAACATAATGGCAAAGAACGCAATAACCTTCAAATTCTTTGAAAACAAAAACTGCTATTAGAAGGAGAAGTTTGGTGCCTCCATCAGAGACAGAGACAGAGGATAGTTTAACCCTTCGCAGTACGTCCCGTCCCCTCAATACATGTCAAATATGTTTATATTTGGTCATATGAGTGACGTGGAAATTCTCTGACCTCCTTTTCTCATGTGGTTTTCTTTAATAACTTAATCTTTGTTCAAGGTCTGAAATTTTGAGGAAAAAGATGTTGCAGCAAGTAGTAGAAAAAATATGAATATAGTTACTGTTAAGAGGTTGGGAAGAAAAAAACACCCTGGAGATGGGCAAAAATAGATGACTTAAATATCTAGGCTCAAAGAGGAACAGCAATTCGTGTCATATGTGTCTGTCAGCCTAAGACTCTCACTCTGAGGAGGAAGAAACTTTTTTTTTTTTGTGGGGAAGACCAGCCCTGAGCTAACATCCGTCGCCACTCCTCCCCTTTTTGCTGAGGAAGACTGGCCCTGGGCTAACATCGTGCCCATCTTCCTCCACTTTATATGGGACGCCGCCACGGCGTGGCTGACAGTCAGCGCGTCGGCGGGCGCCCGGGATCCGAACTCGCGAACCTCGGGTTGCCAAGCGCGGACTAAACCGCTGCGCCACCGGGCGGCCCCAGAAACTTTTAACCTGACAAATTTCAGGGGAACCATAGTGACAAATTCTAATTACAAGGTCCTTTATGGAGAACAATATGCACAGTTCCTCTAAACATTTTAGATAGAAAAACAATGTGGATGGTATCTTCTGAGAAAAAATATGGTAGTAGAAGAAATTGTATGAAGAAAATGTGTGAGAATTGTCCCAAAGGAAGTTATGAAAAGCTTACTCAGAGAGAAGAGACCTTACAGGCTGCTTTTCAATCTGGAAGAATGACGTGCCTTATCACACAACACCATGTGAAATGGTTTTAGAAACACTGGACTCCAATTCTGGAGTCTGGCAAGTAACAATGCTTTCTTGGAATGACAGGAAAATAAAAAAGATATTAAGTGAAAAATGATACATACAAGTGAGAGAATAGGGTGGCACAGTTAAAGATTGAAATGTTTTGAACTATTATTATTTTTCCCTTCTGATGGCAAAATAAGCAGAAAAAAACACAGAACAGACTTAGCATATTTTTGTTGTGGGTGATGTACAACTAACTTAACAACTGGGAAGTTTACTGTATGTTTCTTTTTAAATTTTGAAACAATTGATCAACATGAAGTATTTACTTTTCCAAGCCATGAAATTATTGAAATTTGCTTATCTTTTCTTTTCTTTCCAGCCATTAGTTCCCTAGAGAAAAAAAAGTGATTATCAGTCAATGCCAGAATTCTATTTTCCTAATATATAAGACCTTTATTTTCATTCATATTGAATGAATTTGTGTAGTGAGTTCCTCTGGAACAAAAGACAACTCATCTTCATAGGAGTCTCTTAAACTCATATTTCTCTCTAGAAATATACTAACAGAACATATAAACTTATTTCCAAAATACAGGAGGTAACCAATTTGAAAATGCAAATAAAATCTAGGTTTTATTAAACCAAAAGAAAAAGGAATGTAAAAATTTCTCTTTCAAAAAGTCTGACTTATTTATGCCTCCTAGCCTACTAAATTGGGGGTTCACAAACTATGGCCTCTGGGCCAATTCTGGCCCCTGACTTGTTTTGTAAATAAAGTTTTATTGTAATACAATCATGCCCATTCATATACACATTGGCTGCTTTTGCCCTACAATGGTAGAAATGAATAATTATGGCATATCGCCTTCAAAGTAAAAAATATTTCTGTCTGGCTCTTTACAGAAAGTTTGCTGCCCTTTGTACTAAATGATAAGATTTTATGCCAGATTAGATTTAAAAGTTATGGAATTTCTGATTCTTCTTTTCATTCTGTTATTCCATCATTAAACTGCCTTGAGGAATAATTTGGGGCAAATTTTTCTGCCAGTACATGATACATATATTCTTAGGTATCCCTCAAAACTTTTCTGTGAGGGAGATGTTTTTAATCCTCAGTTTATTTAAGATAAAATAGACTCAGATAATTGAGGAAGATTTTCCTGTCACACAGCTAATAGCAGAGAAGGAACATTTTCCAAATATTTTCTGTGAATCAATCCTTAGCTCATAGATAAAGAATTAGCTATCAATAATCAAGTTCTTCCCACTCTGTTTTGTTTGTTTCTCAATTTTCTTTTGGTTTGTTTTGTTTAATGATACCTTCTAGAGCGTTATCCTGAACACTGAGTATTCGTATTGAATACTGCATATATTTTTAGATGAATCATAACCTCCTATTTTAACCTCTATTCTGTGTATGGAGACTATTAATGTGCAATTTTGAATCAATCTTACATATTTTCTTGCTTTCCAGCGTGGGTGTAAATGAAATTTATACAGTTATTATCTTTCCAATGGTTTCCTCATCAACTCCCCTCTCTCCATGTATATCTTTTTACAGAGTGGATATTGATATTTCTCAGCATTCCTAATTTTGCAACAATGCCTCATTGTTGTCAAGTGATGTGATTGTATGAAGGAACATCTACAAAGAACAAACGCTTATTGAGTGCCTACTATGTATAGGGCCCCTTTCTCAGGACTCAAGATAAATGAGTACCTTCTCTAAGGAGCGCACAGCCCGAGGGAGCAGCAGGAATGTAAACAGATCACTTCAGCACCGTGTGTGATGCTCTGATTAAACTAGGTACAAGATCCAATGGGACCACAAAGACTGGGAGTCCCGCCTCCTGGGGTTGTGGCGGGGGGGTCAGGGAAGGCTTCTTGGATGAAGTAATAACCAAGTTTATTCTTCAAGAATAATGAAGAGTGGTCTAGGCAGACGAGGGGAATGGTGGTGGTGGGAGTGATGGGGTAGGTGCTCAGGATAGGGCAGCACGATGGATACAGGGATCTATAATCAGTTCGGTGTTGGTGGGGAACATAGGTGAGCAGTGAAGTCCCAAATGGTGAGGCTGGAACAGAAGGTAGAGGTAACTCATTGCGTCTTATGTGTTTTGTTTTTATCCTGCAAGTAATTGATGCTCATAGCAAGTAAAAAGTAGGAGAATGTACAATCATGTTTTTATTTGGTTGTATGTGAAGGGTATATATGAAGAATAAAAGTAGACAAAGAGAAGAACACAGATTAGGACAGTATTGATATAGTTAAGGGAATGATTATTTGAGACCGAAGTAGGGGGCTGACAATAAGGATCAGGAAAGGAGAACGATTTGGAGAAATAAAATAGCCGCAGAATATTACATCTGATTGAATGCAAATGGGGTAGACTAGGTGTGAATGAAATTGATTATCTTCAGGTTTATTGGTGTGGATACTGAGGACATTAATGTTATCAAATTAGCAAGGAATAGGTTAGAAGAATCCGGTAAAAAGGAAATGAAGAGACTTGTTTTAAGTATTGATTTTGACATGTTTACAAGTATATCTAAGTGAGTGTGTCCAGCAGGCATTTGCGTGTGTGATCTGAAACTCAGAGGTTGGGCATAGATATTGGTTTAAATTAATTACCCTAAGGGGCAATTACCATCTAGTCATTTGGGGGAATGGTGAAAGAGAACATGGAAGGAAAGACAATAAAATTTCAGTGAAAAAAATATATTTCAGGACAGCTGAAGAAAACCATGAAAGAGACTGAGAAGAGAAGACTGGAAACCAAGGTGCAGGAGAGGATGCCTTCACACAAGCAGGAGAGAAGGAGAAGCAAACGCTGTCAGAGGAGCAGGAAATAGGTGAGATCAGGAAGGAAAAATAAAACATCCATTCAACTAGCAATTGGGAGATCACAAGCGGCTGAGCAAAAGTGGTTTCAGAGGAGAAAGGTGAAGATGCAGGGAAGGGGAGAGAGTGGATATAGACAAAGAAGTGAGACTGAGTAGGAAAGGAGGGAGGCAAGTCATTATCCTAAGGGGAGGCACCATCACAGGGACCCCCCCACAAGGATAATGGTTATTCGAATCTAAGCGTGAACTGATGGAAAATAACCAAGAGACAGAGAAAGTGTGAAGATCTAAAAGAAAGAGAATAATTAATGAACGAACAACCTAGCAAGGATGGAAGCAAAATCCTGTGGGAAGGGAAAGAAGACAGAATCTCCACTGTAGGTTGGTGGAAGGGTTGGGTAGATGTGAATACCGTCAGTCTGAGCAGTGGAAGGTGGAGGAAGTCCATGTCTAACCAATGTCGTTCTCTCAATGATGGAGCAGTGGAGTAGGAGTGGATTACAAGGTGAATTTGAAGCAAATGTTGAGGGTTTTCAACAATCACTGAGAGTAATTATGTAGGAGCTGGCCAAGGGTAAAGTAAAAGTATTTTTGAATGGCAGGAATGAACTTTTTGAAAGTTTAAAATATTTTCTTCTTAAAGAAAGAAAATTTGCTCTCATCCTTGTGGACAGATGATATTTTGAAATATCAGTTGAGATGGTCTCCTGAATTTCCTTGTATCACTTGCCCTCCCCGAGACAGTCAGTTATGGCAGTATTTGCCACACTTCAGTCATTCCCTCACCACTTACATGATTTTTTACCATCTCAGTGAACAATCTGTCTTAATGTCTTTTTTTTCTAAATGAATTCATTTATTTCATGGAAACTTATTTCGATAGAAAACTTCACAACACAAACTGAAAGGGGAAGCACATCTCACGTTGTTGTAAGTAGAAGTTCAGCATAAAATACCCCAAATAAAAACAAAATAGAAGCTATTAAATTTTATCTAAATTCTATTCCCTGTGAAGGCCTGAGTCTGTGCCTCTGCACTGTATTAAAAATGTGATAGTTTGCATACGAGGGTGATTTTGTGAATGTAGGTACACCAGTAGGACACTTTTCTCTTTGATGTAGTCATGAGTGATAGAAAATTAAAGAGAGTGACTTTTTCTCAGTGTGACTGGATGCTATTTAATGTGTAGAGTCTGAATCCTCCTTAAAGCCATCTAGTATCACACAAGGTACTTGTCTCCCAATTTCTAGAATCTGAGATAGGGAATTCTGCATTCCTTTCCTCGGGAGGAGAAGGCAAAGCGGAAATGCAGCGAGAATGATGGAGATGACGATTGGCCTTTGAATGTCAGGTTTGGGGCTGTAGATACGAGTTTTAGGAGTCAGGTCTGTGTTTCAGGGCAAGGCTGCCCACAGTGTGCCCTCCCACCTGACTCACACACACAAGATAAAGGGGACAGGGTCCCCAGGACTGGGGAGGAGGAAGTGTGAGTGGGAGTTAGAAATGTGTAGATGCTGCAACCCTCAAGAATGGGCCCAGCACCATGGTACCCTTTCCCACTCCAACTCGAGGTAATGGATAATAGTGAGGGAACCCCAGATCAGTTTGGGATTTCTGGGATTGACAGACCCTGTGGCCCCTTCCTCAGGGAAGGGTTCTGAACACCTGGGGAGACCCTGAAGCACAAATGGCTTTGTTGTCATGAAGGGCCAGCATTCCTGGCTTCAACTCCTGGTCTAAAGGTGTTCTTTGCTTATGCAGTAGGCTTTTAGAAATCTTGAATTTGAACCCCTTCAGGTTTGCAGTCTCCATTTCACACTGTCCCCTCCACCCCCATCATCATCATCCCGCATTCCTCCTTCCTCACACACTCACTTGACCTGTCTTGCTCCTGACAATATCTGTGTCTGTAACTCATGGCTAAGGGGACAGGCCTGAAAGAGCCTGAGGGGGTCTCCAGGGTCCTAGCATGCCTGAGAGATGGGGAATGATCCCAGAACTTACGTGAAATCCCAGCAGAAGGGACTGAATCAAGATTATATCTCTGCCACCAAGCAAAATTCATCCTGGAAATAAAGTGAAGTTTAGTTTGGGAACAACAAAACACCTTGCTACATCTTTTCCTCAGAGTTTGGTGTAGGCTAAGTGAGCTGTGAATAAGAAAGTGACTAGAAACTAATTGCAGAGCAGATGTCAAAGGTCTATTTTTAAATATTTGGCTGGTTGAGATGGGACTGAAACACGGGGCAGATCCTGTACCCAGGCTCACTATAGCAAGACCCGGGTGAATGTTGTCGTCTCTATGGAGTTGTTTTAATCAATTAAAAATTAATTCTTGAGAACCAGATGCTGATGCGGACACAGACTGCCAGCACCTGCCAAGGTCCCTGCACGAGCAGAGATTGGAACAGAGCCCAGCCAGCCCGGGGGACGGAGCCCACATGAGGACAGCTGTGCCAGCTTCTGGCTGAAGCTGGGAGCACAGGATTCTTGTCTGTCTGGTCCACCATCCTCAGTGCCTGGCACATGTAGGACACTTGGTAGATGTCCAACATGTATTTGATTTGGACAGAAAGAATAGCCAGATATGAGAAAAAGAAGACTATTTAGCGTATTAAAACGTGATGCTATTAACCAACTGTTTGGGGGGGGGGGGACAAAGATTCTATTTAAACCATAAAAGACACATAGTTTCACCCAAATGTGACCTTCTCATGAGACCTACTGTGACTGCCCCCTTATTTGAAATCGCAATCTCTCTCTTCCCGCCTGTCTCATTCCCAATCCTCCTAGCCCTGATCAACTTCTTTGTTCATTCATATTTACCTTTTCATTTTCTTAATGTCATGTTTATTTCCTGTGAAAAAGCCATCTCCACTTTGAGAGTGCACCAGCCAGGAGAGGCTGTGGAAACAAGGACCACGGACATCTCAGCAGCTTTCAACTCATGTTCCTTTCCCTGCAGGAACTGAACAAGGAGACTTTGCTCGTTAAAGTTGCCCAGAAATCCGAGCTAATGGAGACCCAGTCTTGACTAATGCTACCATGATCTCAGATGCCATGGAGACCAGATCGTGGTGAACCAGTTGTTGAGGACAGCACAGTCAGAACTGTGATCCACCCTGAGGGAAGGGCAGTAAAGGTTTAAGAAGAGGGATAGGATCTGCCACACAGCAGGAGTTGGTGTCTCGTGCATTCATTTATCCCAAGCACATGGAGCAACAGCTGGCAGGAGATAGGCGCTCAATGACTATTTGTTTCTGATTTTTTTCCAAACTTCCCATCCTGCTTCCCATCCAAGCATCCTGGAAATCTGCACTTTTGCTGCACACTTTTCCATGCACACGTGTACATGCTGTTGTTCACCTGGGGTAAAGTCGCCATAAGAAAAATTATTATGTGAGAAGTTTCATTGTGTTGTATAATACACATCCCAGGCTTCATCAACCCAAGGTGAAAAAAAGTAAAATCACTTTCCTCTTAAGATCTAAAATATTATAATAGTTTCTATCTTATAAATGAACTGGAAGTCCAGATTTTTTCCCCAAGATAGTCCTCCTCCAAACCACAAGAATTATTTGTTCATGAATTCATTTCTGAGCACTAGGTGATGTCGGTCAGTGAAGCAGGAACTAGTGGTGGGCTCCAATGATGGCTGAGCTCAGCAAACCCCACAGCTGGCCTCCTCTACCACTTCTCCAACTCTTGTGACACCGGCAGTGGCCCTGGTATCATGACAGCCATACTGAAGTTGGGCATCTTTCTCAGACAGGGTCTGGCCAGCTACCAGCTCTTGCTAACAGTATGTCTTGCTCTTTACCTGACCACCTATCCCAGGCTCAGAGTGAGAGAATTTTTCTTTCAAGTTCATGTTCAGTTAGGAGTATCATACAGCAGAACTGCATGGGAATCAGTTTCACAGTTTCTAGTGCTGCACAGGGTGCTTTCAGTACACTTGCTCCCAGCACTTTCTCCAGGACATGTCCAAGCACACCATAGGGAGGCCAAATAGAGTCAGGGTCCAGCATCAACAAGACAGCAAAGTGTGAAGAATCAGTTTCCCCCTCCCTGACCCAGTTCTGGTGTTAATATATATATATATATCATGGATCCAGTCTTCTCTTTCCCTTAGTGTGTCTTCCCTCTGAACTCTCTGGTTCTCCTTCCCTGTCATTTGACCTCCACTGAGGCCATCGGCCCTTAAATGTGTCCTAGTAATTTTTAGTCACAAGGAGAAGACATCAGTGTCACAGTCACTCTGCTCCCATGAGAGTCTGTAGCTTTCAGGTAAATGTGTGAAAGGAAATGGAATGTTCGGTTGGAGGTCCACTTACCATATGCACTTGTAGGTCATAAGCCCCAGGTCCCTGACAAGTTTAAAATACCCTTAAATCATCACAGCCAAAAGGACCACTCAATTCCATCTTCCCAGAACAAGAAAGCATTGTCCTTAAAGTAAAATGCCAATCCATGACCAAGAAGGTAGAAACTGCTTAAAAGTTTTTAATTGGCAATTTTCTAGCTTCAAAAATCTGAAGGTCTAGTCTCTACTGACACCTTGTTATATTTTTAGTGTATTTTTACCTCCTGGGCCCACTTATGGCAAGTCATGCCATTGATTTCCAAACTGTTGGGAGTCATAGAAGATGATTTTAAAAGATCTGTATGTTGGGATGAAACGAAACCAGATAATGATTAGAGATACTTATTTACAAACTTAGCTGACTGACTTCAGAAAATACATTTCACTCCTGGGGCCTCTGTTTCCTCTTTCATCAAAGGAAAGTAGGAAATCTGAACACCTCTGAGGTTCCGTCACTCTGCAATTCTATCATTCTAGTATTCATAAAATTTTTTAAAGGTAGACCTTGAAAAGCATGGTTTACTTAAGTTGCTCTTCTTTTTCAGCTATTTAGTCATGATCATATGAAAAGTCATCTTTGAATGTGGCATTTCAGTGGAAGAAGATGAGTCTTCTCTAAGGAACTACACAATTGCAAAGAAGAAAATGAAAACTCTGGTGATGATAGAAGAAGGAATGGGAAGAGCATTTTCAGTGTCCTATAAGATGTTCCGATGATATTGGTAGTTCAAAAGGAATGAAAAGAATTATTAGATGTGCAATGCAGAGGGCATTTTTACATTACAGCAGATAGCTCATCTTTCAATCCATCCGTTTTTCAATGAGATGTGGGCACCAATTGTAGCAACTTCAATTGAATTCTAAATGGGGAAGACTAAGTTAATTAACTAAAGCCTTTGAAACTGTCTGAAAACTATTTTCTTGCAATTGTTCCTTGCTTAAAAAATACAGAAAAACTTAGATATTGAAGCCATGATAAAGTGTGTGCCATTTGGATTTTGTCATTAGTGCCTGGATTTCTTCTGAGAAGGTGGGAGGGTGATCCATTCTTTCTCTCACTTTTGTAGTGATCAGAGACTTCATTCGTTTTAAAGACTGGATTTAAGCTTTAGTTCTCAGTGTATTTGATTGAATTATTGTCAGATATTTTAGAAATACTTTCTTTTTGTTTAATTTCCAAGAATAGAATCATTTATATACAGCTGTAGTAACTAGGGCTTTGATCTGTTTCTCAAAAGTATTTAAATATAGCACAGTGAGCTGCCAAAAGTTTACACAGCAAAGTTAGTTATTTAGGTGATATAATAATTAAATCATAGAATACACAACACTGTTTAACAACCTTAGTTTCTTCTAATAACAAAAATTACTAAACTAAAATCATTCTTAAGTATTTTTCAAATTTAGACTGTTCTCAACATTTAAAAAATCTTCCCTTCAATTTGTTTCTTGTGTTTAATTTATATACTCAAAGTTCGGATTGCCACTAAGAGAATAATACAGTTTAAAGGGAAAAGTAACCCAAAACATAAAACTACAAAACTTCTAGAAGAAATGTAGGAAAATAATTTTTGACGTTGAGTAACAGAAAGAGTTTTAAACATGACTCCATAAACACAAACAAGAATTTTTTTAAATTATTAATTGTTCTTCATCAAAATTGAAAATGTTTGTTCTGTAAAAGAGATCATTAAGAGAATAAATAGACAAGCCACAGACTTGGAAAACACATCTGCAAATCACTTTTCTGACATAGGACTTGTATCTAAAATATATAAAGAACCTTCAAAACTAGCAACAGAAAAATAAAGAATCCAATTAAAAAGATACTTCACCAAGAAGGTATATTGATGGTAATTAACTCTATAAAAAGATACCTCCCATCATAACACTAAGGAAATGCAAAATAAAATAAGATACCGGCAGACATCTATTGGAATAATTAATATAAAACAAAAGCTGCCAATATCAAACACTGGAGAGGAGGCAGAGCAGCTGGAACTCGGCTATGTGGCTGATAGTATAGGAGGAAAAATGACAATTTTTGTAAATGTTTGTAAACCTAAATGAATTCAATATAAGCTTTTTAAAAAGGGAATAAAACGTCGCTATACTAATACCTGATATGCAAAGGCTTGTCATATTACAAGATTTAACAGGTAAGGTCAAAGTTAATGATGAAAAAACAAAACAGACAAACTGCTTCAAAATGACAGCATCTCTGACATAGGAAGGGAGGTTAGGAAAACGTCTTCGGTGCCCCGGGGAAGGACGTGTTTTCTATGACAGGCCTTGTTTGTATGCAAACTCTGATTTAGGTAGGAAGATACATCAGATTGTAGAGGAAGGACTCATAAATAGTTATGTTTTTATAAACATGCAATTAAAATAAAGTTTATATTATGAGAACCAAGTAAAACATGTAAATCTCTTTCAGTAATGTCAGTTTACACATTTTACTTAACTTTATGAGCCGTCTTTTTTATAAAAGAGCTGTATCACTAATAATATAAGTTCACATAATGTGTCAAATATTATATAAATAGTTTTGATAAGTCATCATGACCCAAATGAGATATTATTCTGAGACCTTTATGTTTAACTAACTCTCATTTAATGTGGAATTAACTAAACTGCTTTAATTCACATATTTCACAAAAATTTACTTTGTCATCTAAAACAATAAAGAAATTTCCAGAAATATAATGTTCCCATGCAGATATAAATGAAGTTAAATTAATTTCCACAGCTATTTCCTCTGTAAATGTTCATTGTTTAAAAATATCATTAATTAAATCATCTTCATTGTTTCTCACATCCACACACACCTAAAGAATAAAAGTAAATAAAAATTTTTAAAAAGTGATAAAACAATTAAGTATTGGTTTTCTAAACATGACAACTTCAAAGATATTTCCTAAAATCCAATGCTATCTTTCCTTTTTAAATACGTTTATAAAAATATGTGTAAGATAAATGAAAGGACTTACTATAACAGAAGTTAATTTAAAAAGCTGAAGAAATACCTTAACTCCTGACAATTGGAGTAATGTTGTTGGATCTTCGTGTATTATTTAAAAGTACCAGGGAATACATTTATGAATTGTGTTTCTAATGGTGTGCTAAGGGAACAAAATGAAGAAGATGGTAATTAAAGAATTGTGTGTTTACAAATAACCTTTAGCAGACATCAAATTAAGCATGAATATATAAAAAGCTAGCATCAAAGTGACAGGATGCCATTTTTTGCAGATCCTCACTTCCGTCTCCAAAATCAAAACAAAACACAAACTGTCCCAGCAAGTTTCAGATCCCAGTATTTCTTATTAACAAGAAATTGCAAATCCAGTGGTAAATATGTTTTGAAAAACTATGTTAATTCTTATAAACTCCATCATAAAACTCCATGCATCTTTTGCATGTCATGTGAAAGAACATCTACATTTTTTTTGACTCTAACAAGAGCAGTTCACTCCATTTCCCCCTTTTTAAAGTTATGCAGAGACTTTTTAAAAGTTTAGTTCCCAAATATTTATTTCTGGTATAGAAACATCATTGATTTTTGTGGAATCTCTCTGAAATAAGCGTTTTTATTCTGTTTTTAACATACAGCACTAGCAATGAAAATCATGGTTGAATCCCATGCCCAGGACCTTTTCAGAATCAATCAGAAGGCTTAGATGGAACATCATATATTATGTCTCTTTATACTTACTTTGAGTTTTGTTTTCTTGAGAAGCTGTGGCATTCATCTGAGATACACGTGCTCCAGAGCACCAGGGTTTAATTCAACATAAAAGATATCATGGTAATATACTGACATGAATGGGTAATTGACATTTGAAAGAAAGAAGCAAGAATAGCAGAGAGTTCAAGAGAATAGATTTAAAAACTGATAATCCCAAGTATTAAATGAGCAAAACCTAAGGAAGTTTAAAAGTTGATCATATCAAACTGAAAAGGAACTTAACTTGAGGTGTGTCTGTCAGAACAATTCTCATGCCAGATTTATTTTGAAGAGGCTAACATGGAACTGTGTCAAAGCCATTACTTTTAACGTGAGGCAATTTCCTTGGAATAGTTGCCATTTAGGCGTTATTGCCCATATACACTATAAAGGGGATATTGCATGTATTGCATGGTTCCACTTTCACTTAGGATGTAGAAAACTGCAATAAAACATTGCTCCCACTCTAACAATGACAAGCAGCCAGGTAAACCATGAAATTACAACTTTTTTTTAGCCCATCAGAGAGCTAAAGTCTCAAAGCAATCAGGTGAACTGAATTCCAATATGTGACAAGCCTCTCAGAGGGCAGAGGGACATATAAATGGTTTTGTCTTTGTGGAGCATGAGAGAAAGTGGTAGCAACCATAATTCCAGGCAAGAAAAAAATTATTCAACTTTAACACATTTTTAAATGCAGGGTGTGTGTCCGTGCGACAGTTTAGAATCTGGGGGAATCTCAGACACCAAGGGAGGCAGCTACCACTTGCCAACTCTTCTACAACCACCACTGGGTGCTTATGAGAAAGCCTGAAGACAAAGATCAACTCTCCTTTGCATATGCATACAGATGGTGACCAGACATTGCTGGAAAACAGGCACAAAACTGTGGGCACATGAACCTTTCTCTCAGATGAAGCAAATGCAATCTGCTGCTGGGGAGAGTCGGGAAATGCTCCTGCCTCATAGTCTCAGGAAAAGTCAGCAGCTGCTGGGGGAGGGTGGAAAACCTGCACATCCTCACCCTGTTGGTACAACATAACGTCTACCTGCTACCAAGGAAAGTAGAGGGAACCCACTCATGGACACAGTCATGCACTGACACAGAAGAGAGCTTAGCTGACATCGGAAAGGGATAGAAAACTCATTTGTGCTCAAGAACCCCCACTGACACAAAAGCAAAGTTTTGTAACCTTGTGAGAAGGGGATCAGATGACAAGAAAGCCCTATTTCCGTAGCTCAGATACACAAGGCCTGACGATGACCAGGGGTGGACAGGAGAATGCCTCCACAAAAAACAAACAAATAAACGAAAACAAAAACCAAGACCCTTCCCCATCAGAAGCCTTGCACTGAAGAAGAAGCAACAGCAGTCTACTGTGGGAAAATATTTATGAACAGATGCAGACTTTCAGCACTGAAAGAGAGAAGATATTAAAAACGTGTTGAATGGATATGCTAGAAGAAATGCTAGTGATAAAGAATCTCTTTGACAGGCATGCCGAAAAACTAGGCACAGCAGAGGAAAAAACTGATGAAGTTGAGGACAGGTCAATAGAAATTTTCCAAACTGAAATAGAGAGAGAAAGAATAAGGAAGAAAAACAATCTAAGATCTCTGTCCACAGGTCTAATATGCATTTAATTTGAATTTCAAAAGGAGAAGAGGGAGAGAATGGGAGTTGAAATATTTAAAGATACAAAGGCCAAGAAATTAGCAAAATTAATGAAAAGAAACAAACCACGAACCAAAAATCTCAAAGAACTCCTAGCAGGATTAAAAAAAAAAATCCAAGCTTATCAAAGTCAGACTTCTAGAAATTAAAGATGAAGAGAAAAATGTTGAAGACATCTAGAGATTAAAAAAAGAGTCAAATATAGATACAGAGAAACAAAGATGAGAATAATAGCAAGTTTGTCATCAGAAACTATGCAAATCAGGAGACAGTAAAGCCACATATTTAAAATTCTGAATGAAAAACCTGAGAATCTATAATTTTTCACCATATCATGTGATAATGTCTTTCAAAAGTGATGGAAAAGGATTTTTCAGAAAATCAAAACTTGAGTGACATCATTGCCAGCAGATCTAAACTACAAGAAAATTTTAGTATAGTTCTTCAGAAAGAAAGAGTATGATCCCAGATAGAAATTTGGAAAAACAAAGAAATAAAGAGCACCAGAAATAATGAACGTGTGGGGAAACATGACGGACATTTTTTTTCTTACTTATAATCCCTTTAAAAGAAAAATGAGTATCTAAAAAATGAATAGGACCAAGGCTTTTCAGGGTTTATAATATGTAGAATAAATAAGTATGACAAAAAATAAAACTAAGGAAGTGGGAAAGGAAATGTATATATCTGGAAGTTTCTCACAATTTATATGAAGGGTATATTATTATGTATATGTAGATTCTGATAAGTTAAACATGTATATTGTAAACCATAGAGATCAACAACTGAAAAATAATGAAAAAATGGTATATAAATAGACCAATAGTTGAGATAAAAATGAATCATAGAAACATATTTGTTTAGTTCAAAATAATAGAAAAACAGTGCAAAGGAATAAATACATTTAGAATAAAAAGAAAACAAATAGCAAGATGGTAGATTTAAATTCCCAACCATTAACAAGAATTATATTAATATAAAAGGTCTAAACTCTCCAATTAAAAGGCAACACAATTGTAATGGATATAGAAGCAGTATCCAACTATATTTTTTGATAAGAAATCCACTTTAAATAGAAAAATAAATATAAATTAAAAGTAAAAGGGTGGGAAAAATATATCATGCAAATTCTAGGCAAAAGAAAGCTTGAGAGATTCTGTTTGTATCACACAAGGTAAGTGTCAGAATAAGAAATATTACCAAGGATGAAGAGGAACATCCCATAATGATGTAGAGATCAATCCATCAATAAGATGTAACAACCCTAGGGGGCCGGCCCGGTGGCGCAGCGGTTTCGTCCACGCTTGGCGGCCCGGGGTTCGCGGGTTCGGATCCCGGGCGCACTGCCTGTCAGCCATGCCGTGCCGGCGTCCCATATAAAGTGGAAGAAGATGGGCACGGATGTTAGCCCAGGGCCAGTCTTCCTCAGCAAAAAAAGAGGAGGATTAGCAACGGATGTTAGCTCAGGGCTGCTCTTCCTCACCAAAAAAAAGATGTAACAATCCTAAATATGAATGCAGCAAATAATAAAGATTCAAAATATATAAAGCAAAAGCTGATAGAACTAAAAAGAGAAATAGAAAAATGCACTATTATAGTTGAAGAATTCAGTTCTTTCTCAGGAATTGAGAGAAAAATAAAGGAGTGTAGTACATACTACATATATTAGAAATTAAAAGGATAATGAGACTGTTATGAACACTTTTCTTGCCAATGATATTGATAATTTTTATGAAATAGATAGCTTTCTTCAAAAACACAAATCACCAAACCTTACTCAAAAAGGAATAGAAAACTTTATATCTTGTACAGAAATTGGTTTTTCAGTTAAAATCTTTCTGACAATGATCCTGGTGAAGATAACTTCACTGATTAATTCTACCAAATACTTAAGGAATAATACTAACCTTACACAAAACTCTTCCAAAAAATAAAAAAGGAGATAAATCTTCCTTATGTTTTTTAAGGGGTCTTAATTGCTCTGATACCAAAACAAGATAATATGTTTGCAAAAAAAGAAAAATATCGACTGATATGCCTCATGAACATTAAAAAAAAAATAAAAACCCTTTAACACAAAATTAGAAAATAAAGTCAAGAAACATATAAAATGGATAATATGCCATGACCATGTTGGATCTATCCCAAGAAAAAAAAGGTTATTTCAGTATTCAGTAAGTGAAATAAATCATAAAAACAGATTAAACAAGAATTTTTTAAAAACTTCTTAATAGGAACAATAAAAGCATTTGACAAAATTCATCATCTGTTCATGATAAAAATCTCAGCAAACTAGGAACAAAGGTAATATTCCCATGCTGATGAAAGTTTTCTATAAAAAATCTATGGTTAACATTATACTTAATGTTAAAAGATGGAATATTTTCCACCTACGATTGTGAACAAGGCAAGACAGGGTGTCTTCAGCACGCCTATTCAGCCTTGCACTAGACCACCTAGCCAGTGCAATAAGGCAAAAAAAAAGAAACAATAAGGCACACAGTTTAGAAAGGAAATAAAATTGTGTTTATTCTCAGAAAACATGATCATTTATGTAGAAAACCCAAAGGAATACCCCAAAATAAGCTGGTAAAACTTATAAGTGAGTTTAGCAAAGTTGTAGGATACAAATTCAATAAACAAAACTTAATTGCATTCCTATATATTAATAAGGAAAAATTGGAAATTGAAATATAAAGCATACCATATGTCATAGCATCGAAATCATGAAATATTTAGGAATAAATTTAACAAACTATGCACAATATCTCTAAACTAAACACTATAAAATCTTGGTTAGAGAAACTAAGGATCTAAATAAATCAAGAGATATACTGTGTTTATGAATCAGAAGACTCAAAATTAAGATGTCAATTTTCCCTAAAATGATCATTAGATTTAATGTAATACGATCAAAATCACAGCATACTTTTCCAAACAGAAAGTTAATGAGATTATTCCAAAATTGATCTGAAAAGACTAAAATTAGTACAGCCATAGGAATTTGGAAAAAGAAAAATGAAGCTGGTGGACTTACACCACATGAATCCAAGAATTACTAACAATTTATAGTACCCAAGAGAGTATTAACTAAGGATAGACATACAGAACAATGGCACAGAATAGAAATACCAGAAATAGATCCCTTTCATGTGTGGTCAATTGATTTTTGACAAATGTGCCAACTTAATTCAATGGGAAATGATAGTCTTTTTAACAAATGATGCTGAAAAAATTGGATAGCCATATGCAAAAACGAAGCAAAACATCTCAGCCTTTATCTTATACTATACTAAAATGATCTTAAAATGGGTTATAGATGTGAAAGTACAAGGTAAAACTATAAAACACCTGGAAGTAAACACAGGAGAAATCTTTATGACAAAGTAATAGGCAAAGATTTCTTAGGTAAGACATTGAGAAGTTAACCACGTTCAACATTAAAAAGTACTGCTAATCTAAAAACACAGTTGAAAAAATGACTTCCAGTTAGGACTGGAAGAGAACATTTTCAAAGTACATAACTTATATAACACTTTCATCATAATATATAAAGACCTATTATGAACCAATGATCTGATAAAGAAATAGGAAAAAATTTTGAATGAATACCTCACCAAGGAAGATACAGGAATGGAAAATAAGCCCATCAAAACATGCTTAACATCTTTACTCACAATTGAAGCACCATTGAAATCAAAATGAGAGACCACTACACAAACACTAAAAAGGCTAAAATTGAAAAGACTGACAGAATCAAGTGCTGGCAGGGATGTGTAGCTATTAGGAATGCAAAATGGTACGGCCTTATTTTTTAAAAACAGTTTGGTAGGTTTTTGTGAAATTCAAGATACTTATCATATGATCCAGCAATCCTATTCCTTTTTCAAAAGCAATGAAAACATGTTTTCCCACACAATGATGTATACACAAATATTTATAGTAGCTTTATTAATGTTAACACAAAACTAGAAGTAACTCAAATAGTCATCAATAGGAGAATGGACAAACACAGTGATTAAAAAATCAATGCAATGAAAAACTATCCAAATACTTAAAGTACTAAACTATTGATACATGCAACAATATGAATGAATCTCAAAGCTAGATGGAAGACACTGGATGCACAAGATAACATAATGTATAATTCAATTTATGTAACATTAGAAAAGTTAAAATTATTGGGACAGGAAACATATCAATGGTGTCCAGTGACTGCTAGTGGTAGGAAGAGATTGACTCAGAAGGGGCACAAGATGACTTTTTGGAGTGATGGGAATAGTCTATATCCTGCTTGTGGTGGTAATACCATGACTTCATATATTTGTCGAACTGATTCAACTAAACAGATCCAGATTATGCACTAAATATGTTTAAAAATTATAAAGAAATAATGAGAGGATTATAAACATGTACAAGAAAAAAATCACAATAAAAATTAATAAACAGAGTCTGCTTTGAAAAATAACTAATTAGAACATCTAGATTTGTAAAATGTAACCCCACTGAAATGGAATACTTAGAGGTCAGGTTGAACAGAAAATTAGAAATGAGCAGAGTTTTGGAGGAGTGGGAAACACACCTGAAGAGGAGGCATAAAACACCCAGACAGTATATTTAAAAAATAATTCTATACTTAAACATAGTGTAATGAAACTGCAGGTTATCAAAGTAAAAATCTTAAGAGCACAAAAAAATTTGAGGTGGAGTGAGAAAAATAAAAAGACAGAAGCCACAGAAAAGCAACAATTACTCTAACGGCAGATTCCCCAGCAGCACAATAGAAGCCAAAAGACAGTGATATAACAGCTTCAGAACACTGAAAGAAAACCACTAGAAACATAAAATTGTGTAGAAAGCTAAATAATCATTCAAAAACAAGTTGAAGTGATGGCATTTTTGGATAACAACTGAGAAGATTTACCCCTAACAAATGGAGGTAAGAGGAACTCTTCAGAGAGATGCTTTAGAAAAATCTGAGATGGCAGAAATAACAGTGAGAAAGAAACTAGTAAATAGATTTTAAATTGAAAATAATTGACTACAACAAGCATGATAACTCTGATTTCTGGAATTGAAAACATATTGGCCTGGAATATTAGAAAGCAAGTTGCAATCAGAATGGATGGAGTTATACTGTTCTAGGTCCTCATGTTGCTTGGGAGGAGAAAGATATAATGATTAATGTCAGACTTTCAGTCTGCATGATAAAAGTTTAAGAATACACTGAAAATAGGGCCGGCCCAGTGGAGTACTGGTTAAGTTTGTGTGCTCTGCTTTGGCAGCCCAGGGTCTGCAGGTTCGGATCCGGAGCACAGACCTATGCACCGCTAATCAAGCCACACTGTGGCAGCGTCCCACATACAAAATAGAGGAAGATGGCCACAGATGTTAGCTCAGGGCAGTTCTTCCCCAGCAAAAAGAGGAGGATTGGCAGTAGATGTTAGCTCAGAGCCAGTCTTCCTCACAAAGAAGAACACACTGAAGAAATGGGAGTAGCAATGTAGTTTCCGGAAGAAGAGAGAAAAAAGTGGAATTAAAAAACCAGAATAAAAATAAGACAGAAGAAGGTAGAAGAAATGTACAAAAAAGCAAGATGAATACAAAGCATAAAATAAAATGATTAAAGTTATTTGTAAATATTAGTAATGACTATAAGTGTAAAAAAAAAAACACTTTCACAACACAGTGGATTCAGTATTGAATTAAGAAACAACCCTCCATACATACGGGATATTTTTAATTAAATAACATAGGTTAAGACATTAATAGAAATTAGAAAATATATACATAGAAAACAATAATGATAAAATGATACTAAATCTAAAGTTTGTAAGATAAAATTATAGTGGTACTTAAAAATCCTTATGAAATATAATATAACGTATATGTTTAAATGCCTATATTAAAAAAGAAAGAATATAAAGTATGTGAGCTAAATATCCAACTCAAAAAATTGGAAAAGGAACTATAGAATGAATCCACAGACATCTGAATTAAGGGCAAAACCAGAAAGCAAAAATGGAAGAGAAAATCAACACACCAAAAATGTATTGTAGGCAAAGATTAGTTAATACCTAATATTTGACAAGATTGATTAAAAAAAAATAGAGGGCAAAAATAATATTAAAAACTTTTAAGAAGAAATAATTTCAGACAATGTGAGTTATTTTTGTTTTAAGAGCAAGTGAGTATCACCAAAAAAATGTATGGTAATAAATTTGAAGTTTGACCAATACAGTCATATTTCTGAAAAATATAACAACAGAACTTATATATAAGAAAATAAAACCACAAGCATTAAAAAAACTAAATTATTATCCAAAGGCTCACTCATTAACAGTACAAACAAACACTAAACCTAGTTTTATAGGTGAGCTCCACTAAAATTTCTTGGGAAGTAAAATTCCAGTATTACACAAATTCTCTAAGAATGGGGGGCAAAGGCATATTTCCTTAATAATTTAAAGAGTGTAGAATAGGTCTAGTACTATAATTGGTCAATGACAATTAAAAATAATATTACATGCACATTTTTTCATCTATTTATATAAATATTTAAAACAATACTGGCTCGCAAAATCCAGTAAAGTACTAAAAAAATATACATTATGACCAAGTTAAATTTATTCCAGTAATGCAAGCCATTTTTATATTTAAAACAATTCTAACAATTCCTCATAAGATTAAAAGGGGACAGAAATTGCATAATAATTTGAATGAATTTTGAAAAATTAATTGATAAAAAACCATTCATTCATTATAAAATTTCTGAGCTAACTAGTGATTTCTTTTTAAGAAAACCAAGTAAAGTATATCTATAAAAATCTGGTGGGGTATTACTTACTTTATGCTTAAGCAATAGAAATATTACTTTTAAAACTCGGAAACAGGGGCCAGCCTGGTGGCCTAGGGGTTTAGTTCAGTATGTTCCACTTCAGCGGCCTGGGTTCAGTTCCCAAGCACAGACCTACACCACTTGTCTGTCAGTGGCCATGCTGTCGTGGTGGCTCACACAGGAAAAAAAAAGGGGGGAGATTGGCAGCAGATGTTATCTCAGGGTGAATATTCCTCAGCAAAAGAAAAAAAACCAGAAACAAGATCAAGATTCCTGCTATTACCTCTTAAGATTAACAACACATTAGAGGTATCAACAACATCAGAGAAACAAAAGAATGAAATGAAAATTACAGGAATTGGTGAGGAGAAACAAAATTGCCATTATATGTAGACAATATGATTGCCTATTGTTCACATGAAAAACCCAAGAACTTTTGAACTTAAATTTTTAGATTTAATGAAGAATTTAGCAAGTTCTCTGAATATGAGATCAATGCAAAATCCAATTTTGTTACATTACACAGCAATATATACTTTAAAAAACAATTGTAACGAGAAAATAAATACTGTTTATTATAACAATAAAAATACTGAGTACCTAGAAATAAGTCTAAAAAAGGTATGCGTCTCCTTTAAGAAAAAAATAGTATAAAACATTCAAGAACAAAAAGGGAGTCATCAGTGAATAGACATTATATGTCATGTACACAATATCTTAATAGTATGAAGATGTCAATTTTCTGCAAACTATAGATTCAATGCAATTCCAAAGGTAACCCCAAAAGGATTTCCAATAAAATTCATTAAGCTCATACTAGAAACATAATTTAAAGACAAAAAATAGCCAAAAAATTTGTGGAGGAAGAAGACAATTACATGACTTAAATGCAAAATATTTAGGTTTAACATAAAACTATGGAAAGTACAACACTATAGAATGGCATAAGTATGGACAAACAGACCAGTGGAACAGAATTAAGAGCCCAGGAACCTGCTGCTGCATGGATGGAAACTAAATAAATGACTGAAGTGGTATTACAAATCAGTGGGGAAAGGATGGATTATTTAACAAACGATACTGGGACAATTGTCATCGATATGGAAGGAAGTAAAAAGGTATTGATATATCGAGTTGTACATAAAAATAAATTCTGTGTAGATTAACAAGTGTAAAAAAATTAGCTGTTTAACAAAAATATACGATTATATGTTTATGACATCCAAGTAGGAAAGAATTTCTTCAAAAGGATAAAAAAAGCACAAAACATAACACATAAGAGTAATGATTTTTGACTACATTAAAATTAACAATATACGTTCACCAAGAGGCACCTCAGAAAAGAGCAAAACTAAGAAACAAACTAGAAGAAGATATTTGCAACAGATAAAACAAACAATGGTTACTATCCCAAATAGGTAAAGATAACAATTTTTTTTAAAAAAAAGATAACAATAAGAGGTAGACAACCAAGTGAATGCAAAGATATATTTAAAAGAATGTTCATAGTAGCATTGATTTTAATGACAAATGACTGGAAACTATACAAATATGGATCAAGAAGTGAGTGGAAAAGTAAATTTTGTTCTTTTCATAAATTAGAATAGTACATTACATTGAAAATTAATGAACTAATGCTGCATGCTTTTTAACACGGATAAATCTTTTAATTCTAGTATTGATAGAAAAATCAAGATTCAAAAGAATTCACGTAGTTTATTTGCACACAACTGAAACATGTAAAAAATGCTATATATTCTTCAAGTTTATCTATAGATATAGTAAGAGTAGAAATAAACATAAAGAAGTAATAACATCTAAATTTAGGGTACAGGTTCGCCCAAAACAAGGAGAAAGATTCAGTTCTAGAAAAGTATACAGGTGTTTTCAACTGCATTGGTAATATTTTATTGCTTTGGATAGTGACTATATCAATTTCATTTGTTGTTTTTTGTACATTATTGCATGTTTTAATTTTTTGATAATAAATTACAGACAAAAACTCAATTATTTAATCACAACTTCCTTATATTCAAAAGAAATTTTATCAAAGGAAAAGCAAACTACTTGTTTCCAGAAGGCTGGAAATGTGGTAATGTGGAAACCTAAACTATCAGCTTGTCAGAAATTTTATTTAATCTGTAAGACATTTTTCATCTTTGCCATTTTAACTTCATAATCATAAAATCACCATATATAAATTCAGGCAATTGTATTTTTATTACACAAAATTGGGTAAAAATTTTAAATGAACTACAAAGTTACTAAAGTTCAATTAAAAAAATTTCAAAGGTTATTTTTCAATAGTTCAGCATGGGTTCCTGGAATCCTCAGAATATTTTCATGTTGATTATAATTGCTGTCTTAAATATGTTTTCAATATTTTAAAGAGCCAAGAAGGGAATGCAAATTTATCAGCATTAAGATTGCATAGACTAATTAAAATTTCTTCTTTCTTTGTTTTGTCTAATACTATATCAATTCAGTGAGAGTAACTCATGATGTTCATGCTAATTAGCAACTTTAATTGGAAATTATAAATGTCTCTTTGACAATGAACAATTATTTCATAAATATAGTCTGTTGAGTAATCAGCATATTTTATATCATAAGGTCCAAGAGAGAATATTAATTAAAAGTTTGCTTGATGATATCAGTTTTGAGAATCACTGAACCATCAATCATCATATACAACTCTTAATTCAATAACTATCAAAACAATTAGGAAAATATTAGTAGCTTCCAGCAGGAACAATTCGAGAAAACTTCAGAAATTTTTTTACCTTTTCAAAGGAAAAAATGTAATACCAGGAAAAAAGCAGCAAGAACAAATTAGAAAAGGCATGCTCAGTCAACTAGGAAACAGAGAAAACAAATTACAAACGATGTGAAAGTGCCGTCAAAAGCAATGAGGACTATCCAAACTGGGTAAGAAGTCATAAGAAAAAAGCCAGGATATTGGGTCAAGGAAGACTTGGGAGAAGTGAGAGGGCCTAGTAGTGGAAGATGGCAGAAGTTTCCAGAATATGTACACCCTCAAAAAAAGAGAACTCCACCTTTATTCAGAACTGCTGTGAGTTGGGCTGAGATTAAACAAGGGCAAGTTCTTGGAGAGCACAGAGGAAAGGTGGTGAAACTGTCCAGAGCCCCACAGGTGACAGCTCAAAAGGTAAACAAAAACACAACTTCTGGACGGGTCACCTCGGAAGGCAGGGACTACTCCATGTGGTAACAGTGGCCAGTAAGAGGATAAGCACACAGGGTTGATAGTAGAAGACCTCCAAAATCTGTGAGGTTCTGAGAGATACAAGTGGGCAAATACACAGAGGTTCCACATTTTTAAAAACAACAGTTCATCTCTATGAGCTAGGGAGGGAACACTTGAACTACAAAATCTACGAGGCCAAACTGCCTCTTACCCTGCAGAATTGCCTACTAATATCTACATATGATTTATTCTAAAATAAACAATAAAAAGGTTAACCCAGCATTCATAAAAAGATATAAGAAAACATATGAGAAAAGAGGAGTAAATCTTTCCTATAGATGTGGAGTCAACAAACTTACCTGTAAAGAGCCACATAGTAAAGTTTAAAAGGGATCAAAAGAATTAGTGAGAAAATAGCTAGAGAAGACATGCAAATCATAGACTGAAACCAAAACAATGAAACAGAATAAATATATGCCAATATTAAAAGGGCACATCAATGTACCAGGAAAAAATGACCACAAATTCTGTAGTATACTGTATTGTACGCTATTTGCGTATTGTATAATATATGTAAATGTATTGTATAGTATACAACATAGTATACTTGTATATACTAGAAGAATAGTTTACCTGGCATGTACTAGTAAAGTAATTTGGGTTTTAAAAACAAAGGAAAAATATGACATCCAGTCAAAAGATCTAGTGACTTAAAAGGGGGAAAAAAAAAAACGTAGCTTCAGATTATGCCAAAACAACATTCAATGTCAGATGATAGTGCACCATTTTCTACAAGATATACAGCCAAAATTTACTTCTAGAGGAAAGATTATGGACAGCCACTTTTGAATATTATAGATCCAATAGACTCCTGGATTCTACCTAGAATGTAAAGAGGTAAAAAGAACATTGCTCCCACACCAACAAAAAGAAAAAGCTATATAATCTATAGAATCACAAGTTTTCTTTAACATATCATGAAGCTCAGGTCACGGGGCAGCCACCAAAATCTAAGGAAAGAGTACCTCCAGGGAGAAATGAGACTTGAGCACTCACCTATGGAAGCAAGTGGAATACTAATCTATGGTAATTTGTTATGGCAACCCAAGCTGACTAAGACAAGGTTGTCTGTGCTACCGCAGGAAAAGCATGAGACACCACCCAGTCACTTCTCCCCTAAGGAACAAAAGTTTTTGCCTCTGGAAGAAAGGCAACATGCACCATCAGTCACTGAGTGTGCATACATGAAGAGCCACAGGCTGGTGGAAGGGTAGAAGAAAATGCCCTTTACTCCTGGGGAGATTCAGAACATCATCCTGGACCCAGACGATGAGAAAGCTCCATCACTGAGGAAGAAGCAGGATGACTTAGAAAGCTCTATGCCTGAAACTCAGGGATGTGGGACCTAAGACAGAGTCTGACCCAGGAAAACAGAGTTCTGCTGCCCTATTGCCAAGGCTACCAAGCCCCAAGTAACTAGAAATTTCTACTTCTGAAAGAGGGGAAAGAACAAGGAACTAGATACCCTCTGAGGTATAAGTGCAAACACAAGACCTAAAGCTGGGGTTGGAGAGGAACATTGAGGTTAAACCCTCTGGAATATGATCCAGAACCTAAGCACAAGGTAACAATGGGGGAATTTGAAGTTAGTAGTACACTGCGGGCAGACACGGAAACAACAAATTCCAAATCCAGATAAACTCCTGGCTAGATTGATTCATTCCGCGCCCCCACCAATAATAGCACAGCAAAAAAATAAGCATACCTATTTCCAGGCATAAATACTCCTCACCACAGCCTCTAATATACTCTCACATACACCATGAATATCAATCAAAAATTATATGATTAAAAACAGTATTCCAATAGAAAAAGCAATCAACAGAATGAGACACAGAGATGATGTAGATCTTGGGACTATCAGTAAGGGAATTAAAAATACCTATGAGCAATATGTTCATAGTAGAAAAGGTAGACAGCATGCGTGAACAGATGGGAAATTTTAGGAGACACATAGGAACAAAAAAAGTCAAATGGAAATGCAATGTGTATTAGTTTGCTATTTCTGATGCAATGAGTTATCACAAAATTGGTGACTTAAAACAACACAAATTTATTGCCCTACAGTTCTGAAAGTCAGATCCAAAATGAGTCTCACTGGGCTAAACACAAGATGTTGGCAGGAGACTCGAGGCGGAGAAAATATGCTCCTACCCTTTACAGCTTCCAGAGATTGACTCCATTCCTTGGCCTGTGCCTGATTTTTTCTTCAAAGTCAGCAGTGGCCAATTAGTCTTTCTAACATTACATTACATTACATTACTCTAATACTGACTCTTTTACCTCTCTTTCTCACTGAAGGACCCTTATGATCACATTGGGTCCACCAAGATAATCCAGGTTAATCTCTCTATCTTTATGTCAGTTTATTAGCAACTTTAATTCCATCTGCATACTTAATCCCCAATTAATAGGTGCAATAGAGTGAATGCTTGTGCTCCCCCCTGCAAAATTCATGTGTTGAAATTCTAACCCCCAACATGATGATATTAGGAGGTAGGGCCATTGGGAGGTAATTACATCATGATAGTGACAGCTTCGTGAATGGGATTAGTGCCCTTATAAAGGAGAATCCAAAGAGCTCCTTTTTCCCTTCCAACATGTGAGGACACAGTGAGAAGAAGGCCATCAATGAACCGGAAAGCACATCCTCACCAAGACACTAAATCTCCCAGTACCTTGATTTTGGCTTTCCCAACCTCAGAATTATGAGAAATAAGTTTCTGTTGTTTCTAAGCCACCCAGTCTATGGTATTGTGTTATAGAAGCCTGAACAGAATAAGACATTATATAGCATGACGTATTTGTAGGTTCCAGAGCTCAGAATGTGGATATCCTCAGGGGCCATTATTCTACCTACCACACAGGGAATAAAAAACACAATAAGAGAGATGAAGAATGCCTTTGACAAGTTCACCAGTAGACATGACACAGCTGAGAAAAGTATCAGTGACTTTTAATATTGTTCAACAGAAATTACACAAATTGAAACACTCCTGGAAAAAAAGAGAATAAGTGCATGTGTGGGAAAGGTAAACGGAGCATCCATAAGCTGTGGAACAATATCAAGAGGTGTAACTTACATGTAATTGCAATCCCAGACACAGAAGAGAGGTTGAATGGACGAGAAGAAATATTTGAGGAGACAACAGCTGAGAATTTTCCAAATATAATGAAAATATAAAATTACAAATTCAAGAAATTTAGATAACATCAAGCCAGATAAATACAAGACAAAAAAGAAAAACATCTGAACACTTCATATTCAAATTGCTAAGTTTGCCAAAGTTAACACACTACAGAGGACTAAGGGTAAAAGCAGACTTTCCATCATAAATTATACAAGGCAGAAAAAAATGGTATGGCATCTTTAAAGTACTGAAAGAAAAAAATAATTGTCAGTCTGGAATTCTATACCCAGATGATCACATTTCAAAAATAAAGGACAAGACTTTTTCAGACAAGCGAAACCAAAGAGAATTCATAAATTAAAACTTCCCTACAAAACATGCTAAAGAAATTTCTTGAAGGAGTATAATACTAACATAAACTTTGATATACAAAGAAGAAGAGACAATTCCCAGAAATGGCTAAATGAAGGTATACATAAAATATTCTCATTGTCTTAAATAGCTATAGAAAATTATTGGCTATCTAAAACAAAATTGGTGGCATTGAATTGTTGCTCAATAGCACAAATAATAGTAAAATTAAGGCAATATAAACAAAAAAGGCAAAAGAAATAACTCTACCACTGTAAGGTGCTTACACGACATGAGTGGCCATATTTAACTATTTAAACATAGAATGTGATTAAATTTTTATATTGTAACTCTATGAAAAACATATAAAGAAAAACAGATTTCCAAACAGATATAAAAATAGGTCAATAGTGGAGGTAAAATGGATTATTAAAAAATACTTACTGTTTCTTTCAGCCAGAAAACATTCTACTTGATAAAATGATGATAAAAATTAGGAAATGAATATGGAAAGAAGTGAAAGAATAGAGTTTATCTCCTTGGGGTAACCACAGAAGCAGCAAATAGAAAACCTCCGAAGCTTATAAGATAAATTTTCATTCCAGTTTTGAGTCTTCTCATATAGATTGTGAGCTCTGTCTATTAATATTTGTATTCTCAGCACCAAGAACAGGTTCTGGCTCATAGAACATACCTGATGAGTTAATGAGCTGTGACACTCCAAACTTTAACATCTTCAGGCTTTTCTCCTCATTCTATCATATGACATGTTCCTTCCAGAGTCCCTCACATTTTATTATATGCTTGTATGTTTTCTCCAGATTGGAGAATCATCAGTTATAGCTTGCTTCATTGAGTCATACAGTGTCATTACTCATTATTAAATATTTCCAAGAGAGAGGTTACTAATGCAGATAAAATTTGATTTATTTGTCTGGGAATAAAAGAGGATAAGCCATAGTGGAACAATCAACAAAATATCCTTTCAGAGGATCCATAACACTAGGAAACAATAAAAAAGCAGTGTTTAAATTTTGCATTAGAAACTATAACACTACATTGAAAACATCCATCATCAAAAGTGATTTACTGAATAGAGGTTTACATGCAAATTCCATACCATTATTTACTCTAAAGGAGTAGCTAGGTTTATATAAAAATTATTTTGGGAATCTTATTATAGAAAAAAATATACTGGCAGTACTGCATCTCAGGAACATAACTCTTGCCAGAAATATACATTAATCAGAAACCCCATGAGTTTCAAAAAACTAGAAAAATACTTCCCAGACTTTGTTTGGCTGTCTCAAACATTCTTGAGAAGAGTGGTGAAGCTGTGGAGGAATCCTTGAAGAGAATGCACAAGGAGGCTGACCAAGAGCAAATCAATAGATTGTGGGTCAAGGTTAAGGACCTTGCAGAGGTTGGAATTCACTGCATTATTTTATCAGTTGGGACATTTGTAAATTGGTTAGCATATTAGTCAGAACTCTTTTGTTGAAACAAATAGAAACTGATTAAAGTTAGTTTAAGCCCACGTGGATATTTTATTGTGACATTTCACTGTGTCTCTCAGAATCCAAGACAAGAATGCATTGAAATTTCAGGAAACCCTGAGAAATGGATAGCTGTGGAGGACTCAGTACTTTTTCCCCATTTCTCGATTCTACTTCTCTTTGTACCTGCTCCTTTTTCTCTCAACATCCCTCAGTCTGCAGGGCCATTCATAGCCCTAAAGTATGCTTATTAGAATTTGGGTCACATGAAAAGACTCCCTTCTTTAGATGCAACAATAGATTGCCAGATGTGGAGTGCTTTTATTGGGTGCCCCCTCTTGGCAGAAGACCTACCATGAGACAGGGAGGGATTAACGTACTGAGTTCCTTTTCACAAAACGGCTTCAGAGACCTCCCATTGTAAGTGAGAGGGTAAGTTAAGAAGTTCTCTATCAACAACGGCTTTTAACATGCAGAGGTACTACTCACTAGTAAATTTGGTGTAAGGTGACTTCTGTGGTTCGATGAATCACATGGACCATTACTTGTGCGAGGGATGAGAGAGAAGAGGTGATAAAGCTGGTAGAGAGATGGTGTAAGTAGCACTGTCAGGGAGGCAGGGAGCTTTTCTGCAAACTTCCCTTCTTCTTTATCCTTCCCCCCAAGAAGAGTATCCAAATAAATATTCCCAGAAAGGATACCTCTGGAACTCCAAACTCTGTGTTCATTTTCAAAACTTTAATCTAGGTGTATGTAATTTGGCACAGTGATCGAAATCAGATAGATCCAACTACAAGTTCTGAATTTCCCATTAACTGGTTATGTGAACAAGAGTGGGGTTCAACCCCCCTCAGCTTCAGTTTCTGGTCTGAAAAAGGGGGACTATCAAAGACTAAATGATATCATTTATTTAAAACCCTCCACCCAGCCCAGTACCTGGCACGTGGTAAATGCTTCCAAGCAGCTTACTCTACTGAACACTAGACTACCAATTTAGGAAAGCTGTGACTTTTATTTCTCTGTATATTGTTGTGTCCTATTAATTATGGCTTGGAAAATTGCTCAAATTCACAATACCTCTAATTATATTAACAACTGAACCTCGATAATAGTGCCAATAACTGAATGACCCATTTTGGGTGACCTATTATGTGAATTAGTAAATTGTGTGAACAAGCATAAAAGAATCAAAGCATCTACAATTACGTTGTTCATCTATGCCAACAAATGGAGACGTTTAAACAGCTAGGAAAAGCATTTATGTCCTCAAAGCTCAATACACTCTACTCTTGTTGGCATGCTTTTCTTTGTCCTTTTCAGGGAACAATAGCTTTAGAAGCATAGTTATTATGTAGGGTGAAGGCATAGGTACTTTGTGAGCACGGAGTTGTGTTCCCACGAGCGAGGAGCACAGGAGAAAAGCTGGAGAGTGTTTTAGTTTATTTGATGTGCAAATAATGTTTTTCTTTTTAAATGATTTGATTAAAATGGGTGTCTTCTCCAGACACAGGATACACTGTGGCTCCTTGCGTGGAGAGCAAAATTTCCTATACTGAGAAAACAACTCAAAAGTTATCTGTATCAATAGCTAATGTTACCCCTCTCAAAGTGGAAAAATCCATTGCTGTAGAAAATGCATTTCATTGATAGGAAGAAAGGGATTCTAACGTTTTATGTTCAGAGTGAAAGGACAGTTTGGGCTAGCTCAGGGCAGTGAGGCCACCAGGACAGGGTATATTATCATATCAGTGATGTGCAAATGACTTGCACAGAAGAAAGGCAAAGGTCTTAGAATCTGAATTAGAACAGCTTTTCTTCTTCAGTTGGGAGGCTGGAAGGTTATTGGAGATGGGAGTTCTGCTTGGACAATTTTCTCCCAGATTCCAAAACAGATCTGGAAGGGGTTTAAACTATTAGTATCTCAAATGCTTTCCCCCATATTTTAGCATCTAGTTCCCATCCCCTAAACCACAGTCATAAAATAGTGTCATTTTTTTTGCCAGTTTATAGTGACATCTCGGAGCTTCTCACATCAAGCCCTTAAAATAAAGGCCAGAAAGATAATTTATTTGTGTGCATTTCACTAATTGCTCAGTAAATCATGAGCAAAGAGAGCACTGACTTAATCAGAGACTTTTTGAAAGGTCTTGAATAGCGCTTGCTTTTTATGGATTTCTAAAATGAGGAAGCAATACACTATTCACTAACTCCTGCCTCATTTCTTTCAAATTTTGGATGGATCTGTTTGGTATAGACAAGTGCAAAGGTAGACCCAAATATAATAGTGATTTTTATGTTAGTATATTCCCCAAATAAATCCAACCTTTGATTGCTCTTTTATCTCAAGGACTATCAGTGATGCTCACATACATCTGTCAGCATAAACAGCAAACCTGCTTTTTGCTTTTGATATGTTTCCTTACAAGAATGCAGCTTATAACAGTCACTACTCTAGAGGTTAAGTCTTGAGGACATACTGTTGTGCAAACCATGGCCATAGGCTATCTGCCTGTTTCTATAAGTGAAGTTTTAGGAGAACTGCCATTTATGTATCATTTATGGCTGCTTTCAGACCATAATGGCAAAGTAGAACAGTTGCAACAGAGACTCTATAGCGCTTTAAGAAAAAGTTTGCCAATCCCTGCACAGCAGAGATGGATTTTTTTAAATTTTGTGTCTTTTTAATATTACTAGAATCTTCAATTAGCATTTGAACATTCATTGCATCCAAAACTATGTCCTTCAAATCACAAGGCTGAAGAGTATCTTTTGAGATAAATCACATAAAAATATCCCATTAATTGCTTTTCAATCAACAGAGCTTCAGCACTTTCCATTACACTACCCAATGAGTGACCACAGTAACAGCATATCTTTACTTTTTAATTACACTCAATTAATTGCCATGATGTCTAATCTAGCCCTTAAAAAGCTCAAGATGCTATCAAGTGAGTGAAAAATACAGTTTTCCTTAATTCTTTTTTTCTTGGCACCTTCTGTGAATAAGTGTGTTATAAGTTTAATTGGGCTGAACAAAATCTATAAGGAATATGGTAAATGCAATTAAAATTTAATCAGTTTAAGTAGAACAGATAGAATCCAGGTTTTTTCAAGCCAAATAAGCTCAAAATAATACTGTTGACCCGCTCAGGACATGAAAGGGTTTCCATATAATGTGGGTGATTATATTCTCAGCTTAATGTGCGTGAATGAGAAAATAGGAAATAGTGTGCTGATTAAACCATTCAATTCAACTAGTCTGTGTAGCTCAGGGAAATCATTAAAAATGGAACTGGCTGTTGAATAATGACATATATTTGGCACTCTTAGGGGACTTAACGTTTTTTCACCTTATTGCGTGCTTTGGTGAAAGTCATTAGCTTATCTAAGGAGCAAGCAATTTTAAATATGTGACTTTCTAAAGGATTAAATTAAGATTTCACCGGTATATTTACTTACATACCAATGATTATAAAGACTCAAATTATACTTTCAATTTTGCCCACAAGTTGAATTTGGTCATCTGTTGAATTTTATATTTTATAAATCAATGAAGCGTCTATCCAGAGTGCAAAATATACACTTTGAAGGCATAATCATAATTTCCTTAGCATTTTTCTGAGTATCAGTTGAGTAACTATTAGATAATTATTTTAAAAATAGAGGTCACCTTAGGGCAGGCTTCAGGATAATTGGGATATAATTGTGTTTTGACCTGGGCCAAATTGCTGCTGCTGATTATGATGATCATTATTTTTCTTATTATTTATCTTTATTAAGTTTTAAAAATAATTTATAAAGTAATATATGAGTTGAAACAATTAAAAACAGGAAGAAGTAGATCCATAGGTTAACTCGTTTTTACTACTAATGCCACCACCATGAGGCGATATATAATATATATATATAATATATTTATATATAACAGATTTATTTCTTCCACAGCTTTGTCAAAGCCAATAGTTCTCAAAGGTGTTCACAGAGTCCTTGGGATCCCTGAGGCCTTCTCAGTGGTACACAAAGTCAAGGCTGTTTTTATAACAACACTGAGATGTTAGTTGCCTTCTTGCTGTGTAGATATTTGCAATGACGATGCAAATCAGCGGTGGGTAACACTGATGGTGACTTAGCATGAATCGAGGCAGTGGCACCAAACCAGACCAGTAGTCCTTGTGTTTTTCATAGCAATCGTAGTAGGAAAAGAAGCAAGTCTTATTTATGAATATCCTTGTTGGAGCAGTAAAAATCATCAATTTTATTAAATTTCAACCTGTAAATACGTGTCTTGTTAAATATTCTGTTGGGTGAAATGTGAAATATGCATAAAGTGCTTCGGATGCATGCTGAAGTAGGGTGGCTGACTCCAGGGAAAAGCACTTGTGTCATGGTTTCATCTCCAAAAGGAACTACTTGTTTTTTCATTTAATATCATTTTTATTTGAAACATAGACTGACAAACTATAATTATTCAGATACGAGTGTTTGGCAGGCATTTTGTCAGAAAAAATGAGACATGTGAGCCTGTTATATACAAGAAAATAACTGACAGTATTTGTTGCTAATGATAAAATTCAAGCTTTCCTTTGAAATTCTAAAGTTTGGGAAAATGATATCCACCATGGTTAGCTCAACAGCTTCCCAATATTTAAAGACTTTTCTGATGATATTGGTGGTGACATTAATGCATCTGAGCTCTTTGATACTGGATAATAAAATTTGGCAACTTTTATAAGAGCTATGTTACTCAGTAAACCAATAACTTTCAAATGACCATTGCATGATGTTGCAAAATTATACACGAGTAAAGCATCCTTTGAAAATGTAAGCAAGACCAATGGATTTTGATGTAACAGAGTATGAAAAAAATCATTGATGTGAGAAGGTGACTTAGCAAAAGGCCAAAGAACATATATCATGAAAAACATTAACAAAGGAAACAGTAAGAATTAAGAAACAGATCACTTCGATCTCAAATAAATTATAAAAAATATCATGTTCATGATAAAAAGTAACCTCAATAAAGTAAATATCTTATGGGAATGAAGAGTAAACCAGCAGAAATGAGGAAATAATGGAAGAGAGGTATACAAAATCATTATAGAGGTGAAAACTACTGTAGAAGTAAAAAAAAAAGTATCATAAATGTGCCAAGAATATGGTAAAGTTAGAAGAAGTAATTGATATGAAACTTCAATCAACAGACATACAAGATGGTTTCCAATAAGGTGATTGGACGTTAAGACAAGAAGTTCACAAATGGTAGATAGAAGTAGTATAAGGTACAATAGTAGGAAACTTGGTATAAAAAGAGACAATTTGTAGGTAGAAGAGGCACAGTCGGTTCAAGAGGAGAAAATGACACAAAAAAAATTAGCACCAAGACAGTCTAGGGAAGTTCTGGACTTTGTTAATAAAGAATTTTATTAATAATCATACAAAAAAGTCTCATTAAAAAGTGGTTTGAGAAATTTATAGGAGGGAAGATATCCTTTAAATAAAAGGCAACATTCAGGAACTCAGAGAATACAATACCCATGAGCAATTTTAGAGAAAAAAAAATTTCAAATCTGATATTCAGCCAAAGACACAATGAAATACAAATTAAGAACAAAAAAACCCAAAACCAAATAAACAAAAAATGTGGTAAAGTTGACTATACTGACAATTGAATGCATTTAAAAACAAAACTAAAAAAAAAGTCAGTTATTTTCCACTTTAAATTCAAGTGGAATTACATTTAATAATCCTATTTTAAGAATCATGTGTATTATTATATAATTATTATATAATTTTTTATCGAGCCTTTCAACTGCATGTAAGAGAGATATCTAGAATAAAGTTTGCTAGATATTGACGATGTTAATTTTCTTGTTGATATGATTTACAAAGAAATTTCCTTTTCTTTCTTTTTCTCTTTTAAAAATTCTCCTGTGTTGGCTGTGTTATTTTCATAATTGCTTTATTTAAAAGTTAATGCTCTTTTCAGAAAGCAACATATTTCCTTGGAAGGAAGTTCTTATAAGCTTCCTCACTATTTAGCGTCCCTCACTCTTGGGATATTCTTTTATTAAATTCTAAGACACTCAGCTGCAAGAAAGCCTCATTTCCTCTTGTTATATCCTCAGGAAGGTGGGGACTAAGTAATCAGCATCATCTGAAGCATTCCACATCTGTAGGCTCTTCCCCATTGTCGATTGCCTAAGGTTTTAACATCATCTTAGTTTGAGCATGGCCTTTGTAACAACTAATATTGATCACTATGTGGTATGACATGTTACATCTTACATGATACGATGACTTATATGACAGACATCGTCCTTAACATTTTATGTAGATTAAACACATTTAAACCTCACAAAACCCACATGGAGGAGATACTTCACTTATCTCCACATCGTAGATAGAGAAATGAAGGAAGGACAGTATTAGGCAACACATATGTGACAACATATGGCTAAAAAATGGCAAATCAGGGGTTTGAACCAAGACAAATTATGATAGGAGCCAAGATATTATTCTGCACTATCTTATGAGAGAGTTTTCAACTTGTCCAGAAATTTCTTGTTTCATGATGAACAATCTTGTTCCACATCTCACTGGTGGTCTTCAAGTCAAGGTGGCTTTACACTTAGTTTCAAAGACACACACTGGGTATCATCTCCATGGGTGGAGGAAAATGACACAGACTGCTCTTAAGGCCAATATTTTTTTTCTCTACTGCTCCTGCTATTCCTGAGAATAGGATGGAAAACTCTGGAAGCTACCAGTCTCTAGCCAACCTGAACTAAATTGGCACCTCAATGCCCATGGAAGGAAGAGCAGGAAAGTACATGCAGTTATCTATGTGGCTGTCCTTTATATCCTTGAAGATGCCAAATACATCCTTTGACTCAGTCAGTCAGTTGGCTGTTAACAAATATACATTGATTACCTACTTTTGCCTGGAGTGGTTCCAGGCTCTAAAAAAAGAAAAATCCTCAATAAGACAAGAATTACTGACCTCATGAGTCTACATTCTATTTTCTTCTTTTCTTGTAGATATCATTTTTCTTTCACATGAAACTATTTTCTTTCACATGAAACTATTTGTTCTTCATAGATAAAAAGTGGCTATATTATAAAATCCATGAGGATGGACTACATATCTGAAGTGATTGGCATGGGGTATGTTTAAAAATGTGTGGAAAAAAGCAATTTTAGCATCATTATTTTGTTCATTGCTTGGTGGAGAAAGTTGAGACTCAGACAAAGAGGTTACTATTTGCCCAAAAGCAAACACAGCTTTGGCTTTCCACAGTGCCAGTATCAGCCCAATCTTCCTTAGGGAGTCTGTAAAAGTGTGATAGCAGTATTTCCAGTGAAAATGCTGGGAATTTAAATTAGGATGGTGGCTGTAGAGATGGAGAGAAGTAAATAGTTAAGAGATATCTTTTGCTAGGAAAATTAATAGGACCACTAATTTTGTAAATGCTATTTTGGTGCCCTGTCTAATGTGGGGTCAGGGCACATATCCTCCAGCTGCTATGATGGTTGGCTATCAACAATTCACAGTGATGAGCTCCTGTCCTGAGAATTTCCCCCAGCTGATGGAAGCTATCTCTCCTAGGAGGTTATATGCCCCATCCCCTTCAGGGTGGTTGCCTATAGCCATTGACTGATACAAGGGTACAAATGCTTGCTAGAGTTACCTACTGTCCCACTTTGCCTGGGACTGGTGAATTTCCTGGGGCATGGAACTTTCAGTGATGATACTGGGAAATCTGGGAGAGTTGGTCACCCTACCTTTAACTCAAGGGGGGACAACTTTACAGTGAGGTTGTGTTCAGAAGCCCACACCTAAATCAGGCTGAGTTTAGACTTGACCTGAGAGCACATTCTTACTTGGCTCTTTCCCTATCCTGCTTCACTCCCAGATTCAGTCTTAGCCCAGAAGAGTCCTGGAAGCTTTGCATTTACTTTCTTGGAAACCAGCCACCATGTTAAGAAGCTCAGGCTACACTACTGAAAAATAGTGTTTGTGTGTTCTTTAATTTTTCCCAACAATGTTTTATAGTTTTTAGCATATAGGTCCTTTAAAACTTTCATTAGATTTTATCCTTAAGTAGTTTATATTTTCATGCTATTGTAAAAACTTTTCTAAATTTAAATTTTTAATTTTTATTGCAATTATACAGAAATATAATTGATTTTCATACATTGATCTTGTTTTCTACAACTTTGCTAAATTCATTTATTAGTTCTAGTGGTTTTTTGATAGTTGCCCTCATTATTCTACATAGATCATCATGCTTCCACTATAAATACAATATACCTCTCCCTTTTCAGTCTGGATGCTTTTTTATTTAGTTTTCTTTCCTGATTGCATTGGATAGAACTGCTAGTACAAGGTTTACTATAAGTGCTAAAAGCAAACATCCCTGTCTTGTTCCTATCTTAGCAGGTGTATTAGTTTGCTAAGACTGCCATAATAAAATACCACAGATTGGGTGGCTGAAACAACAGAAATTTATTTCTCACTGTTCTGGAGGCTAGACATTCCAAGATCAAGGTGTTGGCAGATCTGGTTTCTCCTGAGGCTTCTCCCCTTGGCTTGCAGACAGCCGTGTTCTCACTGTGTCCTCATATGGTCTTTTCTGTGTGTGCTGGCATCCCTGGTGTCTCTCCTATATCCTAGTACTCTCTTCTAGGACACCAGTCAGATTGGATCAGGATCCACCTTAACAGCCTCATTTTTACTTAATTACCTTTTAAAGAACATTGTCTCCAAATACAGTCACATTCTGAGATACTGGGGGTTAGGGATTCAACATATGGATTTTGAGGGGATGCAATTCTGTCCATAACAGGGAGAAGGCATTAACTGTTTTTCTTCTTGAGGTATAATTGACATATACCATTAAATTAGTTTCAAGTGTACAACATAATGCTTCAATATTTGTATATACTGCAAAGTGATCGCCACAATAAGTTCTGTTAACATCTGTCCCCGTACATACTTACAATTTGTTTTGTTATGATGAGGACTGTTAAGATTTACTCTCTTAGCAACTTTCAAATATGAAATAAAGTACTATTAATTATAGTCACCATGAGGAACATTACATACCCATGGCATTTATTTTATAGCTGGAAGTTTGGACTCTGACTTTCTTACTATTTTACTATTAAATGTATGTTATAGATGCCTTTTATTAGGTTAAGTCCCTTTGAGTTCCTAATTTCATGAGAATTGTTATTAGAAATGGATGTTTGATTTTGTAAAGTGCCTTTTCAGCATCTATCGTGGTGATCATATGATTTTTCCTTTTTCAGTTTGTTACTCTGATGAGATAGGCAGGATTCTAATGCTTCCTAATATCTCCTACCATTCCCCTCCCCAGTGTACATACACCGAATACTCCTGAGGACTATGAATAAGATAGATTTTGCTCCCAGGATTATATTATATTTCATGGCACACAACTTAAGGATATGAGACCATTAAAATCAGAGTATCTTTTCATGGTTTTTAATAATTATTTTATTGAGGTTATACTGGCTTGCAACATTGTGTAAATTTCAGGGAGCTGTACATCACTATATTTTAATTTCTGTAAAGACTGCATTGTGTTCACCACCAACAGTCCAGTTTTTATCCGAAACCATATATATGTGCCCCTTTACCCCTTTTCCCTCCCTCCACCCTCTTCTCCTTTGGTAACCACTAATCTGTTCTCCTTATCTGTGTGTTTGTTTATCTTCCACATATGAGTGCAGTCATATGGCATTTGTCTTTCTCTGTATGACTTATTTCATTTAACATAATACCCTCAAGGTCTATCCATGTTGTCACAAATGGCATGATTTTGTCTATTTTTATGGCTGAGTAGTATTCTACTATGTATATATACCATATCTCCCTTATCCATCATCCATTGATGGGCACTTGGGTTGCTTCCATGTCTTGGCTATTGTGAATAATGCTATTATGAACATAGAGGTGCATCTTTTTGAATTATTCTAAAATCAGAGTATCTTTTAACTGAGTGCAGAAAAAGAAATCAAAGATTTGAAGCATGAAAAGATTTGCCACGTTGTTGCTGGCTTGAATATGGAGGGAGACATATTTAAGGAATATGAGCCATCCCTAGAAGCTGATTGAAGCCCCCAGTTGACAAGCCAGAATGAAACAGGGACCTGAGACCTACATCACAAGAAACTGAATTCTGCCAATAAAAATAAATATGGGAGCAGATTTTCCCCCTAGAATCTCCAGATAAGAACTCAGACCACTCAACACCTTTATTTCATCCTTGTGATATCCTGAGAATAGAACTCAGCCACATCGTGCTGGACTTCTGACCTATGGAACAGGCACTAGTAAACGGGCATTGTTTTAAATGCTAAGCTTATTAAATTTGTTATGCAGCTTAGAAAACAAATACAAAAGGTGAACTAAATTGGTTGATTTTGGAATGTTAAATCAGCCTTGCATTCTGGGGTAAATCCCACTTGATCGTGATATGTGAATCTTTCTAAATATTGTACGGATCAATTTGCTAAAATTTTGTTTAAATATTTGCATCTATGTTCATGACAGACATTGGTCTGTACCTTGCTTTTCTTGTAATATTTTTACTTTTGTTTTCATATTAGGGTAATGTTAATAGAATAGAATGAGTTGGAAACACTCCTTCCTCATCAAATTTTTGGAATAATTTTTACAGAATTCGTATTATTTCTTCGTTAAATATTTGATAGAATTTACCAAGGAAACCACCTGTGCCTGTAGGTTTTCTTGTGAGAACGATTTTAACTATAAATTTCTTCAATAGATGTACAGCTATTTAAATAATCTACTTCTTCTTGAGTGAGATTAGTTAATTCATGTACTCCAAGGAATTTGTCCATTTCACCCAAATTTTCAAGTTTATTGACATAAAGCTGTTCACAACATTTTCTTATTCTTTTGACATTTTTAGAATATGTTGATATGATACTTTTCATTCCTGGTATTGACAACTTGTATTTTCTCTTGTATTTTTTCTGATCACTCTGGCTAGAAGTTTATTGATTTTATTGATTTCCTCAAAGAACCAGATATAGGGTTCACTGATTTTCTCTATTTTTGTATTTTATTTATTGTTATTTTTATCTTTATTATTTTCTTTCCTCTCTTTATGTTGTATTTAATTTGCTTTTCTTTTCTAGTTTGTGAAAGAAGAAGCTGAGATTATTGATTTGACACTTTCCTTTTGTTCTCATATGAGCATTTAGTCCTGTAAACTTTAGCATAAGCCCTGCTTAAATGGAATGCCACAAATTTTTATATACTATGTTTCTGTTTTCATTCAATTCAAAATACGTTTTAAGTACCTTTTTTATTTCTTCTTTGATGATGGATCATTTACAAGTGTGTTTTTAGTTTCTAAATATTTGATGATCTTTCCAGAGACTGTTCTGTTAGTTACTTCTAATTTAATTCTGTTACGTTTTCAAAGAAAATACTCTGAATCACTTAAATCCTTTTACATTTATTGACACTTGTTTTATGGCTCAGAATCGCATCTATCTCGGTAAATAGGCACTTGAAAAAAATGTTATTCTACTTGGTTGGGGTGGAGATCTATAAATGTCAATTAGGATGATAGCATTGTTCCATTCTTCTGTAGTCTTTCTGACTTTCTGTCTACTTGATCTATCAAATATTGAGAGGTGTAATGAAGTTTCTGAATATAATTGACGATTTGAACATTTTTCTTGCAGTTATTTTGAAACTGTTATTAAATGCAAAAATGTTTAAGATTGAACTATCCTTTTAATGAATTGACTCATTTCTCATTATGAAATGACTTTCTTTTGATCATTGGTAGCATTTTGTTCTTAAATCTACTTTTTTAGATGCTGATGTCACCTCTCAAATTTTCTTTTGATGAATGATAGTACTAGCATGATATATATTTTTCCCTATTTTATTTTTAAATTATTTATAGCCTTCTTGTTAAATTGTTTCTTGTAGGCAGAATAGAGTTGGATATTGCTTTTCATCCAATCTTATAATCTTTGCCTTTAATAGGGTATTTAGACCATTTGTATTTAATATGATTATTGATATGATGGGGTTAATATCTACTATCATGTTATTTGTTTTCTATTTGTCACATTTGTTTTTTATTTCATTTTGGTCTTTTTCTGTCTTCTTTTTCACTACATGGCTATTTATATGATTCTACTTTGTTCCCTCTGTCAGGTTACTAGCTGTAAATTTTTGTTTGTTAATTTAATGGTTGCTTTAAAGTTTAACATATAATATTAACTTATCATATTCTACTTTAAGTGGTGTTGTCCTACATTCTATATAAGGATCTGACAACAGTATATACTTTCATTTCTCCCTTTCCAGCCTTTATATTATTTTTCTCATATATTTTACTTATAGGTATGTTGCAAACCTGTCTATACACTGTTATTATTTTTACTTAAACTATCATTTGTATTTTTAAATGATTTAAATGATTAAAAAATTATATAATTATCCATGCAGTTGCTGTTTCAGTTGTTGCTGATTACTTTGTGCAGATTTATGTTTTCGTCTGGTATTTTGATTCTGCCTAAAGGACTGTTTTTAACATTTCTTGTAGTTTCATTTTGCTGGTGATAAATTATTTCACCATTTGTATGTCTGAAAAACATTTTTTACTTTGATTTTTGGTAGATATTTTCATGGGCAATGAATTCTAGATTGACAGAGTTTTTCTTTCAGTTCTTTAAAGATGTCACTCCACTGTCTTCTTGCTTGCATTGTTTCTGGCAAGAAATCTGCTGTCATTCTTATTTTGTTCCACTGTATTCTTCTCTATGTGACATGTCATTTTCCTCTGGCTGCTTTTATGATGAGCATCTTTTTGATTATTTTGATAATGTGCCTTAGTTTAGTGTTCATATTTTTTGTGATTGGGTTTTATTTAACTTCTTGGATCTGTGGGTTTATACTTTTATCAAATTTAGAAATTTTTTTCACTGTTAATTTTTCAAATATCTTTTTCTGCCTTCATCTTCTCCTTTGGAGAGTCAAATTATACCTATGTACTCTGCTCAAAGTTGTGCTACAGCTCACTGATGCTCTATAAATTTTTTAAAATTATTTTTCCTCTCCCTGTTTCACTTTGGATAATTTCTATTCCTATGTCTCAAATGTAATAATTCTTTCTTCCACAATGCCTCATCTGCTGTTACTCCTATCCAGTGTATTTTTCATCTCACATATTGTACTTTTTATTTCTAGTACTTCAATTTTGATCTTTTTTATATCTACCACATCTCTACCTAAGTTTTTGGACATATGAAATATAATTCTAAGAACTTTTTGCTCCTTTGGGATCTTGCTTTTAAGATTTCTTTGGTGAGATCAGAGCAAAATTTAGTCTAGGTCTAATAATTCCCTCTACTACTGCAAGACCTTAGTTCTCTACTCAAGCCCCATAAATGATGAGTTTGCATGGCTAGTGGGAGAGAGACTATTCCCAGCCCGGTGTGAGTGCTGTATAGTATTCCCTCTAATCTTTTTGGGTGGTTTTTTTCCCTCAGGTCTTGAACACTTTTCTCATACACATGTGCTGATTAATACTTTGCTGAATATTCTTGGGGGATCCTCTGAAGATCTTCAAAGTTTTCTCCCTGTACAGCACTTTTCTCTCCACTACTCTGTCCTGAAAACTCTTGCCTTCTTGCTCTCTGGACTCTCAGCTCTGTCTCTTCTATGTAGGGAGTCCACTGGGATCTGCCTGATTTCCCCTCTCTGTGTCATGACCTGAAAGCTCTCTCAAGGTGGTAACCTGGGGCAATTTAGAGCTCTCTTGAGTACAACTTTAAGTAATTTTATTGACTACATAGTATACTGGTCCCAGTCTGATTTGATGATAGCATTTCAGGAATAGTTTCAAGTCAGTTTCCCCCACTATTTTCACATTAATTTCATTCTGTGTCCATAATCAGCCACATGATGAATTTGATGAGAGAGCAGTGAGGATGGGCAAGTAGATTTCAGTTGACGTACTTTTATTAGGAGAGATTTGAACCCTAGTTCTTTGTCCAGGCTCCTTATCACATCATTTTAATTCCACGTGGCCCATAGGGAACTCTGGATTCTCCATATCAAACCTTTAAAACCCTAAATTTATACAGCAGATGAGAATGTAAGAATTCTTTATCAGTTCCACCTGAGTTTTATTTGCAGAGAAGCTCTATCTATGACTAAGGAAACATTTCTTAGGGATGTGACTGATATGTTCTAAGGAAATTCCCAGAAAATGAAAGAAAAGTAAGAACAGCACCAAGCAGATGTCTGACCATTCAAAGCCATTCTGTCTTAATTGTTAGCAGAGAGAGAGAAAAGTGGCTCATGCTCTTACATTTCCTTATAATGGCTATCAAGCATAACCATTCCTCAAATAAGGCCTAACAGAAAAGCATAGGAACAGTCAACATTTGTGTTACATTTAATATTTAATTGAGTAAAGAATTTCTATTTGGAGCTGTTCAAGTCATGTTATAAAAACCATGATGTTGCCCAGTTTTCCAGATGCAAATTTGGATAGAGTAAGAAAAGAAAAACTGTTGCCTTTTACTAAGTGGACAAGAAAAGCTAAACTTTCCCTGGTTGTAAGGATTGTAAAATCATGGGAGAGATTATCCAGGCTGGTGGTACAATTGTTTTTCCTAGAGAGAACTTTCAAAATAGACCAGTCCCCCAAGTATTCAGAACAATTGAGGTGCAGGTGCAGCACACCTGCAGAGAAGAGTGAATACAGGGAGCCCAGAGGGTGGGTCCTTAAAGGGGCAGCAGTTGGTCTTTGATATTAGATTGAGCTTTCCTACCACTGGTGAGTTTTGTAACAAAAAAGAAAATGCATTTGAATAATTCAAGACAAGCTTGTAAGTCTACAGCTAATCAACAAAGGAGGAGTTGAATGACTAAGCCAACTTTTGATTGCAAACAAGAGAAAAAATAGGGCACAGCCAGTCTCTAAGAAAGTGTAATTCAGTAGAGAAACCATTTGCTGAGCCAAAAGACCCCGATAACTACCCATGCAGGGATATTTTCAACAGGGCCCCTTAAACAAAGCAAAGGAAGACTCAACACTGTCTTTTCAAGTATAGCAGTTGTTTACCACATTTACAAATGTCCATAGGTAGCCTGAAGTAGGGTACAGTTTGAGTGTCTCAGTGAAACAGCATGCCTTGGCACTTAGGGGATAAAACATTTTCAATGCAAAGAAAACTGCTCTAGTGACCCCGGGAAGCTGCCAATGTTCCCTTAATAAGGGCAATTAACCAAAAAGAAAAAAAATATTTCTAATTTTGCTACAGGTCTTAAATAATTTAGAAAATAGAATACAAAATTTGGCTTAATAGAATTAGGGAGAGATTTTGTAGGTGGACAAGTTCAATGCATCCTTACCTTCTATAGCAGGAACCCTCATTGAGAAAGATACGAACTACTTGAAGAGCAGGCTGGTAGGGATCTGGTCTAAGCTATGCTGGGTTTCAGGATGATGGGTTCTCCTAGAGACTAATGTTTCATGTTGAACTGTGCCAGATGGTTTGGAATGCAAGAGACATTTTAGAGACAAAACAAAATTCTCACAGCATGAGATGCTTAACTGAGACAAAACTATCCTTTTTCAAATGTTTGGAACTTAAATTCAACAACTGGTTTGAAACTTTAAATTTTGAAGATTGGTGTTCATTGCACAATCAGTACAATCATAAAACTGAAATTTTGGAAGAAGAAAAAAACCAAAACCACTATTTATTTTGAAGATTTCATTTTATGAATGGAGAAACAAGAGCAGTGAAAGTTTAATAACCTTTCACAGTAAGATACACTTATTAGGCACAGGATCATTGTTTTGGCTGCTGAAACATAACCACCCACATGATGAGGTTAAAGGGAGAGAAGAGGTGTAGGTGAGTACAGTGTATTTGAGGTACTTCTATTAGGAAAATATAGAAGACTAGCTTTTTGTGCAGGCTCATTATTCCATCTATTTTAATCTCAATTGGTCTGTGGGGGACTCTCAGTTCTTCATATCAAACCTCTAATGTCCTAAGGAACTTGCCTGAAGTAACGTGCTCTAAAACCTTCATTTTGGCATTCTAATAATATTCTAGGGCAGGGTTTGGCAAACGTTCTGAAAAGGGCCTGAAAGGAATGATTTTAGGTGCTGGTGGGCCATGTAGACTCTGTCATAACTACTGAATTCTGCCATTACAACGTGAAAGGAGCCACAGTCAATACATAAACAAATGAGCATGGCTGTGTTTCAATAAAACTTTATTTATGGACTACGAATTTTGAATTTTATATCATTTTCATGTATAATGAATTATTCTTTTTATTTTTTTTTCAATCGTTTGAAAGTATCAAAACCATTCTTAGCTTTTGGACTGTACAAACGTAGATGGCATGAGGATTTGGGCCATGGCTGTAGTTTGCTGACTCCTGTCTAGAAGGTAGTGATTGTCATGTTGATAAAAAATGAGAAAAATCACAATTCAGAAACAGTATGGAATAGGCCTGCAAAGAACACTTTAGGGCTTTGGAGGTAGATGTGAATTCCTGGCAGGATGCTAGGCCTCAAGGAGAGACAGTCTGAGATAAAAGGGAGGATTTTATTTTCCTTTGGGAGGATTTTCACGTCCTACAACAGGGTGGCAAATACTGCCCAGAATACCTGCTGTAGCTTTTACTCCATGGAGGCCGACTCCAAGACAGCTTTCCTTGAAGCATCCGGACGTCTGTTTCCAAAATGCTGTGTCATTAACAAGTGGGGGGCAGGAGCAGAGGAAAGAGCTAGCTGATTGGGTCTTCCTTGTCTCTTACATGTCAAGGTTGGGAGGGACACAGTGTACAACTGAGGACAGAGAGGGAGTAGAGAAAGATACATTTGAATTTGCAAAAGATCAGCTATGGGAGGCAGAAAAAAATGTCCACATTGATTCTCAGGTTCGGAGTGTGGAACTGTGTTAGGGGAACATCACAGCGGAATTGATATGAGCTGCGGTTATACCTCGAGAGATAAAATAAATTTACATGCAGTTAAAAGGAAGAGATTAATTAGTGCAAGCTCTTAATATTTAAGAGTTCCGGCTCTGTTCTAGTTAGAAATTTTATGATTCACCATATGAGAGATGGAGTTGGGAGGAGGCAGGTGGTACAAAGTGCTGAACTCAATTTCCTCAATTCAATTTCCTTCCTGACTTGAAAATTTCTCAAGTGCTGCACAACCTAATAGGACTTTTAACCATCTTTGGTTTTGTCAGAAAATGCTCTTTTTTTCTCCTTTTTAAGTAGATGACAGGGACCAATTAAATTAATGAGGCTCACAAAAGTATTTCCCTTGGCAAATGGCAGGCTGTATTAATGTTTGCACAGTACAGTTTTTGAGCTGTAAGCCTCTATGTTAAATGCCTGTGTTGCACAAGACACCTCCATGTGCATTGACTTCTATCAAATTGCAGGTATGTGTGTGTGTGTGTGTGTGTATGTATATGCATATATATTCAGAATCAGATTTAGTATTCTGTTACATATAATTTGGATATGTAGAGAATATGAATTACGAAAATATGGCATACATGAATGGTGTCTTCATGTGAGTCACATCATTTAGTCAAATCTCTCTTTTTTATTTAACAGTCCCTGGATGATCATTTTCTCTACAATTAATTATCCAATAGTGACAAGTAAAATTTCCCAAATGATCATAGATATCTAAAAGACGCTAAAAACATATCTGTTCACATTGCTTGAATACTTTAATACTTTGATAGTGATCTAATTAAATGCTTATTATAATTTCCTTAATATTGTATTTAGACATACTGCTGATTGGAAAATAAAGTCAGAGTAAAATAGCAAAGGCTCAGTGATCTGGAAGAAGCCTTCATCTTTATTCTACATTAAAAAGGAAAATTAATATTAATATGCCTCATTTTGTGATCTCTTCAAAATAGCACAATGTCCTTCCATATATGTAAGCACAATATATTGAGGACTGGTTGAAGAACTGTAATTCTTTAGCTAAGCTCTTCAGCAATTTTATTTAAAAGTATAAATTTTTCTTAAACCAATTTGCAATGTGGTTAAATGTTCATGCTACTTGAAGAAAATATCAACATATAGATCTCTTAGTTTGTTTCAACATATACTGTTCTTATCACATATCTATGTCTTAAAACAATACCTTTTACATCAGTATTCACAAGTGAAATCAACCAGAACTTATAAGTTAAAGAGACTTTTCTTATAAGGAAAACCTTTAATAGAAATAGTCATAATGTATTCTAACTTATGAATCTCTCTATAGATGATTATTACATATTGACAAAAGTAGCAGCAATTAAGTAAGAAAAAAATATTTTCTCTTTGATGTTGAATCTTTGAATTTATGAATATACGGAAAAAAAGCTAATCTGTTGGTGTGACAATGAGACAATATCTCAAAGATTACTTGACTTTTAAATTTGTTATAAATGTAAAAATTCACTAAGTACGTACAAAGAAAACACAGAGCCAGCTACAACATTCTGACGAAAATCCCGTCTAGATGAACTGATTATTTAAATGGAATATACACGTTGTAGAATCATGTTGTGTTTCTGTTAGATAGTGGGTTTTATTTCTAATATGGATACTTTCTAGGCTTCATAGTTACAACTTAATGTACCTGATTTGCTAGCCTGCATTGAAAGACATAGATTTATTTGAAAACTTTTTTTAGAATAAGGAAAATTCTATTTTACCTACAGGGCAACTAAGACTTGATATATAAGTTGTTGTCAGGTGTAAAATCACCAAGAGGGACTTTATCTATATTAGTGCTTGAAATATGTAAATATTGCACTTCTATCATTTACATGTTCAACCCACTATGCTCTGGAACAAATTTACTAAAGCTACAAAAATGAATGATTCTCTGTTGGCTATTAGTGCACTTCTAAAAACATGTAGGAGTAGTTTTAAGATAAATCAGATTAGACAACAGATAACAAATATATGTAGGTTGTGAACGCTCAAAATAAATATGTTTAGAGTTCTACTTTTTGCCCAGAGAGAGTAAGATGATCCAGAATTAACCTCCCATCATTAACATCTAGAAACTGGGCAAAATATAGAAACAACAATTTTCAGACATTAAAAAAACAGACAACTTTGTGATCCTTCAAAGAAAGGATGTGAGGAAAGCCCTTCCATCACTCAGGCTTTCTGCCAAGAAGCAATTTCCAAAATGCAGCAGAGGGAGAGGGACCCCAAACAGGACCTGGCTATCTTACAGATGTGAGGAGAGAGAAATTAGAGTTTGAAGAGACTATGGAGTCTAAAATTTATGATGCAAATTTCAGAAAGGAAGGAGCTGTACAGAGGAAGATATCTAGAAATCTGTATAATGGCCCAACTGAGTCCTTGGCTGAATATCAATGTGTGAATGTGTTGCGTGAAAATCCACAGAGCTAGACAAGTACAACTCCCGAGGTAAAAAAAAAAAGGTCTGGAAAACTGTAAGAACAATTTTCAGAGCTTACATAGGGTTAGCAATCATGAGAGTTTTCTTCTGCTGATTTATACATTTATAAGAAATTCAAAACACCAATAATATATCAGATAAACTTGCAGAAGGAAAACAAAGCTGATATGTTGATATAAAACATGATATCCAGTATCAGATATCAAGACAATAACTAAAATAATATTTTATTGATGCAATGATAGATAAATAGATAAATAGACCAATAAAAGGAAAACCAGAAACAGCTCATAATCTTGAATTTTGACAAAGGTGAAACTAGAGTGAAGTATGGAATTCAAGGTTTTTCAATAAGATTTCTGGAATACTTGCACAACCATATGGGGAAAAGAATCTTAAGCCCTACCTCACACCATACACCAAAATAATTCCAGAATGACTGTATATCAAATTGTGGAAAGGAAAGCATTAAAGCCCCTAAAATGTTCTTCTAGAATGATAGCGTATTTGAGTGTGGGATAGGCAAAATTTTCTTAGCAGGACACAAATATCCCTAACACAAAGGAAAAAAAAATGGATAACTTAAACTACAATAAATTTAAGAATGATTGTTCATCAAAAGACACCCTTAGGAGAGTAAAATGGTAAAACATGATAAATTGTGAAAAGATATCTGCAATGCATATATCCAACAAAGAACTTGAGCCCAGAACATATAAACACTCATCACTCAATGAGAAAAAGGTAGCCAACCTAATAGAAAAATTGTGCAAAATACTTAGACACTTCATAAAAGGAATATTAAATGATCAAAAAGCATTGGCCTTATTAGTCACTAGGATAATGAAAATAAAAACCACATGAGATAATAATTTAAAAAGAACAGAATTGTTCAATAGAAAAAAACCAGAAAATACCAAACATTGTCTAGGACGCGGTCAACTGAAACCCTCGTGCACCGATGGTGGGGATGTAAATACTACAACTGCTTTGGATCACTGTTTGGCAATGTCTACTAAAGTGGCATTCACTTACCGTATTATGGTTGTTTCCATTTCTACAGTGTATACCCAACAGAATGAGTAAATATGTTCCTTGTGTTCATAGCAATACAAGTAATAATAGCAAAAAAAATTGAAGTAACTCAAATATCTATCAACTATAGAATTTAGAAATGTGTGATATCATCACACAATGAAATGCTTACTTTGAGTCAACTCTGATATATAATTCTTTGAACTTGGGACATTTATTTAAATTCTGTAAGTGTCAGTTCCATATCTATACAATGGTCACCATATTTCTCTGGCTAGATTGTTGAGATTTATAAAGAAACTACCTGGAAAATAGCACTCTCATTAGCTCCCCTCCTGCAATACTCCCAACAACATTTCTCATTTCATTTACTGGATCAAATTTATCTCTTTCCTTTTGCTTACATTCTGGTTAATCTAGTAGAAGAAATCATAGTTTTCACTTTAAATTCAAACACTTAAAATCTCTTCTACTATTTTACACATGATTTGTTTGTGTTTATTTTCCTTCTGTTTCTGCCTTGCTGGATCATCCACACTTTTCAAACCTCCTGCTCATCTTTTTTCTGCAAAGCCATCCTGCCATTTGCTACCCTCTCTTCTGTTCAGATATAACAGTGAATTTCAATTGCAGAACCTATTTCCTTATTCTTGAATGTTTTATTAATAACTTGGATGCTGGTGAGTAGGAGGGGAGGATGTTAGATTAACATTTCAGGAGACTGAAATATTTTCTTCCAAATATGCATCATAAAAGACATATGAGGGAAGATCCCCTCACATTACCCTCCCCCTCCTCCTCCTCAAGTGTTGCTCATGTTAATTTATTAATAATAACAGTGTCTGGAGAAACCTCTTAGCAGTTTAACAGTTTCGTGGGGAGTCTCACTTATGACTAGAGAGAATGGACTGTAAAGATGGAACTGACATCTTGCCACAAAAATCCTACAGTTTAAGGAATTTAAAAAAAAATAAGAAGAATAGTTTTAAAAAAGACACAAAATTTACTGATTTTTGTTAGACTTTGACTCTGTATACAAGAAAAAGTAATAACATATGAATGTGGCAAAATTGCTGATATTGTTGTTACTTTTTTCACCATAGCACCAGCCACTTCCAAAGAGCCAGTTATCTGGAACAGCTCCCAGACAGGAGTACCAAAGAATTGTGGTGGAGGTGGTAAGATAGGCTGGTGCTACGTTGTGACCATTTCTATGACTGTTTCTTCTTTGTACAGCTGTATTCAAGCAAAATAGATATACAACGAATGGCCCATATTTAAGTGGACAATTTGATGAGTTTTGACATATGTATACACTTATGAAACCACCACAATTAAGATGATGAACATTTTCATCACCACCAAAAGTTTCCTCTTGCCCGTTTGTAAATCATTCCAATTAATCCTCTCTGCCCCATACCCAAGTAACCACTGATCCACTCTGTCCCTACATATCAGTTTGCATTTTCTAGAGGTTTATATCAATGGAATCACACAATATGCACTATTTGTTTAGTCTGAGCTCTTTTCCTCAGCATAGTCATTTGAGTTTCATCCAGGATCTTGCATGCATCACTATTTCGTTGTTTTGTATTGCTGAGTACTTATTCAACTGTGTGGATATATCAAAAGTGTTTATCTAGTCACCTGCTTATGGACATTTGAGTTCTTTCTGTTTGGGGCTATTATGAATAAAGGTACTATGAACATCCTTGTACAAATCTTTGTATGAACATATGTTTCAGTTCTTTTGGGTAAAAAGTCAGAGTCAAATTGTTGAATTGTATGATAGGTATAAGGTTAACTTTTTAAGAACTGCCAAACTCTTTCCCAAAGTGCATGTGTCATTTTCATTCTTCCCAGCAATGCATGAAAGTCCTAATTGCTCTACATCTTTGTCAATGCTTGCTATGGTCAGTCTTTTAGTTTTAGCCATTCTACTGGATACTTAATGATATCTCATTATTTTAACTTGCATTTCCCTAAAGATTGGTGATGTTGAGGAACTTTTCATGTGCTGATATGCCATCCATGTATGTTCTTTTATGAAGTGTCTATTCAAATTTTTACCCAATTTTTTCTTTGTTGTTGGTTAACTTTATGGATATTTTTTCCAAAAAATATAATTCCTTTCAAAACACTATTGCAAATACAAATATATCTCCAAATGACATGACAATGGCTCCTGTAGTCAGAAGTCACAGAGTAGAATTATGACCTCATTTAAAAGTTGATGAGCTATAGAAAATTTCTTCACAATGTCACATTGAACAATCTTTGGAACTGTTAAATTTTCAATAGAGAAAAAAGTACGTCAGGTTATTTTGCAATGCAATTGGCTTATGTTTTAATTTTTTTGCTTTTATTTAACTCTTACTCTCCTTTTTGGTGCACTTCAAATCCCTTCTCTCTACATTTTTAGCACTATTGCCACAAATTCTTTTTTGGACTTAGACATTTCATAAATTTTACTGTAGTCTTAGTTTATCTCTTTAAATGAACTTTTTTATTTTGGAACAATTTTAGATTTACAGAAAAGTTGCAAAGATAATACAGAGAATTCCCGTACAGCCCTCACCCAGTTTCCCCTAATGTTATCAACTTACATTGCTTCTCAAAACTAAAAAACCAACATTGATACATTACTGCTAACTAAACTTCAGACTTCTTTTGAAGTTTATCAGGTTTCCCACTAATGTCCTTTTTCTATTTTGGTATTGAATCCAGGACACCACATTCATTTAAACATCTTGTACTCTTAGTTTCTTCTGGTCCGTAGTAGTTTCTCAGTCTTTTTTGTTTTCTTTTATGACCTGGACAGTCTCAAGGAGTTCTCACCAGTTATTTTGTGAAATGTCCATCAATTATGGGTTTGTCTTGGTGTTTTCCTCATGGCTAGACTGGAGTTATGGATTTTAGGGATGAATACTGTTGAAGTGCCCGTCTAATCATATTCAGTCAGGTGTGCATGATACCAACATGAGTTATTTGTGGTGGTGCTAACCTTGATCAATTAAGGTAGTCGTTAAGCTAGATTTCTCCTCTATCAAGTTACTATTTTCCATTTTCCATACTCTATTCTTTGAAAGGGAATCACTAAGCCCAACTCACATTCAAAAGAGGGTTTTGCCCATTTTAAAATTAGGTTACATAACAGTGTTTTCTGGTGCATAACAAATAACTACAATTTAAATGGCTTAAAACAACAGCAGTTTACTGTGTCACGGTTTTCATGGCTCAGGAGTCTGAGCGTGGCTTCCCTGAGTCCTCTGCTCTTAGTCGACGCATAAGACTGAAATCAAGGTGTCTTCAGTGCTGTGGTCTTATCTAGAGCTCAGTGCCTCTTTCAAGCCCATTCAGATTGTTGGCAGAATTCAGTTCATTGTGGTTGTAGAACTGACGTTGCCACCTTCTTGCTGCCTGTTGGCCAGGGATTGTTCTGAGCTCTGAGGCTACCCTCAAATCCTAGCTCCATGGCCCCTCCATAGGCTATTCACAACATGGCTGTTTGCTTTCTTCCAGGCCAGCATTAGCCTCTTGCTTCTGCATACTAGGTCACCCAGGATAATCTCCCTTTTGGATGAACTCAAAGTCAACTGATTAGTACCCTAATCTTGGGAATGAAATCCATCATACTCACAAGTTCTACCTACACTCAGAGGAGGGAAATATACAGGGTGTGTGTACCGTGGAGGGTGGAGGAATCTATGAGGCCATCTTATAATTCTTCCTATCATAGGTTATCTTCCTATTATTGAGTTATAATAGTTCTTATCTATTCTAGATACAAATCATCTGTCAGATATATGGTTTGCAAATATTTTCTCCCAGTCTGAGGCTTGCATTTTCATTTCTGTAATGATGTCTTTTGAAGAGCAAAATTCTGATTAAGTTCAGCTGGTCATTTTTTTTTTTTCTTTTTGTGTCCTACTTAAAAAATATTTGCCTTATCCAAGGTCATTTTCTTCTATGTTTTCTTCCAGAAATTCTAAAGTGCCAAGGAAATTAAATAAGGAAAGAAGAAACTTTCAACAAATGATGCTTAAACAAATGAACACTATTTGTAAAAAACTGAACTCATCCTTTATCACAGAGCTTTCACAAAATTTAAATAGAAATTAACCACAGACTGAAATGCAAAGCATAAAACTGCAACTTCTTTATTGATAATTTGAAAATACTTTGTGATGAGGTGGATTCAAAAATATAGCAACAATTTTTGTTATACTTTCTACTATAACAAAAAACCTCACTCTTTTAATAACAATTCCATAGCAAATATTTATCCGGTGCCAACTTTGTGCGAGGTACTGAGAAGAAAGTATTGAGGGAAAAAAACTGAAGTCTCTGTTTTTATGGAGCTTACAGTTTAGCGAAGAGATAAATATTAATCAAGTAATCAAACAGATGAGTGTAATAACTAAAAATAAATCAATCCAAATTGCATATGTATTTGCTCTTTGACATAACAATCTCAGGAATGTATCCCAAAGATATACCGGAAGATAATCATAACTTCCCCCTTCCATTTTCTAGTTGAACTAATATTCCAGCAGATAACATTTCTAAAACCTGGATAAAATTTTTTTAAATTATTTGAGAGGACCGGGGGGGCCAGAAATAGCCAGATACTGGACATTGTATAGACATCTTTCTCATCTTTATAACTGTAGAGCTCACTACTGTGTTTGCCATTGTCTACTCCAGCAGACTCCTCTTTATAATGTTTTATTTCTTTCCTTCTGTCTTTTGCTATAACAACAAAAATGCTGTAATGAAAAGCCTTGCATATATGTCATTTGAAATTTCTGCCAGAGAGCTTTTGAGGGAAATTATTTAATGATTCACCATTAGGTTAATGTTAGATAATATTAGGTATTAAGTAAGTACACATTAGGTAATTAAGTTAATGTTAAGTAGTGTTAGTTTAGGTTTTTCATACATGACATTTATCAGGTGGAGGAAGTTCCCTTCTAGTCCTAATTTGTTGAGAGTTTTTACCAAGAATGAATGTTGAATTTTATCAAGTGCTTTTTTTAAATTCATCTATTAAGAAAAACAGCTCTAAAAGAATATTATTGAAATTTTAGTGTGAGCTCAAAACTGGATAAAGACTTGGTTGAAATTTTTGATATTAAATTATGGCCATGCAAAAATATTCTTATTCTTATAAAATACACACTGACATATTTAGGGGTAAAGGGATACAATATGTGTAAATCTTAAATTTCATTCAGTAGTCTTAATTTTGTAGTAATATTAGTATTGTTATTCTGGAAATGATTATTTTATGATAACAGAAATTTGCAATTTGCTAGTATTAGTATACACAAAGATTTGTCAGGTAATAGAAAATAGGTAAAAATATAAAGTCAAAGAAGTAAAGATCTTAGAGCTGAAAAATCTAGTATGAACTCATAAACTGTTTGCTATTGAAGTGTGTACTGAAGGGCATAAAAGTAATAACAACCCAGTAAACACTTATAGCACCTAGATCATGGTCTTTAAATGACATTTTCCATTAGAAGGAATGAGGCATGTTCGAAGGAATGTCTGATTTCTTGTTTGAGGCAATATGAGATGAGCCTGGACATCATTTTCTTTCAAAAGCAAGAGAACAATGAATGGCTAATGGATTCATATCAAAGAATAAAGGGGGAAACAAAGACTCTGAGTTCAAGTGGCCAAAGTTGAGACAATTTGAACAAAAAAATGCTCACCATGCCAGGTTGTTAGGGCAATAACTCATTATTCAGGAAAATTTATAAAGGGAAAAATTAAGCATTTAACTCATCCTTCTAGTATAAACTATTCTCAAGATAACCAAATCATATATAAAGTCAAGTTGTTCTTTATGGAAAAATTATAGTTAATAAACACAGAAAGACTGATAGCATTAGAAAATCACCATTTTGCAACCTTTGATGACAAAATGGCCCTAAGCAGCAATTTTATTGAATATGAAAACAATTGCCTAGAGTTTGTTGAGAAACTTTGCAATGGATAAATCAACTGACTCCACTTGAACCCAATAATCTCAAAAAGTAGATCAACCAGATATTATGAACTTGATGATGAGATGTAATAGGAAGTACCTCTGAAGGATTCTTGCCTAAACATTCAAAATGAGATTTTTAAAAAATACCATTGAGGAAGTAGATGATCAAGTCAACAAGACAAATGATTTGGTTTTTCTAATAACACAAAGTGTTTACAAAAGAAAACAAGGAAACTTACAAAATTTTTAAAAAGTGACTTTTAACAGCTGAGTGCAAATGTGAACCCAGTTTGAATCCTGATTCAAACAAACCAACTATAAAAATACATTTTGAAGCAATTAGAGGACACTAAATACAGACCTGGCATTCGATGCTTTTGTTAATTTTGTTAGGCAGTAATGTCATGGTAGGGAGGCTTTAAGTGGGGAGCAAGATGGCTAGAATGTTCTAGAAAAAAACCCAGCAAATGTACAGATCTTGAAGCAGAGGGAGCATGGTACTATTAAGGAATGGAGAGATGATCTGAATGGTTGACTAATGCTTATGTGTTATTATTTCAGCCTAGAAGTGGATCACATGGATACTATAGAATCTCCAACTATAAGCCTTTGAAACTTCTAGGTAATTATTCTGGAATTAAGAGCTACAGGTGAGTGTTTTACCTCCACATATTGTAGGAAACCTGTGGTTGCATCATATATAATCCCAGCACTCCCGCCATTCCCTATAGACTCTCTGAGGAATCTGGCTTTAACTGCCACCCTGTGCTGAATGTTCTGAAATCTCTCTCTCCAGCACAAATATCTGTCTTGAACTCCAAGCCCGTGTTCCTAAAATGGTGAATAAGCCTGGAGGTCCCTTGGCACTACATACTCAATTGATTTGAAACAAAATCATCACTGTTCTGTCAAATCATACCTCTCCTCATCTAGTCTCATACAGTTCTCATTTCTTTGAATGGCATATCATTACAGTTGTTTAAGTCAAGAACCCAGGAGAGTCTTAAATTCTTCCTTCTCCCTCATAGTCCACATTCATTCAGTATATCTGCTTTTACTTTGGTTTATTCTGCTCACTAAATTTATCTCGAAATATGCACCCTCCTCACCATGCCCCAAAGGTCTTCAATGTGCGTGTGTGTGTGCACGCGCGTACGTGTCTGTAGATTGTTAAAATAACTCCTACTGGTGTCCTTCCTTTAGTTCCTGCAACAAGTACAGAACGATGTTTTTCCGAAATGCATCTCTCTTTATGTCAATCCTCTGAATTAAACCTTTCAGTGGCTTCACGTATAAACTACAGTAAACAATGAGAATTCCTAAGGACATCAGACAAAGCCCTTCATGATGAAGACCTTACTGTCTTTACCCTCTCTGTTATACCCTCCTCCATACGCACCCTGCTATTTAAAAATATTCATTTCCTGCTACAGGTCTGTAAGTGTTTCATGAATTTTTGTTGTTCTCTTTGGCAATCTGGTGAATGCCTACTCCTTTTTAAAGGACAGCAGAGTGTCGACGCAAATAATCCATAGCCAATGTATAAATCAAAATTGGGATGAGTTTATTATGAACCAAATTTTGAGGACCATATAGCCTGAGGCCTTACTTCCCCAAGGAAGGAAGGGCATCAAAGAAGTGGGGTGTGCAGAATGGTTATATACCATCAAAGAGCATATATCACATATGAACGCAATGTCCTTTTTACAATAGTCACAAGATTGCCCTGTTGGCACGGACTTCAATGGACACCACGGGTGGCAAGTCTGCTGTCTTGAGCTGGGTGGTCACAGGATGAGCACAACAATCAAATCCTCGGCTAGGGAGAAATATTTATCCTTAAGGTAATGCCAATGTGGGGGAAGTTGCATCCTTATCTGAAGGGCATTTGTTCTTGTCTCTGGGACATGGTAAATGCTCAAAGCAGATATACAATGCATGTTCAAAGCCCAGTCAGGCCCTTTTGGAAAAACAAGGTCAGGCCATATTAGTTTTACACCAAATGGCTTCCTCATAGACTCCAATATATCCCATCACTTGGTATTTTATTTATCAAGAGCTATACACAAAAATTAACTCAAAAGGAACTAAAGATTTGAACATAACACCATAAAACTCATAGAAGAAAAGATAGTAGGTAAGCTCTTGACAATGATTTTTTGGATTTGACACCAAAAGCAAAGGCAACAAAAGGAAAAATATACAAACGGGACTAACTAGCAAGCTTCTGCACAGCAAAGGAAAGCATAAACAAAATGAAAAGACAACCTACTGAATGGGAGAAAATATTTACAAATCATATGCCTGTAAGGGGTTAAAATACAAAATGTACAAAGAACTCGTACAAGTCAACAGCAAAAAACAAAAAAAAAAAAAAAAAAAAAGAGGAAAAAACAATCTGATTAAGAAATGGGCAGAAGATCTGAAGAGATATTTTTTCAAAGAAGACATACAGACAACTAACAGGTACATAAAAGGTGCTCAACATCACTAATCATCAGGGAAATGCAAATCAAAACCACAATGAGCTGTCACCTCACATCTGTTAGCATGGCTATTATCAAGAAGATGAGAAATAACAAGTGTTGGCAATGATGTGGAGAAAAGGGAACATTTGTGCACTGTTGCTGGGCATGTAAATTGGTGCAACCACTATGGTATGAATTTTTCCTCAAAAAATTAAAAATAGAACTACCATAAGATCCAGCAATTCCACTTCTGATTATTTATCCCAAGAAAACAAAAACGCTAACTCAAAAAGATATATGCACCCCCATGTTTGCTGCAGCATTATTTACAATAGCACAAACGTGGAAGCAACCTAAATGTCCACTGATGGATGAATGCATAAGGAAAATGTGTTATATATATACACAATGGAATATTATTCAGCCATACAAAGGAAATATTGCCATTGGCAACAACAAGGATGGACCTTGAGGGCATTTTGCTAAGTTAAATAAGTCAGACGGAGAAAAACAAATACCATATGATCTCACCTATATGTGGAATCTTAAGAAGCAAACAAATAAAAACTTGAACTCATAGATACAGAGAACAGATTGGTGGTTGCCAGAGTTGGGGTCAGGGTGGGGTAAAATGGGTGAAGGTGGTCAAAAGGTACACGCTTCCAGTTATAAAATAAATAAGTCCAGAGGATATAATGTACAGCATGGGAACTATCATTAATAATACTGTATCATATATTTGAAAGTTGCTAAGAGAGTAAATCTTAAAAGTTCTCATCACTAGGAAAAAAAATTTGTATCTATGTATGGTGACAACTATTAACTAGAATTATTGTGGTGATCATTTCACAATATATACAAAGATCAAATCATTATGTTCTACACCTGAAACTAATATAATGTTATATGTCAATTATACCTCAATAAAATTAATAAAGGATGAGGGACTATCTACTTGGACAGGCAAACATCTGAAATACATTGGACCAAGAGAAATATTCAAAATAGTAACAACCCCTGCTGTCTAGATTCTTTGTATTTCCCTGACTATTAATAGTTTAAGTCTTGCAGGGGCTTCTGTTTCCGTTAATGGCTAAGTGAAGCAGCCACTGGTGGCCACTGGTGGACAGTCACGGCCTCCTGGGCCATATGATTCACAGGCATTTGCCTACTTCCAGGAGCAAACCTCCCTCACTGAGATAGGGGTCCTCTCTACCGAGGCAGGGGCGGAAACACAGGGCCCAGGGCTGGCATGCTGGGGCCTCCACAGGTGCCCCTGGAGCTCCCTATGGCCTAGGGGAGGTAGTGAGGAAGTGAGCAAGCAAATGAACATGAACATTCTGAGCTGTTCTCTGTGGGGTTAGCTGAAACTCAGATTTACTATGGATGCCACATGACCATGACTGATGCTCCATAAACAGAATAGACTCAGGTGCTCCAGGAGAAATAAGCAAGGTGTGGAGAAAGAGGCCAGTGACTCCTCTTGGGCTTTCTTGGTATCCCCTACCAGTGGGTTGGCAGGAATTCCTTCCTCGGAAGGTTGAGGTAGGAAAGTAGAAAGAGGAGACGGCTTCCTGCAACTCACTGGCATCAAAAATGAAATGGGTCACAGAGCTCTTGGAAGTCACTGCCCTGTCTCGCATTAGTCTTTTAGTTTCTGGATCATGGGGAGATCTGGGGGTAAAGGATGTTAATAAACGACTTTGGAAACATTTTAGTATTTTCACAACTGGCACAGCAGTACTGTGCTTAGCGATTTCAAGGTCCCTGACCTTTGACGTGCACTCTGGAATTGCAAGCTATGTTCCCTCTTTTGCTTCTGGGTATCTTGCGGTAAGGGCACTGGTGTAGGCCTCCTGTCCCCATGAAACAACCTTCCATCAGCTCTATCCAGCGAGGCAGCCCTGTGCTCCTTTCAGATGGCTGAGTAAGTAGACTGAAGCTCTGCATTGCAAACAGAGATTTCCCCACAGGCAGGACTCAAGGACAACCTTGAGGTGGGAGTAGGAGGCCTGGTTAGCCCTCAGGTCTAAGCTAAGTTCTCTTTCAATTTATCAGAAGCCCTATATTTTTCAATAATTGTGAACCTGCTCCGGGCATTAATGAAGCAACAGCTATGACCGTTTGTCTACAATCTATGAATTCTTTAGGACCCAGGAGAAAGGGGCATCCTCATCCCCAACTCACAACAATACCCACCTTCATATGTTCCCTTAATTTATAAATGACAGCTTCCAAATTCATGTTAGGGTATGTGAACCCATCTAAATAAAGTAGTATTTCCAAGAATTGGATGAGCCTCTTTTGTGGGGAATGCATTTAGACACAAACAGAACGAATGAGTGATGTGTGCACTGCATCTCTGTTCTTAGGTATTTTGTCATTGCATTGGCCAAAATCTTCTTGCCACAAGGTCAGAAGTCAATTGATCTAAATGCCAGCTTACTAATGAATCCTGCTCCTGACATTCTGTGCAAACTTGAGCAACATGCCAAGCCTCACTGGGTCTTGTTTACTTCTACATACAATGAAGGGTTCAAACTAGAATCTATCTGAGTAAGGCTGTGGACTCCCTGGAGGGCCCTTCAGACTCCCAGGCACTAGAAAAAAAAAATCCAAAGGCAAATTCACTCCCTGGTTTGGTATTTGTCCACTGAGGTCAAAGATGCTTCTACAAGAACAATGAGGCAATATTAATCTAGATAGTTAGAAATAAGCCAAGACAGGTGCGCCAAAGCCTAGAGTCCTGAGAATTTCTGGGGAGGAGAAAGGAAGAAGGCTTCGTGAAAGCTGATCTGAAGTCTAAGGAAGAATCTTCCTAGGCCGCTGTCAAAGGGCATGACATGAAAGAAACAGAGTAGCTTCTCAGAGTGATTGGAACGGTCCAGGAGAGTTGCAGAGGTTTGGCAGGGCATCCGCAGTTTGAGTCTCCCTAATAAAGCTGATTCCTAGTATTACTGAGTGATGCTGAATTACAAGGAAATGACTGAATAACAGCAACAAAAATAAATCTTCTTTTGATTGTCTAAGTAGGGGTGTAGGAAAAGGACCACGGGAAAGGAATATTACTGTGTCTTCCAAACTGAGATAAACAGAATTCTAGTGTCCTGCGAAGTGTTACATACATTAATCAGAAAAAAGGAATCAAATACCTTTGGGAAGTTCTGGCAAAACAAAATAATGAATTTCTTCACTAAAGGACTACACAGACTCTTTAATGTGCTAATATGCATGATAATTCTCCAAGAGTATGTGGTGTTTCCCAAATTCATTTAACTTCAGAATTATTTTCCTTTTCAGAACACTTATTAGCATCTCATTGGACATTTGTGGTCTATGCCATTCAATTTGGGAAACATTAGGGTAGATCCATTTACATTTCAATGGGTGCCAAGAAATAAGCCCCATGAGAGTGACTCAACTCCATCTGTTTGGCAATAAAACCCCTCTAAAGCAGACTCCTGAAGGAGCAGAGATGAAGCAGAGAAAGGCCAGTGGGTGGACTTAGGCAGTGCCTCAGCAATAAAAACTCCAAACTGACATATATTGTTCCCAAATCGTTGTAACTAACAGACAATTTTAGGGATATTTACATTGGATTCTCAGATATCTCTTGATCTACAAGGAGCCAAGAAGCCCTGTAAGAAAGAACCTGCATTTGTTTGGCAGACTGGGATGGGAATGGGAAGCGAATAAGGCAGGAAAGCACAAGGGGAACACTAGGATGTGTAATAAGCAACCTGAAAGAGTGGGCTGCACTGCCAGAGAAAGCTCTCCCTCCAGGTGATGTGAGGCTCTGGGCTACTCCCTTCCTCTTCCTTCTGGAACTCCCCTTAGCTCTCAAAAGGAAAGAACTGTGAAATAAGTGGGAGGAAGGAGAAGCAAACCAAATTTTGTGTATCAAGGGACCCAAAGAGCTTTGACAGATCCCTTACTTAAAGATTATGTTCTTATAGTCCAGAGATGGAAGAAACATCAGCAATCGGGAGGCTGAAACCATGGAAATTGGCAGGAGAGCCCCCTCTGATGAATGGTGCGGACGTCAGGTGTCTGCTGGACAGAAGCTCACAGAGAATTGTTCAAGAACTGAGTTAGAGTATGGTTAGTGGTCCCAGCCAATACACAGAGATGAGGAATGTCAGAGGAGGACAGCAAGAGTTGAGATGCCATAGAGCCACAGGTAGGGACTCCCAATGAATTTGAGGCACGCACCCTGATCATGACTTCGACACCCATTTGAAGAGATGGGTCCTTGACAAAGATGCCCAAAATGCTGAGCTAAGGAGATCTGCAGAAGCGCCCTGAGGATATTTAGAAAGGACCTAGTTTCAGGCAGGAGCAAATAGAGACTGAGACATTTGGAGATTGGTGAACTGTCATATGTATAGCTGCTGCCATATGTGTAATTCTCAGAGAGGGGGGTGTTCAGATTACAGTCCCCTGTAATAAAATAGAAAAATGAATCATTAGAAAAGTGTCATTTACAAGAGCTATAAAAATTTTAAGGTAACCTGAAGTATTTCTTAATGCAAGTCTTATGTTTAAAGGAAATTTTAATACTCAATTGAAATTCATTTAAAAATACCTAATTAAATAGAGAGACATACCATATTATTGAGTATAAAGCCTATCATAAAAAATGCAGTTCTCCTCAACTTGATCCATTACTCCAATAAAAATTTCAGTAGAGGATTTTGTGTAATTTAATAAGCCGAACAAATGGTTGAAGTTAGCAAGACATTCCTGAAAAGGAGTGGAAAATGTGAAACAAAGAGGGCTTGCCAATATGGTGACTGTGAAAAGCTATCTTCTTGTGATTTTAATTTGCATTTCTCTTACTACTGAAAAGGTGGAACAAATGTCCATATTTTTACTCTTTATTTGTTTTTCTCTTGTGAGATGCCTACAAGTTATTTGCACTTTTCTCAATTGGGTGATTTGCTTTTTCTTTCTGATCCATAGAAATCCCTTTTAATATTCTGGGTATTAATTTTCCTTCGGTTATAGTTAGGTAAACATTTTCTGCTAGCTTGTGGCTTGCTCTCTGACTCTCTTCGTGGTATCTTTTGATGCAAAGGTATCTGGTGTTATAGTGGAATTTATCTTTTCTTTTATGGTTGGTGCTTTCTGTGCCTTGTTTCAAAATGTAGTTTCTTAGCAAATGAGCATCAAGATATTCTCCTATGTTGTATTTTGCATTTTGAAAATTTTGTCTTTTAAATTTTAAGTTTTTGATACATATGGAATTGATTTTTGCTTATGGTGTAAGGTAAGAATATAATTTCATTTTTCCTATATAGATATAATTTTTCCAGCATTATTTATTGACTATCTCCCCTGTCTGTACTGAAGTGCAATAGTACCTCTAACATGCAGCAAATTTCCACATATGTGTGGATTTGTTTCTCAACTGGTTCTGATCTGTTTCTGCTGTATGTCTCTATCTCTGCATAAATATCATAAGGTATTAATTTGCAAATTTTTTTTGCAGCTACTAGAAAACTTAAAATTACATATGTGATTGGCACTGTATGTCTATTTTACGATGCTGTGTAGACAGTCATAGTAACCACTTCTTCCTTTCCAAACCTTATACCATCGATTCCTTCTCCTTGTTTATTGTGCGGACGGGGAGCTCAAAGACCGTGTTGACTAGAAGTAGAATTGGCAGATACTCAGTTTTGTCCCTGATTATGTGGAAATGTGTTTAACATTTCACCATTAAATAAGACGTAGCTGCAAGATAGTTTTACGTACCATTTATCAGGGATAAAATTTCTCTTCTGTTCCTAAATTACTAGGAGCTTTTCGGGTTTTGTTTTGTTTTAAATCATTAATGGACATTGAAATATATCTAATGCTTTTTCTGCATTAACATGGTATATTTTAATTTCTTCTCTAATGTTGAATCAACCTATTCTTCCTGAAATGCTCTCAATTTGGTCAAAGTGCATTATCTTTTTAATACATTATTAGATTTTATTTGCTAAAATATTTTGAAGATTTTAGTATTCATGCTCATAAGTGAGTGAGGCTAGCCTGAAATTTTAAATGATGTTGTTCCCTGGATGGTACACACGCATGCACACACACACGTGACATTCTCATTGTTTTACAAAATCATTATTTGTTTGTACTTCCTCCCATGTTTACCTTTTTCTTTTCTTTTTTTGCTCAAAATTCTTTATTATATCTCAGACCTTCCTTCTGCGGTCATTTTCCTTTTCTGAAAGCAATCCTTTAGGATTCTATCAGTGAACAACTAGTATAAAAAGTTTTTAGGGGCTGGCCTGGTGGCATAGTTGTTGAGTTCGTGTGCTCACTTTGGCAGTCTGGGGTTCAGAGGTTCAGATCTGGGTGCAGACAGAGGCACCGCTCGTTGAGCCATGCTGTGGCGGTGTCCCGTGTGGGGTGGGGAAAGATGGGCACAGATGTTGGCTCAGGGCCAGACTTCCTCAACAAAAAAGAGGAGGATTAGCAACAGATGTTAGCTCAGGGCTAGTCTTCCTCACAAATATATATATATTTTGTTTGAGAGTATCTTTTGTTTAAAAGATGGATTTACTAAATTTAGAATTCTAAGTTGAGATCTATTTACTGTTATCTTTTTGTCTTCTATTATTACTGCTGCTCCGTCAGCTGTCAGTCTTAAGGCCAATTTTTGGCAGGTGGTTTATATGTTTCTCTGACAACTTTTACGATCTTCTTTTTGTCTTTGGTGCTCAGCTGTTTGATTATGATATATTTAGGTGCACATCTTGTTGAATTTTTATCTTTCACTGTTTTAAAAAATGATCAGCCTGTTTCTCATTCTTTTGCTCAGCCTATTATCTATTTTTTTCTTTCTAGATCTTCAATAAGACATGTTTGATCTTATTATTCTATCATCTATATCACTAACATTTTCTTTTTTGTTTCTTCTTTCTTTCTCACATTAGGCTTTTTCTGATTCATTTCTTCAGTTTAGCATGCTAAGTCTTTCTTCTGCTTTATCTAATATACTATTTAATCCACCCATTGAATTTCTAATTTAAAGTAGTGTATGCATGTATTATTTATTTTGAAAAGTTATATGTAGTTCTTTATCAAATACACCTGGTTACTTATAACAGTCTTTTATTGCTTATCCTGTTTTTTTGTTTTTTCTTTATTCCTTATAAATATTTAAATACTTATGATATATTATCTAATTCCAGTATCTGCAGCAAGTTTTGTTCCAGGCTTTGTTGTATCTGTTTACTCCCAGCTCAGATCTGTTTTTAATAATTGTCTTTTTTTTTTAAATTTTATCAAGTATGTGTAGATGCTATGAACCAGTATGTTTTCTTTGCCATATTACCAGAAATAAAAGTCTTCTCAATTACTTTTAAATAAATTTTATTTTAATACAGTACTGACTTCATAACAGAAGCATTGTAAAATACTTAAGAGTATAATCTAATCTATAGAGATATATTTTACACACTTTCTTCAATGTTTTTTCTTAAAATATTTACATATTTGATCTTAAAGTGCTGTTAAGTGACATAAGGAAATCCCGATGAGGCAATGATAAATGAAAATAACAATGCTGCTTCTCCATACTCATGAAGCTACATGTACCAAATGCCCCATGTAAATTTAGAAAATAATCTCTTTTACTTTTTGCTCACTTATTTATTTAAACCCTTTCTTTTTGGATTCAGGCATGATTCCAGTGAGCCTGGGTCTATTACTAGTGACACTAATTGAATAAATCTGGGATACACTTGGGACTCTGTCTTTAAAGAAAAAAGCTCTCAGGATTCCAGTGTGGAGTGAAGTTTGGAAAATCCTGGAAGCACAGATTAGATTTCTTATGTAGAGATCTTGTGATTACATTCAGAGATTACAGTGCTTTAATAAAATTTGAAATACATATCTGAGCTAGTAGAAAAGCAAATCTGAACTTCATTTAGCAAAATTTTAAAGTACTAGGAAAATTGATTTTAATTCTAGTTGTACATTAATTAGTCAAGTCTTATATCCTGCCTTTGGTCAAACTGTCTGTAAAGAAAAATTTGGGTATATTTGCATTTCAGAAAATAAAATCAGAGATAAGTGACAGTAGAAACACAGCAGAGGCACTCTCAGGAGGAAGGATGGTCTCTTCTTCCAAGAGTCAGATCGGAGGGTACCCTGCTCTACACTGACAAGTCACAGTTCCTTCATTTGAAAAGGGTGTGGCCTTAGTAATAAAAGTTTCCCAGCAAGTGAGCTATTTATTTTCCTCTTTAAAGGAATGTTTCCTGGCCAGAAGCCTTGGCCATTCTTGGAACTTCCATTACAAAATTTAAATATTGCACCAATAACTTTTAAACACCATGAGTTCTGTTAATAATTTTTTTCACCAATTATATAGAAAAAAACGTGTGTATATGTTTTGGATAAAATATGCCCTGTGTTAGTTTTGCTATTTGCAACCAAAAAGAAAGTAAACCAAATGTAAATTAAGTATGATGTTCATTGTGAGTTTTAATCACATAGATCCTTCTATGAATAAGAAAACTTTAGACTTGCAGTTTCTCCATTTAAATTCTTCGTTTTGTGTCAGTTTTAACATATCCCTCCATGCTGACATAACAAATGTTTCTAGTAGCTAATGGGTCATTGTACTCTTATCCATAAAGAACTTCTAAAAAAATTGCAGGGATTGCATACTGTGAGAATACAGGATCCACTGGCTTTTTGAGACAGTAACTATCTGTGTTTCTATAGTCCCCATAAATCCAATGAAACAGAAAAATGTGTTCCATTTTGTTCCACAATATATTTAATTAATTCCCTTTAGAAATATATTCCTTAAAATGGCATCAACCATGGAGATACATGTCACATATCTAGGGGAAAAAATACTTTTTTTCCTGTTGTACAACTTCTGGGTGAAGAAGGAGGAGAGGACATTGAGGGAAAGGGTAGTTTTATTTTTCATTGATTACCCCACTTTAGGTTGGGAATTATTCATGGAAAGTCATTTGATATTAGATGACGGTCTTAACAAAAGAAGAGGAGGGCTTTGCACAGTTTATTTTTACTCCTCCTGAAGTTTTCTTTATGAAATAAAATATTAAAAAGTAACTATTAGAGAAAATATATATCACACATATCTATACTTCAAGATCAATAAGCATAGTGGTTATGTAATAAATCTGTAAGTGAGCATGAAATCGTTTTTCAAAAATCTCCATAAAGTCAAAAGGTTATGGATTGAACTACAACAGCTGCTGTTGAGAGACACACTGGTAACATCACACAAGAACAAGAATAAACATCTTCTGAGTAAGGGCAGGGGGTCATTTTCCAAGGCAGGAAATAATCCCTAGGTCTTCTCTGGTTTAGCAAAGAAGAGATTTCTACATCCCCCACCTGCACCTGCAAAAAGCATTTGTAGACATTTAGGAGAATCACATTTTTAAAGGGCATTACCAGAATCCAGTCACATTAAGAGAGCTGCACTTGTAGCTTTTTAGCATCATGTACACACAACTGGGCTAAAGAATAAGCAAATAAAATGCCTAAAGCAATTGAAATAAAGATTGGGGTGTATAATTTTATAATTTATTTTTAAATAATACATGCTAATTGAAATAGAAAGTAGAATATATAGATCAGTGGAATATGAAAAAATCAAAATCATTTGTTGTGCTACAACTTAGATATAACCACTGTCGATATTTTGATGTGTCTTCTTCCAGCCTTTTACATTCATCTACCAAGATATTTAAATATTTAGATGTATCTGTCTCTCTTATCTATCTATCTATTTATTACAAAATAAGAACGTATTAGAGATCCTGTTTTATAGCCTGCTTTTTTTAACTTAAAATGTGTAACACACAGCCACTGATTTCTTGGAAATAAATACATAACTTTTCCATCATTTTAAACTGTTATATATTGTTCCATTTTATGGCCTTTCTATATATCTAGATAGATAGATAGATTGATATACATATAGATAGATATATTATATAGATAGATATATTAGAAATATATTATACAGATAATTTTTTTATGTTTAATAGTAATTTGTATTTTTCATAGAGATAGATTTAGGGTGTGGAGAGTTCAGATGCAGATGTGTTTAAGGTCAGGCAGTAGACTAGTGCAAGATATATTGTTTTAAGGAAAAAAAGTAAATTATTTGGTGTTGAATAATGTTATGTTACATTAAAAAGTCATCTCAGGGTAAATATTTCAATTTATGTAGCAAGGCTTTTACATTGAAGTTAAAACAGTAAAGAGCCAGAAGAGGAAAGCCTTTTGGTTTTTTAAACTATTTTTTTTCTTTGTAGAATTTGAAATTTTATATGTGGAGATATCTATATAATATATCTTTATCTATTGTCTAAAATCCATAAATAGCTAAATTAAAGCCTCCAGATCAATAAAACAGTAATTAGTAAGAGTTTATTGTGCACATAAGAACAGTTAGCAACTGGGAGATGTCAAATCCAAACTGATGGAGAGCTCATGGGCATGATGTTGCAGGATGGCTTGTAAGGTAAAAAGAAGGAAGTTGTTTAACCTTTTATTACAGGGAGGTTTCCAGATAGCAGGGGATTGGTTAAAAGTGATTGTATGATACCATTTTAGGAAGACGACAAGTTTCTTTTATGGTTATCAGAGGCATTTACAAGAAATAACCTAAGTTAAGTTTCATTTATGTTCATGAAATAAGCCAGATTTAGTTTTGCTTACATACTTAAATGGTTTCGTCTGCTCAGGGGATTTTCAAGTCTCATTTTCCTTTTATTTTATTTTAACACTATTGATCTATCATCTATCTATCTATATGCCCATCTATCTATCATCTATTCTATCTATCTATCATCTATCTATGCTCTAACCCTTTGGGGACGCTTAGCTTGTTTCTATATTTCCACCTGAGTCTTGTCATGGATTGCTTCAGCTTCCTCACAGCATGGTTGCTGGATTCCCAGCGCAATCACCCTGAGGGAGTAAGGTGCGCGGCAGTTTGTGACCTGGTCCGAAAAGTCAGCTAGTGTTGGTTCTGAAGTCCTCTACTGTTCAAGGCATTCACAGAGTCCAACCTATTTTCAAGGGGGAGGAAATGGATCTCACCTCTTGTCAGGGAAGTGCAAGATTCCAGAAACACATGCAGAATATTTTGCAAAGATCTTTAGAAAATACAATCTACCATACACATCTTCTCCTTGAATAGAGACTTGGTGAAAGGCTGTCTTTTCATCAATGAAAGACAGAGAATACCTTCATAGTTTTTCATAGTTTCTCCAACGCATGAATGAGGCCAGAAATGAGATGTTAATTATTTTCTAAATGTATTTTTAATTTCTTCTTTTTGTTTAGAGAAGTGATTTCATTATGAAAGAATTAAATCATTACTTGAAATTTAGAAACAAAATTAAAAGGTAATCTGGATTTTCTTTTGTAGCTATTAGCTTTGTATAAATTTTTAGAGATCTGAAAGCATGGGGCACTGTCTTTAAATAATCTGCTCAGTGTCTAGTTTAGTGGTGTACACTGATAGATAGCAAATGCACCCCTTTAAGAGTCTGAATCTGTTCTATTACACTATCAGGTGTTCTGTTATAATATATGCACAACAATGATATGAACTATGCGTGTATTTCTGCAACCCATAGGTTAATTACCTTCATGAAACATAACACTGAATGTTTAATCAATGAGAGCGTTTTAAGTGAGCTTTCTATGCTTTGACTCCTGAGACAAACGATTAGGATATGAGTGCAAGAATTTCTGGCCAATGATAAAGCATGTTTTTTATACTGATGAAGAGCTTAAGTACTTATATGATGTCCCAGCTTCAATAAGCACCAGGCCTCTGGAATAACTTCCTACTCCTGACCCGTCAAATAAGCCATTGTTAGTTGAAGCACCTGCTACTCTCCTGACAGATATTGAATAGTGAGGCTTTTCAAAAGCATCTATATAGATACCTTGGTTGTATCTGTCAGCTTCTAAATAGATTGTCTGTAAATAAAGACATGATATTTTTCAATAGCTCTCGCCTTGTGCCCCTCCCAATTGAGTTGCTAAAGAAATACTACTTGTCTGAAGTGAATTTCTTTCTTTGCAATGAACAAATTATACTCCCTCTTCTGAAATAGCTAACATTCTGACCCTATACTGTTAGTCCACACTCTCCGCAGTCTACTTAGTATCTTTGTCAAGAGAGAGGAGGAAGCCTTTTTTCTTAAACTACTGCTAATGCTGATAATGGACTGCCCCTGCAATTTATTTCTATGAAAAAGAGAGAGATAATTATTGAGTGTTGCTTTACTTCTTATAGAATTCTTTCCTTGTTATAATCTTTATATGTCTAATGAGAACTGCTGTTCTATGACTATTATATATTTCCTATTGAAATCTGGTACCTGTGGGTTTCCTTTCTTCATTTCATTTCTCTTCGTTTTAAGGGTGTTGGTTAGGTAATTTTGAACTGAATCAAAGAAGCTGATTATTTTCCTAATGAAATGCTTTATGGTCTATGTGACTTTTTAACCTTTGTTTCATTTTTTTTCTTTATTTGTTTTTTAGCATTCTGATGTTTTTCTCCTTAGGGTAATAACCAAATGACATCCGTCCTATAGAATAGGCAGCTTTCTAAACACACATGGGAAACATTCTAGTATCTGATGGACTCTTGTTTTCCTGAAAATACTGATTCAGTTCTAATTTCGAAAATACTATCTATACAATCCTGGCATTGGAAGGCAATATAATGAGATATGTTGAAAACATGGAGAATTCCATTATAATGGCAATGTCACTCAGGAATATTGGAGAGACTGCAGTCAGTAAATATGTGGTAATAAATGTAATGAATATGAAAGTGTCTTATAAACTGTCGGGCGCTATACTAATATCAGCTTGTGTAATAATAAAATTTTTGATAATTTCAGTTAAGAAGCTCAATCTCAAAGGAGACTTTTACCACAAGGGGATATATGCACATAAAATGAAAAGAGTTCTAAAGGAACACATTTTATTTTCTCATTATTTTTCCATGAAAAACAAGCAACTATTTGCCCATAATTAGTGCTTTGAACAAGTGGGACATGATAAGTACAGTCACAAAGCAATTTTTAAATTCCTCTCACCTTTCTGAGAGAGTAATCTCAGGTAGGTTCATTTGCATTTCTGGTCACTCCTAGATAGCAAATAGTTCTCCACATTGAAGTCACAAAGACTGTATTATTTCTCTAATTAAACTACAACAATGAAAACTCTAAATTTCATTACTCAGCAAAGCTTCTTTCTTGCCCTTGTCAGGCTTGCTCCAGGCTGGAGCCCCGCAGGGGTGAGGACGGGGAACACCAGCTTCTTTCCTCTTCCCGACCTTGGCCGCCTGTACTTCTGCCTGCTAGGCAGCCATTGGCTCTTCCAGGATTGAGGTGGAAAGGAGAGGTACAGTACAAAAAATTATTCCCTGACTGTCATATTGTGAAACATTGTAAGTGAATATTCGAAACTGACTCCTTCTTAGAAATGTCCTACCAGAAATATGTAACTGTACTTCCTGTGGTATGAACGCTGTGTCTCCTCTGGCTCATCCTCCCTTGGGTCCCTTCATATCTGTTGTTCTCTTCTTAGGGTCTACAAGCAGTATGGAGGCAAGTTGGACCTGTGGACCCGCCATTGGTCACTGCCAATTCTGCCATCTTTACTCTGCAGGTACCAGGCAGCTAGGTGGTCAGTGTCTTTGGAGTTTTCCCAAGCATGACTCAGATATCATTTCACTGTGTCCACAAACTCCAGGAAATACATATTGACCCTGATTGTCCCTCTTCAAACTCCCCTTGCCTGGCTTGAGGTGAGGAAGGAAAGGAGAAATCACTGCCTCCCCCTTCATCATAAGAAGTGGAGGAATCATGCCATGCCACTCAAGTAACTTTCAGAAGAAATTCTTTTACCAGATTATACAGAAGACATAGTCTCTTTAATGAGTTAGTAACATAAAAAAGTGACAGAGCTATTGACACAGATTTGACACATAGATGAAATGTGGGCTCTGGTTTAACAGTGTTTGGACAAACCAAATATAAAGGATATTTTTGAGATAATTGAAGATATTTGAACATGGGTGGGCTTTCAATGAGAGGAAAACTTGTTGAAATGGGAAGTTGGAGGGTGACTGAAAAGAGGTACAAAATACAATATGCAGTATGATCTCATGTAAGTTAAAATTTCATACACAAGGGGGAGAAGATACATGTATATAATACATATTAAGATATTAACAGTGGCAATCTCTGCATAGTGGAAATATATTTTATTTTGCCATTTTTGCTTGTCTTTATTTTCTAATTTTCATCAGTGTTTATGAACAGTTTCTGTAATACAACAATTTAGGAAAGAAGAAAGAAACTCTGTGTAGGAAGAGTCCTCTCCTGGTTTCCTGAACTTTGTACATACACATTTTGGGTAAGTTAGAGTCAAAAACTGAGAAAAAAGGAAAGACTGACTGGGCCTCCTCTTTGCCAAGGCCTCCATAAATGAACTAGCTCCTCATGTTGGATCGTGTCAGACTGGAGTCTTATCCAATGCCCATTTCTTTGTTCTCTTTTTTTGCCAAAACTAAGGCAAACAGATTACCATTTTATATTCCATATACCATTTATTCACTTGACAACAAAACAACCTGGTGCTTTAGGTTCAGACCACTCAGAGCACTCCTTTGGAACTCATAGACAAGCCCAGATAGGTCGAATTTCTGCTCTATCTGGTCTATTCCTAAAGCACCATTGCCTAGGCATAGCTGGAGAATATAACCATCCAGTGATTTCCAGTGGACAAGGATGGCAGTGTCAACTGACAACACAAAACTGATAAGTACCCTCCATTGAAAAAAAAAAAAAACCAGAAATAGGAAAAGAAGACAAATAAAGCCTATGATGTCTTTCCGTTACAGCAAAGTTAAAATACATATTTTTTACTCTGCCCTACAAAGTTTTGCCTTCCCTCTGTCCGCCATGACCTTCTCCCATTGACCTTCAATGGCTGAATCTTTCACGTAATTCCTGTTTCAGCTCAAATGCCATGTCTTCAAAGAGAATTGTATGACAACTCTATTTATTGTTTACCCTCCATTCCCGCTCTGACATACTATTCTCTATTCTTTTCATATCACGTCAGTATCTAGAATTACATTATCAGTAATTTGTTAACTGTTTGATTGCTTGTTACTGCTTTTATTGTTTTTGTCCCCTGAAGGGACATGTGTGCTTTCTGCTGCTTTATGATGAATTCCTCATAGGTATGCAGTATTTGCACATACTAGTTGCTTGATAGATATTTGTCAAAGGAACGAAACAATGCTATTGATACATAGGTTCAAATAAATATACCGATTGTAGCAATAACCATAAGTCAGTATTGAGTTTAGCCAAGAGCTGAAGCAAAGGGTGATTTGTTAAGAAACACAACTGCCAGCAAGTATTTGAGAATATATCCAAATTTGAAAACGAAAAATAAAAAATTAAACAATAAAATGCCCACTTTTCTCTCTAGTGTGTTTAGAAAGCTTAAAAATTTGACAAACTGGTATTGTCAAGGGTTTAATGGAAATGAGTATGCTCATGATATAGTGAAGGCAGTGTAAATTGGTATTATCTCTCTGGTCGGAAAATTAAAAAATTGTACCAAGATGTAAAATGTCCAGCAATTACAATTCTGGGGCATCTTATGGGGAAAATATGACAAATGGGAATTGACATAGACAGAATCATATCCACGACTACTTTCTAAAGGTGAGAAATTTACTTAATTTACACCATCAATAGGGGATTGGTTTAAGGGAAGCACAGTGAGGATATAAAAATGGAATATTATGCAGCCATTGAAATGCTGATTCAGAAGAATTAACAATGGTTATTTCTGGTGGTGGGATTTGAAATGATTTTTTACTTTCTTCTCTGTACATTCTCAAACGATTTAATATTTTATATTTAACATTCCTGTTTTTAAAACTAATAAAAACTTTAACAAAAAAATCACACTTTTGCACCTTTCAAAGACTATAGTGTATTGTACAAAGTATAGTATTTTAACAGTCCAATATAGTGCTCAATTATGTACAAAATAATGAAGAACCTCACTTCACTATTTCCTCAAATGTGGATGTAGCTTTAACCCTGAATTAATTGAATTTTAGAATTTAATCTGTGTATATTCCATAAGGCTAATATGAATTTTATGTCTGCTATTCAGAGTTGTAGTTTCTTTTATTATGCTTTTGGCAGTCTAAGCAATAATTATAGACATCTCTTGTAGAAACCTCTGAACTCCTGCCTGGATTTATAACACTATTCATGTTGATCTGGAATCCTTTTGAATAGCTTTGTACCATGATTAACTGGAATAAAAGATGAGTCATTGCATAACACACACTGCAAGAATGAGACTGTATCTTTTCAGGAACAAGTAGTCTCTATTGCATTATGATGTGGGGATAGCTACTTAACCTCTAGCCTCATATTTGATTTCAAAACAAGAATATTTAACTTAAGTCAGAAAGCTAGGAATTCTTTGCTCATAGATTTTTTTCTTCTATTCATTGATATAGCTGAATGAACATCAACATAGGAAATGTTGACCCTCTAAATCCACGTTCAACAGTAGGGTTATAACCACCAAAACTTCGAATTTAAAAAACTATAAATAAAAGGTACTCCGTGTGAGTCATTGAGAAAATTTATTTTTTAGTTTCCTTTCCTGGAAGAAATTTTTAGCATTTTTTGTACAATTCCCAAAAGCACTATGTAGATATCTTGTCTTATTGTAATATGCCATGGTAGCTATCCATACAAAGTTTGCAATTTTAATATAGTCCTCTCTTTAAGTATTAGATGGTTTTATTGACACAGCTAGAGCCTTGCTTCCTAGAAAGTGTCAATGGGTCAGTCACTGTATATTTTAACAGTGTGTTTTAATACTATTTCGGGGTAACCTAGACTCATAAAAAATCACGTAGTTCTTAACCTCTTTCCACCACATCAAATGGAAAGAAGACATAAAAGCTAAACATTCTAGTAAGAACCAGCCAGAAATATTAGCTATCTTCCATATTCATCCAACTGACCAAAATGGTGTAATTTTAAGGAACTTTCTACTCAGAATGTCCACTGCTGTTTCTTTGATTCTCTCATTGTTTTAACCTTGAATCACTATTTCCTGTGAGCTGTTTTGCTGGCTTAGGTAACATTTCTTGAGGAAAACCTTTACCTGGCCTTGGTGCTTCTTCAACTGTACCATCTAATGTCATTCATCTCTTGGAAATGCCAGAGAGAATAATAAATGCATCTATTCCCTCACTTCTCTCTGTTAGATAGTTAATGTACTCTTAAAGATGAAGTATAATGGTATTTTGTTACTCTATTCTATTGGCTCTCTCTTCAAGATGGCTATCAGTCTGTAACAAGTTTCTTGTAGCTTTCTTCTACTCAAAGGTTCTTTAACACACACACCATGAACTAGTCAAGCTTTCTCTTCTTATTTATCCTCCTTTGCCTCTCTGATTTGCCTTCTTCTTGCTCACCAACCAAAGCCATCCATCTCTCAAGACTGAATCAGTAATTTGTTTTCCAATTCTGCCATAACCATCCCTTTTCCAGTCTCTCAAACTTGAACTATTGTCTGCTCCTCTCTTTTACATTTTTCATTTATTCATCATAAACTGTTGCCAATTATTTCTCCATTGTATCTTTCATGTATTTTATTTATTTCCCATTTCTGTATCCTCTAGCTACTTTTGCTCATTTATAGTCTTGTGGATAGGTCTAGTCATAGAAAGTTGAATATGCCATGGTTTCTTCCATTAAAACCATCACAGTATGTTACATGAATCTCCAAACTGCTACCAGTCTCTTCTCCTTCCTTCATATCTTACAGTCATCCACTAAGATAGTCCTATAACTACAAAAAAGAAAAACCCTCAATTATTACTTAAAGTTTACTGAAAGATAAAATTCAGCTCTCTACTCTAGGGTCTATTGCATTTCATTAACAGACTTCCAAATGTCAGTAGTATTTTTTAACAGAGATTCTATACTTCAACCAAGACCCTCTTTAGCAAAACTCCATTGAAATATCTCATTTCCACCCCTAATAAAGAAACACATTTTTTTAATTTCAAGATTCCTGTCTAGAAAATAGTCTGTCTTCTTAGCTTCCATCCAACATCTTTTACTTTTGTTGAAAACTAATTCAAGACTTGCTTTTGCCTAGACATAGATTTTATTCCCATTAAAAATATTTTTGGGAATTTGTCATGCACAAGATATTGACAAAACCATTACTGTATACAATATAGTTGGGGTAACAATAAATATCCCTATGAAGAATATAACTACACAATTACATCATGTGTTGTTAGTAAGATCTGCTAGAGAGAAGTTCTTCTCAACCTTCTGATATCACAGTACACATAAAAAATAGTATTTATAGGGCACCTCAGTGTAAACAGAAAAGTCTGCACATTGGCAGAAGTGATCTGCCTGGGGGTTCCAGCAATCCATTCTGCATCAGGACATCCAAAGAGTTGAGGAGATCAACATTTTAAGCACACCTGTAATTACTCATGGCACACTTCTGTACCACCTAACACTGTTTGGAAAGCTATACTACAGGAGACCTCAAAACAATCAGTCTCTTTCACCTTGAGTAGTCATGGAAGTAGAATTTGAATTCCTTGAAGTAATTTTTGGTTTTGGATTTTTAAATGGCATAGAAGAAGGAGAAGCCACCTGGTGCATAAGTGTTCAGAGTAAGTAAAAAGCAAAGTATGTTTGCAAAGAAGAGAGCAATTTTCAGGACTGGGGAAGATTCAGTTGCTATTCATTCATACTTGATTATATAAAATGTGTTACTTTGTGCTTTCTTAGAATTTTTAAATTTAACTTTTGGTCTTTAATTTGCGTTTTTTAAAATTGAATAAGGTTAATACTAAATATTAATTTTTTCAATCATTTTACCCTATTTACTCCCTCCTTGGAACCCCACTATTAATGCATTATTGATTGTTTTCTACATGTACTGACTCAAAAGGAGGGCAGATAAAACATTGAACAAAGAAGATAAGGGAAGTGCTGCACATGGTTTTGGTAAATCTACAATAAATAATCAGATACATGAATGAATGAGTCGTGAATGACAAATGAACAATCTTAAAAACAAGGTTTTCACTTGGAGGAGCCAAACTTTGCTCTTATAGAAAGAATTTGTGGGTTTCAAGAAAATGCTTGCAACACTGCACAGAACATTTATATTATAAGCCACAGAGTAAGAGAAAATGTGTCAATCATCTTCTTACCAAGAGGAAAATAAGAGTTTCACCAGGAACAGAAAGAGAAAGATAGAAGAGGGCATGATTAAGGTTTGGGTATTGTCTGGATTCTAGAGAAAGGATCCAGTTCTTCACATTCCTAGGTCCTGACTACAAGGCAGAGTTCAAAGGAGAGTGTTATAAATACACTAATAGAAATCCAGAAAATGGAAAATTGAAATATATTAATGGAAAATCTGAGGACAGAAGGGATTTCATGCACTTGCCAGCATGTATGTGGGGAGACTACAAGTCTTGTAGAGAAGTCTTAGGTCCTACATGGCACTTAAGCCATGAGAGGAGGCTAGACTAACAGTGCTGGTAAATTGAAATAGGTCTTGGATGGAAGTCAGGACAGGACCATGGACAGCAACAGCAGGTTCCTGGTTTTTCCAGGAAGAGTGAGCAAGATCTCAGTGGCTGGCAACCTACAATGCCCATAAAGACAGCTGGGATGAGCTTCACTGTAGAGAAGTTAATCAAGGAAAGAAGATGGCCCATGGACAAGAGCATATGCCCTCGGATGTATGGATGCCATACAAACCCACTGGAAAGTTGTATCATCCCAGTAAGGAGCAAAGAACAGTGGGAAGAGAAGAATCTTGAATTCTTTTTAATTGATTATATGCGCAAAAGAGCCCAATTTTAAAAGTGGAAATGGTTGAGCTACTCTGACATCATATTATAATTTTTCAACTATTGTATGGAATAGGAGCTCATGAACTGCAATGAGTTAATTTATAAACAGAGGCAGCTACTATGCTTTTTTTGCCCTCTTTTTTTTTTTTTTTTCTTTGTGGGGAAGACCAGCCCTGAGCTAACATCTGTTGCCAATCCTCCCCTTTTTGCTGAGGAGGACTGGCCCTGAGCTAACATCGTGCCCATCTTCCTCCACTTTATATGGGACGCCGCCAGGGCATGGCTGACAGGCAGTGCGCGTCCGCGGGCGCCTGGGATCCGAACTCGCGAACCCCGGGCTGCCAAGCGCGGACTAAACCGCTGCGCCACCGGGCGGCCCCCTTTTTGGCCTCCTTTTATTTCAAGTTCAATGTAAAACACACAGTGGGTGGTCAGTAAAATTGTTGATTAACTAGAGAATTAAGACCTTTAAATAATTACCCTGCCTGGTGAATCTTTAAGTTAGAATTTAATATGAATGTCTTCGATGTGCATTGATTTTTCAAAGATCTTCCAACTCCACTGGCTGGAAAGACAGCACTCAGCAATATTGAAGGCCAAAAAACAGAGCTTCAAGTAGTACTCCTTTAAATGCAAATACTTTAATTGCTCTCTCTTCAGTCCACTGGATTCAGAGCTTTATGGGGCACTTTCTCTGTTGCATTGATTTGGCACTAATGATGTGCTTCATTCTTAGAGCTAGATTATTCTACTTTTCTCTAAGAAAACACTGTGATAATCTTAGTTTTTCTGTAATCCTTTTCACTTTCTTATTTTTTTTTGCCTCTATTGTTTGTTCCAGTTTTTTGTTACGAATGTCAGGTGGTAGCTAAAATGAAGAAATACATTTTCTGGCAGCTGTGAACATTATCCTGGATACATACATTTCCCTAAAGAAATTAAACCATCTGGGTATTTTTCCAAATCCATTGAATTTATTGAAAAAAAATAAGATGCATCTTATTGGAGAGAAGAGGAAAGGAAGAAGTCTTTATAATAAATTGCAAATTGATGGTAAGTTTAACAATCTAGAGTAATTTTGCACACTGGGAGAAAAGACTTCTGATTTCTCACGTCTGCCTTTCCAATTTTTCTTTGTTCATCTGTTTGAAGATTGGAACAATCTGTATAATTCTAAAGGAAACGTTTACAAGTAGGAAATGTCATAATCGTTGAAGTCTATGCCAGCCTGGTAGCATTAGATAATTTTGCAAGATTCTGCTGCCTTATCTGGCTAATCCCAGCTTGATAGATAATGGTGTATATGCACGCCAGCTTTGTCAATTGGAATAGCAATAGCAGAATAATAAATAACTATCTTCAAGAAGAAAGATAGAACAGCAGATTGTATAAAAAGTGTAACAGGCAATGCTAATATTTATAAAGCATATGCTCTTAGTATAGCATTGCTTCCATAGGTCATAGGTTAATGGAACACAGTTTTTGATGCTCTGTACACATAGTAAATTGTGTGGAATTTCATCAAAAGCCTTCACTGTGTCCTTTCACCTTATACAAGCTTCAGAAACAGTGAAGACCAGTGCTGGGCAGGGAAAATATAGCTCTTCTCAGCTGGAATATTGTTAGAATTTGGGGAAAATAAATTTTCATTGTGAAGCACTGAGCACTCTTCTGAACCCTCAAGGAATGTTAGCATTCCTGGCATTGAACACTACATGCCAACAGCGCCCCTCAGGCCTGTGGCAACCAGAGAATGCACTGTCACATTTGCAAAACTTTCTCTTGTGCAATGTGGTGGTATGCACCTGATCAAGAACCTCTGGGCCTTGACTGATTGGACTGTCCAGCACCAAGAGCCATTCCTTACAGCACATGCAGCTATAGCCTGGAGCACAGAAACAAGATGACTTTTTTTTTTTTTTTTTTTTCAAAAGCCAGATTGGATGGAGTCTATGAGGATCAAGTTTATCTAGACATGTATGGCAATTTTATTTCTTCAGAAACATAATTTTTTAAGTTAAAGGGAGCGCCTTACCATTTTAAGGCCAGGTTCTAAACCATACACTTCCTGGCCAGGAGCAGCTATATAATTTGCTGGGTCCAGGGCAAGATGAAAATCTGGGACCCCTTGTTCAAAAAGCAGGAGAAAAAAATGCAGTTAAAAATGTTTAACTGCAACAGCTTTTTCTTTAAAAATATTTTATTACTTACAAAATATGATAGACTAATACTGATACATGAATACAAATAGTAAAGAAGTGTTTTGTGTCATAATCTTATATAACACAAAAATACTTTATTAAGGTTATACCTTAATTAATCATAAGATTTTTCTGGCTCGCTTTTCTGCAAATGCATTTATTGGGTCATCAAGATTTATACTTTTGGCAACGTCATGAAAACTCCAGCCAATTGCTACTTTTATCACCATCATTTTACAAGGCCCTTAAAGAAATTGGATATCTGACAGGTAATTGGTATTGATGAAATATGCAGGATAGAACTGTTTTTCATAGAAGTCCCTGGCTCTCATTTTATTTGTCTTTTTTTAACTATGTTATCTAAGTACAAATTTGAGAACCACCTTCTTAATGCTGCACAGGTGAGTCTACTATGAGCAGAGAAGTTAGTTACTGAAAATGTGTGTGAAAAACTTCCATACTTAATTGAAAGCAACATCGGTAGCTTTTGCCAAATGCAAAATTACAAGTAATCATTGAAAATTCTAAATTTTGAGAAAGGCTCTTTCTGCTGATGTAGCTGTTACTGGAGCTGTTAAGAATATTTCATAGTCTTGGACAACATAGGGACACATTTCTGATAAATTATTTCAAAATAAATTTTAGTTCATCTGGAGCTTACAAGTCTCACAGAACAATGTTTCCAAAATGTTAACTCTTCAAATCAGATTCATATGAGTTCAATTTTAAAGTGAGTTTATGCAGTGGAATTTTGATATTTCCCCAGAAATTTCCTGTAACTTGTCTGATAACTTGTGACTCCATGAATTGTGCGTAATTCAAAATGCCTTTTTATGCATTCTATTGCTATATTGTCAGTTACAAAAAAAAATGTTAATTTTAGGATTGTCTTCCTTATTAATAATTGATCTACCCAAATCTTCATATGAAAAGTGTTCTTTTCCATCTAATGCAACAATCTTTAAATTTAATTTATATTTCTAAGCCTGTGAATATATGCTTTTCAATGTTGTACCAATTTTTGAAACCAGAGATTTTGAACTCTTTGAATTCTAATAACTCCTTCATATACTTTATGGAAATGTCCATATATACTCATTTTTTGTCTCTTTAAAAATTTTTTTTATTGAGGTCATAATAGTTTATAACATTGTGAAATTTCAGTTGTATATTATTCTTTGTTAGTCACCATATAAATGCGCCCCTTCACCCTTTGTGCCCAACCCCCAACTCTCTTCCCCCTGGTAACCTCCAAACTGTTCTGTCTGTGTGTTAGTTTATCTTCCACATATGAGTGAAATCATATGATGTTTTTGTTTGTCTGTCTGGCTTATTTCGCTTAACATAATACCCTCAATGTCCATCCGTGCTGTTGCAAATGGAAGGATTTTGTCTTTTTTTATGGCTGAGTAGTACTCCATTGTATATATATACCACATCTTTATCCAATCATCAGACAGTGGACACTTAGGCTGCTTCCACTTCTTGGCTATAGTGAATAATGTTACAATGAACGTAGGCAATAAGGCTCTTTGGATTGTTGATTTCAAGTTCTTTGGATAAACATCCAGTAGTCGGATAGCTGGATCATATGGTATTTCTATTTTTAAGTTTTTGAGGAATCTCCATACTGTTTTACATGGAGGCTGCATCTGTTCGCATTCCCACCAGCAGTGAATTAGGGTTCCCTTTTCTCCACAACCTCCCCAACATTTGTTATTTTTTGTCTTGGTGACTATAGCCATTCTAACAGGTGTAAGGTGATATCTTAGTGTAGTTTTGATTTGCATTTCCCTGATGATTAGTGAGGTTGAATATCTTTTCATGTGCCTCTTGGCCATCTGCATAATCTTCTTGGGAAAGATGTCTGTTCTTATCCTCTGCCCATTTTTTGATCAGGTTGTGTTCTTTTTGTTTTTCTGTTGTGTGAGTTCTTTATATATTATGGAGATGAACCCGTTGTCGGATATATGATTTGCAAATATATTCTTCCAGCTGGTGGGTTGTCTTCATTTTTACCCTGGTTTCCTTTGCCTTGCAGAAGCTCTTTAGTCTGATGAAGTCCCACTTTTCCCTTTTTTTATTGAGATAAAATTCATAGACCAGAAAATTTATTCCTTTCAAGTGTACAATTCAGTGAGCTTTAGTATACTTTCAGGGTTTTGCAACCTTCACTACTAATTCTTGAACATTTCATTGTACCATTAGCATTCATTTCCCATCAGTGTTCTCTTCCCATTCTGCACACCCCTTAGTCTCTGGTGACCACAAATCTACATTCTGTCTCTATGGATTTGCTTATGCTGGACATTTATTTAAATGGGATCATACAATATGAGGTCTAGTTTCATTCACTTAGCGTAGTATTTTCAAGGTCCATCCAAGTTATTTTTTCATTGTTTTTTTTATGACTGAATAGTATCATATTGTAAAGATATAACATATTTTGTTTATTCACTCATGAGTTATTGGTCACTTGGATTATTTCCACTTTTGGGCTACTATGAATAATACCGCCATAAACGTTCATGTACAAGTTTTGCTGTGAACATATGTTAGCTATTCTTTTGCATATGTACCTAGGAGTGGAATTACTAGGTCAAGTAGTAACTATATTTAACTTTTGAGGAACTTCCAAACTGTTTTCCAAAGAGACCGCACTATTTTACGTTCCCACCAGCAATGTAGGACGGTTCCATTTATCCACATCGTTGTTAACACTTATTATTTCCTGTAATTACTTTAGCCATCTTAATGAGTATAAAGTAGTATCTCATTGTGGTTTTGATTTGCATTTCCCTAATGACTGCTGAAGTTCAACATCTCATGATGAGCATATGGACCATTTGTATATCTTCTTTGGAGAAATGTCTATTCAGCTACTTTGCCCATTTTTAACTGTTCTTTTCTTATTGAGTTTTAAGAGATTTTTATGTATTTTAGGTATTAGATAATTATTGAATGTATTATTTGCAAATAGTTTCTCCCATTCTGGGCATTATTTTTTCCCTTTCTTGATAGTGTCCTTTGAAGCACAAGAGATTTTAATTTTGATGAAATCCAATTGATCTATTTTTTTCTTTGGTTGCTCATGCTTTTGGAGTCATATCTAACATGATATATTGCCTAATTTAAGATTATGGAGATTTGCACCTACATGTCTTCTAAATTCTCATATTAAATCTCCCCTCAATATGTATAATTGATATAATTTATTCCACTTGGAGTTTATTGAGCTTTTACTGAGGATGTGTACGTTAAAATTTTTCATCAAATTTGGGAAGTTTCTGCCATTATTTCCTAAATATTCTTTTTGACCCTTTCTCTTTTTCCTTTCTTCCTGGGACTCTCAATATACAAAATGCTGGTATATTTGATTGTGCCCCACAGGTCCCTGGGCTCTGTTTATTTTATTTCATTCTTTATTCTTTGTTCTTCAGACTAGATAATCTCAACGGAGCTACCATCAAATTTGTTGATTCTTTTTTCTGCCTGATGAAATCTACTGTTGGGCCTCTTTAGTGGATCTTTCCTTTCAATTATTACACCTTTCAACTCCAGAATTTTTATGTAGCTCTTTTTTTAAATTCCTCTCTGTTTATTTACATTTTTTATTTGGTGAAACATCATTCTCATACTTTCCTTTGGTTCTTTAGACATGATTTACTTTCATATTTTGAGCTATTTAAAATAGCTGACAGTCTTTGTCTAATAAGTCCAACATATAGGCTTCCCCAAGGATTGTTTCTATCGATTGTTTTTTTTCCTGTGTATGGTCCATACTTTCTTGTGTCTTTGCAGGTTTCATATTTTTTATTGAAAACTGAATATTTTATATAACATAATGTGACGGATCTGGAAATCAAATTCTCACATTTCTCCAGAATTTTTGGGTTTTGCTGTTTTTTATGGTTGTTGTTGTCTTCTTGTTTTGAGACTTTTGTAAACTAATTCTCTAAGTCTGTTTTCTTTATCATGTGTGGCCACTGAATCTCTGCTCAGCTAGCTTAGTGGCCAGCAAATGGTTGGACGGAGATTTCCTTAGATACTGGTAACCAATAAGTCTCCTATTATTACCAAGTGGCTCTGTGTGGATATTGGGGCATTTCTTCAATGCTTAGACTGGGAGTTTACTCCTCTGTCTTAGCCTTTACTTCCAGCTTGTATAGTCTCAAGATCAACCAGAGGTGGGAGCTTGGAACCTTCTCGGAACTTTTCTTAGCATGCATACTATTCTGTGCATGACCACAGCCCTGGACATGCACATGGCTTTCTAGATTCCCAGGATTATTTCAGAGCCCATCAAAGCCCCTATGGACATCTCACTTCCCATCTCACTTTTCCTTTTATGCTTTTTGGTTCATTTGTTTGCCTCAACTATTTACCACCTCAGGCAGCCACGAAGTCAATCAACTGCCTATTATTTTTGTTTTGTTTTGATTTTTCTGACATTTGCTTCCAGAGAAAAGAATAGTTTCACTGGGAGAGCTATGAGTCAAGTCAAATACAGACAGCCTTGCAAGTGGAGTCTTCAGGGAGCTACCCAATAGGTCAGGTAATGACAATTTCTTGGAAACAAGGCTTTTAACATGCTCCAGCCCCATTCTACTCCGTCTGGTGGCTGTCAGTCTACTGATTTTCACCACAAATGTGGGGCTAGAGCAAATTAAAATGCCATGAGGCCAATCTTTCTTACCAAGGTTCAGCTATTTTCTTGAATAAATGCTCCCCAGATTTCTATAGGTCTTTCAGAGTTCTGAAAAAGTTGATTCTGACTAACTTTTGTCAAATTTTCTCCTTGCTTTTATGGAGAAGAGAATATTGGGAGATCCTGATTCCACAGTTTTCACTGAATAACTCCATGCGTACACTTGGTTTTGTGATGGTTTACTGACAAAGTATACTGCCTGAGCACTGGTAGTTCCTTTCCTGGCACTTAGACCAGAGAGTTAATATATGTGCCTCAGGGATGAACTCCAGTGATAAAGAGCAAAACTATGTCCCACCATGGGCCCTGGTGCTGCCCCCATGTGGAACCTCTCCTCACTCTCCTGAGACTGTGACTGCTATTCTTGCAGCTGCTACTTTTACTGTCACCATCACCACTGCCAATCTGAGCCCAGGTTCTTCCCATTTCCCCCTCCTCATGTCCTTTTCATGCATCAGACTGTCCCAGGTTTGTGTTTACATGCTGGGTGACAGGGTCACCTGCTCAGCCCACGCATTGCCACCTGGCATATCTCCTCTGCTCACCTGCATGCTCATTGTCCCATAGAACTTCACACATAAAACACAAGTTCAAAGATAAAATTATTAAGAATTTCAGTACAGTGACAGAAGAGCATTAATCCAAGTGTGGGACCCCTTCTTAGAGCAGAGTTCTGTGCCACTGCACAGGTTGCATGCCCATGAAGATAGTGCTGTTCATGTGTGCTTTTCTAGATGTTTATCTCTTCTTTCTTCTCTTTATCATTGTTGAATGAGAAGCCAGCTTTGAACTTTTAATACAGCTATTATATATATATATATATATGTGTGTGTTATATGTATGTGTGTAACATATGTACATACATATACATATATATATATACATATACATATATATATACAGACAAGTATCTCCTTCTGCCCCCTTCTTTGGTAGAATAGAGATCTCATAAAGTACTTTATGAAGAAACAGTATAAGTAAAGTAATTTTTGCCATATCTGGCACCAAACAAACATCCTAGAAATCATAGTTTCCTCATTCATCTCACCTTCCCTTCCCATTATTAGCACTGAATAATGCTTTCTGCTTATATTTCTGAAGTATGTATATGCTTTTATACTTGCACTCTCTGTTCTTTATTGCTTCTTTTTCTCCAGATGTTCTGAATATTATGCTCTGAACTTTCTGGTGATCCTTTTCAGAGGTTCCAAATTTTTAACCTGGATAGTAACTAAGAGTCTCATTAACTAGTTTCTTCCAGCTTGGAACCACCACCACACACATGCTCTATGGTTCATTCTACTTTTGATAACTTTTTACATCAATTATAATTGCTTATTACAAGCTACTTTCCCCCATTAGCAACCATCACTTCTTGATCAAGCTCAGGTTGATATTGTATTTTTAATTTTAAAAGACGTTCACATTGTAGCGTATAATAATATCTGTTGTTAAAACACAAGAATTCCTTTTCTCCCATTATTTCTTATGAATAATTTTCTTAGAATCATACCATATAAATTGGTTAAATCTTTTCTTCATAAATATTAAATACCTACCCATTATTGCTTGAATTAATTTCGTGAGATAAAATTGCCATATGCACTCAGGTGACTCTTCAAACAAACTCAGAAAAGTTTTTGCTCTTAAAATATCTTCAGAGTGTCTACTAATTTAAATTGAGTTCAAATACTGAAGGTCTGCCATGCAGTATACTGCACTCAGTGCTCTATGTTAGGCTAAATTGGTAAGTAAAGCATGGTCTTTGAATTCTAAAGTATCGCAGTCTACTTATAAAATTATATATACATAATATTACATATACATTATGTTAATATATTAATATACCATAATACAATTATATAATATATAATTTTATAACTTTATTGATGTATTAATTATATATTAATATATCGTATGCTATATTAATTATATGCGTGCCTGTGTAGGTGGGCTTCACCAGTCCAGAATAACAGATGAGATAACACTTATTTTGGGGTCCACGGTTTAATGACTTTGAGCCCTGATTTGCAAGATTAGCAGAACCTTAGCCCACTCTGTTATCTCTCATCTCCATCCCTAGCATGAAATTGACCTTCTCTTAATTTGTCCTAGTCCATCCAAAACCAGCTTTAAATTTTTAATTAGACTTGATTAAAATGTCATGAAATACTTAAGAGAATGACAATAGAAGCAAAAAAAATCACTTTACAGTGGTTCATATAGGGGATCGATTTCGGAGTTGCAGACCCAGAGCTATTTTCATGGCTTCCTTTAGAAGGCATGTATCTGCTTGGCCACAGGGCTGCCTCCCTGCCCAGCTGTAGGAAGAGGCCAGCTCATCCACAAGTTGGACCTGGAAGCAAGGTAGTATCACAGTGACCAAGTCTGTGGGATTCCAGACACTCATTCAAAAATATTTCTTGAGCATCTACCATGTCATAGGCACTATTTGGGGCACTTAGAACACACCAGTGAACAAAACAATCAAAGATCCTTGTCTTCATGATGTTTGCATTCTACTGAAGGAAGAGATACAAAAAGTAATAAAGGTAATAGACACAAATATTAAATATGTTGCAAGATGATAATTTCTATGAGAAAAAAAAGTAAAATAGATTAAGGGCATACCAGATCGCCTAGGCTCAGAGAAAGGAGAGTGTTGCGATTTCAAGCAGGTATGATATAGATAGGCCTTACTGAGAAAATGACATTTGAGTAGTCTTGGAAGAGGTGAAGGAGTGAGCCATGAGGATATATGGAAGGTATAGCATTCTAGAAAGAAGAAGCAGCCAATGTCAGACCTGAGAGAAAGAGGTGAGTAAAGGATGACTCCAATACCATTGTGAAGAAATGTGTTGAATGAATGAATAAAGCACACTTACCTATAATGAACAAAACGTGGTCATCGGACAACTTCAGCAATTCACTTTGATCCTGTTATCTCTGCTCAAGACATTGATCTTAGGTTGTACTTGTGCTAAGTCCCAGAATCCACAGTAAATAAATTCATCATAATGTGATAATATAATTGCTATTAACTCACAATAAATTAAATGGCTTATATTATGGGAGTATGAGAAAAGAGAATAATTTTAAATATGAGAGAGGAGTGTAAAGGAAAGTTTCCCAAGGGCAATGACAATTGGGCTAATCCTTAAATAATACAACATGTCAGAAGTTGCCTCTATTCTTTCCTTAGAAATTAGAGGAGAAAGACAACTCTTATACACTAGATATATACACAAACAGAGGACTTAAATCTCTTTATCTAACAGTACATTTCCTGGTTCTCTCAGCCAGTGTAGACTCTGCTCCCTTTACCACTACGTAATTGGTCCATACCTCAATGCCATCATCTACTCACTTTTTACTTCCTTCAATAGGGTTTGTCCATCAGTTCCTGGTGTGGCCCCTGCACTTACTCTTTCCATGGTCTTAGCTATTGGTAGCACCTCCCTCTCCAGTTTGACCCATCAGCCAGTCTTTATCTCTTACTTTGCTCAGATCCCCTCCCAGACTAGGCTTCAGGGGAAGTCAGCCTGAAATCTCCTTCTCAAGAAGCAGTTGCCAAATTTGATAGAGGGCTATAGAAGGGAAAGAAAGTTCATGAGAAGAAACTGAAGAGATGTCAAATGGTGGACATGTTTTAATTATCTTTCTGATACAGTGACAATGTGATGGTAGGATCTCAAAAGGAATGGAGCTATCCTAACTCAAGTTAGTATAAATTAAGTATATTTACTGAAGGATCTATTTACAAGGATGTGAGTGGGGTGCAGGGCAATCCAATGGTTAATGTAGCAGCACAGGGCTAAAGGCAGTGGTGCAGCAGATCCCCAAGGCTAGGGAAGGGGCAGTAACTGGAACCTGGAGACAACCTGGAATAGGAGACAAATGTAGAGAAGCCACTTTGAGAAGGGATTGAGTATTGAATGAATTAAGCCTCTCAATTAATTATTTCATCAATCATATGTAACATATTAAGGATGGCACTAGTTATGTACCATCCTTAGAGAATTGAACAAGAAGCTTTCAAATCACTTTCTGTGCACATAGTTCTGAGTCAAGAGACAAAGCAAGCCCAGGAAATCCCACAGGCAGAGAACTTCAGTAATAAATATCCTGACATCAATTTTCTTCCTCCCTCTAATATCCTGCCTGGACTCCCCATTGGCCAAACACATTTGGAATTCAGAGGGCAGTTGAATATATTGACTGTAGTTGGGTTTTGTCAGTCTCCTGAGACAGAGACAGAGTGGATCTGAAGGCCAATGGAAGACAGGACTGAAAAGAACAGGGAGTCCATGCCTAGGGGCCTGTATTAGTTTCCTAGGACTGCCATAACAAAGTACCACAAACAAGGCGCCATAAAGCAACATAAATTTATTTTGTCAAAGTTCTGGAGACTAGAAATCTGAAATCAAGGTGTTGGTAGGGCCACTGTCCCTCTGAAACATGTGAGGGAATCCTCCCTTGCCTCTTCCTAGCTTCTGGTGTTTTGCTGGGGATCTTTGGCACTCCTTGGCTTGTACATGTGTCACTCCATCTTCACATGACATCCTTCCTGTGTCTATCTCTTCACATGGCCTTCTTTTAATAAGGACACCAGTCACACTGGATTAAAAGCCCACCCTACTCTAGTAAGACCTCAGCTTGAGTAATTACATCTGCAACAACTCTATTTCCAAATAACCTCACATTCCATCATACTAGGGGTTAGGACATCAACATACCTTTTTTGAGGGGACACAAGTCAACCCACAACAAGGCCAATGGGGGAGAGAAAGGCATACTATACAAAGATTCAGTTAGGTTAGGATATAAAATGAAAGAAACAACAATATTAGCATACTATAAGAGATTCAGTTACTTTGGAAAATAAATATGAAAGAAACAATATTAGCAAAATAGTTGGCTATGATTACACAACTGCTCATGGGATTGGCTGTAAAATTCACACTGTAATGAGGTACTAAACTGTGTTCTATGCCCAGCAGGATTGAGATCTGTATAACTTGCTAGGTGATAAATTAATGTGTGTCTATTTTCTTTTGTCATATTTGCAACAAAAGCTGTTAAGTTATAAAAGTTAGAAGTTAAAATTCTGAGAACATGAATGCCTTCCCTTTTATGCTTACATGATATATCATGTGCAAAAGATTACTAGCTCAGAAAATATTTTAAAGAAGTTACAGCTACATATCAGAATCAACCCCCGTCACTGTGTTCCACTTCTACAAGATATCAATTTGAAAACCGTACCAAACATATCATTTAACTTCTCAATTGTGTTATTTGCTGGATTCATTTTCATGGAAATCTATGTCTCTGTAGCCAAAATTATCAGATGATAGCTCTTGGTTTGGTGGTTACAGCTGTTTTAAGAGGCAATTTGGATCACTGTAGAGTCAGTGTAATTGCTTGTAAGAAACTTATAAGCATTCCAGAAAACACAGAAAAATCCTACTACAGATTATCCGAAGGTTGCCATGCGCCACTGCCTCTGTGGGAACTCTTCGGTGTATTTGCTGCAGCCAGATATCTGTGTTCTCATAACATCAAGCTATGGGAAGCAGCTGAGAGATGTGGCAATAGCTCAATGGGGCAGGGGCAGAGCCATAAGCAATAACAAAGCCCACGCACATTTCAATTGCTCCTAGAGCCTTTGCGAATCACACGTTATTTGAAAACCATTTGCAAAGCTGAATTAATAGCCTTCAAATTTCCTTTATTTTTCTAGGAAAGGAAAAATAATTAAAGGACGTCTTTGGCGTTTGCTTTGCCTTCTATAAATCCTACAGGTGATACTTTCAGGGAAGATTTTCCGAGCTTCCAGGGTCCTTAAAGAATGTAGGGACTCATTCCTTTGCGAAACACAAACTTAAATTTCTTAGAGACAGAAAGGTGCTCTGACCAGGAGCACATGCCTGCTGCACTAATTTGACCGGTATTTTTGTCTTCGAGAATCCAAGGCCTAGTTTTGCTTTCATCTAACAATCATATAAGGCTTGAAGGAATAAGTGGGCTCACTGCTGAGTCAATTGATTAGAAAATATTAAAAATAAATAACCTAAAATGATAGAAGTGTGTTTTCACCAGTGAGGGGAGCAAAGGGAACCTTTTGATCCCCCCACAGGGGTGACAGAATCCATCAATCCACGTGAAGGACATAGGGTTTTGCAAAGTTCCAAAGCCAATGTGAGATCAGACTAAGAAGAGATCCACAATCAGTGCCCCAGGCTCGGGCATCACACAGTCACATTTAGGAACAATGTTCAGATCAGAGAAATAGAGTATGCAAAAAAATAGTAACAATAATTAGATTAACTTCCAGGTGATAGTAGAAAAATTCCTGGGTCCCCTCAGGAAATTCTGTGTACTTCATTTTTACAGACTATACAACAGTCTATTAGAGGTAGAGGATACAACAAGATGTGGTCTGTGATCCCAGAACCCCATATGTAGAAGGGAAATAGGCAGGTAAATAATTTCTGATATCACGAGATAAAAGAGAGACTAAAGAGATGGAAAAACGGGGTAGTACTGGACACAGTCAGGGCAACGTGGATATCTCTCAGCCTGTCCGCATGCATTGAAATCACAGGCAAAAAACCTTCCCTGTAAAGGGCCATATAGTAAATATTTTAGGCTCTGCAGTCCACACAGCCTCTGTTGCAACTATTTAACTTTTCAGTCATAGTAGGAAAGTGGTGTAGACAATGCAAAAATACAGGACATAGCTTTGTTCCAGCAAGACTTTATTTACAAAACAGGTGATGCATAGCCATAAGTTGCTACCTATAAATTCCATGAGGACAGATATTTTTGTCTGTTTTGTTCTTTAGTTTATCCTAGATACCTAGAACAGTGCCTGACATGTAGTGCATGGGCAATAAACATTTTTTATTGAGATATAACTGACATATAGCATTATATTAGTTTCAGGTATACAACATAATGATTCGATATTTGTATATATTGTGAAATGATCACTACAATAAGTCTAGTTCACATTTGTTAAATGATAATAAATGAAAGAAATAGAACATGAAGCTAGGCAAATAAAATAGGACCAGCTCCAAGAACTTTTGACTGTCATCCTAAGATCTGGTTTTATGTCATATATAACAAGAAACCACTGAAGGTTTTCTACAGAGTGATTATTGTCTGCATTTCAGGATGACATCTCCGGCAGATAAGATTTGTTGGATTGAAGAGCAAAGATATTCAAAGCAGAAAGATAGGCTGGCATATCACAATTTGTGTAAGAGAGAAGAGATTCTGAACTAGAACTTGGAGTATTGGGCATAAATAAAATACACATTTTAGAGACTGAATTTGTAGAACTCAGCCATGTGCTGAAAATTAGAGGAAAGAATTTAGGATGACTCTTGGTGGCTAGGAGCACGGCTGAACCATTCTGTGATTCACAGAAGCCAGGATACTCTTAGGGATAAGTACACAGGTTCTTAATTGTGAAAAAGTCAAGTGTAGATGAAAGTGATATGTCCACAGGCACACGCCACGTCTAGTAAGTCATTAGAAAGTTGGGTTATTAGAAAGTTCTTCCCTTGAGTAAGAATTAAATGTGAAAGACTTTCTCATATGATTATCAGTGAGTTCCCCTGCCCATGGTGGAGCCACCCACAAGCCATTTAGAAGGTTGCTCCTAAATTTCTATTTAGGTAACATAGGTGAAGAAGGAAACTTAAATAAATGAGAGCCAAGGACATCTGTTGACGTAATTTCTATCTTGTGTACATTGCTTGTCATCACACGCAATTACCTGTTAGATATCTCATTTCTTTAATAGCCTTGTTTTAAAAAAGCAATGATAAAAATACAATTGGCTGAAGTTTTAAAAAAACTTATATCTGTGATGTGGGACATGTCTTGACATTTGAGGTTATGAGCTGGACCGAAAATAAAGTTTTGAGTTCTTTACCATATGGATCACTGGTGCAGAGGCTAATGAGAGACGTCACTGACAGTAACTGTATAGTGCCTGAGCGAGACCTCAGGGGACCGCAGTACATGTAATTGCAATTTTACTTATGATTCTATTCCTAAAACATTGCTATCTGCCATTGCAATTGCAAGAAGAAACACTGATGAGAACCACAATGAAGTTAGTCAGAAATTAAAGAATAAATTTGCTCCTATAGAAATCAAACAAAGGATAGCTTAAGTCTAAGAAGAGACTCTAGGTTCAATGTCTTGATTCTTCCTGAAGACCAGGGTCTGAGCTTCAGTATTGTTTGCTCCTTTCTCTAGATTTTCATCATCAAAATGTAGTTCCTGTATATTCTACTTTCTGGAGGAAAACTTACAAATTCAAATTGCTATAGGGGTCAAGCAGTTGATATCAATATGGGTGAAGTGGGCAAGAAGTAACCAAATGGGGGGGGGGGAATCAGAGTAGGAAATGCTTGTCCGTGGGAAAGATTGGGGGATGGGAAGCTGCAATTCAATTCAAGCAGAATGTGGCTTTGTGTCGCTAGCTCTTATGATTTTTATGCAAAGCAAGACAGATGTATGTCTCATGTGAAATCTATGAATGTTTAAATGTTGGCAATCAATATTTTTATACATGTGGCCCAAACAAAAGATATCTGTATGTTCCCAGTTTGCTATCTCCTGTTTTGAATCATTTTGTTGTGAGAGATCGCTGAGGAATTATTCAATGATTAATCACCATTAGCTATTGTTTTGAGCAAACGTGTTTATAAAAAGTGCACAGGATCTGATTCAGGGGGAGAACAGAAAATCGTTTAGAGAGAATTATCATGATAGCTAACACTTTTATTGAATTAACTATGTGCTACGGTTCTAAGCGCTTTACATACAGTAACTCATTTAATCCTCAGAACAGCCTTGTTAGTAATGGACTATTGCTCTTTCTATTTCATAGATGAAGAAATTGAGGCAAAGGGAGATTAAACAACTCACACAGCTTGTAAGCGGCAAATCCTCTAGTTGAAGGCCATCAGAATGACTCCCTGTGCCCTAGCCACTGTACTGTCCTGCCACATGTCCATCCTGGGATGGCAGAAAGTCACTTAGCCTATCTGATCTTAGTTTTCTTATTGCTAAAATGGGAGTTTATAACTGACTATCTACCCCATGTAGCTGTTGAGAGGATAAAAGTAGATAATATATATGAGGTTTTGGTATACTACTACGTGTTATTCAAACATAAGTTGTTATGAGCAATTTGGTATAAGGTCCTTAGCATTGCTGAGACCAAAGACTATGTCACCAAGCCTTATCAGAATAGCTAGTATCATCTTGGTAATCCTGAAGCCAAAATATGGCATAACACTTAGTGAGTGATAGTTCAATGTTTACCTTGATCTTCTTACTCTGTTGCCACCCTTGAACTACCGAATGTTTTAACTAGGTATACTGAATATTCAGGGAAATTGAATGTAGCCAATTGTGCAGTTACAGTGACACATAAAAGTGCAGCCAGTATTATGGCTGTTTCATTTTTTTTGTTCACTGGGTCTCTATCAACCCCCCACTTTCAGCTGTTTGTTACCAGTGACTGAAGAAGCGCCAGGATGCCATCTACAGTTTTGAAGTCGTCACTCAGTGGCTTGAATGTAACAGCCTAGTATGTAAATCAGAATCACCTTTTAAAAGTTGACGATTTGTAGGTCTTCTGGTAATTATTACTGCCACACTACACGTTTAAGCCATGGCGATTTGCCTCAAATAAAAAACTGAATTACTAATTAATAGAAAGTAGCTAAGGTGTTATTATTCTCACTGCTTTCTGAGTATAATATTCTGCCATCGACTAAGGAGGAAGAGAAAAAATAAACAACTGAACTTCTAGCTCCACCCAATGTGCTAAAAGTCAACTATATCAATTACAGAGAGCAAACACTAGGAAAAGGTGGGAATATTTTTTAATGAGCTTCTGATGTCTCATCCAGGGAAAACTGACAATTTAAATAGAGTCAGTTTTGTGAGGCAGCTAGGCTGACAAAATACCTAAATGGTTTTCTACGATGTTGTCATCCAAGACAGCTCACCCAGATAGCTGGGCACAACAGGAAGAATCTCACTGGCAGTGAGAGGGTTGTCACAGAGTCCCCCAGTTAGAGCTACCCCCCGAGATAGTGACCATTATAAATGAGCTAGTGTTGTGAAATAGTGAGCTCAGTGCCTGGCACACAGCACACAACCAGTGTTAGTTGTGGTTATTATTAACTCAAGAAGCTGGAAACACAAACTGGATCATTGGAAGAACGAGAATAACATTAAGTTGTAACACCAGGTTTTGATCTGATTGTCCAAAAGGGACATTGTGACTCTTTGTGAAATGTGGACAATCGTTTTCTTTCTAAAAAAAAAATCTTATCTTTTTTTGAATAAAAATATAGCAATAAATTGTCCTCACAATTCAGATAATTGATATTTTCTACTTTCTGCAGTAGATTACAAAAATGGACAGAATACATTACCTTCCTGTATCTATACTCTTTGCGACGTGATTCTGCAGTCTCCTTCCTCCTCCCCCATCAAGAAATGGAGTCTCTTTCCCCATCCCTTAAATCTGGTCTGGTCTGTTGTACAAGTTCTGAGATTCATTCTCAAGAGGATTGCACATTTCATTTCCTCTCTTCAAAACCCACTTCTGCCACATAAGCAGACCTGGTTGACCTGTTGAGGATGTGAGGCCCATTGTTTCACCTGAGGATGACCTCTATCAGCCAGCCCATAACCGACCTGACAACTGACCTTAGACGCATGAAGGAGTTCAGTCCAGGCTAGAAGAACCACTCAACTGAGTCCAACCCAGAATTGTGAGATAAATAAATGCTTATTTGCTTAAGCCACTAAACTTTAAGATGGTTTGTTTTTCAACAAAACTAACTGATACATTCTCAGACTGGGAGGAGCAGTGAAACCAAGTTTCCATTCCACAGTATGGCTGAGTCTACTGATGAGTTGCTCATCACCTTCCATGGTCAGTGACAGATCAGCACTACTAGAGACTGTCCAAGAATGGTCTCTTTAATGTTAAAGGGACACTAAATAATGTTCTGTTATTGATCCAGGTGTGTCAACTGCTACACTAGAGACACAGAAGTTCTGAGAATGTTGAATAGAGTATTGCAGATTTCTTCATTCAGAAGGTTTGAATATTTTTAGAGACACACTTCAAATTACTGTCATAACTTGACATGAACAGTGACACTGAAAATAGAAGCTAAAGATAATGCTAGGCTCATTTATATGTAAAATTGAGAATGCATGTGTTTCTTAGTGTGCATTCCTTCCCCTTCAGATGCATTTGGGAAATACACGGAAGAATCAAATTAGTAGGAAAGTACAATAAAGTTCTGCTTATTAAATGAAGGATGGTTCAATTTTTATTGACTTTAGCTGTAAAGATAGGGTGTATTAGTTTGTAAAGACTGCCGTAACAAAGTACCACAAACGGGGTGGCTTAAACAACAGACATTTATTTTATCACAGTTCTGTAGGCTATAAGTTCAAGATCAAAGTGTCAGCAGGGTGGATTCCTTCTGAGGCCCCTCTCCTTGTCTTGTAGATGACTGTCTTCTCCCTGTGTCTTTACATCATCTTCCTTCAGTAACTCTTGTCTGTATTCAAATTTCTTCTTCTTTTAAAGACACCAGTCATATTGGATTGGAGCCTATCCTAGTGAACTCATTTTAAGTTCATTTCCTCTTTAAAGAACCTTTCTCCAAATACAGTCACAGTCTGAGGTACTGAGGGTAGAACTTCACCATAGAGCTTTTTTGGGGGGTGAGCATAGTTTAGCCCATAACACAAGGCAAACGTAGAAAGAAAAAACCCAACTGAGTAAATATTAAATTCAGAGCAGAAAATGAGATATATAGAATGATATGGTCTAAAACTGCTCGTTGAGCAGCTGTCAATGGTTTTACCATTTAAAACTTCAGGTAATTTCAACACACATCATTTGTTCCACAAGGCAGAATATAATGCATCTTATTTTCTATATAAAACAAAAGATAATAAGCCCTACAAGCCCTTAAACAGACTTGGCAGGGAAAAATACACTATCATTTTCTTCTTTTTTTATTTTTATATTTTTAAAATAAATTTAATTAGGTATAATTTATATACAATAAAATGTACCCATTTAAAGTATACTGTTCTATGACTTTTGAGTAAATTGTACATCCATGTAATCACCACCACAATCAAGATATAGAACATTTCCATCATCCCAAAAGTCCCCTCACACCCTTCTGCAATTAATCCCTTCATCCCTGCTACCAGGAAACCACTGATCTGTGATTGCTTGCCCTAGAATTTCATATAAGTGGAATCATCCAGTATGTGTTATTTTGTGAAGTGTCTATTCAAATCTTTTGCCTATTTTTTATCGTGGTGTTTGTCTTATTATTGAGTTGTAAAAGTTATTTATGTGTGTAATATGAGTGCTTTGTCAGACATACGTATTGTGAATATTTTCTCCCAGTCCATGGCTTGCCTTTTCATTTTCTTAACAGTGTCTTTTGAAGAACAGAAGTTTTTAATTTTTATGAAGTTCAGTGTTTCAACTTTTTGTTTTATGATTGTGTTTTTGCATTCTAAATTGTAAAGATTTTCCTCCTGTGATTTCTTCTACAAGTTACCTAGTTTTAGCTTTTATATTTTAGGTCTGTGATCCATTTTGAGTAATTTTTGTGAAGTATGAGAAAAGTGTGAAGGTTTATAGATGTTCTGTTGTTTCAGCTCCATTGTAGAGAAGACTATCTTTTCCCCATTGAATTACCTTGGCACCCTTATGGAAAATCAATTGACCATATATGTGTGGGTCTATTTCTGGACTCTCTGTTCTGTTCTATGGATCTTTATGTCTCTCCATATCCCAATACTGCACTATCTGGATGATTGTAGCTTTATAGTCAGTCTTAAAATGAGGTAGTGTAAGCCCTACAAGTTAGTTCTTTTTAAAACTTCTTTTAGCAAGTTTAGGTCCATTGTGTTTTTGTATAAGTTTTATAATCTATTTCTGTGAACAAGCCTACTGGCATTCTTATTGAGGTTATGTTGAATCTTTAGATCAGTTTGGGGAAAATTGACATTATAACAATATTGAGTCCTCCAATCCATGATCATAGTATACCTTTCCGTTTATATGATCTTCTTTAATTTCTCTCAGCAGTGTTTTGTAGTTTTCCATGTATGGGTCTTACATGTAACATTTTGTTACATTAACCTCTAAGTAGTTTGTTTTTTGGTGTTATTATAAGTGGTGGAGATATTACTGATTTTCATGTATTCACCTTGTATCCTTCAGTGTTGCTAAATTCACTTAATATATCTAGTAGCTTTTTTTTTTGTAAATTCCTTAGAATTCACAACAAACACAATCATGCTGTCTATGAAGAAGGACAATTTTACTTCTTCTTTTCCAAACCTTGGGCCTTTTATTTCTTTGTATTGCTTTATTGCACTGGCTAGGGTCTCTAATATGATGTTGAATAGAAGTGAAAAATGTGCGTGTCCTTGCCTTGTCCCTGATCATAGGGGGAGAGTGTTCAACCTTTTTACTATTAAGTATGATGTTTGTTGTAGGGTATTTTGTTTGTTTGTTTTTTTTTTTTTTTTTGGTAGGAGGCCTTTATCAGGATGAGGAAGTTCCTTCTTTTCCTCATGTGCTGAAAGGTTTGTTTTGTTTTAATCATGAATGGGTGCTGAATTTTGTCAATTAGCTTCTCTGCATGTACTGAGAATCTCCTATGATTCTCCCAATAGAGTGAACTGCAATGACTGATTTTTTAACAGGACTTTATTTTTTAGAGCAGTTTTCAGTTCACAGCAAAATTGAGAGGAAAGTACAGAAACATCCCATATATCTCCTGTCTCCACATGTGCACAGCCTTCCCCATTATCAGCAGCCCCCACCAGAGTGGTACATTGGTAACAATTGGTGAACCTACATTGATACACCATAATCATCCTAAGTCCATAGTTTACATGATGACTCACTTTCAGTCTTGAACATTCTATGGGTTTGGATAAATATATGGTGAAATCTATCTATTATTATGGTATCATACAGAGTATTTTCACTGCCCTAAAAATCCTTGTGGTTTGCTTATTCATCCCTTCTTCCCCCTCTTCCCAACCTCTGGAAGCCACTTATCTTTTTACTGTCTCCATAGATTTGTCTTTTCCAGAATATCACATAGTTGAATCATACAGTAAGTAGTTTTTCCAGATTGGTTTTTTGCACTTGGTAATATGCAGTTAAGGTTTCTCCATGTCTTTTCATGGCTTAATAGCTCATTTCTTTTTAGTGCTGGGTAATTTTCATGGTATGGATGTACCACAATTTATTTATCCATTCACCCAATGAAGGAAAGCTTGATCACTTCCAAGATTTGGAAATTCTGAATAAAGTTCTTATAAACATCCATGTGCATCCTGGCTGCCAAACACCCAGAGTACTGCTGCAGCCCTTAACTGGATAACGAGACTCTGTGAGACTGTGGGAGTAGGCAGCAGTAGTCCTGAGCCCCCTTATGATCACTCTCTTGTCTAGTGGGAGAGACCACAATGCCACCACAGTCCCAAGCAGTGGTTCTGGCTTGGTCCCAGAGGGGAGGTCCCACCCACCAAGCATAATGGCTGGTGCAACCTAGGAGCAGATGGCAGTGCAAACTGAATGAGCTCCTGGCTGCTGTGAACACCCATAGTATCCCTGCAGCCCCAAAGGGGGGGAGCACAACTCTGTGGGACTGTGGGAGCAGGTAGCAGCAGCCCTCAGCCCCCCTCATGAATACTTTCTGATGTGGTGGGAGATCCCACAGGGCCACTGAGATCCCAAGGAGTGGCCCGGGCTTGGACAGGCACAGCTGACAGGGATCATGGCAGTGGGCTCCAATTACACAGCTCCTGTCCCCACCCTGCCAAGTGGTGGTAGGTGGAAACTGTGTCCAGATATTATCACTCTGTGCTAGCACAAATCCACTCCATCAAATGGTATAAAGAAATATATTAATACTCCTGATCAGAAGGAAAAAGACAAACATTCAGAAATCAATCTGAAGGCATGGAAATCTACAGTATAAATGACAGAGAATTCAAGACAGCCATCATAAGAAAACTCAATGAGTTATAAAAGAATTCTGAAAGACAGATCAATGAAATCAGGAATCAAATTGCTGAACAGAGGGAATTCTTCACAAAAAGATTGACACTATAAAGAAAAATCCATCAGAATTGTTGGAGATGAAAAACACAATGGATGAGATAAAGAAAAATTTGGAGTCCTTAAACAACAGAGCTAACAATATGGAGGATAGAATTAGCAATCTAGAGGATAGGAATACAGAGATGCCTCAGATGGAGGAGGAGAGAGAACTTAGACTAAAAAGAAGTGAAGAAATTCTCCAAGAAATGTCTGACTCAATTAGGAAATGCAACAAAAGGATTATAGGTATTCCAGAGGAATAAGAGAGGGAAAAAGGAGCAGAGAACTTGTTCATAGAAATAATAACTGAGAACTTCTGAAACCTGGAGAAGGAGCTGGAATTTCATGTAAAAGAAGTGAACAGAACTGCTAATTACATCAGTGTAAAAAGACCTTCTTCAAAGCATATATTTGTAAAGTTGACAAAAGTCAATGACAAAGAAAACATATTAAGGGCAGCAAGACAAAAGAAAATAACCTACAGGGGCCAGGCTGGTGGCATAGCAGTTAAGTTCACACATTCCTCTTTGGCGGCCTTGGGTTCACCAGTTCAGATCCTGAACATGGACATACTCACTGCTCATCAAGCCATGCTGAGCTGGCATCCCACATAGGAGAACTAGCAGGATCTACAACTAGGATACACATCTATGAACTGGGGCTTTGGGGACAAAAAAGAAAAAAGAGGAAGATTGCCAACAGACATTAGCTCAGGGCCAATCTTCCACAAAAAAAATAATAAAAATAAAAAAGAAAACTGTTTTTTTTTTAAAGGAAAATAACCTACAAAGGAAGCCCTACAGGCTTTCAGCAGATTTCTCAGTAGAAACTTTACAGGATAGGAGAGAGTGGAATGATATACTCAAAATTTTGAAAGACAAAAACTTTCAGCCAAGAATTCTGTATCTAGCAAAAATATCCTTCAGATAAGATGGAGAAATAAAAACTTTCCCAGATAAACAAAAGCTGAGGTAGTTCATTGCCACAAGACCACCCCTACAAGATTTGATCAAGAAGGCCCTCATACCTGAAAAAAAAAAAAGAAGAAGAAAGAGTTTACAAAGCCTTGACCAAGGAGATAAATAGGCGGACAAAATCAGAAAATTGCAATTCTCTGACCAAACAGATTAGCAAACAATTATAACTCTAAAGATAAAAGGAAGGAAAACATCAAAAATAAATATTATCACTTCATTTTAACCACAAATCCACAACACATAATGGAATACATTGTGAAAACACCAACTTAGAATGGAAAGAGAAAAGGGATGAAACCTGCTTAGACTGGGGGAATAAGAGGCTATTAGGGAATGGACTATCTTGTCTGTGAGATCTTTTATACAAACCTCATAGGAACCACTAAAGAAAAAATCAGAACAAACACACAAAAGATAAATAAAGAGAGAACTGGAAAAAAATCATAAAGAGCCACCAAACTGAACTGGCAGTCTGAAATATACAGGACAAGAAACAAGGGAAATACATAACAACTGAAAAACAAGCAATAAAATGGCAGCATTAATCCATCATATATCAATAATCACTCTAAATGTAACTAGATTGAATTCCCCAATCAAAAGACACAGAGTGGCTGGATGGATTAAAAAACAAGACCCAACAATTTGCTGCCTCCAGGAAACACATCTCAGCTCTAAATACAAACACAGGCTTAGAGTATAGGGATGGAAGATGATACTCCAAGCTAATGGCAAATAAAAGGAAAGCAGATGTTACCATACTTATATAAGACAAAGTAGACTTCAAGATGAAAAAAAACCCAAAAAACAATGAGAAACAAAGAAGGGCAGTATATAATGATAAAAGGGACACTCCACCAAGAGGACATAACACTTATAAATATATATGCGCCTAACACATGAGCACCAAAATACATAAGGCAACTATTAATTGACCTAAAAGGAGACATTTACAGCAACACAACAATAGTAGGGGAGCTTAACACCCCACTGTCATCAATTGATAGATCAACCAGACAGAAAATCAACAAGGAAATAGTGAAACTAAACAAACAACTAGACCAGATGGACTTAATAGATATATATATATAGAACACTCTATCCAAAATCAACAGAATACACATTCTTCTCAAGTGCACATGGAACATTCTCAAAGATAGACCATATGTTGGGAAACAAGGCAACCCTCAATAAATTTAAGAAGGTCAAAATCATAACAAGCATCTTTTCTGACCATGATTCTATGAAACTAGAAATCAACTACAAGAACAAAGCTGGGAAAGAGTCAAACAGGTGGAGACTAAACTACATGCTACTGAATAACCAATGGAACACTGAAGAAATTAAAGGAGAAATCAAAAAATATCTGGAGTCAAATGAAAATGAAAATACACCATGCCATCTCATATGGGATGCAGCAAAAGTGGTCCTAAGAGGTAAATTCAGAGCAATATAGGCCCACATTAGCAAACAAGAAAAATATCAAATAAGCAATCTTCAACTACACCTACCACAACTAGAAAAAGAGCAAACAAAGCTCAAACTCAGCAGAAGGAGAGAAATAATAAAAATCAAAGCAGAAATAAATGAAATTGGAACAAACAAACAAAAAGTAGAACAGGTCAATGAAACAAAGAGCTGGTTCTTTGAGAAGATAAACAAAATTGACAAACCCTTAGCTGGATTCACTAAGAAAAAAAGATAGAAGGCTCAAATAAGTAAAATTAGAAAACAAAGAGGAGAAATTACAATGGATACCACAGAAATACAAAGGATTGTAATAGAATACTGTGAAAAACTATATGCCAACAAATTGGACAATCTAGAAGAAATGGATAAATTCTTAGACTCATGCAATCTCCCAAAACTGAACCAAGAAGAATTAGAGAATCTCAATAGACCAATCACAAGTAAAGAGATTAAAACAGTAATCAAAAACCTCCCCTAAAATAAAAGTCCAGGACCAAATGGCTTCTCTGGAGAATTCTACCAAATATTCAAAGAAAATTTATTACCAACCCTTCTCAAATTATTCCAAAAAATTGAAGAAGACGGAACACTTCCTAACATATTTTACGAGGCAAATATCACCCTGATCCCAAACCAGATGAAGATAACACAAAGAAAGGAAACTACAGGCTAATATCACTGATGAACGTAGATGCAAAAATCCTCAACATTGGCAAACCAAATACAGCAATACATCAAAAGAATAGTACAACATGATCAAGTGAGATTTATACCAGGGACACAGGGATGGTTTAATATCTGCAAATCAATCAATGTGATACACCACATCAACAAATGTGGAGTAAAAACCACATGATCATCTCAGTAGAGGCTGAGAAAGCATTTGACAAGATCCAACACCCATTTATGATAAAAACTCTCAGCAAAATGAGTATAGAAGGAAAGTTCCTTAACATAATAAAAGCCACATATGCCAAACCCACAGCCAACATCATACTCAATGGGGAAAAACTGAAACTTAATCCCTCTGAGAACAGGAACAAGTCAAGGGTGCCCACTCTTGCCACTCTTATTCAATATAGGTCTTGGACAGAGCAATTAGGCAAGAAATAGAAATAAAAAGAATCCAAATAGTCAAGAAGGAAGTGGAACTCTTTCTGTTTGCAGACAATATGATTTTACATATAGAAAACCCTAAAGAATCCATCTGAAAACTATTAGAAATAAACAACAGTTATAGCAAAGTTGCAGGCTACAAAATCAACCTACAAAAATCAGTTGCATTTCTATACTTGAATAACAAACTAACAGAAAGAGAACTCAAGAATACAATCCCATTTACAATTGCAACAAAAAGAATAAAATATCTAGGAATAAATTTAACCTAGGAGGTGAAAGACCTATTCAGTGAAAACAATAAGACATTATCGAAAGAAATTGATGATGACATAAAGAAATGGAAAGATAGTCCATTCATGTGGATTGGAAGAATAAGCATAGTTAAAATGTCCATCCTATCTAAGGCAATTTACAGAGTCAATGCAATCCCAATCAGAATCCCAATGACATTCTTCACAGAAATAGAACAAACAATCCTAAAATTCATGTGGGGCAAGAAAAGACCCCAAATAGCTAAAGCAATCCTGAGAAAAAAAAAAACAAAGCTGGAGGCATCACAATCTGTGACTTCAAAATATACTACAAAGCTATAATAATAAAAACAGCATGGTACTGGTACAAAAACAGACACACATATCAGTGGAACAAAATTGAAAGCTCGGATAAAGCCATACATCTAAGGGTGGCTAATCTTTGACAAAGGAGGTAAGAACATACAATAAAGAAAGAAAAGTCTCTTCAATAAATGGTGTTGGGAAAACTGGACAGCCACATGCAAAAGAGTGAAGGTAGGCCATTATCTTTCACCATACACAAAAGTTAACTCAACATGGATTAAAGACTTGAAGGTAAGATGTGAAACTGTAAAACTCCTAGAAGAAAATATAGGCAGTACACTCTTTGACATCAGTCTTAGAAGGATGTTTTTGAATGCCATATCTACTTGGGCAAGGGAAATAAAAGAAAAAGTAAACAAATGGGACTTCATCAGACTAAAGAGCTTCTGCAAGGCAAAAGAAACTGAACAAAATGAAAAGACAATCCACCAACTGGGAGAGAATATTTGCAAATTGTATATCTGACAATGGGTTAATCTCCAAAATATATAAAGAACTCATACAAGTCAACAACAAAAACCAAACAACCCGATCAAAAAATGGGTAGAGGATATGAACAGATATTTTTCCAAAGAAGATATGCAGATGGTCAACAGGCACATGAAAAGATGTTCAACATCACTAATCATCAGGAAATGCAAATCAAAACTACAATGAGATATCACCTTACACCTATTAGAATGGCTACAATTACCGGGACAAAAACAACAAATGCTGGAGAGGATGTGGAGAAAAAGGAACCCTCATACACTGTTAGTGGGAATGCAAACTGGTGCAGCCCCTATGGAAAACAGTATGGAGATTTCTCAAAAAACTAAATATCGAAATACTGTGTGACCTAGCTATACCACTACTGGGTATTTATCCGAGGAACTTGAAATCAACAACTCAAAGAGACTTATGCACCCCTATGTTCATTGCAGCATTATTCATAATAGCCAAGACATGGAAGCAACCCAAGTACTCATTGACTGATGAATGGATAAAGAAGATGTGGTATATATATACGTATATATATATATATATATATATATATATATGTGTGTGTGTGTGTGTGTGTGTGTGTGTACACACACACACACACACACACACAATGTGATACTACTCAGCCATAAAAAAAGACAAAATTGTCCCATTCGCCACACCGTGGATAGAACTTGAGGGTATTATGTTAAATGAGATAAGCCAGTCAGAGAAAGACAAACTCCACATGATTTCACTCATATGTGGAAGATAAGCAAACGTGGATAAAGGGAATAGATTAGTAGTTACCAGAGGGGAAAGGGGTTGGAGGGTGGGCATAAGGGGTAAAGGGGCACATATGTAGGGTGACTGACAAACAATAATGTACAACTGAAATTTCACATTATAAACTATTATGACACCAATTAACAATATCCCACCCATGTGCAAGTTTTTGAATGGACATAAATTTTCAACTCCTTTGGGTAAATGCTAAGGAGCATGATTGCTGGATTATAAAGTAAGAGTATATTTCATTTTGGAGGAAACCATCAAATAGCCTTCCAAAGTGGCTATACCATGTTGCATTCCCACCGGTAATGAATGAAAATTCCTGTTGCTATACATTTTTGCTAGCATTTGGTGTTCTCAGTGTTCCAGATTTTGTCCATTCTAATAAGTGCACATGGTATCTTATTACTGTTTTAATTTGCATTTCCCTGATGACATATGATGTGGAGCATCTTTTCATATCCTTATTTGCTATTTGTATATCTTCTTTGGTGAGGTGTCTGTTAAAGTCTTTGGCCCTTTTATTAATTGTGCTGTCTGTTTTCTTATTGTTGAGTTTTAAGTGTTCTTTGCATATTTTGGATAACAGTTCTTTATTAGCTGTGTCTTTTGCAAATATTTTCTCTTAGTCTATGACTTGTCTTATTCTAGTTACATTGTCTTTCAAAGAGCAGAAGTTTTTATTTTTAATGAAACCCAGTTTATCAATTATGTTCTTCATGGATTGTGCCTTTAGTATTATATCTAAAATGTCATTGCCATACTCCTAGGTTTTCTCTTATGCTATGTTCTAGGAGTTCTATTTTTTTGCATTTTAAATGTAGGCCTATAATACATTTTGAGTTAATTTTTGTGAAAGATGTAAAGTTTGTGTCTGTATTCATTTTTTGCTTGGGAGTGTCCATTTCTTCCAGCATCATTTGTTGAAAAGATTTACTTTGCTCCATTGTATTGCCTTTGCTCCTTTGTCAAGAATCAGTTGACTATATTTACATGAGTCCATTTCTGGGCTCTATTTTTCATTCTATTCATTTATTTGTCTATATTTCTGGTCATGGACCCACATCACCCAACTGTGGATTGTCATTCTGTGATAGCTGCATATTGCTATGATGCTGAAAGCTATGCCAATGGCATTTCAAATACCATCGTGTTCACCCGTGGTGGACTGGTTAAAGCAGAGCTTCCAGACTAGGGAGACTAGGAAGAAGGACTGGCCACCCACTTCTGAAAAAAATTGGCCATGAAAACTGTGAATAGCAGTGCAGTATCATCTGACATAGCACTGGAAGGTGAGAGGATGGTGCAGAAAGATGGGGCAGCATTCCCCATGCTGCACACAGGGTTCCTGAGAGTCAAAATGGACTTAACAGCACTAACAACAACAACATAAATGACATTGTGTGTTTAATTTCCAATCCCACTTGTTCATTGTTGGTATACAGGAAAGCAATCGACTTTTGTATATTAACCTTGCATCCTGAAACCTTGATATGATCACTTATTAGTTCCAGGAGGGTTATTTTTTTTGTTCAACTCTTCCAGCTTTCCTACACAGGTGATCATGTGATCTGCAAACAAAGACAGTTTTCTTTCTTCTTTCCCAATCTGTACGCCTTTTATTTCCTTTTCTTGTCTTATTGCATTAGCTAGGTCTTCCAGTAAGATGTTGAAAAGCAGTAGTGAGAGGGGACATTCTTACCTTGGTCCTTAACTTAGTGGGAAAGCTTCGAGTTTCTCACCATTAAGTATGATTTTAGCTGTATGATTCTCTTTCCCAAAACATGTAATACATGTTAAAAGAAGGCCATTCTCCCTTTTAAGCTAAAGCTTTTTGTAAATTTAGGTTTTAAGGTTATTTAGCAGCTTAAGTGTTTCTCTTTGTTTGTTTTCTAGCAGAAAAATCTGACCTAAACACCTTATGGCAGAGGAAGCAAGTCATGTCTATGCACGAGACTGAGCATTGTATAACTGGCATTTTTCAAGTTAAATTGTGCTGAGATATTGATATCTGATCTACCTCTTACAGCGGCCCAAAGTAAAGCACGAAGATTTTAGTTAGTATTGTCATTCAGTTCACTTATATTTATATTTATGAAGCCCTTATTATTTCATAGGTGATTGCTCTACAGAAATAAATAAGACACAGGCTTCACCTCAATGAGCTTTTGGGCTAGTGGAGAAGACTAAGACACTAAAAACAACAAAGAAACAGGTTAATAAAGTGCTACTGGGGTAGATTAAAAATAGCTGCAAATTCTTTCCCACTCTTCATATCAGTAGATGAAAATTTATTCCCCCTCCTCTTGATTCTGAGTAGGCTCAGTTCACCTGCCTAGTAAAGAACAATGGATGTTATGCTGTGCCAGTTTTTAAGCTCAGACCTTAAGAGAATGGTGACCTCCACTTCTATCCCTTGGGTCACCTGCCCTTGGAGCCCAACTGTCATGCCATAAAAAAGCACAAGGAGCTCCATGGAGAGATACATTCAGAGAAAAACCAAGACCTGCACCAAAGTCCCAGCTGAGATTCCAGCCAACATCCAGTATCAATTTGCCAGCCATGTGGAGACCATCTTGGAAACGAGTTCCATGAATAGAGCAGAGATGAGCCATTCCTGCTGAGCCCTGTCCAAATCACAGATTATGGGCAAAATAAATGATTGTTATTGTTTTAAGCTGCAAAGTTTTGTTGAATAAATAACCTGAACAGATATATATTTCTATGAGGGAAATTTTCTGGCAACATGAGAGCACACAAGAGGCATCTGACCTCAGACCTTCTCTGAAGCTTTAACAAAAGTTGCTCTCATAAACAAACATACATGTGTGTGTGTATGTATGTATGTATGTATATATACCGATATATACAGATATATAGTATATATATATATACACACACATTATATATACAATGTATACATATTAAATATTCATTATTATAAGACATATATATTGATATATCTGTATATATATAATTTACTCTGTTAAAAGATAAAGACGGGGCCGCCCGGTGGCGCAGCGGTTCAGTCCGCGTTTGGCAGCCCGGGGTTCGCGGGTTCGGATCCCGGGCGCCCGCCGACGCACTGCCTGTCAGCCATGCTGTGGCGACGTCCCATATAAAGTAGAGGAAGATGGGCACGATGTTAGCCCAGGGCCAGTCTTCCTCAGCAAAAAGAGGAGGATTAGCAACGGATGTTAGCTCAGGGCTGGTCGTCCTCACACACACACACAAAAAAAAGATAAAGACTCCCAGTTTACGAGAGTATAATTGCATCATTGAACAGACATTTGGAAAAGACATGTGCTTTCTGATATATCACAGAGGTTTGGCCATGTGTACATGAACTCTGAATTGTTATTTTTGTTTTTCAAATACGTTTTATACTCAGTTTTGTTCACTTTTTTGATCCATAATAGCCTAAGAATGGTTTGAGTTTTTATAGGTGTAAACTCTCAGTTGTTATGTCTTATTTATAAATTATAACTTTTTATTTTTATAAGTATACTTCTCTCTTTGTTAAATTTTATGTATTTTTAAATTGCATTTCCCTGGTCTCTCTTTTCTCAAGCCTTTTCCCAATAGTTTATCTCTTGAAAGCAACATGTTGTTGGACTTTGCTTCCGTGTAATCTGACAGTCTTTATCTTTTAAGAGAGTAATTTATTCATTTGCACTTGTTCTGATTAATGTATTTGGTTTTATGTTTTCCTCTGTCTCATTAAATAGGTAAGGAGTGCCTAGGTTTTATTTCAAATCATCTCAAAAGAACTAGAAATAGTCCAAAACAATCTTTTAATATTTTATGATGTAAATTACTACAGAAAATTGACATAAGAACTGACATGAATTTCATATTAATCTTTAACTGATGTTTGTGAAGATTTTATAGTTTAAAAAGTGCTTTCATAAATATTATCTCTTCTCATTCTTACTATTGTTATTTTATTCTATCTTACACCTGATGAATTTAAGATTTCAAGAGGTTTAGTGACTTGTTAAAGTCACAAAGCCAGTAATTGTGAAGTAGGGAATCAAACGCCTGTCTTGTTTAAATAAAATGAAAAGCCAGAACACTTTCATTTTCTCCACTCTATCATAATCATGTAAGGAGCAAATGTTGGGCCAGAGAGATGGTTGTTTCCCAGTGCTGTCATTCCTGTGTCAACAGCCCTCAACACATAATATTTGGGGTCACTAGTCACCCCCAATCTTTCCCTCCAGCCTCAGCCAACAGAGGAGGAGTAACTTCATCTGATCTCCCAGTTTGGAAAGAAATGAGGTGGCTTAACCGGTCACTTCTCTCTCCTTTTCTGAGTGTCACTGTTTCCCACAGAGAACGTTTCCTTCTTGGCTCCTGTGTGCCTTGTATTTTAGATTCCAAACTCTAACCATGTGGGTGGATGCCTGCCCAGGTACAGCACTTCCTGTGACTAGGTAAGTCAGTCTGTCTGATCAGGGATTCTAATATAAGAGTATCACTTTTCTACAGATGTAAATCACTTTCTCCATCATCAGATTCAATATTAATAAAGGAAATGTTCTGTTCTCCTAACTGCCTAATTTCTTGTTTAAGAATTAGGGCAAAAAACGAGGTGTGTTATTTTGGGGGACCCTCTTGTGCCTCAAGAGATGATGTGTGAAATAATCTGAATCCTCTTACTTAATCTACATTTTGTAAGGAAAATGGCCTATAGTCACTTATAACTACTATAACACTATTATCTAGTCTGTAATCACAAATGTTGGCTCTGGGGAGGTTTTCTCCACTGGTTCTAAAGTAGGTCAGCAAAAGCTCACAGTGATTGAAATAATTTGAGGGGAGGAAGATTATATTTAAATGATCCTTAAAACGAAGGCAATCCATTAAGTCAGCTAAGCCATTTAAGGAACAGTTTTGGGGATGAGCTATGAAAACACCAGTGTGTGAATATTCTATAATGTCATCATCTCAACTTCTGTTTTAGGTCAGAATTTAAAAGCATGGAGCTTTTTGAAAATGAAATATGCTTACCCGTGCATTCCAGTATTCCCAAATCAGAATATTGAAAAGAAAGATGGAAATTCTTATATTCAACAAATATTTAACCAGTGTTAATATCATGTAACAAACTGAAAGAGGAATACAAAATAAATCAGCAATGGACCCTGACCACAGAGATTTTATTCACTAAGAGAGGAATATAGCAAGCACATATAATTTCAAAATACAAGGTACCAGTATGTTTTACCTTTAAAATATACAAAGTTTTATGGAAATTTGGAGGAAGGAGTATTGCTTTCATTTTCAACACAGGAGGTTCAGTGTTAAAGAAGGCAGAGGGGAGGTGTCATTTGAGCCAAGCCCTGAAGAATGGTAAGATGATTCTAGGTGGAGAGTTAGAGGGAACCAGGGGGAAAATCCTTTAAGTCAGAGTGAACAGCACTAATACAAGTGTGGAAGAGAGCTTTTTCTTAGTTTCCAGTAAGGCAAAACAAGCTAGAACAGAAGCTCTCACTACATGAAAGGACGACCGACCCAAATAGATGAGATTAAGAACCAAAACCAGAATGGCCTCACTTCTGTGGAAACTAGTGTTCATGAAGGGGATGAGCAATAAGGTTTAGGTGGGTAGATTAGGGCCAGTTCACTGAGGACTTTAAATATCCAATTAAAGACTTTGGACTGCATATTCTTTACACAAATGGAGGGCTGTGAGGGTTTCTGAGCAGGTTTGTGACAAAAATCACTGGTGTCCCCGAAAAAAAATTAACCTATCAAGAGTGCATAAGAATAAATCAGAGGTGAGAGAGGCCAGAGGCCAGGCTACTGGAATTATGTGAGGCCGGGTAAATGCGAGTATGTAATGCGTCAGTGGCAGTCAGATTGATGAGAAGAGGACAGAAGGGAGAGAGGTTATAGAGTGAATTAAAGTGGAATCACCAGCTGATAAGAGACTGAGTTTGAGGGAGAAGGAGTTAGTGAAGGGAGAAAAAGAAAGGAAGTTCCTGTCTCTAAATACATCACACGTGATTTACCTTCTCTTTGTTCTCAACACATAACCTACATATATACACTAACAACTGAAAAAGAAGCTCTAAATGTCCTCCCTAAATTTATTAAATATCACTTTTGGTCTCTAATTTTAAGAGGCCCCAGGGTAACTAACATCCTAAGAATTTCCCGAGGGGAAGAACCAGTCACCTACCTGCCCAGCAACCTGCCTTCTCAGCAAGGACTCTGCCCTCCTGCCCATTCTTCACTTTCTAGTTTAGTCTGTGTTTAAACAGAGTCAGCAAGAAGCAGGAGACATTTACACTTCCCGTTTCCCCCAGGAGTTATGGTACTTCACATATTTTTTAATAGATGTCTCACAATGTCAGTTACATTCCAGTTGGACCTACATTGGAGGATGGAATCTTACTGACTCCCAGGACTGTATTTCTTTATGTAAATTTGTCAGGCACAGTGGTTTACCGCTTGATAAAACTGCCAGTTCATTTGATACTACTAAGTAACAAATTAGTTCATTATTTGTTTTCCAAAGAAGGCAAAACAAAAAGGGAAGCAATAAACAGTCATAGCAAATAGATACATACTAACCTAACCACTGAAAGTCTCCTTTATTTTTCTGAATGAAAAAGAGCATCTCAGTAAAGGAACCTTCTCCAACTGTGCTACAAAGAAGAAAAGTGATCAGAACAAGCTTAATATTAGTCCTCCAGTCCTCCAGGAATCGATTTCCTGTCTGCTCATTTTGGCTACTGAATTTCATTTTTCTAGATTTCCCAACAGCAAATAGATGATAACCATTATTATTAATAACTGTGTGAGGTAGATAGGGTAAATGTCATTAATTTGTGTTCTAAGACCCAAGGAGGTTAAGTAACTGGTAGAACAACCCACAGATCCGGGCACATGCCCTGATTTATTCAAAAAACAAATCTAAAAGTTTAATTTTTAGTCTCTATTTTTTTCGTTGCATTGATTTGTCAACTCGCGTCACTTGCTATTTTTTTTCCCACATTTCTAAAGATTCCTCACAAGAAAAAGAAAACCGCATTAGCTGCATTTTCAAGAAAGCATAGAGGAGGTGAATATAAAGTTTCTTTCATTATGTTATGACATTAGAGTTGACATTTACAAGCAGAGTGCAGATATTTATAAGAAAGTAGACCTGGAATGTGGGTTTCTAGAATGGTCTTATTTTGTATACCAGAGAATGGGAACATACATTCCAGAAACTCTCTCTAAGTTGCTCTAAGTTACGTGAAGAGCAGAATTGTTCTGCTAATAGGATTTGTGGTCCTATTATCTCTGAAGGTACTGGAATAAAAGCTGCAATTTAGAAAAAAATGAATAAATACTTACAATGAACTGGGCACAATGCCCAGTGGAAAAGTACACCCAGTCCTACCAAAAAAGGCCCTTTATGAACATAGACCAGTATTGTCTTTCTCTGTCTCTCCACTCAAGTGATAAAGGAGAATAATTTGTGCTCTTAAAGAACTTCATGGTACCTGGGAACAAGAATGTTTTTTTAAAAGAGGCATTTCTTTATAAAGAAAAATAAGGTTCACCTTTGAATGCCTTCCTGTTTCTTTTCTTATCCCTCTCTTTGATGAGGGGAACAAGGAAGGAAAGTATGTGAAGAATAAAGAAAAATGGGGAGTTTTTCCTGATTTAGGCAAAGATGAATTAATATTTTTGTTAGCTACGGGATCATTTGTTAAAAATTCTTTTTATTCTTTCTAGTTTTTAACATTTAATAGAAATCCATGTTATTGATGTGACCATAATGATCTCATTTCCATAGCAAACTCCTCTTGCTGAAATAGTCAACCATCTAGTAAATCTCAGCTGTTGAAAACAATTACTTTTAACTTTACAAGTACGATAGGGATTAACGCATGACGGTACAACTGACACTTTGTTCTGTTCCCAAGACTCATGAATCACACAACAGAATGGCTTTCTGTGGCTGCTCTTTCTGTGGCAACGAAGGATGAGTGGTAAGTTTCGCTCACGGACAATCTGTCTTGAATCTAGCCCTCGGCAGTCACAGCACTCTCATCAATAGATGCCTGGATTCCAATTGTGTGTGTGGGTGGCAAGCACTGACACCTCATTTTGATCAAAGAGCCCTACAATGCCATTACCAAGGGTGACATTTTAATAGCAATCAGACACATCACTCTTATCTAAGAAGTCACTGAGCGTCCATAAAGTATGCACCATCTGCGGTGGGAGTACATACAACACATCCTTTGTGTTCAAGCCGGTTAGCCCTTTAGAATTGTGACCAAAATGCAGGTGTTAACATCTGGCAGCTGCTGACTTTGATCAAGGCTCTTGTCTGTGCTTATCTTGTCACAGGAACAAATTTTCAGGTTTATATATGGCGGCAGTCTTAATCAATCATGGGCCTTGGCTTCTGGTTTCTCAGTGCATGATAGCTCTATGAAAATCCATTCACAGAAACCTGGGTGGAAGACAGTGACATTCAGTAAGTAGAAGGAAAGTAAGACTTTACTTGGGAGTACAAATTTTTAATAAAGCAATCCAACTCTTGTTACACGAAGAAGGCACAGAGATTCAGCACTTTTTGCAGAAGTGGCTGACCCAGGATTTTGGGGAAAATGACAAATGCAAAATTAGTTTATGATGGGCAGAACAAGGTCAAACTACTTTGAAAAATCTTGTATTGACTTCTTGGCATTAAATTCAGAGAATGAAGGAGGGGAAAGATATAATTATATTTCCTTTTTACTGGGAAAAGAACATATATAATTTGGAGTAGAAGCCAAATAGCGATTAAATTATCATCTCCTTCTTGGAGAAGACAAAAACATTTAAGTGAAGTAAACAGGATGTAAATAAAGCTTAAAAATCATGAAAAGTACAAATACCTAAAATTTTAGCATCAACAAGAATTTACTGAACACTCAATAGGTTTAAGACATTATCTTAACAATAGGAAAAATAATATGAGGAATGGCTAAAGCTTCCATAGTCATAAAGCCTGAGATCAGGTTCCAGTTGTGCTCTCATTAGAGTAAGCAAGTAATGACATCATCTCTGAACTTCGAGTTTAGAGAATAATATTTACCTATTATGGTTGTTGTAGGAATCAAAATAATCTATTAATTGTTTATTTGATTAATTTGAGAACCATTTATTGAGCATTATCTATGTATTATGCTCTGTTCTAGGAATTAAGAATAACATAATTAATAAAAGAGACAATACCTTCTGCCTCAAAGGGCTTAAATTCTGATGGGAAAGTTGCACAATAAACAAAACAAAGCAGCATAGTAAATGTATAGTAATAGTTGAATAGTGCTAAAATAAAGTAGGTACTGGGGGATAGAAAATGTTTGGTAGTATGAAATTTTATGTAGGATAGCCATGGAAAGCCTCACTAAGAATGTGAAATTTGGGTAAAGGCATAAAGGAGGTGAGAGAGTGAGTCAGGCAGATATCTGAGTAGAGTGTAGCAGGCAAAAGGAACAGGCAGTGCAGTTTCCCTGCAATGGAAACAGGTCTGGTGTGTTCAAGGAAATGCAAGAAAGCTAGTGTAGCTAGAAAGAGTGAGGAAGAGAGAAAGAGGTAGATGAGGTCTGGAGGTAACATGTGCTTGGTCATGTACATCTCAGTCCATCAGAGGATAGACTTTGGCTTCTCTTTCTTAGTGAGAAGACACTGGGGGGTTTCAAGCAGAAGACAGATGTAATCTGACCTGTTTTTACCAATATCCCTCTAGCTACTGTGTATTTAGGACTCCAAAATGTGTCTTAAAGAGTGGAGCAAGAGTGGAATCAGGCTACCACAACAATCCAAGAGACAGGTGACAGAGTAGAGTGATGAGAATAATACAGTGAGAGTTGGTCAGATCCTGGACATATCTGAAGGCAGAGTAGATAGGATTTGATGACACATAGCTACAGTCTATATGAGATTAAGGAGTAAAGAATAATTCATGGTTTTTTGAGCTGAACAACTGGAAAGATGTATTTGCCAATAATTGAAGTGGGAAAGACTATAGGAGAACCAGGTTGGGGCAGCATGTCATGAGCTTAGTTGTGGGTGTGTGAGGTTTGCAATGCCATTTGATACACAATGAGATGTTGAACAGGCAGTTAAATACATGAATATGGAGTTTAGGGGAGAAATGTAGACTAGAGACTAAAATTCGAGTGTCATCTCATCTCATTTAAATGTAATTGAAAGTTCTGGGTTTAGATAAGATCATTAAAGAGGTGTTTATAGTTGGACAAGAAATGATGTCCAAGAACTGGGTCTGTGAGTACCTCGCCTTTCAGAGATCAGGAGAAAACGGACATCAGCAAGGGAGGAAGGACTAGTCAGTAGAATCAGAGGAAAAGCAGTAGACCTTGGTGTTCTAAGTACCAAGCTCAAAAAGTTCCAGAAAAAGGGAATTGTAAATTGTAATTTGTAAATTGTAAATTGTCAGATATCGCTAATAGGTCAAACAAGATAAAATTAAAAAATGATCATTGGATTTAACAACATGGTTTTATTAGAGATTCTGCTGGAATTTTTTCTTTAATGTAGCATATATGTAATTCTACTTGCTTATTTAATGTATTCCTTCTCAAGAAGTTTGCTCCCATAATCCTTCTGAGAGAATAATGTTTCTTATAATCCCAAATGCTAGTCAAGTTGGTTGGACCAAGGATAGATAGCAGACTCTGAGTGGATCAATCAGTTTCTCTCTCCTGGGACTCAGAAATACCCATGTCTGAGGGACTTGAAATAAGAGAAAATGGATGTGAACTGGAGAGGATATAGGGGAGGGAGGAAATGGTTTTTAGGAGTGAGAGGAAAAATAAGACTGATATTAAATGTGTCGTGTTGAGATGCAATGTCCATGAAACATCAAAATGAAGATATCACACAGGCATTGAATAGGGCAATATAAGCCAGGAGAGTTGATATGATTCTAGTGAAACATTTAAAAGAAGTAAATGGGAAAAGAGACTCATGTTATAACAAAATCTAAAAATAAAATGTTAAAGTTGAGATTTTATTTTAAAGCATATCTAGGTTTCTGGTGCCCACAGACAAGTTGCAGAAGCAAATGTAAGTCTCTGCAGAAATTCACCTTCAACTCAGGCCTATAAGAACTTTTCCAGGTAAAGTTCCAAGAATCATTATGGTTAACAATCAAAAAAAAAAAAAATTAAGAGAAATGGGCACCATAAATGGCAATCATCAGAAAAGACACAGCATTATCAAACCAATAAAATTTTAAAATTTTGAAATGCAGAAACACAGATTTGAAATGCAGAAATATAAAGAAGTATGTTTATAATACTAAAAGAACTAAATGAGGGACTTGAAAATTTGAAATGGAAAAGAAGACTAAAAAACTACTGAGTAGGTGATAGTGAACCAAATGGAATGTCTAGAAATGAAAAATATATTACATAAAACTAAAAATGCAATACACAAATAATAATCTGGGCTGTTGAGAGAGAATTAGTGAAATAAAAGGAGATGAAAAAATTATTGAGAATAAAGCTAAGACAGAAACAAAAACATAAAAAGGAAGTTAGAAGACATAAAGGAAAGAATGAAAAACCACTACAGATACCCTCTTAGAATACTAAAAGAAAAGCATAGCAAGACTGAGGGAGAGACAATATTTTAACCAATACTGAGTGAGAAATTCACAGAATCAATAGAACACACCAATCATTGGAGTGGTATAGCCCAAAGAATCCAAATAGTTTAATATATACTTTTTAGTCATAAATGGATAGAGATAAAATAGAGGATAAAATTCAAGACGTCCAGTTAAATTTGAATTTCATATAAACATTGAATGCATTTTTTTAGCATGAGTATGTCTCAAACATGTATGTGTAGGGGAGGCAAATTTTTACATCTACTTTCTTAGGGTTTTTCAGCTGAGCCTGAGAATTAAACTGACATAAAACAGATCAACAAGAGAAAGGCATAAAAATTTATATAAGTTTTATGTGACATGGGAGCCTTCTAAGGAAATGAAGACCCAAAAAAGTGTCAAAACAAATACTTGTATACCAGGTTGAATGAAGAGAGGCAATTGTGGAAAAGTAACTAAAATATACAGGAAGGCTAAAGGAAGACCAGAATTATTTTAATAGGGTTTGTTTGTACAGAATTTTCTCAGCTATGACTCACTGTGGGACTGTTTCTTCTCTCCTGGTGTAGGGAGGGTCTCTTTCACATGGGAGTTTTGATCTCTTGTTTTCAGGAAGAAAAGGGGAGATTAGAATGTCCTTCTTGCATTTTCTGTTTTATAAGTGCCTTTAGCTCAAAATAATCCTTATGCTAAAGTGGCATATTTTGGGGCAGCATATTCTGTCACCCTTCATGTGGGACATTCTTATACTAAAATAATTATTTATTGCTTATGTAAAATTCAAATTTAACTAGACATCCTGTATTTTCATTTGCTATATGTAGAAACACTATAAATAAATTGAAGAAAAACTATGAAACAGGAAAGACAAAGAAAATGTGTTTAAAGCACCCAGTGGAAAAATAAAGGAAAAAAATTTATTGGCACAGGCAATAAAAGAACAAACAGACAAATTGAACTTAAAGAAAAATTAACAAATTTTGTGTATCAAAAAAACAGTATCAACAGAATAAAAAAGCAACCCAAAGAATGGGAGAAAATATTTGCAAATCACATATCTGATAAGGAATTAATAATCAGTATATATAGAGAACTCCTAAAACTCAACAATAGAAAAGCAAACAGCACAACAATAAAAATGGGCAAAGGACTTGCACAGATGTTTCTCCAAGGAAAATACACAAATAACCAATAAGCATGTGAAAAGATTCTCAATATCACTGATCATTAGTAGTCAAAACTGAGATCAAAACTATAATGAGATGCCACCTCACACCCATTAGGATGACTACTATTAAAAAAAAAAGAAAATAACAGGTGTTGGCAAAGATATGGAGTAACTGGAACACTTGTGCACTGTTGATGGGAATATACAATGACACAGCCACTGTGGAAAACAGTATGGAGTTTCCTCAAAAAGTTCAAAAATAGAACTACCATATGATGCAGAAATTCCGCTTCTAGCTATAAACCTAAAAGAATTGAAAGTAGTGGGTCCTGGTGGTCAGCAGTTGGAAATAAGTTCCGGCAGAGAATGAGCTCCAACAGGACCTGGAGGAATCTGGCCTGTCTGCCAACAGAAGTCACCACAACGAGCTCCAAGGAATACTAGCTGCTGCATCATTTCAGCTGCCAAAGTTCTGCAAAGACTCCTCTTTTGGCCAATGTTAACCCTCTAGGTTATTGCAGTTATCATAGTTCCAGTTTTACCAAGCTGATACGGAATAAACTGCCACAAAGTAATGTTTTCCTACAGAGTGGGATATTCTCAGCCCAACTGGCCTGGAAATTTTGGATTAAACGTTTTTGGAGTTTCCTCACCCAGTAACAGGGGCTCTGAGTCACACTATTAGGACTTTAAATTCCCCAAGGCCTCAAGGGTGTGAAGGGTTGGGCATTCAGGATGAAGAACACTAGTGCCTCTGAGTGTGACTTGGTGGGTGTGAGGCTTGGGAACACAGGGATCATGTAGCCTTCCGAGCAGAGGCTCAGAGAGACTCAGCACCAGGTCTACCTAGAGAAGGACAAAGCCACAGTGTGGTGTAGGGCTGCCACCATCTGTTCCCAATGATCAGGTCTGGGGCAAGGGACGAGGCTGAGACAGTTCCTCTGGCTACTCCCACAGGAGCTGGCCCAGAGCTCCTTTCCAGAGCCCAAATAGCCTCCTGGGCTGAACAGAGAGTGTTTACAACACATGGAGGTCAGCTCTTTCAGTTCACGTACAACATCACCTCCAGGGACACAAAACCAGCCCCAGGAACACCGAGTCCCATATTTTCTACCTAAAGGATCCAGAACCATTATTCTTCAATCCCCCTTGTACACAGCTTCTTTTGGGATATGGCAACTTTGTTGGTAGTGTTTTCTTATTTTTTAACAATGCACAATTTTTTAAAGCAAAACATTTGTAGGTGATTTTTTTTTTTGTTTTGCCAAAATACAATACCTTTTTAGCCCAATCCCAGTTACCTGCCCTTAGCTTACTTTTCTAAGTGAAGCAGCCTCCATTTTTTATCCAAGTGATTGTCAGTCATTTCCTGCATTATAAAATGTGACACTCCTTTTGTTAGGGGAGAGTCACATACACACACAATCTCTGGCTGCCACTCCTCTGGTGGGCACCAATAAACATAGCATCTATTTTCTTCCTGAGGCAAGAGGTGAAGCCAGGGGAAAGGATGTGGTAGGTAGAGGCAGAAGTGTGACATAAGCAAATGGCCGGGGCAGGCACACTTCAGGGTGGTGTAGATATTGCCACAACTGGACAAACACAATGAAAGAGTAATGGGGCTAGGATTGAAGAAAATTGTCAAGAGAATGAGCGAAACAGTGGACTAGAGTCCAAACCTGGTAGGAACAGGGCCTGTTCCATCCCCATCTGTGAGCTGTGCACTTGAGCTCATCTGCTCACTTTTGGGGTGAGGATCCTGACTGAAAATACCATTTGAATCCATGGAGTTCAAGTCCTATAGTGTGTTTGTAAGGAAGTTTTATTTTTTAAGGCAACCCTTTTTCCTTTAACAAATCGACTTGGAAATGTACAATAGTTCCAACACCAAAAAATTCATTTCTTGCTCATTCAAGAATTTTAAATGGTTCCAAGCAGGTAGGAGTGGAAGAGTTGGAGTGTTGAGAAGGGTTGTAACCATGAAATCACTCAATGACAGTGACTCAGGCTCCGTGACCTTCAGCACACAGCGTCCAAGATCATCTAAGATTTTTCCATCTTATTAGAGGATGGAAAAGATCATGAAGGTGTACATGTGGGAAATTTGAACTGACACACATCACTTCCACTCCTATTGTACTGCTTCCATCTAACAGCAAAGGAGATGAAATTCAGTCTATCTATGTATGGGCGCAGAAAGAAGGGGAGAAAGATTTTTTGGAGCAGCTAGTGTTTGCCACAGGAAAGAAGCACAGAGAGGACTGAGAGCTAAGAGAAAGAAAGAACAAGGGAGGAACCTGAAATTCTGTTGCAGTTGAAGAGGTTGACAGGAATAAGTAAGAGTTGAGAAGGTTAGGTTGAGAATAGAGAGAAATAGATTTGAGGCTAAGAGTTCAGAAGTAGAGCAGATCAAAGCCAATGTAGGGTTCAAGATTTGGATGTGGAGTGGATAGTATAACTGATGTCACTGATATAGAAGATGAGAGTTAAATTCAACAGCAGGAAATTAATAGCTAGCATTTATTAAGCATTTGCCATGTGTAAGATGATAAGGCCTTTACGTGTATTGATCCTTAAAATAACTCTAATGGTCTGCAGAATTATTCTTGTCATTTTGCAGATGTGGAAAATGAGGCACAGAAAAATATCAATTAGCAAAATTACCAAGGGGTTTAAACTAGGAAGTTTAATATAATCAAGGCCTAGACTTCTAACCAGTGACATGCAATCTCTATGAGAGAGCAGAACTTGAGTTAGAGAGAAAAGGTGATAGATAGATAGATAAATAGATAGATAGATAGATAGATAGATAGACAGACAGATGGATATAGAAAAACAGGGCCAATTAATGAATATGCCACTCATTAAAACATACATACAAGCAAAAATTGTGCATTTCAGATTTAATTTGAGATGTGATTAAGACTATAATTAGGGTGATAATAGACAATTTCAAAATTTAGACTCTGGGGAATAGCAGCTAACATTTTAATTGCTTATCTAGAGCATTAATTTTCCTAACTTGAAATTCTGTGGAGTTTCATGAGTTTGAATGAGGAATTGATGAGTGTATTTTGTTTTAATTTTGTGTTGAGTGTGTGTGCATGTGTTTTTGTTTGTTTATTTTGTTTTGTCCTTAAATAGAGCTCCCTGTTTTGGTTATCTACAACCCCAAAACTCAGTGACTTCATACAAGAGCCATTGTACCTGATCTCATCATTGCATGAGTTAGGAATTCAGCAGGACTCAGCTGGGTGATTCTTTTGATCTGCACAGTATGTACCACAGTCATTCCGAGATGTTCAGCTGGAAGCTGGCTGCTCTGGAGTTTGCAGGATGACATCACTGCCATGGTCCAGGGAAGGCTGGAAGACTGAGCTCAGCTACTCTCCACATGGTGTTCACAAAAGGGTAGTTATAGTTTTTATGGAGTCTCAGGGGTCCAACAGACCAAAGTAAGAGCTCCCCATCTCTAGTCTAGATGTGGTTTAATTGGGTCATCTGCTCAGGGTCGCCCAAAGTTGTAATCAAGGTGTCAGCCGGGAAGACTTAAGTTCTTCTCCAAGCTCGCTGGTTGTTGGCAGGATTCAAGTCCATCTGGTTGTAGTACTGAGGTCCTCAGCTTCAAGGGGCCTCCTGCCATTCCCTGCCAGGTGTCCCTCTCTGCAATATGGCAGTTTGGTTCCTCTAGGCCAATGGGGACATGTCTCCATTGTTTTGAATCTCCCTTAAGGGAAGGCCTGGACCTTCTTGAAGGGACTCATCTCATTAAGTTAGGCCCACCAGGAAAACCTCCTTTGTGATTAACTCACAGTCTACTAACTAGAGATCTTAATTACTCCTGCAAAGTCCATTCATCTTTGCATTGGATTTACCTATTCATGAGAGTGATATCCCACGAAATCACAGTCCTGTAAGTATGTGGGCAGGAATCTTGAGTCCATCTTAGAATTCTGTCCACTACAATAAGGAATTGAAATAAAAATTGTTCATCTTGAAATCTTAAATAGAAGAGCCCAATGGTCAAGTTCAACAGCAAGGTCAGAAATGTTTTTTATTGAAAACTCCCTTAGAGAGTGATGGGAATTTTTTAAGGCTTCTCCGACCTTTGAATTATGGACTGTCACACATTATTAACAATAACTTTGCAACTTGAACATGTGGCCTCTTCTGCCATATTAGGTGTCCTAAAGGTTTTTGAGATAAACATCAATCGGGAAGGAGATATGGAAAAGGAAAATGGCATTGCTTAAGCCAGGATCTCACTCTCTTCATCTGATATGAATTACCATTATTGCAGAGCCCTCTGGAAAACAAACATGTGGGGTTGCTTGAATGTCCAGACAAATAACTAAACCCAGACCTCATAATCTCACATGTTGGATTCTATTATTAATTATCTCCACATCAAATAGTTGTCTTGTCTTTTCCCTGAATTTTCACCCTTCAAGTGTTACACATTACTATCTTTGCCATGTCCTTGCCTTTCTGCACCCTCTTAGAGTAGCTGTCTATTAAAATTGCACTGAAGAATCTATATTAATGTAAAAAACTGGAAAAAAAAACCCATTATTATGTCCATTAGTGCCATAATCCAAGAACTATCCAAATATTTTCTCTAAAAAACAACAACTATGAGTTGGATACTGAAGTCAATTCCACATTGCATATGAGGAATGGGGACACATGAGGATAAGTAATTTCAGGGTGGGACAGTTTGAAAACAGCAGAGCTAGGAGTTAACAGAGGCAGTCAGACTCCCAAACCCGTGCTGTTAATCGTAAGCAGAATTTCTCCTCATTGTACTTTACAGATGTATAAAGTGGAGCCCCAGGCCAGGTGTAGAAGACAGCATAAAACAATAGGAGAAAATTCGGAGAATATTGGAAGAATGGAGGATATCCGAGAAGAGAAATGGCCAGTGAAAGATATCCCTAATTCAATGTTCTAAAACTTTTTATTTTAGAAGAGATCTATATTTATACAAAAATCTCAAAGATATTACACAGAGTTCTCTTATATCCCACCCCCATTTTACCTTATTGTTAGTATCGTACTAATGTTAAGATATACGTATAAATTAATAATGCAAACAAAACTATGGTAAATTTATCAATACATAAATAAATGTATAGTACATTTTTTATAATTAATGAACCAATATCGACATGTTATTGGTAACCAGAATCCACAGTTTATTCATATTTCCTTAATTTTTACCTAATATTCTTTTTCTCTTCTAGGATACCATCCAGATGCCACATTATAATCATTGTCATGGTTCTTTAGGCTGCTCTTAATGTAGCAGTTTCTCAGACTTTGTTTTTGATGATCTTAATGCTTTCGAGGTGTACTGGTCAGGTATTTTGTAGAACGTCCCTCTATTGGAGTTTGTCTGATGCTCTTCTCATAATTAGACTGGATTTATGAGGTTTGGAGAGGAAGATCACAGAGGTAAAGTGGCATTTTGATCACCTCATATCAAAGGTGCATATTAACAACATGACTAATGACTGTTGGGGTTGATCATCTTGACTTGATCATCTGACTGAGACATCGTTTGTCAGGTTTCTCCACTGTGAAGTTATTCTTCTTTATTCCCTTTCCATACCTGTCCTCTTTGGAAGGAAACCACTGCAAAACCCACACTGAAGGAGTAGGGGGTTATGCTCAACTCTGAGGGCAGAGTATCTATGTAACTCAATTACATGGAGTATCTTCTGCATGGGAGATTTGATTTCTTCTGCCATATTGTTTATTTGTTCTATCATTTATTTATATCAATATGGACTCAAGGATGTTTATCTTATGTGTTGGGTTATAATCCAATACTACTTTATTTATTTTGTTGCTCAGCTTGTTCCAGATTCGTCCACTGGGGGCTCTTTCATCTGGCTCTGGTGACATATGCCCATCATTGTGCTGTCTGTTGTTTGTTATGTTTTGTTTCAAGTACATTCTTACATTCTGGCACAACAAGGTACTTCAGGCTCACCTTGTGTATTTCGTGCCCCAGTCCTAGCATCAGCAATTTCTCCATGGAGCCCAGGTTCTTTTCATTAGATAAAGGTGTTACAGACCAAGATCTGAGTGCTAGATGTTTTCATTGTTACCGGGGTGCTGTTGCTTCTAGGTCTTTTCAGCTGACAGAGGAAGAAAATACATGTATGTATACTAACCCATGTATACGCTCACATATATAAATATCTCTATATGTAACCATCTATTTTTATATTAACCTAAAAATGAATTCATATCAATATCTTCAACTCTAACTCATTGCCACATGAATCATTCCAGCCTCCTTCCCCTTTCATACCTGTAAATTTTTACTTTTACACTGGGAAATCTGGCTCCCACCATCCACCAACCATTTACTTAATTGTTCAATTGTAGTATGCAGGTATAGTAGTATCAGAATTGTTAACCAGTACTCCTGTGTGAGACAGCTCTATCAACTACAGTACAGTGTTTACATATAATTGATTTTTCCTTTGCTTTTATAGACTTGACTAATTTCCAAAGTTATTTAAGTCAGCACCTTTTCCCCCAGCCCCTTCAGTGAGGTTGTTTCATACATTTTGTAATACAGTTAGGTTCTTTTGTCACATTCTGCCCTCCATCCTGGGATCCTGTAATCTCCTAAATCATTTTTTTAATTGCATACATTAAATATTATTCTCTTTGCTATGAAGTTCCATGGGTTGGGTCACATGCATAGCATCATATACCCACCATTATAGTATCATGCAGAATAGTTTCATTATCCCCTCCCCAAACCCCCTGTGCTTCATTTATTCACCTCCCCCACTCCCAAATGCATGACAACTAGCAACACTTTATGATTGCTACAGTTTTGACTTTTCCAGAATATCATGTAATTGGAATCATAAAGTATGTGGCCTTTTAAAAAAATCCATGATAGATTTAATTTTTTAGTACAATTTTAGATTTACAGGATAATTGAACAGATGGTACATAGAGTTCTGTATGCCCACTCCATTCCTATCTCCATCCCCACACACAGTCTTCATATTGTTAACATCTTGCATTACTTGGCTCTTTTGTTATAACCAATAAAACAATATTCATAGGATATTATTAACTACAGCCCATACTTTACATTAAGGTTCAACTCTTTGTGTTGTACAACTCTATGGGTTTTGATAAATGTGTAATGACATTATTCACCATTACAGAATAATTTCACCAACCTAAAATTCAGCTATTCTTCCCTCCCTGCTTCCCTTGAACACTGGCAAACACTGCTCTTTTTACTGTTTCTGTAGCTTTGCCTTTTTCAAAATGCCATATTGTTGGGATCATAGACTATGTTGCCTTTTCATACTGGCTTCTTTCACTTATCAATCTGCATTTAAGATTCCTTCATGTCTTTTCATGGCTTAATATCTCATTTATTTTTGTCACTGACTAATATTTCATTGTATGGGTGTACCACAGTTTGTTTATCCATTCATCTATTGAATGGCATTTTGATTGTTTTCAGTTTCGGGTCATTATGAATAAAGCTGCTATAAATATTCACATGCTAATTTTTGTGTGCTCATAATTTTTCAACTCAGTTGTGTAGATTACAAGGAACATGATTGCTGGATCATACGATAAGAGTATGTTTAGCTTTTAGGAAATTGCCAAACTATTTTCCAGAGTGGCTGCACCACCATTTTGCATTTCCACCAGCAGGGAATGAGTGTTCTTGTAGATCTGCATCCTCATCAGCAATTAGTAGTCACTGTTCCAGATTTTGACCATTCTCATAGATGTGTAGTAGTATCTCATTGTCATTTTAATTTGCAATTCCTTAATGACGTATGACGTTGAACATTTTTCAGATGTGCATTTGCCATCTGTATATCTTCTTTGGTGAGGTGTCTTTTCCAATATTTTGCCCATATTTTAATTGAGTTGTTTCTTTTTTTGTGGTGGGATTTTAAGTGTCCTTTGTGTATTTTGGATACATGTCCATCAGATACATGTTTTGCAAGTATTCTCTCCCAGTCTGTAGTGTGTCTCTTCCTTATTTTAACAGTGTTTTTGTCAGAGCAGAAGTTTTCAATTTTAGTGAAGTCCAGACTATCAGCGTTTTCTTTCATGGATCATACTTTTGGTGCTGTATGTACAAACTCGTCATCAAATCCAAGACCACTTAGATTTTCTTCTTGAAGTTTTATTGCTTTGTCTAATTCAATGTCAAAGCATTTACAGTTCTTCAGTGTAAACACGCTCTTGTCATGGAAACTTCAGCAGAAGTTTACTATAAATACTCATATTAGTGGTTAGAAGGCTATAAAAGAATTTGAGTGCTCAATACAAGGTAACAGGTATGGAAAATAGACATCATACGCTTGCAGAAATTACCGAAATACAGAACAAATTTCAGCAAAAGTAAGAATTAAAAATCAGAAGAGCCGAGAAACCATATAAACTCTTCCAAGAAACCCCCCAAAATTCTGAGAGCTCATTAAGTCTCCCCTTGTATGAGGAATGGACATTTCAGCCAATTTAATTTGAATCTCAAAGAACAAGGTGACACTGACATTTAAGTTAGAGTAGCAAGTGGACCTTCTCTTTCTTATAATTTTGCAACTAAAAAGAACCCTTATGAATGCTTCCTGGAATCATTTCCTTTATCTTACTGAATTAGAAACTGTCATAGAGAAACTAGGTAGGTGAGCTAAGAGTGCAATAAAATCCTAGAAGGCCAATAGCATGTCTTATTCATCGTTGCATGACATAGGATAGGCACTAAATAATTGTTTCTTAATTGGCTGCTTCTTGAACCCATTGATTTCAAAGAAATTGATCCCATAGAGCAGACCTTCAGTAACAGCAAAAAAGAATCTATTTTAGATACATTTACCTCAGTTCTCCTGGAAACATACGATTTTCAATAACAATGTAATTTTATCTACAGAATTGTTAGATCACGATTACCAGTGAACTTTAGCTACTTTAGAAAGATCAAATCATAACGTGTTTTAACTATGTCTTTAAATTAAAACTCTTTCAGATCTTTATTCCTTTAGGAAATAAATTCTCCCTAATTCTACAGTAAGAGCTCTCCAAGAGCAAGTGTGTGTACAGCTTAACACACACCTAAGCCTTACTGCCCACAAATCTATTTATCTTTCAAGCACCTCTCCTGCAGTAAACTCAAGGACCACTTATGGACAAAACATATTCAAACAGGAGATTCTGGCATTAGAGAGATCAACACAGCCCCAATGTTTTACTTCTAGAATGTGTTACTATACAAAGAACAAATACCTTATACTTTCAAAGGCTTTTTACAAAGCACTCTCACATAAATTATCTCATTTATCCCTATATTTGAAGCAGAAAAAGCAAATGTTTTCCTCTTTTTAAAGATTAGGAAACAAACGCAAAGGGGCTAATTGGCTTGACCAAGATCACACAATTGAAAAATTATGGAACAAAATTCTTAGCCCATACCTATTTTTTCACTTTATTCTTCTGCTTCAAACAAACATAAAATTGTTAAGGGCTTTGAATAAGAACTGTTGTTCACTAGGATGTGTAACCTCGATTTCAGTAAAATCATTTAGCAGAATTTCCAAATATATACTCATTCTCTTCAGAGGTTGCTGTGTACTTTTTTGAAAGGAATCAATAATGATTTAAATTATACCAAAACAATTTGTAGAATGCCACTATAATAGGAAGCAGGAAAGGCTCAAAATTCTCCAGTAGTAGAAAAATATTTAATATTCATAGACGCAGTAAAATACTCTACAGAACAATAATTAATAGCATCATGACAATGTGTCATGTTTTATTAGGTGGAAACTATTTTGACTTGCTTTTAATACCCAGATTTTTATATATTGATGGGTGGAATGATTCATAATGCCATTTTACTGTTAAACTACCCAAGTTTCACTTCATATTTTAAACTAAACAATTAATTTTATCTGTGCGCACCCTATCTGAACAGACTGACATGAATTTGTCATTTATTCTAATTATGCATGCAAAATAAGTTGCAGGCAGCAACATAGTTGAGCTGTGTGCGTACTGTTTAATATTTAAAGGGTTCCAGCAATGATTAGGCGGCCCTTACACCAAAATCGCTGCTCCTCCAGGCGTGTAAATTCTAGTGCTATGATGGACTTTATAATGAACAAACGTGTTTTATACTTACCAGCAGGTCAGCTCTGCGAATCTGCAAACCATGCTGCTCGGCCCCAAGGTCATAGATTTGCTCCTCCTGTTACACAATTAACTTTGCTTTGTGCTATAGCCACCAACTTCGCTAGCAACTCTAGCCAACCATCTGAAAGACACACTCCATTCGTTCCAGGGGGAGGGCAAGATGGATGAGAGAGTGTGAATGATTCAGCACAAATTCAATTTCACTGCTGGAAAAGGAAATCAAAGGATACGTGTAACTGACAAATTTTTAGCACGTTTATAAAAATCCACACATTCTAAAAGAAGCTCATGACCCTGTCTTTGTTGGTTTCTGCATTCATTACGAGTATTTGGACATCGAAAATTTTGCTTTTATTTTCTGTTCGTATCAAACTCAATCCAGTTTCTACCTTGATGAAGACCAATGGCTACATTCCCTTAGAGAAGTTTGAGAAACATGCGCATGTTCTCTTGCCTTGCCAAGCTGCTTGTCCAGGTGGCCCTTGAGAACATTCTTGATGAATGAGACAGTATGACTATACAGATGGGAGGAAATGGCCAATTGAGGCACTCAGAACAGAGATACTAGGAAAAGGTCTGCTTTCAAGTACAGAAGAAAATAAAGGTTTGGAAAGATAAAAGCGCACGTGCCTATCAAGGAAATACAGTCAAAAGAGAGAGGGTAGGAGGCAGAGGGAGACTCTGAATTTGAAATAGGGTCTTGAATAATTCAGAGTGGTATGAATGACTTTAGGAAACCTGGGCAGGCTGGCAAAGAAGGGAGTGAAATTCAGACAGAGGATGGAAAAAAAATTAATTCTTATAATATTTCTTTGAACTAGTCATTTAAGGACAGTGGGCATGGTCTATGCGTAAGGGTGAGGGGGTTATAGAAATGAGAATTGCAATAGTTCAAGAGTGAAAATCTAAAATAGAGATGGAGAAAAAAGCAACACAGAAGATATTATAAAAGGTACTATTTTTTGATCACTTCTTGTATTCCTCCCATCTAAATTCTAAGTTTATTCTTCTTTGTCAAGAGAGAGAAAGAGAGAGAGCATTTAGTGACAATATCGGCTTGAATGTGGAAAGATTTTTTTTAAAGCATTAAATTCACTCTGGTGCTTTAAAACTACATTATCAAGTGATGGTTGTGCTTCTACATCAATTATGATGGTTATAGTAACGTGTGTGTGTGACAGACAGAGAGAGAATGTAGGTGGCATAGAGAGAAAGATAAAAGATGAAGAACTGCTTCTTTCTCCTTTCAAAGAGGAGAGAATTTTAATATTATTGGGTCAGACACCAGGACATAGACACGTCCACATGTTTTAATGGGCAGAGTTATTCCACTAAAATTAAGAATCTTTCTTCCTTTTCTTCTCTTCGTGTCTAGGCAGGTATGTTGCCTAGGACTTGCCTTATCTTTTCTCCACTTCTTTTCTTCTACCTGGTGTGCTCCTGTTTAAGAAGAAAGGGATAACCCACTTGAGCAAGGAGCTTACCTAACATGCTCCAGCCTAGTCTACGAAAGTCTTACATCAAATCACCAATTAGTGGCCCAGGAAATAACACATTCAAAATTTTATTTCCCTTTTTCTATCAGTCCTTGAAGGATATGAAGGTTCTTACTAAATAAAATGAGAAGCCCCCTAATAATGTCTTAAATCCCAACATTGTGCACGAGAATTGTCTCCAGAAACTTTATCCCAGAGAAATCCATCTTCCTTATACACTTTGAGATGGTAAGGAAATTGCTGGAAAATTAGAATTAAACATCCTACAAAATAATTATGGCCTCTAATAGTTAGCAAAGATTAGGTGTGAAAGTGTGAATTTAGAGCTATGTCATGGTAAGTCGTTACTGAAATTGGAGAGGAAAGTGTATGCCTACATCAAGATCATGATCAGTTTATGAAGATCCCTCATTTCAAATGGTGAATATGCGTGGCATGTGAGTGGATGGCAAGGAAAGGGAATTGAGGAATTGTTGGGGTGAAGAGCCGAAACCCTGGGTCAGCTCTACATCCTGCAAAAACTGGGAGAACAGAGGGAAAATAGGCAGGAAAAAGACAATGGTTTTGTAAATGATACAAATTCATAATTCCAAAGGAATAACATGACTCCATTTGTGTTCGGAAAAGAGGCAACTGAAGAGATTATTTGCCATATCTAAGTTGACTTTTTAAAAATCCAGGTGCCAACAGAAGAAAGTGGGTGAAAATGATGCATTTTCTCAAATACAGTGAAGGAAGTGGAGGAAGGAAGTTAATAAAAAAAGACCGTTTCGAGACCAATTGCTTACAACATAGCAAACTATATTTGCTATGCTGGCACTGGATCAGGCATTGTGCAATGCAAGCACTGATGCAGCAAATCACTCAAGCTGTATTTTTGGCATCCTCTCTCCCAGAATGGGTCCCTCCCCACTCACAGTAGCAGCCATGTTTGCACAGAGTCTCCCCAGTCTCTGGAGATAGCTGTGGTTTGACATACGAGGTCCTTCCTTGAGACTTTGAAACTGGATTGATTGTTGATTTAGGCTTTCTCTCTGGAAGACTGACCAGTACAGACTAAGGCTGCATGTGGCCATGTTTTCATATTTCCCCAGGTGATTAGATAAGCTGAGGTAGTCCCTCTGCAGACACAGAGAAAAATCAAGCAGATACACTCAATGAGGCAATGATGAAAAGAATTCTGATCATATTTGATTCCCTGATTTTGCCCTGGGTTCAGCCAAATTCCTCTCAACTTGTGGGTTAACGTAAATATGTTTCTGACACTTTCCACCAATAGGGTTCTAATTAATGATGGAACATGATGCAGGATCTACTTAAGAGACTATAAAACATGGCATTCTTTCCTTCGCTGCTCATCACAATCATGCAGTCATGAGACTAATGTTTCTTATCCAACAATGGAGCTTATCAAATCTGGGGGAAAACCGTCTGAGGATGACACACAACTTGGGTCAGTACTTAGAAATTATTATATGGATCTTTCTAAAGTGGTGAGACTACATAATTTTGTGTTTGGCTTGAGGAAATAATTTCATTGTCTTACAATTGACCTGGGTAATCTTTAAGAGTATGTAGGGGATTCTTCTGGAAGTGAGAATTGCTCTATCAGCAAATCAGCATCAGCCCACCAATAAAACCCAATGTGCCTAATGTTCTCCCTAGACCTAGAGGTTTCTGGAGAAATTACAGTTGGTGAGTGACCAATCGCAAAATGAGCATCCTGGCATACCAGTTGGGGGGATTTTGAATTCTAGCATTCTGTTCTCCGTATATTCCCCTCCTAAAATCAGCTTTACCTCAGTAGACATCCCACGTCAAAAATGAATAAACACTTTCTTGGCCATACTTACATTTGGTTTTCATAAAGCAAACAAAAAACCATTTTAAGTTATTGCTAAAACAAATATATTTTCCACTAATCAGATCTTCTAAGTATTATTGAAAATTCTTCCTTTCCCTTTCCTGACTTCACCCCACCCTGTTCAGAATAGTGATCCCTTTTAATGTCGATTTGGTACCAGATGAATATTTTATGTCATTTGACTTTTTTATATTTAAAATTTCCAGATATAAGGGGGGAAAATCACTACAGGACTTCAAATAAATCCTCCAAGAGAAGATTTTCCTGTGTCAGTGGATGTAGAAAAAGAGCTGCCCCTGTTGTGTTGCAAACAATGAATCTTCTCTAGCCTATAAATAATGAAAAGGAGAATTTCAGAAAGGACTTTTCTAATTCTGTTGGCCTCAGGCTACCTAGCCAGCATGCATTCTTGTTTACAACTGCAAGTACTAATGTATGATTTTTTTCCCCTTTTCACTCAAAACATTAGCTTTTTGGCTTATGGAATTAACCTCTGCCACGCATCTATGCTGTGTGCTTGCTGTTGCTATTTTAAACACAAAATGTGTTTAGCACTTTTTACCATCAGGCTCTTAGAGTGTTATATAAACTACTACTCCGTGAATTCTCTTTTTATCTCACATAAGGTAAATGATATTACTCAGATTTACTGATGGACAACCTAGAAGTTCTAGGCATTCAACAGAAGCAGAGTATTCTGTTGGAAACATTGAGGACATCGGTAACTGTTTTCACTACGCTTCTAGCTTCTAGAACACGCCTGATAATATGATTATATGACAAACATGCCTCTGACAGTACATCTGAGTCCCCTTGCCTTGACACCCTCCTTTCTTCATCGCTCCCCTCCAGGAGCCCTCCTGGGGGCACTTTTCAAATACAAAACAACCAATCCAGAGCCCACACCCCAATCACCTCCTCGACCTGGCTCTTACACTGGGGCCACTATCCCCTTGCCCTAATCATCCCAGGGCCAGGCAACTATGGACAGGTCCTATGCCCCAGAGCCCACTGAAATTATTCAAACTAGCCAGTCCTAAGCCTGCTTGCCCTTTGTCCCCTGCTCCTTCCTGAGGAAACCACAATAAAGGCTCTTGTCCAAAGTACCTTCTCTTTCTGTGCCTCATGACAGACCCAGGTACTTTCCCATGTGCCCCCATCTTGTGACATGGCATACTCCCTTCTCTTGGGAACTGTAAGTAAAAAACTACCTTTTCAATGGAAATCATTTCCTGATGTGTTGGCCTTACTATACCTCAAATTTTCTGTTAACACACTATAGCTTAAAACAGAAACCTAACTGGAGACCAAGAGGTCTCTCTTTATCTCTACTTCCCCATTGTCTTTCTCTATTACATATTTTTTGCTTGAATTATTTGATTCACCTATTAACCCATTACTATGTCTACACAGGACTATGGCAATCCTGAGATGGAGTTGCAAAAGCCAAGAAACAGAATTAAATAACCTTTTCCATATCACTTTTAGTTCTTAGATCCTCAGACTTAGTCAAGACATGAACATATGCTGATACCCCATTTGCAAGGCAAAAATAATTCTGTTTACTCTGCAATTCATTCTTTTTCTCCATTTGTTTGATTTTTATGTAAATTTTGCTGAAAGAAATCTGATATAATTGCTATAGCTAGTCTAGAAGGAGGGAAAATGTAAATGTTGTAGGCAAAATGAAATTTTTTTTGCGTTAATATTTTTTGGAATCTATCTGTGATTTTTTTTTTTTTGGTGCCCTTATCAATGTAGATTTGAATACTGTTCAATGATTTTGATGGATTGAACTCTTCAAAGCCCAAGCACATTTAAAAATGAGATGAGATGGCATCTAAGGTCCCATCCTGCACCAACAGTAACCTTCAGTCATCTTATGAGGGGCAAATATTCTCAGATGCCTTACTGAAATTTAACCAAATCATAACATTTTATTTGCAATGAAATGAAGAAATTGTCCTCTTCACTATGATCAATGATCTTCCTGTTATGCATCACTATCTTTTTGTGATGTGTTCTCTAGGATATTTGAATGTTTACTTATTATAAAAAGAAGCAAATATGCACGCACTCGTGTAATAAATCACCTCCTCTAGATGTTTAAATTTAAACCAATATAATTGTGAACACTTGTAGTAATTTTTTTAAAAAACAAGGGCAAATGATTTGGTTGTAGATTTTCATACACCTCATGCATTTCTACAAATATCTTTCATTATTCTTCATCAGCACTGTTTTGAAGAATCTAAATAACTTGAAAGGCATACCAGCAGGTGCTTCTTTGAAGTTTACCTCAATGACTTTCATCCTTAACTCATTTTCAACTTAAACTGCAGCAAATGCATCTTAACTATCATAGGTACGGATAGTAGAATGTAAGTTATAAGCACTAGATGTCAGAGAAAAGGTAACTGTTTATTTAAAATTGGTTACTGGGTTAAGAAGAAATGAAATGAGATTTCCATTCCCCATGATGTTCCAGGGTAGGAAACCAACAGCTTTTGGTATTGATTGGTATGTCTTTCAAGGAACGAAACATCTTATCGAGAGTTCAAGAGTTGATTGTTAATTTTTCAGGAATTTTGCAAGCCTGCTGTTTAATAGAAACATTAATAATTAAATCATATAAAATTACAATTAAATAAATGAATATGTAAAGACAATAAGCTATATTAAATAATAATTAATAATTAATTAAATGCAATAAATACTCAAAGCTCATCATTTCCCAATTATTCTACTGCATTGTACTATTATCAGTGTTCTTGAGGTTATTGGTGTCTACTGTCTCTATGTGGTAGGAATACCAGGTAAAGGTGTGCTACTGCACATCTCTTCCCATCTCTGTGTTCAGTGAAATCATGTTGTCAGCCTGACATCAGCTATGGTGGGAGAATCCACACCACAGAAATCAGCCAGTGCTACAAATCAGGGCTCGATTTGCTGTTTTCTTGATTGTGTAGAAATAAGAAAGTGCTGAAACATCAATAATGCAGACGAAACTTAACAGTACTTTGTGTCTGTAGCTGTTATGCTATAAATGGCAAAAAAATTGAGAGAATGTTTTTCTAGTATTCAAAACTATTTTCCAGTTCAGAAAAGAAGTCTCATATTATTGATGAATGAGTGAGGTTCTTCATATGTCCTTGCTGTTTCACATTCATCTTTCTTCTTAATGTAAATGAAAATTTTATCCAATACTCATGTCATGACTACACTTGGTAGTCAATTGCAACCATAGGTTGACTATGGAAACAGGTTTTCAAAAATCAGTGGAAGCATTCTGTGAAATTCAACTTGCTTTATGAGATTTACAATAAAGAGTATTGTATAGTATATTATTGTAAACTGCTACAGATCTTTGTTAGCAGTAAAATTTATAATAAACTTATGCATGTATATAGATCTATATGTGCACATACTCTTTTTTTTCTCAGAGCTGGTTGTTAAACATTTACCAGCATCCCATTGCCAGGAGTAACCTGTGACATTTACCTTAGAAGGTGAGACTGCTTCCAAGAGCCTTTCCATCTGACAGTCCTGTTTTATATGCCAAGATGTTCAGAACTGCACTGCTTCTTGCAGTCAAATCCCTGCTAGGTGGTGAAGTTTTGTGTGAGCATCTTTAGACATTTAACCAAGTTTACACAACCATGGCAACCTTGGGTAGACATTAAGTGTCAGGACAGTCCCTCTTCTTTCCACCTTGTAATCTATAGCCACTTAGAATAATTTTCCCAATGTGTCTAGTTAGTCCGCCGTATTTGTTACTTTTATGGAATACTTAAATTATATCTTTAATATACAAGAATGACTGAAACCTTAACAACCTTTGGTTTCTATCAAATGTCCCAAAAGGGACAAATATTTCTCATTTCCTCTGAGACATACCTGGATAATAGGTTCAGTACTCTGAGGTAGCTACATGAACTTGTGTGACTTTCCAGAATATCAACAGCCCTCGCAAAAACATTTCTTGCTGCTCAGATGGTAGAGTCGATGTATTAAGTATCACAGGCGGAGCATGGTGGGCACCTGCTATGTGTTCCAATATAATTAGTCAAGAAAACAAAAGTTAATGGCAGTGAGGTGGAAAGAGCTGGAGTAGATGGAGCATACCTCTAGATTACTTACTTCCTTGTCCTGCATTCCCTAAGAGGTGCCTGAAACATTCTCTGTGCCCCTAGGGTTCTGCCAGGCTTGAGAGAGAAACCAAATTTTTCCCCTACCCTGCAACTGTATCCTCAGCTGACATCTTTCTGTAAGAAATCCCAGGAACAATCCCTGCACTTCCATGTATGGAAATGCCTACACATCCTTCTATCAGGACCAAACTCAGCACCATCAGAGCCACATTGCCATCTGGGGTTAAAAGAGGGAAGGCAGCATTCATGCCAGGTCTTTCTGAGTAACATCTTGACCCCAGCTTTCCAGGGCCCTCAGGAAACCCTTGTCTTTATGACATGCTCATTAGGTAACTAGATCTAAAGCATGGCGTACAAATGGTACCAAAGGTCAATGCATTTACCGTCTTTCACTCTCTCCTGTTCTAATTCTTCAGTGTGGTGGAGCACCTAGCTTTTGTGGTTTGAGTATTGTGTGGCTGTGGTACATCCCTGATGTACAAACTTCTTAGAGTCTCTGCTTTTTTTTTTTTTTTTTTTCATGTAGACAGTTCACTGAGCTGCAATGAGAATGGCCTCTGTTCTGGTGTATTGATTGTGTTGACATTTGGTATTTAAAGAGAACAAAGGTGTACTGAGAAACTAGCCAACAAGATGAAGGAAAAGGCTACAGAATACAATCACTGTACATCAACATTTTTGAGCAAGGACAGCGTCACTGCCTTCAAGAGTTTATATTGTGAGGATGTAAATATTAGTTTGTTTTATGCTATTGAGAACCTCCTTAAACACACACACACATGCACAAATGCTCTTTTATCAATGATTTTACAGAGAAATTTAAAATGAAAACTGATTATCCAAAGGAAGTGCTGCTCAAAAAATTCCTTTCTACAACTTCAAGCATTTCTTAGGCACAAATCACTAACATAAATATGTTGGGAGAGGTGGAAATTACCCAAGAACATTCATGTTAAAACTTCAGAAAGAAATTATCTATTTTATCTTAAAATCTAAATTCTTTGCTTCAAAAAATATCGTGTTCCCTATTGCCAGAAGCTTACAAAGAGAGACGTAATAATTACCTGCAGAAATTGCTACAGAGGAAATTAGGGTCACCAACCATAGACTGGAAAGGGAATCCTCTCAGGTTCCTTCCAAATATAAGATCCTGAGATTTGATGAATCTCCACATCACCTTATTCCTTAGCCTAGAGTGTATCAGGGTTAGATTTTGTAAAAGATATCAGTGCTTTATTGAACCCAAATAATATAGAATATTAAGGGTGGAGTTCCCACCTGTCTTGGTTTCAGAACATCCAATGTCCACTTCAATAAACCCAAGATGGAGGGATACAGTGTATGACACATGGCAGCAGGCAGCAGGGCTGACTGAAGGTGGGTTCTCAGGAGTGTCCATGCCTCAGCTTCACCTTTGTCAACCTGCAAAAACAGAAACCAGTTTAAGAGGCAAAGCATTTATTTGGGATCAAAGAATTGTAATCTGGGGAGTACAGATTCAGGTAGAAACCCACGTCATGTCCCGACTACAGGAGAGGGGCTTAGAGTTTTTATGGGAATAAAAGGGAGAATGAGGTGAGTTGTATTAAAAGAGAGTTCATTGGCACTAGATGAGGTCAGGCTAGGTTTGTACTTTGTTGATTGGTTGAGATTTGGTCATCAGCAAAATCCAGTTTTATCAGTCCTTATGAACAGGATATTCTTGTCCTTACTGACTTCTTGGAATGTTGGTTTAATCTATTTTGGAAGCTAAAGAAAAGAAGGAGGAATTGCAAGGCAATTCCTCTGAAATGGCTGCTCTGGCTGTATTTTAATATGGCTCCACTCATGTCGTCTTTCACACCTTGGAGGACAGCTGTTCAGAGGCCCCCACAGCTTCCAGCCTTCACAACCAAAAACTGTGCTCACATCAGGAAGGACAATTTCAAGTGGGAGAGAATGTGTCTTTCCAATCGAACTGTTTCCTTAGAAGCAAACGACATTGACAAAGGCAATTTTGTTCTTTTCTGCACCTGTAGTCAAGAGCTGAAAATTGATGTCATTTTTCTGTCTTAATTTGAAAAGCATAATAGTAAAAATTCCGATTTCCAAATTGCAAATAGGCCATTATTGATGGAATTGAATTTGACTAAAATTCTCAGGTTTTCGGAGTTTATCACAAATCTGCCAAATTATTTTTGGTCACCAGATCAGAGAAATAAGAGCCCGTCTTTATTGTCACAACCCAGATGTTTCCTGTCCTGCAAATGTATAAACCCTACAACTCAAGATCATCCATCTGGTGGAGCAGCTGCTTAGTGGCTCTTCCAAAATCCAAAGCTGGACTGTGAGTTTGAGACCAGCAGCATCATTTAGACAAGCAGGGGACCTTCCCAGGTAAAGGAAAGGATGTGGATTATGCTGTGAATGGGGATGACAATGATGACTGTTAGCATAATAATGGAGAGTAATAGCATCCCTGAGGGCAGATCCAGAAGTCAGAACAACATTACCCATTAAGATAATGTTTCTGTGGTGTCATTTAAAGGGATTTGTGTGTGTGTGTGTGTGTGTGTGTGTGTCTGTGTGGGTGTGTCCGTGTCTCCATAGAATTTAATACTGGGAATTACGCTTTGTCTGTCTTAGTTAGTGCCAAGTTAAACCTAATCTACATTTACAGTATTAGCAACAGTGCCCACTTATATAATATGGATAACGCAATATCTCCATGCATCTAAAAACTGATTTGTGAGAGTGTTGGGGAAAAGAAGGATTGACCTAATTTGCCCATAGTTATTATCTATAAATGTTAGGCTTTTAACTTGCATATGCATGATAGTCTCTTAGTGTAGGGGGCATAAAACAGTGGGCATCTATTAAATACTCTGAGAAGAAACGCATGCATCTGTCCACTAATGAGTACTTTCCACTGTAAAAGGGAGAATGTGAACAGTGGGGCTTTACAAAGTAGAAAACAGAGCCAGCTCTGGTCTCACTCAGCTTAACCAAGATGGTGGAAAATGTCCACATTTGTGAAAAATATCTGATCAACGCTAATGGTTATTTTTGATTTTACTGTTGAATTTTGCTAACTTTTTCTAGAATCTCTGGACAAGAAACAAAAAAATATATATATAACCTCTTCACAAGTTGATTACATCCAAAGATAGTTTGCTTTATAACTAGACATATTCCCTAATATTTGTTTTAAAAAATTGTAAAATGATTTAATTAATATAACATCTCATTTAATGCTCAAAAATTGTGAAAAGTGCTTTTGTTTGTGCAGTTTTTTTACAGATAAAAACAGTATAAGAGAGATGAGTGTGTTACCCTGGTCTGTGCAGCTGCTTACTGCAGGTCTAAATCTACAGCTTGGGTCCTCCGACCCTGAGTTCTTTCCATGATAACACCGTGGCCTTTCTAGATTAATTTCTCTAGGCAGTCATTCCTTGAAACACTGTTTTATGGTGCACCAAGTAAAGCAATGCAGTGTGCCCTGCATATCTGATAAAGAAAAGAAATTTAAAATGTGAAAGTGGATAATACCTGTCAGTGACAAAGACAAATGAAACACTTTATTATAAAAGTTTAATGGGGTAAAAATGAAAAATTTGCACTTATTATGGCATAGCTCAATAACCTTATTGCAAAATCTTATTTGCTTACTGAGACCCTATGCACTCCGGCTGGGAAAACAGCAGCAGACAGAATGAATGATATAACAGGATACCATGTGAGGGCACACCACCTCAGCCCCTTCATCTCAGGCTCCTAGTGTCAGAACACTTCCACGTTGGTGTTATAAGAACAATTAAGTAATTCAAAGTGGTGGGGCCGCCCGGTGGCGCGGCGGTTTAGTTCACGCTTGGCAGCCCGGTGTTCGCGAGTTCGGATCCCGGGCGCCCGCCAACGCACTGCCTGTCAGCCACGCCGTGGCGGCGTCCCATATAAAGTGGAGGAAGATGGGCATGGATGTTAGCCCAGGGCCAGTCTTCCTCAGCAAAAAAAGGGGAAGATTGGCAACAGATGTTAGCTCAGGGCTGGTCTTCCCCACAAAAAAAAATAATAATAATTTAAAGTCGTGACGCCAGAAAACCCATACATTCGCTAAAATCTTCAGCAGCTACCAGACTTTACTTAACCACTTTGGGCTTGACTTTTTTCATCTGTAAAATGAGGGAGGTGTCTACATAAATTTGTGCATCCCTGTAGGTCTAAAGTGTGATTCTACATGAAATTGTGATTTTATGCACAAGAACTTCGGTTCCTCATATCTCTGAAGTCTTAGCCCCTTGGGCCACCCAGCCTCGTCTGTTCAGCGCTCCTTGGACCACATGGTACACTGCCACCAGGTTGATCTTTCCTAGCAAGTCTAATCCTGCTGTCACTTTAAATCTTCTAGTATTTACCCAACAATGCCAAGATAAAGGATGACCAAATTCCTCAGCCTGATGTCATACATGTCCTTTAAATGTGGTGCTTGAACCCAGCCTCAGCTATCACCCTCCTCCACACCTTTGTAGGCTGGACGTGATCACCAGCCAGTATCCCACTCTGCAGTGCATCCCCACTTACCTCCATATACATGCCTGGGCAGACTTCTAGGTCTGCGATCGTATCCTCCCATGACCAGGAGCTAAGTACCTCTCCTTTGGGACAGGTTTATCACTGTTAAAAGAACAGGGCTTAGAATCTGTCAAATCTGGTCTTAATTCCTGACTTCACCTCTTTCAAGCTAGGCATGTCAATTAATCTTTCTAAGCCTTAGCCTCTTTAAATTGTGAATAATCATGCTTAATTCATAGACTTGTTGTTGTGAATAAATATTAGAATGAATAGAAGGCACCTAACTCAATGCCTGGCACATAGAAATCACTCAATAAATATTAAATTGTGTATGTGTTATTATTCTGATAGACCCAGTTGGAGCCTTCCCTCCTCTGGAAAGATTCTCCTAAATGTCTCATCTCTCCTCACTTAGCCCTGTAACCCACCTTTTTCAATAACGATTACATTTACTTATTCTACAACATCTGTGCTATCACTTCCCAGTGCACTGAGAGATCGCTGATACATAGATGTATTTTGCACCCGAGTACCCCACATCGAACTTGATACATATATCATACTTAATACTTCTTGAGTTAGAGAATGAATACATACGATTAAGAAAAAGTAAGATTAAATATACATGCCTACATTGGTGGAATATGTTGTCATAATTTTTAAATATTTTGAAATATTTTAAATACTTTTTTGAAAATCATACCTTACCCCTCAGATTTTTCTGCCTATCCTCTAACCTCTTAGGGTAAAGGCTCAGCAAAAAAAAAAAAAAATCACATTTCCAGTACCTGGAGTAAATATATTAATTGTTCAATTTTCTACCGTTTATTGGAGTTAGATGCATTTTCTTCTTTTCTTACTTGCTTGTAAACTGCCAGAGGACAGCAACTAAGTTTTTATACAAGTCTATATTCTTCACAATTTTTGGCACATTATAATTCTCAGTTAAATATTTAAGTGACTTATTGACTGACTGAATAAAGGATAAATGATTGAAGTGTTGTAAATTAGAAAAATACAGTATTTGTCCATAATTAGTTGGTAGATAAGTAGTAGTATGTTCTTGGTTCCCTTATCTCTATCAAAAATCTTTCAAAAGTGGTAGAAAAAGTAAAACTTACAACATAAGTTTTTCTGTCTACAAAATGAACAGCAAACTACTATATTCTTTTATCATTAAAAAAATATCCATTGTGTAATTGTGGGAATAGACTCTTTTATCTTTCCAGGATCTGTAGTACATAGGTTGCATGCTGAGGAATTATTTTTCTTGATTTTTATCGTGGCTTTCTTGTTAGGCACCAAGAAGAATCTTTATAGACAAAGCGTTTAGTTTTTGTTCTTTGAGAACAAGTCTGCTGCAGCTATTCTTAGAAACCTTTGTGGGAGGCCGAGATCCACCTCTGTGGAGAGTGAGTCACCACTGCTTCACTAATTATGCATTATTCTTACTGTAGATTACGGGTCTAAATATCTACAAAACCAAATCCAGGGAACCAGGAAGCTAATTGGGCTGAAAACATCCCTTACCTCAAGCCCAAAGGCAGGAGATATGCAGTCAATTAAGCTCTAATGGGCAAGCCCACCAACCACTGCTCCCCTGTCCCCACAACAGCCAGGCTCAACATGCCAGCTTCAAAACAACTCACACCAATTATAAGCCCACTTAATTCCCAGAAGCAATTTCCTGGTAAATTCTGATGCTCTATTGTTGGGATTTCCTTTTCAAAAATACTATTTAATAGTGTTTCTTTCAAGAAATACTGTTTGTGAGGCACTGTGATGGCTCCTCAAGTGACTAAGACAGAGAATTTGCCTCACAGAAACCTACCTCTAATGAGAAAGGAACAGACATAGACATACAATTAAAAAGAGCTTCTCAGGAAGGATGAGAAACAAAACAGGTACATGCTCAGAATAGGCTAAGCCTTCAACTCCAAATTGGAACTGTGAGGTTGGGATAAGAGCTTCCTTTAATTTCCATCCCAGGGTTTTACATAGGTCATAGGGCAATAGGAAACCTCAGACAGCAAGTTCTTTTCTGCCCCTTTCACTTAAGGTTCTGGTTAAATCCACAAGGTGTCAAAAACCACAGGTTATATAAGGTACTCAGAACATTAACTTTACCTGATGGATATTTGAAACAGTATTGTGTAGAGACCAACAGATATATTCATTCAACACATATTTACAGAGTGGCTGCTATGTTCCAGGAGCTCTTCTAGGCATCGGGGATTCAGCATTGAATTAAATCAGCAAAGACCCTGTTTCCATGGAGTGTCAATCACTGGGGCAGGGGGATGAGCAATAAATAAATACATAAGGAAATACATAGTACTTCAAAAGGTGAGTGCCATGGAACCCACAGAGCAAGATATAGACTGTGAGTGGGATGACCAGCCATCTGATTTGCCCTGGGCTGAGGGATTTCCAGGACATGGGACTTTCAGTGCTGAAACTGGGAAGTCCTGGCCGACCAAGATGAGCTGGTCATTCTAGGTATAGGAGACATGGAGGAATCAAAAGTGACTCTAAGGATTTGACCTTGACCAATGTGAAGATGGACTTGCCATTTAACAGAAATGGAGAAGACCAGAGGGTTGCAGGAATGATGAAAGAACATCAGAGCTGGGAGTACTCTTGTCACCTGTCAAGTTTAAGATGCTCACTAAGCATCCAAGTGGATCCGTTGGGTTGCTAATCAGATACAAGAATCTCAATCTCAGGGAAAAAAACCATAGTAAGAAAAATAAATTTAGGTGTCATTAGACTATAAATGCATAGTGTTTATTGTAATAAAACCATTGGGCTGAATGAAATCATTGACGGGATAAGTGTAGTTACAAGAGGGATCTGAAACTTGAGACCTGAGGCCCTCCAATATTGAGAGGTCAGAGATGGAGCCAGATGGAGCAGCCAGTGAGCAAGAGGAGAAGCAAAAGAGAGTAGAGTCCCAGAACCCAAATGGAGAGAGTGTTTCAAGTTGTGGGGGGATATTTTCCTCTACTGCAGATAAGTCAGGCAAGATGGGCAAAAGTCAAGTAAGATGGTAGCAATTGTGAATGACTGAGAGTTGATGGGAGTTTATTGAGATTCAGAGCAGAGGAATGGGGGGTAATGAGTTTAGACAATTCTTCTGAGAAGTTTGTGATAACAAAGAGGTGGACTTTAAGGAGGAATGTGAGGTCATAAGCGGTATATTTTCTCTCTTTTGAATAACGAGCAGTAAAGCAGTTGGTTTATATGCTGACGGGAATGATCCAGAAAACAGAAAAAAATGATGAGGCAAAAGAGAAAAGGATGACTTACATGAGAGATGCTCTTGAATGGGTGGGAGGAAATGGGATGTAGGTCAAAAAAGGCGGGATGATCCCAGGTGGGAGGAGGGAGAGTTTATGCCTCGTTAATGGGAGAGGTGACAGTGTGTATGGTACAGATGTAGGGAAACTGGAGATGGTGGTTCTCTGTTTTCTCAGTGAACCAAAGATGTCACTGGGAGTGAGGAGATGTTGGATGTTTGAGGAGAGAAATTATGAGAGAGACCTGAAGAGAGGGGTCTTTGAATGGCCTACTGAGATGTAGGAAGACTGCTCAAAAGTACTTAGGTGAGAAATAATTTAAAATAAGACTAGTCAATGTGGTTGTGTGTTTTACTCAGCTGCACTTGGCTGTGTAGATGCAAGAGCGAAGGAGGAGGTGGCAGTTGTGTTTAATGGGACTGGTGTCTTGCCAGACTAGACTCTGGTTCTTAAGTATTTGGGAGATACTTATCATAGTGATGGACTGTGGAACCCAAGACTCTAAGGAAAGGGTCACAGTCATTAGACTGAACGTCACAGAAGGGCAAACCTGGAAAGATGGGAGGTGTTTACTGGAAACGGTATGCCTGTAGTTGAGATCATGGAGTGGTGCAGATACTGATAACAATGAGGTGTAAGGTATGATCATGGGGGAGGAAGAAAGATCATTGGAAGGGAGAGGCATTGAACTGAGTGGCCAGAATATCAGAGGTATCATCTGTGAGAATGTTTTCAAATTTCACTTTGTAACCATTGGTGGGCTATGATATAAATTGAATGAGTCTTGACAAATCTGTTTTGTACTAGAAGTCAGAGTAGAGTAAGAATAGAATAGAATAGAAAATACAGGAGTCATTTGGGGGCTGGGCCGGTGGCGTAGTGGTTAATTTCAGGCACTCTGCTTCAGTGGCCCAGGGTTCGCAGGTTCGGATTCTGGTCGCAGACCTATGCACCACTAATCAAGCCATGTTGTGGCAGGCATCCCACATATAAAGTAGAGGAGTATGGGCACGGATGTTAGCCCAGGGTCAATCTTCCTCAGCAAAAAGAGGAGGATGGGCAATAGATGTTAGCTCAGGGCTAGTCTTCCTCACCAAAAAAAAAAAAAAAAAGAAAACAAATACAGGAATCATTTACATCTAATATGGATAAGTATTGTTTTATCAATCATGTGTGTGTGTGTGTGTGTGTGTTTGTATGTGTGTGTGTAGCTAAGTCATGACATAACTTACTGCTTATGGGGGCTCTCTATACCATGGGGGTGTAGAGGGAGGAAGGAACATGACCTGGAGTTGGCAGTGATGACTAAACAGGATATCTTCCTCTACTCTGGCACAGTGGTGAGACATGTGGGAGAGAAACCAGTCAGCACTGGAGCAGGCTGCAGGGGAAGTCCCATCCTCAGGACACAACTGGTATTATGCAGGGGATTGCAAAATGTGCATGAGTTTTCAAGATAAAAACAGGAGACATCAAAAAAATTTGTCACTTAAAGGTGGAGAATTCTTCAGGTTTCCCCCCAGGGCTGAGTTCAGTCTCCCTTGCTCTTAGGGAATATTTCTTACTTCCTTGCACGCTGTGAGAAGCCCTGACATAAGGGGAAGTGAACTAACATGTGTTGCATGCCCACTAAGTGCTTGATAGACATTATTTTATTCTCAAAAAAGCAATATGCACTAATTATCATTCCAGTTGTAGAGATAAGGAGACTGAAATGCAACACTTTTGTTTTCTAAGATTGCATCATAAACGGGTGGCAGAGACGCAATTAGTATACGTGTCTGTCTGACCCCAAAGCCCATGCTATTTGACCATGCCACCTTGTGGATCTGAAATGTCTCATGCATGCACACCCACAGCACAGCCCTTGGTGGAGCCCTGTAAGGGGTGGCCGCTTAACTGGTTTTGCTCACACTGAGCATCAACATCTTCCTATTAACAGTCAGATGGTGTTTATCCAGGTCAACTATTAATATACCATAATATATTTAATTGTTGTTATCCATTCAGAATTTGGGGAGAAAGCAAAATGATTCATTGAGCATGGCTAAGTAAGAGCAGCTTGCCTTTTATTGTACATTGATAAACCACCTATAAAGGCCCTATATTGGGTACGCACACCCATCCCCAGTTTCTCATCAGTGCAGAATTGATGATAGCTAGTGACTGAATGCCACTTCTCCATGGCAAGGAGAGGAGGCAACCAAGATGCTGGCTGGGTCCAGTGTCATGTTAAGAGACCTCACTTAAGTATCAGGAACATCTCATCCACTTTTTTTCTTCGGAGGTTTCAGACTTCTGGTGTCCCCTTCCAAGCTATAATGTCCAAATAAAAGGGAACTAAGAAGGAAACATGCACATAGGTTAGAACTCAAAACTGACTCTGCAACAGAGTCAATGGATGCTGCTCACTGGAAGTGCTCGCTCTTTCTCTCTCTCTAGCTCTGGCTCATTTTAACCTTTTATACATAAGATTTGTTCTTCTCCTTCATGATATCATTCTTTGTGGCACAAACGCCCCCCAAACTCCTCCCCAGGCTTTCCTCAAGTGACAAGGTGGAGCTAATTAGATACATATGTCTCCTGCCCTAGTAAGAATATTGTTCTCATTGCAATGCTATTGCACTCATGTGGAAGTCTCTTTGCAAGGAGAGGTGGGAGAGGAGTTAGCACAGCACAGAAGGGAGAGAGACTTGTACTGTTACTGGGCCACGTTCCCACTGTGTTCTTGGGTATGAAACAAAAAAGCACAGCATTCCACTATAGTGTCTATTTTTCCCATTCTCAAGGTCAGTTGACAGCCACTTCTTCCCTGAATTTACAAATTTAAATTCATTTATATATATGTGAATATTACTGCAATATTATTCAGCCATGAGACAGAAGGAAATCCCGACATTTACAACAACATGGATGAACCTCAAAGGCATTAGGTCAAGGGAAATAAGCCAGGGAGAGAAACGCAAATATTGCATGATCTTACTTATATATGGAATCTAAAAAAGTCAAACTCATAGAAACAGAGAGTAGAATGGTGGTTGCCAAGGGCTGGGGATGGGGGTAATGGGGAGACATTGGTCAAAGGGCATAAACTTTTAGTTATAAGATACATAAGTTCTGGAGATCTAATGTACAGCGTGGTAATTATAGTTAACAATACTGTATTATATACTTGAAAGTCACTAAGAGAGTAGGTCTTAAATGCCTTCACCACAAAAAGAAATAATAATTATATGACATGATGGACATGTTAGCTAGTCTATGGTGGTAATCATTTTGCAATACATAAGTGTGTCAAATTCAACATGTTGTGTGCCTTAAACTTACACAATGTTATATGTCAACTATATCTCAGTAAAGGTGAGAAAAAAAGAAATAAAGTAGAAATTGGAAGTAATAATCAGGGAACAAACAATAATCAAAATTGATTAGGTTGGCTTGAAAAGACATAAAATATAAACTCTAGAAATTAAAAATATAATAACTATAATTAGAAAAAACTATTGGGGGAGTGCTCTGGCAGAGTATTTATAAAAATGTTCAAAAAGATCTCCCCCAGTCCATGTTCTTTCTTACATAGTCCCTTTTCACTTTGACTCTGAGTTTGACCAATAGTCCATTAGCAAAGATGATACAAGCAGAAATTTGAAAAGTGCTTGCATATTGGGATGGCACTCTTCATGTTATTGGGAACCCTGCACCTACCACCTTGTCAATGAGTTCAGACTAGCCAGCCTGATGATGAGAGAAACACAGTCAAGTGATCTCCAACATCCTAACACATTTATATCCAAGTGTTCCCCAACACTCTAGCTTACATCAAGCAAGCCTCCAGACATGTGAGTAATAGGTTCCTTAATGTCTGAGACCCACTGGAGCTGCTGGCTCACAACAGAAATCAGCCAAGCTATACCAGACCAGGAGAACAACTCATCCAATCCAGAAAGTTGTGAGATATCCTAAATGATTTTTGCTTTAAACCATTGTTTTTGCATTAACAAAACAACTAACTGATACAACAATGTGTAGGGCAAGTAGAAGATTAGACACAGTTAAAGAGAGAATTAGTGACCTAGAAGATCTGAAGAAAGTATCCAAAATGCACCATAAAGAGACTAAGAGATGAAAAGAGGGAAAGAGTGATACATAGAGGATAGAGTGAAAAAGGCCCATATATGTCAAGTCAGAGTTTCAGTAGAAGATTATAGAGATGTAGGGAAGAGGAAATATTTGAAGAGGTAATGGCTGAGAATTTTCCAGAATTGTTGAAGAAAACCAACCTTCAAATAATCCTCAATTCAGGAATCCCAGTGAATCTCAAGTATAAAAATGTAGAATGATGTCCACATTTAGATGCATCCTGGTTAAAATGCAGAACACCGAAGGAAAAGAAAAGATTGTAAGAAACCACAAATTGAGGGATTTTATACAAAATCACTGGGTCTTACTCCTCAGAAGTGTGAAGGTTTTGAAAGACAAAGAAAGACTGAAGAACTTTTCAGATTAAAAAACACCTAAAAGGCATAATTAAAAATCAAAAATAATTAGAACTGAATGGTAACAACGCTAATTAAAACTTATGAGATGAAGCTAGTTAAGATACTTAAATTATCATCTTAACGGCTTTTAGTAAGAGAAAAGACAGACTGAAACAAAAGAACGAAGTATCCAACTTAACATATTTAAAAAATAATACATAAAAATAGAAAAAGGCAGTAATAAGAGCAGAAATTAATGTAATGGAAAACAAACATAACATTAGAGAGAATCAACAGAAGTCAAATATTTATTTTTAAAAACACTACTACAATTGACAAATCTTTGGAAACATTAATCAAGAATAAAAAAGATACAAAATTAACAAGAATAGAAATGTTAAAGAGGAACTTATCTCCAGATGTAGCTGAGATAAAACATTTGTAAGAAAACTGACAGAAATTCAGATTGATACATTTGAGAATTTAGGTAAAGTGGAGAAATTCTAGAAAAATCCAAATCATTATATCTGATTCAAGAGGGGAAAGAAAGTCTCACCATTAAAAGATATTGAAATCAGTTGTTAAAAATCTTCTCCTGAAGAAAAAGATCCCATCCAGAGAATTTGGGGATTTTGTGGGTGTGTGAGGAAGACTAGCCCTGTGCTAACATTCATTGCTAATCCTCCTCTTTTTGCGGAGGAAGACTGGCCCTGCGCTAACATCCATGCCCATCTTCCTCTACTTTCTATGTGATGCCGCCACAGCATGGCTTCATAGGTGGTGCATCTGTCCCCACCTGGGATCTGAACCTGCGAACCCAAGGCCACTGAAGTGGGGCACGTGAACTTAACCGCTACACCAACGGGCCAGCCCTCACCACCCAGAGTTTTTAGAAGCAAGTTCTACCAAAGATTCAAGAAACAATTATTTCTGAACTCATTCCAAGCTCTTTTAGAAAGTAGAAAAATAGGTATCACCTTCCTAATTCATCCCTAAAGGCCATTGTAATCTTGATATTTTTAAAAAGAAAAGGACAACTGGAGAGTGACAGTAAAGAAAATTATAGGTTATTCTCACTTATAAGCAAAGATGCATTAATCTTAAACAAAATAATTGACCAAATTTGTGATGTATAATCTAACATACCATGATTACATTTGGTTTATTCCACAATGCAAGGTTGGTTCAACATTTGAAAAATATCCTGATGTAAATGTCTTCACTAAAAGAATAAAAGAAAAATCAGAGGAAGATTTCAGAGATGTTGAGAATGGTAACAAACAAAAAGGAAAGAATTTCATTAAGTTTAAAGATTATGGAGGAAGGAAAGAAATGAGAGTTTGGGTCAGGGAGGGAAGGTCAGAATACTATGGGAATGAGATTATGGGAGAGCATAGTCCCAATGTTTTCACTTTGGACAATCACAAGAAAATAGGCATGAAGAACGTATTTATCCTCAAGTTTACCAAAAGAGTTCAGGCTGAGGGCCCATCCCATCGCAGTCTGACACCTGACTCAATGTTGGAGAGTTGTTGACATCAGCAGTTGGTGGCCTGCCTGGTCTGTCGGCCCTGAGAAATCTTCAGATTAAAAAAAATTTCTCTTGAAATCAACTTTTACCCCTAAGATTCCCATTCAAGATAATTATACCAGTTGTTCCCAAAAGCCAGAGAGTAGGTCCAAGACATTTTCACCATATGTGGCACCCCTCTTAGAAAAGTCCGTGAATTCTCCATCTTGGTGATTACAGGCCACAAGTTACATGGTCCCAGGTGAAGTGGTCACCTCATAGTGAGCACTGGAAGCCACTTTCCTACATTTCTTGATAGAGAGATACCAGATTTTTAGGGAAAAAGTAGCTGTGGGAATGAGGGGCTGAATTTATGCCAATTTACCTGGAATTTGTGTGCTGAATTCACTGAATAGCATTAAGAGTACTGCTTCAATTTTCATCATTATAGCTACGTGAAACAATTTTCTAAAATGACTGTTATAAATATGTTGCTGGTAGAAGTTGAACATTCAAGCTTCATTTCATATTTCACTGTTGAATATAGGTCTTCAGATTGACAACAGAATGACAAACCTGTATTCAAGAAAAAAATTACATATTATAAAATATCGAGAATTTTTAAAGTAAAAATTGTCTGCATTTGAATTAAAAAAATATGAGGAACTCTTTTTTTTTCCCTTTTGAGATCATACAGGTTCAGGTTTTTTTTGGTGTTATAATAAGCTTTATTTTATGAAATGGTCATGTTAGTAAGTGGTAGTTTTTATTTAAGGACTTCCTTGATAAAGTAAATAATGGCAGCTTTGTATTATATTACATTTTTAACTTGATGAGTCCCTGAAACCGAAAAATCTGGAAACCAAAAGTCTATACTTTTAATCATAACACTTATTACAACTGATCCTATTAACTTAAATACTTGTCTCCCCCAAGAGTTACAGAACCCCTTGAAGATGCAAATTGTGACCTGTTCGTGGAAGACCTTAATGGATGCTTGCACACCAAGAATGCAAAACAAGATACTTTCCAAAGGGATGATACCACGCATTTTCTCCTGTTGGCCCATTCAGGGAATTTTGATCCATGTAATGGAGAACACTGAGTAGTTAGGAAAAGAGTACATCATAATAACTGTGGTAAAGAGTTCTCTATTGGCTGGATAATCGGAACACAGAGGAATAGCTGAGACACCACGCTTAATGCGCCATGGCAGAATCAGCCTTAGCGAAACAATGAAGTACATTTGTCCTGTCATGTTTGAGAGTCCATCTCCCGAAATTGTCCAGAGCTTACCTCCTGGGACACTGTCCTTCTGTAGGCCATCCTTATATCTTTTTCCTATGAAAACTCAGTCAACAGTTGGGTTTGCATGAACTGACTACACGATGGAAGGAGTGAGCTGATGTCCCGTGGAGTTCGTGCTCCTGTCACAGGGAGACTTCACATTTGTAATCTTCTTCATAGTGGATTCCTGATCCTCCTGGGAGTCCTACAGGAAACTATTTTGAAGATGGGGATGAAAAGTCCTCTGGACATCTTCCCCTGTAGGCAGTAGGCAGCCATCTATGCTTCAGCTGCCTATCCATACCCTGCTTTCTCTAAATACTACCTGGGGATACCCCACTTTTTCTAAATCCATAATTGGATGCTGTGGGGAACATTTACATGGGAATGACATTGATGTTCCATTCTCTGTGGTGAAGAGACCCCCATTCCTCAGGGTCAATAAGAAACATATATTTACTGTAAAAAAACTATGAAAATACACCTGCTCTGCTTATGTACATTTCACAGATTATACAAAGTGAGCTATTCTTTCTATAAACTTCTGCCTCTTTTGTCTGAGCAGAAAAAAGCAGGTTTCCTATAATGACATCAGTTCTGGTACATTTTCGCCTACACTTTGCTCACAGTCTTCAAGACTGCCGCTCCCCACGGGGCTCCCAGATGGCCTCATCCACTCCTACGCTGCTCGTGGGATGGTGAGGGCCCTGAGCCAGATGGGTCTACAGTGCGTCTGGAAGTCATGTTTCTTTCCTTCTGTCTAGATTGGTGGCTTTGTATCATTTTTCTACTTCTTAAACTTATTTATTTCTGAATAGGTAATTACACTCACATTGTTAGCACATCAGAAGTATATAAAGGTATATAATGAAGTTTCCCTTCTGCTTCATCTCCTATTTGCTAATTCCCGGAACGCCCTCCATAGGTAACCATGGTTACTAGTTCTTTTTTAATGCATGCAACAAGCAAATACAAATGTATATTCCCCCTTTCTCTTTAGACACATGGTGACACAAGTACTGTACACCTTGTTTTTTTCAGGTAACAATATGTAAATGAGATGGTAGTAGAGAAGGCTAGGAGCCCACCATAGTACAGTCCTCCTTTCAGAGGAAGCAGTTACAGCTTAGAGCAGCTGCTCAGCCAGGAACTGCATTTTACAGCCTTCCTCAGATCAAGATGTGGTGAGAGACTCATTCTTTCACATAGAATGCGAGGAGAAGTCATACTTTCAGATCAAAGGTTTTAAGAAGCATATGTGTCTGCCATGCTCTGTTCCATCCCATCAGCTGAATGCAGACAATAATGAGGCTTTAGAGGGTAGTGGGACCAGACAGGGAGAGGAAAAAATGTGATGATCTTCATGTAATCTCAGTTAAAGGTAATAAAAGTGATCCTGTAGAATTAAGGCCACAGAATCACCTCCTAGAGGAGAGCCGCCTGCCCACCAGGAGAGTGAGAAATGAACTTTGAGTTGATACACCATGTGCCTGTTTTTCACAGCAGTCTAGCCTACTTTCTCCAGTATAGAAATCGCACCATATTGGTTAATAAAGACTTCCCTGTCTTTATTTTTGTTTTTACAGCTGTTTATAGTCCCATTATAAAAATGAACCATAGTGGCTTTAGACTGTTCTCTATTTTGGATATTTAGGTTGTTTCTAGCCTTTTGCCATTTGCAAACTATGCTACCACGCATAGAGGTGCACATTGACCATTTCCCATGTGAAATATCTTTCAGAGAAATATTTCATTTTGAAATTGAAAATCTTATTTTGGTATTTCTTTTCAATACATATGTCAAAGAGGCTGATGCACTACTAAGATGAATAGAAAGCGTGTACATATTATTCAGTCCCCTTTCAGAAGGGATTATAGCAACAGGCAAAAAACTGAGAGGCAATATTACCCAGCCCCATCTTATTTGTTTAGAGGTGACTTAACCAGCAGTCTTGACTATTTGGATTAAAAATGAATCCAGGGTCCAGCCCAGTGGTGTAGCGATTAAGTTTGCATACTCCACTTCAGTGGCCCAGAGTTCATGGGTTGGGATCCCAGTCACAGACCTACATATCGCTCATCAAGCCATGCTGTGGTGGTGTTCCACATGCAGAACAGAAGAAGACGGGCACAGATGTCAGCTCAGGGACAATCTTCCTCACCAAAAAACAAACAAAAGAACAAAAACAAACAAACAGAATGAATCCGGTTAGGAAGTTATATAGTCATCCAGTCTTTCAAGATACACAACTTGAAAAGTCACGTGTTTTATTATAAATTAGCTCATCAGTGCTCAATCCGGAATCTAATTTACTCTTGCTTTATACAGATTCTGAAAATAATTGGTCATGTGGCACATTTAAACATTGAAAGTGGGAGAAGAATGAAAGCAATGGGGGCACTGCTTTGAGTAGGAAGAAACAGGTGGTGGAGAAAGCCCAGAGAACTATGAAAATCAGACAGAAATTTTCAAAGGTATGGAATAAAGGCCGCTTTAAGCCAGGGCAGACATTGCATTGTTGTTAGCATGACAAAACAACCGATACTCAAAGTTAGGACTCTGAGTCATAAAGAAATCATTAATCATATTTTGTAGGCTATTTGAAAGCAAAAAAAAGCGTAATATTTTAACGAATGTTACCATCCTAAGGAGTAAGCTTTGATGGCTTCTCAGAAAGTATGCGTGTATGAAACAGTTCATCTTCTACCAATTCTAAGTAGATAAATTGTGTGGGCCAAAAGATTTCAGGTCCTGATAATTCAGAACTCCATAATGTATGGCATGAGGTGAGCTACTGGGCCCATCAGGAAAAGAGGGACAAGAAAATCCCTTTGAATGGAACAGAGTGTCAAGTTCCAGTGAAAAAGCAAATGGCTTACTGACATTTGTATTCTTCCGTGGGCCTTGTTGTTGTGTGAACTGTGTAATAGCCTTAAACATGCCCTTCTGACTCCCATCTGAAATAAATGATGTCCCCAGTGCAGGACTGTCCTGACTGATTCATCAAGAATAGTATTTAATCTGAACTTTAAATCGAGCAGAGGTGGCTCACTAATGTCACAGCAGGTTAGAAATTCGGGCTCAGAGGTGTGGCCATATTCATAGGCTGTAGTGTCCTTTGACTTGCCAATTATTTTCATACAACTTTGACCTGCCAGCTCCTGCATGAAGCACAGATTAAGCTTGTTCCCTTCTGGGAGGGGAGACCTTGAAGGAAGGTCCACAGGTGCTGC